>BSBN01000189.1:1200000-2400000 GCA_027924645.1 Cunninghamia lanceolata | reverse complement strand
ATGTTACATTCAATGCATATCTATGTAAGAAACATGCTAGTATTGTAGATCTAGTAGTAGAAGAGTACAAGGACAGTCATAACATTAACATTGGAATAGTCCTAGAAAGGTACAACAAATACTCATATGTACATATTCATATAGAGAAGGTCAATGTTTCAATGATAAGGGACTGCCATTTACATATAAGACAACCAGACCAGATGGTCCATTATGTCTTTGTAAAATTTCAAACTAATGATGATATAAAGATACCACTTAATCCATAGTGCCTTGATTAGGTATGAAAAGCCTTTATGCTTTTGTGCCATGCCATATGTTATAGTAATACAGGAAATGCAAGTCAAAGATGATTATCACCACGCAAAAGTATACAATATAGCAGCCAATCACAATACAACAACTATGTGTTTACAATGCTTTCCAGGTGTCAGAGGGTCATCAAGAGAAAAAAGGAACAAGTGATGTTATCAAAGGGTGTCATACTGTAATGGTATGAGTTTGTATATGCTATCAATGATGTGATTTGTACTTCAAGAAGAAATGAATCAGGTTGTATATGTTGAGTGTATGCATGTACAGAGCAATGCTTGTGAAACGATAAGAGTATCAACCCTTGATGAGTGATCATATGTCATGTACATGTGTATTCAAGAATAACACAAAGTATGCCTCCTCATTTCATAATTGGGATCACAATCAAGCAGCTAAGATAAATAAAGATAGAGCATGGCCATAATACCTCATGAAGAAGGACTGAAATATTCATTGGAGAGCTATATGCTAATCATGTGTAGCTATCTGAGCTTTTATGTATGAAAGCAAATGAAATGATTATGCCAGATACAACTGATAATGAAGCTATAGCTTAACATAATATGCATCTAAAGTCAAAGCTATAGAGTTACACATGCTCAAAATTGTATTTGAGACTTTGATGAATCAAAATCAAGACAGTCTTTCATTTATCAGACATAAAGAGATTGCATGGTAATGAGCTACAGGAAAGAGGGAAAGCCTGATATAGTTCTTCATAAGAAACATAAAGGCAACCATCAAAATTTTTGCTACAGCTATAGGAGGGTAGCTCATCAAGTATTTTCCATGTGTCATTTATATGTAGGTTCATGACAAAAGATAGGTAGACATGTCTTGTATGTTTGTGCACTGTTCAGTTAAACAAAAGATTTTTCATTAAACTCCAACATGAAATGAACTATTGTAGCCTATATCTGTCATGATTGAGCCATGTATAAATCAAATTATAGATCAAAAGAGTGTCTTTTGCCAAAGTTGAAATATGCTATTGTGCCATACATAGTATTTAATATGATTTTGGAACAACAAGGTTAGAAAATGCATGAGATACAATATGTTTGTGGCTTTGTGTCATCATATTAAACTGTAGTGATAGGAATGTTCCAAGAGCATCTACAAGACAAGAAGAGTTGTTATGAGAACAACAAGTGATGAGATATCATATCATATGTTGTGTATGCATATAAATATTGATTTGAATCAATGCCAAGTATGAGATCAAGACACAACTATGAAATCTTTTCAGTATGCTCATTTGAAATGATGCAAGATACATAATAAAGTGAAGCCTTTGAATCCATGGCTACAACTAGAAGAAAAGGGTAATATCCAATTTTCTCATGATAGTCTACGATCTGTAGTGGGTTCATTATTTCAAATACCATGCAAGGTTCATTTGTTGCCATACAAGAAGTAACCCTCTTAGGGTTTTGAATCATCATCCACATACTTCAGTTTAACAATATTTTTTGCATACACAGAGAGGTCTGGCATATGCTTTAATACAAATGCATACAGACATGGCCACTGCCAGATAGAGGTAAACCCACAAGAAATAAATGATTTTATTGCTAAGTCAAGGCTACATTCTTTCTTCAAAAGCCCAACAGACTTGTTTCATTTCATCCCAAACAAAGTTTAGCTATAGAGTAAAGAAAATATGACCATGGGTTAAACCCAATAGAAACTACAACGCTATCAGAGATACTTTTCTCTTCAAAAAATTTGGAAACCCATTTCATATTTTTATGATAAATGCAAGCTACAGGAAGTAAAGTCAATGGTCAAGGGTTTTAAACCAAATACACAGAATGCCATAAAGAGTGAAAAGGTAGAATGGAGAAAGGGCTTACCATGTGCATAGAGCTGAAATATAATGGACAAAACTAAGAAAATATTCTTTATTTTGCTTCAAGAGCAAATATTCTTTCTTTTGCTTCATTCTCCTTCCTTAGAGGGGTTTAGTGGTGCTTAACATATAGAAGAAAGAGTGGCAGTAAAAAAAACGAAGGTCAAATCATCAATATATACACATAGGTAACGGCTCTATGAGCCTTCTATCTTAAAGAATTCACAGAAAAATGTAGGATATGCCTCAGATAGTCTATTACCTTCACAACTGCAGGATATTAATAGTGAGAGTCTATCAAAAATGCCAAAGAAATGGAGGATTTATAGCTTCAAACCCCAAGTCGGTGGCCACACAGTTGCAGAGCAAGCTCGACAACTGACAACAAAATGAAAATGCCTAACTTTTAGGGTTTGATCTCTCTTTTGTTTGATCAAGTGTTTCATTTTTTGACTTTGCAACAAACATAATTATTTTATCCAAATGAGAATGGGGTCAAAATCTTGTAATCGATGGTGCCTAGCCATCATGTTTTGAGGTGGCCCACATTCCTTCTTTTGTTTGATCTTTGCAAGTCAAACGATATATATCATTAGTGGGAAGTTTATTCTTTTGATAAACTTTCAAACCTTCATTATGGCTGACACCTAAGTGGAGTCCAAGTATCATTTGATTATGCATGTGGTTGAGTGCCTTTGACCTCCCACTTATGCATTTTTCTTTTTCCTTCACATATTTCAAATGTATGCACAAGATCAAAACAAGAACCTTTGGAGATGTGAAGTGATGACAAGATCAAAGAGATAAATTTGACATGGTGGCACTATATGGATAGTGAGTTGGCATTGTTCAAGGCATATGGACAAAGATGAGGTGGAAGAATATTGACACATGGAAGCCATGGTGTCAAGCCTTCAATGCTTTCATTTATTTTTTGCAAATATGTAATATTTCATCTTTTTATGATTTTTATAGAAAATCATTTGTGATTTCTTGTAAATATCTTGGTGAAATTATAAACCAGATATCATTTTATTTTTGCAAAAAATCATATCAAATAGGATATTGATTAAAATTGCCACAACATTGTAAAGTTAACTTTAAAGCAATGAAGTTATAAATTGTTTTTAAAGTTTAACTATTTTTAGGCAATTTATAGGCTAATAAAATAGGTCAAATATTCCATTTTGATTTGTTTTATTTAGAGTCATACATGACAAATTTTGGAGCTTTCATGAGTAGAGAAAAGTAGTTTTATGGTGGGACCACATGAGAGGGCAATTTTGCAGCTTTATTTTCTAGATTGGTGACAGATTCAGGGCTTTATTTTTGGATTTCATGAGTAGCTTGAAAATGGACCTAGGGTCTATTTTTAGGAGCATTTTTATCTTTCTTCAGGGGAGATCTTTTGGAGGCATTTATAGGAGAAAAACTTAGATTTTTCTCAGTAAGTTAGCATTAGTTTCTTCTCTCTTGTTCACAAGCAGAGTTGTATACAGGCAGTTGGCTCATATTTCATTTTTTCAGTTTGTACATTGTACTCCTTCTGGTTCTAATAGAAAATCATACTATTTCACATATTTTACAGTCTTGATCTGATGTTATATTGTGACTTTTTCTATCCTTTATTATGTCTGAATGTTGTTAAAACTTAGTTTTTCCTGGTTTCAGTTTGTGTTTGATCCAAACCTAGTTGCAAATTACATAAGGAATAAACTATTAGTGGAATTGTGAGGATTTAAGTTAGAGGATCTATTTTGTGAGTGACAGAGATTCATCAAGTTTAGATTCTAGAGTTAGTTTGCATTTTAATTACATCCTTCCATCCTTTTCCCCTCAAGTTAGTAGTTTAGGAATTATAATAGAACTAGCTCACTCTAGAGATTCATTCTCATGAAAGGAGACCCACATTCAAGAATAATTCCATGTTTCAACAAGTCGTTAAGTTTTTGCAAACTTAACAAGGGTGCATACTTGAATTGACAACAATTTTTGGTACGCTTGGTGGGACTCTAAAATCTTTTTTAGAGAAGTTTTTCAACCTTCAAGATATTGTTCTAGTTTACGCAACATTGTTCCAGCCTTCAGAGGCATCTTACAAGTATACCTGGTGACTCTGAGTTTGAATCTACTAGTTTTAGCATGATCAAGTGCTGGTATGTTATAAAATTCATCTATTTTCTAGACTTTATATGAGTAGAAATGTCAGATTTTTATAGGCAGTATGAATATCCACCACCATACTATGAAGATGTTGTCTATAGGGCTCCTTATCAGCCATATTAGACCAATCAAGCTATTGTTTCAAATTTCATGGCCCTACAAAGCTAGCATGCACAGTATAATTGCCACCCACCCACCCTTGCTTAGCTTCCTTACCAACCATACACAAGTGACCATGATATTGGTAGTAGTCCAAATACTCAGGATGCTTACCACATGCCTATTCCTGCCCAAGCTTCCAATCAGATTCAAAATTCCCAAACTAAGAAACTTAAAGACATTATGTCAGACTTTAATAAGTAGATGGAAGAGCTTGAGAGGGAACAGGAGTATAAACAACTCCAAGAGGAACTAGATTATTAGACATATCTTCATGAGCAAGAGTTGGAGGCACAAAAGGCACATTTTGAACAAGAAATAGCCACTAGAGAACAATAGATGAGGGTTTTGCTCCATCAAAAGCATAGGCAAAATATTCAAGCAGTTCCTGTCATTCAAAACCATCCCTCTCAGGATGAGGTATGTGAGTATAATTTTGCATGTTTCAATCAAAGTGAACCTATTATCCTTGTCGAGGTCAAGATTCCTAGTTTGAGGAACCCTTTACCCTTGAAAGAACCTAGGTTCGTATAGTCTGAGTATATTATGATTCAAAATCAGCCACCTTGTGAGATCTTTATTTCTAATGAGGAGTGGGAGACTTGAAAGAGACAATTTGAAGAGAATCTAGAAAAATGAGGTAGCTGCACAAACAAAGCTCTTGTTTGCTCGAGCTCAAGCGGCCCCTGCTATCCTAGAATAGCCTTTTAAAAACAAGGTATGTAAGTACAACTTTCCAAGTTTCATACAAGATAAGCCTCTTAATACCCCTAAAGTAGAAACTCTGAGTTTCAGGCCACCTGAAGAATCCTCTTCCTGCCAAGTAGGAGATCTTGAATGCAAATAGACTCCTTAGAAAATTAGAATCCTAAGTCTCAGAGGATCTGATTTTGCTGAGGAGCCTGTCAGCATTCGAAATCAGTCTATTAACCACAAAATAGAGTTAGGCTGGTGAATTTACTACATGTAGCTTTAGAGAAATACTAGTTAGAATAGAAAAGGATCGAGTAAGAGAGGATCCCTTCCGATGAATTTGTTGATGTTTGCACTGAAGAGCTTCCATGTGTTGAAAAAGATGTGAGATTCTTTTCAGAAAATCAACTGGTACAAAAGGTTGATTCACCTGAAAAGGCTACTACTATGTGTATAGAGCAAGTAGATTCAAATCTAATATTGAACCCTTTGAATTTTTTATTCATTTGAAATTTTTTCTAAAATTGTTCATAAGATGCCTGAAAGCAGGATGTAGAAGTCACAAGGTGAAAGCCTTCAATTGCAAAGACCGAAAGTCCAAGTCTCATCTAAGAAAGCACCAGATCATGAAAAAGATCCAATAACCTTGTTTGATTAGTTACCTAGTTTTATTGAACCAGAGGAAGAGAACATATCCATACTGGAGGTAGTAGTTTCGCAATAACATGAGGATCCTCAACCATTTGGTGAGTTGCTGATTGAAGTTAAGCAATTTGGTAATGAGGATTTGGATCATGTAGAAGAGCTTGAAAGTGAGCCTAGCATGCAACTTACACAGCTGACTGAGTGCTGTCATGAGGTAAAAACTGATTCTCTTTCATCAAAAATTCAAGAGGAATGTGAAGAAGATATGTTCTGGGATGATCTTGAGCTTTTTGTTTCAAATTTAGATGTCACAAATTCATCTTTGAAGGGGGGAATGTATGGAACAACAAGATGGAGAGGTAAAGTCGAGTGTTGGAACTTAGGTTTTGACTGCTCTATTTGTTGACCTCCCTTTGTTAGTATTGATGAAAGAAATGTAGATGAACTAACAAGGTGTGATGAAGGCCATTCAAACAAAGGACTGTTCTAGGAGAAATCACATTGAGATAGCTTGTTTGTGGAGGAACACAAGGTTGAAGTCATGTTTCAGCCAAAGCAAGAAGCAGTTGTGTTTGAGGAGGCAGCCAATGAGACTGAAATCAACAATGAAAATTTAGGCTACATCCTTACAAGAGGTTTCCCTATTAGGGATTTGGCCAATGGAGTAACTAGCAAGGTTCAAAGCATCTTCAGTTCTCCTGAGGATGAGATTGCAGATTTGGAGTAGTAGAACCAGCTTGCTCATTCATGGCAAACTGAAGGTATGTTTGAACAGAGTAAAGAAATTCAAGCCTTTGGTTGTGTTTTTTAAGATACATTACAACATTTTGTAAGGAGTGTCCTTGTTTCTCACTCCTTATTATCAGTTTGTGAGTATGAGAAAAATCCTCAATTGGTTAGGAGGGGGAGTTATTTCACCCAAATAGTGAATGGATATGTTTAACTAGCCTCCTTGGCTGGTTAGAGTAGGTTAGACTAGTTTTGCAGTGAATAAGTGCTCATGCACATTTGTTTTTAGCATTTTGTTTTGGCCATTAAGGCCTAGTAGTTTGCTTTTAGTAGAGTTTGTTGTTAGTTTTCGCTTGGTATTTTGAACTATTGGAGAGATAAATTACAATGTTTTCTGAGATTCTGAGAAGGACAGAGTATGACTCTATGCCCAGTAGATGTCAAGGCAACTGGTCAGATGCTTAGCAGACAAGCATATAGCAAAGTTGCCAGAAATTTTACCATTTTTTGACGTAGCTCAAAAATTGGTTGAGCAGATTTATCATCTATCATTTTTGGTATGAGGTTTGATTTATTTCTGTTATGTGCTAGTTGCATAGTTATTATGACAAATATGATTCATTTGTTCATATGTAGAAAGAAAAGTTTCAAGTCATTCATTGCATTACAGAGCAGTAAAATGAGATAAGTATTCATTCACCACAATGGTTATTCATTTAGAAGTTTGAATACATAAGAGAATAAACATTGCATTAAAGGAAACTAAGACATATCAGATGTCCCACACAAGCTGTGGGTTATTGTTGAACTCATGCAAATATAAATAAAATACTATGCATCTAATGAAAGAGGAGGGAAAGACCCAACCATCATTGCTTTCTTTTGGTTGATCTTCGTAGTAGCCTCTAGTACTGCTCTCAACCTCGGCATGGACCTAAAAAGTTGTGGGAAGGGTCTTGTTAGAAGCTCCAGTTATGAAAATCCTTCATCTGTCATGAGAGGCATAATACTTTAGTTATAATGCATTGATTAAATGAGAACATCCATATGGAGAAGGAACTGAAGAGAAGAAAACATAGAGCATCATTATTTTATTCTAATATGTTTTTTTCATGTGCAAGTATAGGATAAATCATGAAGCTGATTGAAGACATTTAGCATGTGGTGTCAAACGGGTTCCCACAAGGGTTGAGCCTAGCATGCTGCTGCCCCTTGATCATAGAAGGGGTGAATAGAAAGAAGAAAATCATTGATGACATTCACATGATAAGCTGAAGGAATAGCAACACAATCATTTGCATCAGTCCCATTTAAAAACATGACAATGATTTCACTTCAAAGTATGAAATGCAACCAAGAACATGACCTGAACTTATGAAGGACGAAACTCGATGCATATACTAGCTTATTTCATTGCTCCAACTATCATAAAAATGGCATTCTCAGGTGATAATGATCAAGAGTACATAATGCATATATAGTCATCAGACTAATAAAAGAATAAGTGTTCACAAGTGTTGAATATTTAAGGATTGCTTACTCATTCATGACCAATAATCCAATAGGAGTATCCATTATAAACTAGTAAGCAAGTTTACAAGGATAGGTGAGTACTAGACATTATACTTTCTCATTTAAGTGAAGTGGCAAAATCAAATTCAGAATTAAGTTACATAAGATGCCTTTTAAATGATGAAATATATCCAATTATGCCTCACATTTTGCTATTGATAAGTTGAGCATCAGAACAGTGTGTATCACATGTTACATTCAATGCATATCTATGTAAGAAACATGCTAGTATTGTAAATCTGGTAGTAGAAGAGTACAAGGACAGTCATAACATTAACATTGGAACAGTCCCAGAAAGGTAAAACAAAGACTCATAAGTACATATTCATATAGAGAAGGTCAATGTTTCAGTGTTAAGGGACTGTGATTTACATATAAGACAACCAAACTAGATGGCCCATTATGTCTTTGTAAAATTTCAAAGAAGTAATAATGATACAAAGAGAACTCTTTATCCATAGTGCCTTGATTAGGTATGACAAGCCTTTATGCTTTTGTGCCACGCCATATGTTATAGTAATACAGGAGATGCAAGTCAAATATCATTATCAGCATGCACAAGTATACAATATAGCAGCCAGTCCCAATACAACAGCTATGTGTTTACAATGCTTCCAGGTGTCAGAGGATCATCCAGAGAAAAGAGGAACAAGTGATGTTATCAAAGGGTGTCATGATGTAATGGTATGAGTTCATATATGTTGTCAATGATGTTAGTTGTGCTTCAATGAGAAATGAATCAGGTTGTATATGTTGAGTGTATGCATGTATAGAGCAATGCTTGTGAAACAATAAGAGTATCAACCCTTGATGAGTGATCATATGTCATGTACAGGTGTATTCAAGAATAACACAAAGTATACCTCCTCATTTCATAATTGATATCACAATGGAGCAGCTAAGATAAATAAAGACAGAGCATGGCCATAATACCTCATGGAGAAGGACTAAAATATTCATTCGAGAGCTATATGCTAATCATGTGTAGCTACCTAATATTTTAGGTATGAAAGAAAATGAAATGATTATGCCAGATACAACTGATAATGAAGCTATACTTAACATAATATGCATCTGAAGTCAAAGCTACAAAGTTACACATGCTCAGAATTGTATTTGAGCCTTTGATGCATCAAAATTAAGACAGTCTTTCATTTATCAAACACAAAGAGATTGCATGGTAAAGAGCTACAGGAAGGAGGGAAAGCCAGATACAGTTCTTCGCAAGAAACATAAAGGCAACCATCAAATTTTTTTCTAGAGCTATAGGAGGGTAGCTCATGAAGTTTTTGCCATGTGTCATTTATATGTAGGTTCATGACATAAGATAGGTACTCATGTCTCATATGTTTGTGCACTATTCAGTTAAACACAAGCTTTTTCATTAAACTCCAACATCAAATGAACTCTTGCAGCCTATATCTGTCATGATTGAGCCATGTATAAATCAAATTATAGATCAGAAGGGTGCCTTTTGCCAAAGTTGAAATATGCTATTGTGCCACACATAGTATTTAATCTGATTTTGGAACGGTAAGGTTACAAAATGCACGAGATACAATATGTTTGTGCCTTTGTGTCATCATGATAAACTGTAGTGATAGGAATGTTCCAAGAGAATCTATAGGATAGGAAGAGTTGTCATGAGGACAACAAGTGATGAGATACCATATCATATGTTGTGTATGCATGTAAATATTGATTTGAATCAATGTCAAGTATGAGATCAAGACATTGCTATGAAATCTTTTAAGTATGCTCATTTGAAATGATGCAAGATACATAATAAAGTGAAGGCTTTGAATCCATGGCTACAACTAGAAGAAAAGGGTAATATCTAGTTTTCTCATGATAGTCCGCAGCCTGTAGTGGGCTCATTATTTCAAATACCATGCAAGTTTCATTTGTTGCCATACAAGAAGTAACCCTCTTAGGGTTTTGAATCATCATCCACAGATTTTAGTTTAAGAATATTTTTTGCATACACAAAGACGTATGTTATATGCTTTAATATAAATGCATACAGACATTACCGCGGCTAGACAGATGTAAACCCACAAGAAATAAATGATTTTATTGCTAAGTCATGGCTACATTCTTTCTTTAAAATCCCAATAGACTTGTTTCATTTCATCCCAAACAAATTTTAGGTACATAGTAAAGAAAATATGACCATGGGTTGAACCCAATAGAAGCTACAGTGCTGTCAAAGATACTTTTCTCTTAAAAAATTTTGGAAACCCATTTCATATTTTTATGATAAATGCAAGCTACAAGAAGTAAAGTCAATGGTCGAGGGTTTTAAACCCAATACATAGAATTCTGTAAAGAGTGAAAAGATACGATGGTGAAAGGGCTTACCATGTGCATAGAGCCAAAATATAATGGACAGAACCCAGCAAATATTCTTTCTTTTGCTTCATTCTCCTTCCTTAGAGGGTTTTCAAGGCGGTTAAAATATAGAAGAAAGAGTGGAAGCAAAACAAACAAAGGTCAAATCATCAATATATACACATAGGCCATGGCTCTATGAGCCTTTTATCTTAAAGAATTTAGAGAAAAATTTAGGATATGCCTCAGATAGTCTATTACCTTCACAATTGCCAGAAATTCATAGTGAGAGTCTGTCAAAAATGCCAGAGAAATGGAGGATTTACAGCTTCAAACCCCAAGTCGGTGGCCACATAGTTGTAGAGCAAGCTCGATAGCTGACAACAAAATGAAAATGCCTAAGTTTTAGGCTTTGACCTCTCTTTTGTTTGATCAAGTGTTTCATTTTTTGACTTTGCAACAAACATAATTATTTTATCCAAATGAGATTGGGGTCAAAACCTTGTAATTGATGGTGCCTAGCCATTATGTCTTTAGGTGGCCAACATTCCTTTCTTTGTTTGATTTTTGCAAGTCAAAGGATATATATCATTAGTGGGAAGTTTATTCTTTCAATAAACTTTCAAACCTTCAATATGGATGACACCTAAGTGGAGTCCAAGTATCATTTGATTATGCATGTGGTTGATTGTCTTTGACCTCCCACTTATGCATTTTTCTTTTTCCTTCACATATTTCAAATGTATGCACAAGATCAAAACAAGAACCTTTGGAGATGTGAAGTGATGACAAGATCAAAGAGCTACATTTGACATGGTGGCACTATATGGACAGTGAGTTGGCATTGTTCAAGGCATATGGACAGAGGTGAGGTGGTAGAATTTTGACACGTGGAAGCCATGGTGTCAAGCCTTTAAGGATTTCATTTATTTTTTGCAAATATGTAATATTCCATCTTTTTATGATTTTTATAGAAAATCATTTGTGATATCTTGTAAATATCTTGGTGAAATTATAAACCAGATATCATTTTATTTTTGCAAAAAATCATATCGAATAGGATATTGACTAAAATTGCCATAACATTGTAAAGTTAACTTTAAAGCAATGAAGTTATAAATTGCTTTTAAAGTTTAACTATTTTTAGGCAATTAATAGGCTAATAAAACAGGTCAAATATTCCATTTTGATTTGTTTTATTTAGAGTCATATACAACAAATTTTGGAGCTTTTATGAGCAGAGAAAAGAAATTTTATGGTGGGAACACATGAGAGGGTAATTTTGTAGCTTTATTTTCCAGATTGGTGATAGATTTAGTTCTTTATTTTTGGCTTTCTTGAGTAGCTTGAAAATGAACGTAGGGTCTGTTTTTAGGAGCTTTTTCATTTTTCTTCAGGGGAGATCTTTTGGAGGCATTTATAGGAGAAAAACTTAGATTTTTCTTAGTAAGTTAGCATCAGTTTCTTCTCTCTTGTTCACAGGTAGAGTTGTATACATGCAGTTGGCTCATATTTCATTTTTTCAGTTTATGCATTGTACTCCTAGTTCTAATAGTAAATCATCCTGTTTCACATATTTTTCAGTCTTGATCTGATGTTATATTGTGACTTTTTATGTCCTTTATTATGTTTCAATGTTCTTAAAACTTAGTTTTTCCTGGTTACAGTTTGCTTTGATCCAAACCTTGTTGCAAATTACTAAAGGAATAAACTATCAGTGGAATTGTGAGGATTCAAGTTAGAGGATCTATTTTGTGAGTGATAGAAATTCATCAAGTTTAGATTTTAGAGTTAGTTTGCATTTCAATTACATCCTTCTATCCTTGTCCCCTCAAGTTCGTAGTTTAGGAATTATAAGAGAACCAACTCACTCTAGAGATTCGTTCTCATGAAAGGAGACCCTCATCCGAGAATGATTCTATGTTTCAACAAGTAGTTAAGTTTTCACAAACTTAACAAGGATGCATACTTGAATTGACAACAAGTCCTCAATGATGTTTTTCCTTTTCTTCTATTTCCCCTATCTATCTCTTCCTTAAGAAGAATGAGGTTGGACATGGCATAATTAAGGCTATACTTATTCAAATTTACCATGCTAGAGACCATATCTTCCATTTTGCTAAACTTCCTTTTCAAATAGAGGAAGCCTACCTAAAGGACAACAACCTTCTTTTCATTGATTTAGCATATGCTATAGGGGTCCCCAGATTTTATTTTAGCACTCACTTCCACCTTTTTCTTGTCAACATGAGGGTTAGAAATAGGGGTGTTCTTATCTGTAACTATATCTACCCTAATGAATTTCTTCTTATCCACCTTTTTCTCCTTATAGATCGGGAGCTTTCCCTTATGCTTTATGGATAAAGAGAGGGCGAGAGAGGGAGAGAGGGAGAGAGATGGAGAGATAGAGAGAGGGGGAGAGAGTGTGAGATATGGGGGAGAGGGGAGATAGAAAGATAGGGATAGAGAGGGAGAGATAGAGGGGGAATTGACAAGGGAGAGATGAAGGGAGAGAAAGAGAGGGGGAGATTGAGAGATATAGAGAGGAGGAGAGAGATGGACATATGGGGGAGATAGAGAGATAGGGATAGAGAGGGAGAGATAGAGAGGGGGAGATTAAGAGATATAGGGAGTGGCAGAGATAAAGAGAGATAGAGGGGAGAGATGGGGGAGAGGGGAGAGATAGGGGAGAAGGGAGATAGAGAGAGCATGAGATGGGGGAGAGTGGAGATAGAGAGATAGGGATAGAGAGGGGGGAAGAGACAGGGGATAGCTATAGGGAGAGAGAGAGAGGGGGGAGATTCAGATAAATAGAGAGGGGGAGAGAGACATGAAGAGATGGAGGAGAGGGGAGATAGAGAGATAGGGATAGAGAGAGGGGGGAGAGAAAGGGAGAGATGGGGGACAGGGAAGATAGAGAGATAGGGATAAAGAGGGATAGCTAGAGGGGGAGAGAGGGAGAAATGGGGGAGAGGGGAGATAGAGAGATAGGGATAGAGAGAGGGGAGAGAGAAAGGGAGAGATGGGGGACAGGGATGATAGAGAGATAGGGATAAAGAGGGATAGATAGAGGGGGAGAGAGGGAGAAATGGGGGAGAGGGGAGATAGAGAGACAGGGAGAGAGAGGGAGAGAGATGGGGAGAGATGGGGGAGAGGGGAGATAGAGAGATAGAGATAGAGAGGGAGAGATGGGGGAGAGGAGAGATATAGAGATAGGGATAGAGAGGGAGAGATAGAGAAAAGGGTAGAGAGAGATGGGGAGATGGAAGATATAGAGATTAAGATAGAGAGGGAGAGATAGAGAGGGGAAAGAGATAGGGGGAGAGATAGGGAGAGAGAGAGAGAGGGGGAGATTTAGAGATATATAGAGAAAGGGAGATATATAGATAGAGGGGAGATAGAGATGGGTATATAGAGAGGGAGAGATAGAGAGAGGGAGAGAGAGAGAGAGGGAGAGATATGGAGAGAGATGTAGAGGAATGGAGGAAAAGATAGAAAGATAGAGATAGAGGGAGAGTAGATAGAGATAATTAGAGAGGATGAGAGAGAGAGGGACATAGAGATATATTCCTCATCATCCTAATAATTTAATAGTTGTCTCTTTCTACACATGAGGCTACTCTAGAGTAAAAGAAGATGGAGCCCAGGTGACATCAAATTTATATATAATTCTAACTAATCATCCAAAGGATTTTAACTAATACAAAATGTGAGTGTACTATAGCACGCTCATGTTATAGCATGATTGAATTATAATATGAGCACATTTTTTGCTTCTTTGGGAAATTCTAGTTGTAAGGGTTGGATTTGACTTAGGCATTCAACTGAAAGGTTTGGACGTACCTTTTGGATGCCAAGGACATGTTTTCAAAAAAACTTAGAAAATTAACCAAATCCTGAGCATGCTCTCTATAGACACCTAAAATTAACCTCACTTCCTAACTTAGCTATTCATTTGCCATATCTTCACATTAATTAAATAATTCTTAATTATTTGATTAATTTCATCTATCTTTAATAAAATCACGCTACCTTATTCTTCCACATTAATTAAATAATTATTAATTATTTAAGTACATCAATTTTCCCACTTCCTAGCATTAATTAAATAATTATAGAATTATTTAATTAATCCTTTCTTTTTTCTAATATTGATTAAATAATTTATAATTATTTAACAATCCACTATTAAACAAATAAATCATCTACTTGATTTATTTCCTCTTTTATCAAGTAAAGAAAAAATCACATCTTATTCCCAAAATCAAATCCTTATCTCTCCATCAAAAATCTATAAATCTATTGTCAATTAATCCATTCTCCTCAATTAAGAAATCAACATCTCATTCTATCCATCAAAGATCATAGAGAACATAGCTAGTAGATTAGGGTGCATCTACTCTGTTCTATTGAAGTATGAGGACTTGGTTTGAAGGTGAAGGTATCAAGTGTATTTGAATTTATCTTCTTATTACCTTTGATCATTTTCCAACATACATTTTGGCATGCCCCATTGGTTGAACCCTATTTGTTGTAGGTTTCTGGGCTTGAATTTGTAGATCTAACCTATTTTGTGTCAAGTTTTGATAATCAACATTTACGGGTGATCTCCTATGCTGAATCTGACCTCATTGGTATTGAATTTGGGGGGTTCATAAATGAATTTTAACATAAAATACTCTATAGTTATAAAACTATTTTTTTTTTATTACTTTGGTCCCCTCGTAGGTCCATACCATACATACCCGTATGGCAGCATGCGCAGGCAGGCCCATAGCAGGTTGCAAGTTCAAAACACAAAATTTATCAATAAAAATTTAATATTTTTTTTACAGTTTCTAATGTTTTCCCTCAAATATTTTTCATAGGTCCATTTGACCGTGGAATATTCTTGTTTTTCTTCGCAATATTTGTAATGCTATTGCTGTCTCTTTACATGCATGAACCATCAGTGAAAGATCTTATCTGCCATTTCCTAAAGTACCTGCCACCCTACCTAAATAGTTGATCCCCTAACATTCTTTGTTGACTTCTCCAAGCTCCCCCATTGACTACCTTGCATCCTCTGTCGACTGCTTCTAGCTGTCGCCTCCACCGACCATCCCAAAACCTCCACCCCTATCACCTCCTCAACACCCCTACTCTACTACTATCGCCACTGAACACTCTCCCATCGCTAGCCCCTCTACAACTTCTGTTGCTCCTATTCCCCCCATAGCCTCTATTGCCACCACCTGTCACCATCCCCCTAACCCCTTACTACCCGGTCCCCGCTCTAAATTTTTTACTCCACCACTACCCACCCTGACCTCTACTTAATTTCCCCCCACTTCATGTCGACCTTCTCATTCGCTCATGGCTTAGCACCCTAGCCCCCACCTCTATGGCCTGTGGTGACATTCATGACCAAGGGGCCGACACCTCCTATTATCTTTTTTAACTTTTTCTTTCTTTTGGGCCCTAGTCACATGGGTGACCAAGGGCCTTGTTAACCCTAACCACTACACTCACCATGAACCTTAAACCACAACATGTGAAGACTCAGACTAATCTCCAATATTTGGCTACTAGCGATTAGGCTAGTTGCCAGGCCGCCACTTTTTCCCTCCAAAGCCCTAAAAGGGTTGCTTTGTTTTTTTTTTTTTCATAACTTTTACATACTAGATTAGATTTTCAAGAAATTGGTGGGTTGGAAAGATGATTCACCCAGCTTCATTGTAGCATAGATATTTTTAGTCAATTTTAGCAGGTTTGTCAAGTATACTCAATCAAACACACCTTTTCTTTGCAAGCTTTAAATTGCTATAACTTTTGCTAAACCTATCCAATTTTGATGATTTGTTTTTGAAACAACATAGAATCTCACATACAATCTAATAATATCATTCAATTTTCTGTAGTTGTCCATCATTTTCAGATATTTCCATATTTATACTTTTTCATTATAAAACAAGGTTTGCAAGTTGTTTGATGTTTTTTTTTGTTTGGTGGAATAGACAAAGATTTAAGCAACTACCCCAACATCAGATCTAAAGACAAACTTTCCAACTAGACACAATCCAACTTTTCCATTTTCAATTCATCAAATAACTTATTTTCCACATTACACTTCACTTTGGGCTAAAAACAACACTTGTTTGCATCATCATATTTGATTTTGGGCATAAAATGAACATGTGTTTTCATCATCACATTTGACCTTGGACATAAAACAAATGTGTTCTTTCTTTGCTTGGTGGATTTGAGTGTGATTTAGGATGTGTTTCTCTTCCCTTGCACCTAATGTGATCTTGGGAATCAAAAACATCCTTTAATCCATTAATCTTCACACACACATTTCAATTTCTAAGGGTAAATTAACATTACAAGTGTGAGTCAATTGTGTGTGTATTCTCTCACCTCGCACCACAAGGTGATCTTTGAGATCAAAAACACCACTTGATTTTCTTTTGTCACCCTTTTAGGAGGCCTAGTTGGAGACACACAACTTCGAGGGATGACCTCAACTCTTGTTTTCTAACGGAATATAAGAAGTGAGTGAATAGAAAGATGAACCTCTTAGAAGTAGAAATCTTGTCATTCGAGCTAAGATACATAGAACTTTATAGCTTGGGGAAGTGAAGGTTAAGGGTGGGTTACCCTCTTCTCCCAACTATGTGGCATTCGTTCACTTTCATTTCATAGAATTAGACCCCCCATACCTTGTGTATATTGGGGACATCCTTAGGAAACTTGTTCAAACTAGATTAAGACCTATTGCCCAAACCCATTTGACTAATATTATGTTTGTTGGCGTGACTTCAAGTGTCTTCATAATCACAACAATCAATTTTCAAATTCAGACTTGCTATTGTGTCTTGTGTGTGTGATTTATGCATATACATGTGAAATATTGTGTTTGAAAATTGCCTAAGTCTAGATATCAACATATTCTTTCCACATCATCCTAATCATCCTTGTCATCACTTCCATCCTAATCTAAAACCATCTTCATCCTAATCCAAACCCTAATCATCCTAATTATCCACCCTCATTGTCATAATCATCCTTGTTATCCATCTCTTTATCCTTAATAATCCTACTTACCATATCCACATTATCATAATCATCACCTAATCCAATCCAAGTTCTTCTAATTCTCATCCAATCAAATACCCATCATCCTAGTCACTTTCATCATAATCAAAACCCTAATAATCCCTAATTATCCCAATCATTCCAAATCATCCAATCCTAAAATCTCTAATTATCCAAGTTATCCTCCTTATCCATCCTCATCATCTCAAGAATCTAATCACTCTATTCTAGTCATCCTAATCACCCCTCTTAGCCACCTCATCTCTAATCATTATAAGCCTTCATCATAATCTAATCAATCCCAACCTAATCAATTTCATCCATACGAAATTCTAATCATATCCTAATCACTCCACATCATCATTCTAGTTGCAGCCTAATCATATCTTCTACCTATTATCCTAATCATAATCTAATATCATCTTACATCATTATCTTAATCCAACTTCATCTATATAGTCTTCATCACACTCCATTCTTCATCATTCTAATCATAATCCCATTCTTGAGTCCCATCTAATCCATCCTTTGTCTAAATGGTTGTGATACTAGAAAACAAGATCCTAGAGCACTTGATCCTTATGACACCCAAAGAATGTTTGATGAACTTAAGAGATTATATATAAGGGAACAAGTCACTACCCCACCACAACACCAACAGATCCAACAACTCCAACAAACCCTAGACCAACAATTCCAACAACAATAAATCCTAGACCAACAAATCATACAACAACAACAATCCCAAATACAACTACAAAGTCTTTTACAACAACAACAATTCCAAACACAAAAACAACAAGTCCAAACAAAACCACAACCTCAACAAATTACATTTCAATCCCATGTGTCACCTCCATCATCATACCAACCTAGCCTACCTACATATCATATCAATTCCATGTCAACCTATCCCATGCATACCAAACAACAATCATCGCAAGATCATCCACCCAATCCTAATCCTAATCCTAATCCATCAAATTTCATTGTCCCTCCACCCAATCCCTATCCTAATCCATCCACCTAATCCTAAACCTAATTTTACACCATATACTCTAATTATCCATCCATTATATTGTTCATCCACCCATATACTTATGAAGGATGTGATCCAATGGCTATTAGCAAGGAATCAACCATCTCCATGTCATCAAATGCCCATCCTTGAACCTATCCAAGAACCTCAAGCAATATGCCTATTCCTATAATCCCATCATGTAGCCCACAACCCATCAATACCATTGAAGAGTCTCCTACCATGAGTCCAAGCAAAGATTGATTATACACTCATCTTGTCGATTATCTAAAACCCATCAAGCCTATCCAAGAGTATCCCACTCCCATCCAAGAAAATAAAGAGTTATGTCAAAAGTCTCACCTAAATCATGTGAAAACACCAACCCCTCATCCAAATCAAGAGCAAAGCACCTTCATTCAACCTATCCACAACCTATCTTTTCTTTATGATCAAGATATTATCTATGATGAAGATCCTATCCATGAGAAAATTCATCCCATCCATAGCACACTTAATCCTATTCATGATCAATCTCCCATCTATTATCAAGATCCTATCTATGTTCAATAAAACCATGATGATCCTCTTAGGAAATTGTATGCATTCCATGATCAAGATATTATCATTCCACCTATCCATAATCCCATAACTATCCATGAGAAAGATATCCAAACTACTCCTATCGATTATCCACCTAGCCCTATCCATGATCTAACAACATCCACTTCCCTTGATGAGACACTTGGCTACCAAGAAAACATATATGATCAAACAAATAGCTTGGATCTTAATGAGTATAATGATAATCAAGATCCTATTGATCCTTCATGATCTCATATCAACCCCCTTTCAAAACCAACATCCTATCCCCTTGGTCCTGCTACTTTCATCCATGGTGGTTCTCTCATAGGAGAGGAACAACTTCCATCTGCCACCCTATCTGCCCCATCTAATAATGGATTCACGTCTTGTTTCCAAGGCAACAAACATCGCATTACACATCGCAGGCTCTAAAACATGAACTATCAAGGAAAAGGTTTAGGCCTTCTTGAACAAGGTATCTTGGAGCCCAGCCATGTCCAAATCCATTCACAATCACATGGCCTTGGCTATATGTCATGCCCACATTTCACATGCATTCACAACACACTAAATCACATGTCATGACTGCATGTTTCATGTGGTCATGACACAAAATATCAAAAAAATTTCCCTAATGTCTCCGAAAGCCTCTCTCGCATGCGTAAGTGTGCTCGGTGCATCTGTTTAAGTTATCTAAAAGGTTGTTGAAACAAAATAATCCACTCGCATGTGCATGAAGATATTTTGTCAATACGCTTGGTGTCTTTTAAACTAGTAACGTTTGGGTTTCCTCCGGTAGGTGATTGGTATTTATAAGTGTTATTAGTTTCTTGTTTGCTTGGTTACGCCTTTCTCTATTTTCTCTTATAAAATTTCTTTTATTATAATTAATTTCAAAACGTTAATCTATTTTCTCTACTTGGAGATTCAATTAGAAAAGATAAATTCCGTAGTTACTATTCTTCTTTTCAAACGAACAAATGTGACAGTCCGTTAACATTATCTACAAATATCCCATTAATATCATTCTATAATAATAACTATATTTATATTTATATTTATTTAACAAAATTCTTTTTCCCAAACTATATTTATAATAATAACTATATTTAGATTTAAATATATTTATATTTAAATTTATTTACCATCGTATTACAAACTTTAATTTCTTTATTCTATAATCGATTAATTAAAATTCTAAATAAATAAAATCCCAACATAAATATAGATGATTGATTTTATACTGAATACATCCCTTTTCTCCTTTTTAGACATCTTTTCCCACTTTCCAAATTCATGATGATATTTACTATATCAATGTAATTAAGTCATTAACTCTGCGTATTATATTCCTTCTCTGAACATATGATTTAATTGATGGCTCATTTATTATTGAATTAATTATTTGATAAATAGCTTATTATGAACCAAAATGACTATTTATTATATAGTCAAACTTAGTTGTCTTCTAAAACACACCTACAATTATATAAGTACAAAAAGATATATTGTATTTATATTTTTATGAGTGGATCATGGGCTTATATTGGTAAACTACAATTGTTATTTATACTATCATAATAAAAGAGCTCCACTCAAAAGTTAGGGGGAAGTTTTGTTAAAACCCCATAAACCTTGCCAATAAATCGAACAACCCTAAGTTTTGCTTGTTGTGAAAGCAAGGAGCAGGGCAAAGAGTGGTAGTGGCTGCGAAGGTTGCAAGGGTCATAGCTATGGAGGTCGCTGTCAGCGGCGGCTACAGAATGCAGAGGTGAGGTGGTCATGGGGGGGTGGAATGGACGTCACGGCAGGCGAGATGGAAGCTCGAAGGCCGTGGGGCTGAGCATAAACAGGAGGGAATGTGTGGGGAGGATATCCATGGTGGCAGGTTTGGAGTTAGCCACGGCTAGCGGTGATCGGGAGGAGTGTGGGAGAGCCCATGTGGTAGCTGTGAGGATGGGGTGCAGGAGTTAAAGCCCACGAGTAGCGGTGGACGGGGGTGTGGGGAAGGCTCCACCCTCCCCACACCCTCACTTTGTAAAAGCAATCAGTGGGGGTTAATAACCCCCACCTCTATTACATATATTTTTATCATTAAAAAATTCTTTTCCATTTTAATTTCGCAATATCAATTACTCTTTATTACTGATATATATATATATATATATATATATCTTTTTTTTTAGAATTACAACTAATTTAAAAACTATTTTAAATATAACCATTTCTCTATTATAAATAATTTAAAATCTATTTTAGATATAACATTCCTCAATTATGACTAATTTCAAAAAAAACTATTTATATATATATATGGATACATCTTCAAGGGTAATATAAATTTCATTTTTACAATCACTTTTTAAATGAACTATTGAATTTACAGTTTTCACAATAATGTTAAAAAGAATGTAAGTATACATGAATCGTATTTTCTCAACTAAATTACAAGTAAAAAGATACTCATAATTATATACATACATTATATAAAATGAGAGCTCAAGATAATGTTCATTTCACTATTTCTTATCTCTTAATTTGCAACATAACAATACTCAAGTGAAAAGGAATACTAACTATATATTTCTTTTCATATCAATCACTATTAAGGGTCAGAAGTAATTACATGATCTAATGAATCTTTCATTTCAATAACATGCAAAGGTCAATGAAAATCTGAATTAGTTTATTTCCCATTTCAATTTAACTTCAAGATTCGTTTGAAATTCAAGACAAATTTTACAACTTTCTTAATGTAGTAAAGATAACTTTTTCACCAAATATAACAAAAGATAATTTAAAACAATTGATACAAGTCAACGACTTTCACATCACTATATATTTTGGTAAAACCAATAGATGACCAACTACCATAAAAGCTTACACAACTCCAATATAATCTAAGGAAGGTAAGATCTTTCCTTTCCCAACATACAAATGATGTGTTGTAACTACCAACAAAAATTTACAATTATTAACACACAAAAAAATGGATCTTCTCTCCAAACCCAAGCTACAATCGATACAATAATTACAGAGAGAAATTCTCTCTAAAACTCTTTCATAATGAACTATGATGATCAAGATTCTTGTTACAAATAAGAGATAAGCATTTTCTTCATAAGTAAAACTTCTCCAATTCTTTTACATGCTCCAACAATAACCTGCAAAATAACAAGGGAAAACAACAACCACCATCTAGCTCTCCTCCCTACCTTTGACCCGCAAGAGGGTCACCCCCAAGCTAGGGAGACCATCCTCATATCCAGGGTAAGATAGAATAACCACAACACAACCATAGAGCAACAAACAAGCAATGATCCACACACCCACAAGGTTGACACACATAACAAAGTCTCAGCTTAGGTGAGTACATGGAGGGTAGGGGAGTAGATAATCTCTACCTCTAGGTGCCATCCTTTCACAATTAATCACAAGGCCTCAAGCTAATAAAATCACAAGGCCTCAAGCCAACAGTATAATTTTCCACAAGGCCTCAAGCCTTCTAATGAATCAAGTAACCAAGGATATCCAAATAGGCTCTCAAAGCCAATAAGCCCTCAAGGCTAAAAACAGTACCAAATTTGCCTATAACTAGAACCAAGATGACACCCTAGGAGGGTCACACCTCCCCTCCCTAAACACAATGAGCATTGCCTTCCAACTAGAAGGAGCTCTCTCTACACCCCAAACAAAACCCATAAACAAACAGAAAAGCTCAAGAAGACATTGCAAGACTCTTTCAACAACCAAGATACAAACATGCATATCAACATTAGATCACACAAGAGATTAGATTAGTACACCAACCTTCTAGAGCAAAATATGGAAGAAAACTGATGAAGAGCTCCTTTCTCCTTCCTTCTCCCAAAACTCTCTTTCCTTCCCCAAAATCTCCTTCCTTTTTCCTCTAAGATTCAACTAACTTTACTCTCCTCCTCTTCTTCCTTTTTCAAACTAATTTCTCTATTTTCCTAATTTCCCAAGTGGGAATAAACAACTCAACCCCCCCCCCCCCCCCCCAACTCCCTCCATTAACCTAGTGGTCAAAAAAAATAATGTAATCCCACTGAAAAGGTTCCCCGTTAACAACCCACTTGTAGAATAAAATACAAATGAGAAAACTTAAAATAACATAGAGTGGGTGACACAACACCCTCATAAAAGGGAACCCCACCAAAAGGAGGCACATGGAGACAAGCACTCCATTAATAGGGGGATCATGGAGTGCTCCATGACTTGGAAGTGGACATGAGTGGGGATTCCACTCATCCGATGTCCTCTAAGCTTCCAATTTTCGTCACTTTACCTCACCCAAAAGTTGAGGTGACCCTAATGAAGTTAACCCAAGGTTAACCTAGTCAAAAAGGTCCCTAAACCCAAGGGGTACAACCTAGGGTTGTTTTAAAACTTAGTTACGACTCCCAGAGTCAAATAAAACACAAGAAGAGGGTCAAAAAGAATTAAAGTTAAAACAAGATTCAAAACATCAACGTATAACACTTATCATAATAAAAGTAATTCAGATAAAATCCCTTATCCCCTTAACCTCATGCAATAATACACAATACAACAATACGACATTTTCTAAAACACGAGCTTGATCTTAGTTCCTCATAGAACTAGATCGGCTCAGAAGGGATACAACAAAGGATACGGGGATGGTCTCCTGTATATGTGGTTTCATTAGTAATACCTGCACACTCAAACTTGAAGTCAATAACTCATAGAGATATCATAGCCGAAGCAATTTAAACACATGCATAACTAAACATACTACCATATAACATACTGAAATCATAATACAATTCCATATCCATTCATCATTTACTTAAAGACAACCTCTAACTACCATCGCACAATTGTTTTCTTAAAATCACATAGGTTCAATAATCAAGAATTTGGAAATCAATAGTCCCTCAACATAAAAATAATAACAAAAGCACTACAAATAGTCTCATGAATAGTAGTGTAAAAAGTAGGCCTCACATCCTCTCCCCCTAAGATTGTACTTCCTCCTAGAAGTCATCGAAGAGGTGAGGGTAAAGCATCTTCAATCTCGTAGCATCTTCCCATGTTGCAGTGACCTCATCATACATATCCCACTAGACTCTAACCTGGTCCAACTCTTGACCTTAAAGGCCCAGCGTCCGACGAGCCAAGATGCATATTGGCTCGAAAGCCAGCTGTCCATTTGCCTCTACCTGAAGAGCACTCCAATTCAACACGTGAGATAAATCAAAAATATATAGACGTAGTACTGAAACATGAAAGACATCGTGGATATGAGATAGGCTAGGTGGCAAGGCTAAATGGTAGGCTACAGGTCCTATCCTCTCTAGGATCTCAAAAGGTCCTACAAATCGGGGTGCGAGTTTAGAACCTTTTCCATAACGGATTGGACTCTTATGTGGTCGCACTCTCAAGAACACTCTGTCACCTACTGAAAAGCTTCGATCTGTTCTCTTTGCATCAACATACTTTTTATGTCTATCCTGAGCTTCCTACAATCTCTGCCTGATCAAAGTAACCTACTGTTCCATATCTTGGATTAATTCGGGACCAATGGCAACTCGGTCCTCTAACCAATCCCAACTCAAAGGCGTTCTGCAAGGTCTGCCGTATAAAGTCTGGTAAGGAGGCATACCCAACGAGCTGTGATGCCCATTATTGTAGGCGAACTCAACTAGATACAGGTACTCCTCCCATTTTGACTGATGATCCATAACATACATATGTAGCATATCCTCTAACACCTGGTTAACTCTTTCTGTTTGGCCATCGGTCTTAGGACGGTAAGCAGAATTGAAGTTGAGCTGTGTGCCCAACGCCTGATGTAAAGCTCTCCAAAATGAAGATGTGAAAACAGAGTCTCTATCGGATATAATACGGTTAGGTACTCCATGTAGTTTGACAATCTGATCTAGAAACACCCTCGCCACTGATGGTGCATTATACGTTGTGCGTACTGGTGTGAAATGCACTACCTTGGTCAACTTGTCAACTGTCACCATGATGGCATCATGGCGTTGAGAAGACATAGGTAGTCCAACAATGAAGTCCATAAAAAGGGTGTCCCATTTCCACTCAGGTATCTCATGTGGGTACAAAAGTCCTACTGGATGCTGATGCTCTGCCTTAACCCTCTGACACTCAAGGCATCGAGCAACATATTTTGCAATGTCGCGTCTCATTCCTGCCCAATGATATAACTACCACAAATCTGCATGCATCTTCTTCACTCCAGGATGAGCTCCATAGGGTGCTCTATGAGCCTCAGACAGTATCACTATACGCAGATCACCCGCACGGGGTACATAGATGCACTGCTTATGTCTAAGTAATCCATTAGACTCTAGGGAATATCCCATGAATTTACCTTTTAGAACCCTCTAATTCTGAATTTCCTGCTGCACCTCAAGAAACCACTCGTCCTCAGGCAGATGCTATAAGATACGTTCTCTCAAATCCACTTTCAACGTAAGAGTCAGGATCTCGTGGCACCTTCGACTCAAAGCGTCGGTGACCATGTTCTCTTTCCCCTTGATGTAGTGGACATCAAAGTCATACTCACATAAGAACTCCATCCAACGCCGTTGGCGGGCATTCAAATTCGGCTGAGTGAAGATATACTATAAGCTATGATGGTCCGAATGGAGCTCAAAACATCGGCCTAAGAGAAAGTGTCTCCATCGAACAAGAGCATGAATGATAGCTGCTAGCTCTAGATCATGGGTAGGGTAGTTTAGGTCATGTGTTTTAAGTTTCTATGATTCATAAGCAATCGCTCTACCACCCTGCATAAGTACAGCTCCCAATCCCTATAATGACGCATCTGTGCAAACAACAAAATCTTCTGCGAGATCAGGAATAGCTAATATGGGAGCGCTGGTAAGATGTTCCTTAAGGATCCCAAAGGCCTTCTCACACTGCTCAATCCAAGTGAATCCTTTCCCTTTGCACTGAAGGGAAGTAATAGTATGAGCTATCCTGGAGAAACCTTTGACAAACCTACCATAGTAACCAACTAGTCCCATAAAGCTCCTTACTTTTGTCACATTGGTGGGTACTGGCCAATCCTGAATCTATTTGATCTTAGATGGATCTACGGAGATACCATCACCTGATAAAATGTGTCCCAAATACTGCACCTCTGTCCTGAAGAAGTCACACTTCGCTAAGTTGCCATAAAGCTGATGCTCACGTAAACACTGCAAAACCTGACGCAAATGGCCCACATGTTCCTCCTCAGTCCGTGAGTAAATCAAAATGTTGTCTATAAAAATGATCACGAACCGATCTAGGTAAGTGCGGAACACCCCGTTCATAAGACTCATGAACACTGTAGGGGCGTTCGTTAACCCGAAAGGTACCACTGTAAATTCATACTGGCCGTATCTGGTCTGGAAAGTAGTTTTGTGAATATTTGCCTCTGAAATTCTCAATTAGTGATACCCAGATTTAAGATCAATCTTTGAAAACACTCTGGCTCCTTGCATTTGGTCAAAGAGATCATCAATCCTCAGCAGAGGATATCGGTTCCTCACCGTCACTTTGTTCAACTGTCTGTAATCCATGCATAACCGAAGAGATCCATCCTTCTTCTTAATGAAGATAACTGGTGTGCCCCATGGTGAAACGCTAGGTCAGATGTGTCCCTTCTCTAATAATTCTTCTAGCTACAGTTTAAGCTCTGTAAACTCATGTGTAGTCATTCTGTATGGTGCACAAGATATAGGTTCTGCCCCTGGTACTAAATCAATGTGGAAATCAACTTCTCTCCGTGGAGGCATACTAGGTAACTCTAGTGGAAAGACATCTGCAAATTCTCTCAGAATGGGATGATCATCTAATGTAGTCTTAGGTACCTCTTCTGATCTATCATTGACTGTGATAGCAAACAACTGACAACCCTTCTACATGCAATGCTTAAGTTACTGAGTGGATATCATTCTAACAATCATGGGCTTATGTATGCCCACTATTTCAACCGGTGTGCCATGATCATCTAAGCAACTAATTATCTTCTGACGACAATCTAGCTTGGCTCTATGAGCCACAAGCCAATCCATACCAAGAATTACGCCATAGGTTCCTAATGGCATCACCATAAAATCACATGTAGTAATGAAAGGACCCAAGGAAATCACACAATCTCTGACCACGGTATCAGCTGACATCCTAGCCCCAGAGGCCAATTCGACCTCCCACCTAATGTCCTACCTAGAAGCCACTAGCCTGCAACATCCCACTAACGATGTAGAAATAAAGAAGTCAGTAGCTCTGGAATCAAAAAGGATAGAGATGGAGTTTCTGCAATCATACCTGCTGTCTCAATAACTGAAGCCTAAAATCCAGCCTGACGGTTGTCAACCACTGCAAACATATGGTGGGATTTACCCACGTCACCCACAGTATGCTCGGAACCGCCTGCAAGATGCTGTCCCCCAGCTGTATAACCCTGTGGGCACTCTCTAGCTATATGTCCTGCTTCACCACAAGTATAACAAGGCCCTCTAACCTATACCTATACAATCTGATTCTGACTCGACTGCTGTTGTCCTGTTCTGCTAGTAGACCCCTATGAACCCCTATAAGACTGTTGTGAGTTCACAGGTCCCACAGGTGGTCCCTACTGTCTCTGATCTCTGCCCTGGCCTGCTGCTGCCAACCTCTATTATTTCTCCCATATGATTTCTATTGTGCTTTAGCTTTCTGTTGCTGCTGTGACTGCTGTTGTTGTGGAGGTTTAGGAGGTAATGGTGCTAAACTGCATCCTCCTCTATTATGTTGCTGTGTTGGCTTGCGATAATTCTGTTGATGTTGCTACTATCCTCGATCCTGGAACTGAGGGTGAGAATTCTGCCTCTGTCCTTGAATCTCCTCAGCAATGTAAGCCTTCTCGGCAGCATCACTCAAAGTTTACGGATCTACCATCCGAACAAGTCCTTCTATATCATGGTTTAGACCTTTAATAAACTTATGTACTAGGAGTTTCTCATCATGGAGATACTCTGCATACCTAGATAATTCTGTAAACTTGCTCTCATACTGAGCCACTGAGAGTCCCGTCTGCTGTAGGTCATGAAATTTGTCTATACGACGCTGTCTGTAGTGGTCTAATAGATAACGCATGTTGAAGTGCTCAATAAAAGTCTCCCATGAGAGTCTGTCTATGGAAAGGTGACGCTTGCACTCCTCAGTGCGCCACCATGTAGCTACTGCATCCCGTAATAAGTGTACTGCCACATGGGCCTTCGTGTTGCCTGCATATGGACGCAATGCGAAGCACCTATCCAAACTGATAAGCTAGGCCTCTGCCACGGCTCCCTCTGTAGTTCCAATGAATGTAGGAGGGTTCAACCTTAATATATCCCTAATGGGATCTCCTTTGTCACTGTGCCCCCTATAAGACTCATCTGCATGAATCTCATAAGGCCTGGGACCAAAATGCGCTACTCTCACTGTCTCGTCATGCCTGGCATGATGTGTGGGGCTCCTGCTATGGCCCCTGCCAACTGAATTAACCTCCTCTGTATCCGGCATCTCGACATAAGGCTCCACATGTGGCACCCCCTATGGCTCTACGTGGGGCTCCACATGTGGCTCAACATGAGACTCAGCTCGTGGCTCCACGCGTGGCTCCTCTTGTGGAACTTCGCGGGGTTCGTCACGTGGCTCTATGCGCGGCTCAACTACAGCCCGTGGAAGCCTATCCAAGATAGTTTGTAAGGCCTGTAATATCTATAGTCCCATATCTGGTGGGGCAGGTGGTGCTTGCCTTACCTAAGGAACTGGTTGTGGCTGTATAACTGGCTGAACTTGTGGATTTAGCTGTTCTGGTGGAACCGGCTGATCCAGACCCACAGCTGAAGAATCAGTACGCACCTCAGTGGCTGGTGTATAGTGGGTTGGCATTTGCCGAACTCATCTGGGAGGCATCCTACAAAACGAGGTAAACGCTAGTCAGTGTGTTTCGCAGAAGTAATAATGTGCCTAAACAAGCCCAGTGTTTGAAACTCTGGGCTCTGATACCAAATGTCATGCCCGCATTTCGCATGCGTTCATGACACACTAAATCGCGTGTCATGACTGCATGCGTCATGTGGTCATGACACGAAATATCAAAAATTTTTCCATAATGTCTCTGAAAGCCTCCCTCGCACACGCAAGCATGCTCGGTGCGTCTGTTTAAGTTATCTAAAAGGTTGTTGAAACAAAATAATCCACTCGCATGTGCTTGAAGATATTTTTTCAATATACTTGGTGTCTTTTAAACTAGTAATGTTTGGGTTTCCTCCGGTAGGTGATTGGCATTTATAAGTGTTATTAGTTTCTTGTTCGCTTGGTTACGCCTTTCTCTATTTTCTCTTATAAAATTTCTTTTATTGTAATTAATTTCAAAACGTTAATCTATTTTCTCTACTTGGAGATTCAATCAGAAAAGATAAATTTCATAGTTACTATTCTTCTTTTCAAATGAACAAATGTGACAGTCCGTTAACGTTATCTACAAATATCCCATTAATATCGTTCTATAATAATAACTATATTTATATTTATATTTATTTAGCAAAATTCTTTTTCCCAAACTATATTTATAATAATAACTATATTTAGATTTAAATATATTTATATTTATATTTATTTATTTGAATTTATTTACCATCGTATTACAAACTTTAATTTCTTTATTCTATAATCGATTAATTAAAATTCTAAATAAATAAAATCCCAACATAAATATAGATGATTGATTTTATACTGAATACTTCCCTTTTCTCCTTTCTAGACATCTTTTCCCACTTTCCAAATTCATGATGATATTTACTATATCAATGTAATTAAGTCATTAACTCTACATATTATATTCCTTCTCTGAATATATGATTTAATTGATGGCTCATTTATTATTGAATTAATTATTTGATAAATAGATTATTATGAACCAAAATGACTATTTATTATATAGTCAAACTTAGTTGTCTTCTAAAACACACCTACAATTATATAAGTACAAAAAGATATATTGTATTTATATTTTTATGAGTGGATCATGGGCTTATATTGGTAAACTACAATTGTTATTTATACTATCATAATAAAAGAGCTCCACTCAAAAGTTAGGGGGAAGTTTTGTTAAAACCCCATACACCTTGCCAATAAATCAAACAACCCTAAGTTTTGTTTGCTATGAAAGCAAGGAGCGGGGCAAAGAGTGGTAGTGGCTGCGAAGGTTGTAGGGGTCGTAGCTATGGAGGTTGTCGTCAGTGGCGGCTGCAGAAGGTAGAGGCAAGGTAGTCATGGGGGGGCGGAACAGACGTCACGGTAGGGGAGATGGAAGCCCAAAGGCTGCGGGGCTGAGCATAAACGGGAGGGAATGTGTGGGGAGGATATCCGCGGTGGCGGGTTTGGAGTTAGTCATGGCTAGCGGTGACCGGGAGGAGTGTGGGAGAGCCCACGCGGTAGCTGTGAGGACGGGATGCGGGAGTTAAAGCCCGCGGGTAGCGGTGGATGGGTGTGGGGAAGGCTCCGCCCTCCCCACACCCTCACTTTGTAAAAGCAATCGGTGGGGGTTAATAACCCCCACCTCTATTACATATTTTTTTTCATTAAATTTTTTTTTTTCCATTTTAATTTCGCAATATCAATTACTCTTTAATACTGATATCTATATATATATATATATATATATATATATATATCTTTTTTTTAGAATTACAACTAATTTAAAAACTATTTTAAATATAACCATTTCTCAATTATAAATAATTTAAAATCTATTTTAGATATAACATTCCTCAATTACAACTAATGTCAAAAAAAACTATTTAAATTTATATTAATATATATATATATATCTTCAAGGGTAATATTAATTTCATTTTTACAATCACATTTTAAATGAACTATTGAATTTACAGTTTTCACAATAATGTTAAAAAGAATGTAAGTATACATGAATTGTATTTTCTCAACTAAATTACAAGTGAAAAGATACTCATAATTATATACATACATTATATAAAATGAGAGCTCAAGATAATGTGCATTTCACTATTTCTTATCTCTTAATTTGCAACATAATAATACTCAAGTGAAAAGGAATACTAACCATATATTTCTTTTCATATCAATCACTATTAAGGGTCAAAAGTAATTACATGATCTAATGAATCTTTCATTTCAATAACATGCAAAGGTCAATGAAAATCCGAATTAGTTTATTTCCCATTTCGATTTAACTTCAAGATTTGTTTGAAATTCAAGACAAATTCTACAACTTTCTTAATGCAGTAAAGATAACTTTTTCACCAAATATAACAAAAGATAATTTAAAACAATTGATACAAGTCAATGACTTTCACATCACTATATATTCTGGTAAAACCAATAGATGACCAACTACTGTAAAAGCTTACACAACTCCAATATACTCTAAGGAAGGTAAGATCTTTCCTTTCCCAACATACAAATGATGTGTTGTAACTACCAACAAAAATTCACAATTATTAACACAAAAAAAATGGATCTTCTCTCCAAACCCAAGCTACAATCGATACAATAATTATAGAGAGAAATTCTCTCTAAAACTCTTTCATAATGAACTATGATGATCAAGATTCTTGTTACAAATAAGAGATAAGCATTTTCTTCATAAGTAAAACTTCTCCAATTCTTTTACATGCTCCAACAATAACCTGCAAAATAACAAGGGAAAACAACAACCACCATCTAGCTCTCCTCCCTACCTTTGACCTGCAAGAGGGTCACCCCCAAGCTAGGGAGACCATCCTCATATCCAGGGTAAGATAGAATAACCATAACACAAACATAGAGCAACAAACAAGCAACGATCCACACCCCCACAAGGTTGACACACATAACAAAGTCTCAACGTAGGTGAGTACATGGAGGGTAGGGAGTAGACAATCTCTACCTCTAGGTTGCATCCTTTCACAATTAATCACAAGGCCTCAAGCCAATAAAATCACAAGGCATCAAGCCAACAGTATAATTTTCCACAAGGCCTCAAGCCTTCCAATGAATCAAGTAACCAAGGATATCCAAACAGGCTCTCAAAGCCAATAAGCCCTCAAGGCTAAAAATAGTACCAAATTTGCCCGTAACCAGAACCAAGATGACACTTGAGGAGGGTCACACCTCCCCTCCCTAAACACAATGAGCATTGCCTTCCAACCAGAAGGAGCTCTCTCTACACCCCAAACAAAACCCATAAACAAACAGAAAAGCTCAAGAAGACATTGCAAGACTCTTTCTAAAACTAAGATAAAAACATGCTTATCAACATTAGATCACACAAGAGATTAGATTAGTACACCAACCTTCTAGAGCCAAATATGGAAGAAAACTGATGAAGAGCTCCTTTCTCCTTCCTTCTCCCAAAACTCTCTTTCCTTCCCCAAAATCTCCTTCCTTTTTCCTCCATGATTCAACTAACTTTACTCTCCTCCTCTTCTTCCTTTTTCAAACTAATTTCTCTATTTTCCAAATTTTCCAAGTGGCAATAAACAACTCAACCACCCCCCCCCACTTCCTCCATTAACCTAGTGGTAAAAAAAACAATGTAATCCCTCTCAAAAGGTTCCCCATTAACAACCCACTTGTAGAATAAAATACAAATGAGAAAACTTAAAATAACATAGAGTGGGTGACACAACACCCTCATAAAAGGGAACCCCACCAAAAGGAGGCACATGGAGACAAGCACTCCATTAATAGGGGGATCATGGAGTGCTCCATGACTTGGAAGTGGGCATGAGTGGGGATTCCACTCATCCCATGTCCCCCAAGCTTTCAATTTTCGTCACTTTACCTCACCCCAAAAGTTGAGGTGACCCTAATGAAGTTAACCCAAGGTTAACCTAGTGAAAAAGGTCCCTAAACCCAAGGGGTACAACATAGGGTTGTTTTTAAACCTAGTTAAGACTCCCAGAGTCAAATAAAACACAAGAAGAGGGTCAAAAACAATTAAAGTTAAAACAAGATTCAAAACATCAACTTACAACACTTATCATAATAAAAGTAATTCAGATAAAAGCCCTTATCCCCTTAACCTCATGCAATAATACACAATACAACAATACAACATTTTCCAAAACACGAGGTTGATCTTAGTTCCTCATAGAACTGGATCGGCTCACAAGGGATACAACAAAAGATATGGGGATGGTCTCCTGTATATGTGGTTTCATTAGTAATACCTGCACACTCAAACTTGAAGTCAATAAATCATAGAGATATCATAGCCGAAGAAATTTAAACACATGCATAACTAAACATACTGAAATCATAATGCAATTCCATATCCATTCATCATTTACTTAAAGACAACATCTAACTACCATCGCACAATTGTTTTCTTAAAATCACATAGGTTCAATAATCAAGAATTCAGAAATCAATAGTCCTCAACATAAAAATAATAACAAAAGCACTGCAAATAGTCTCATGAATAGTAGTGTAAAAAGTAGGCCTCACACTATATATCCCAAGGACAACAATCCAATCATGTTGGTACCACTCACAAACCTCATAAGTCATCTCCTTCCACTCCCAAGATAGTTGCACCTCATCATACCTCCAAATCATATGTCATCATCTATCCTCCATTGTCATACAAATCCCAAAATCATGTGACCATACATCTCCCTCCATCCACTCTACCTCCACTCCTCCCAACTCCTAATATCCCTATCCTTAAATCCCCTAATCCATCTATCCACACATGCTATTCCCTTAAATCCCCTAAAATTCCTAATCAAGTTCAACCAATGCACACATCGACCAAACATGAAGCTATAAACAAATCCATGGGATCTCAAAATAATCATTTGGATGCTTCCCCACATAAAGTAACAATCCTACAAAAGCCTCAAAAGTATCATGTCAAAGAAAAATAAAAATCCAAAATCCTATAAGCACCCAAACCCCCAAATACAAATATAAAAATGATGTGCATCCACAAGAAAAAAGAAATCAATCTAAATGAAGCATCCAAATCCAACTATATCAAAAATGTAAATCCTGAAAACCTAAACAATGTAGCTCCCTATCTAAGAAATCTACAAATCCTAAGTCCATTTGGGTCCCTACAACCCCAAATCGGCAAAATAACAAATCCCCATTACTCCCAGCACCCCATCCTAATTAAAATCTTCAAAATCCAAAATGGTGTGTGCAACTATTGATCTTGGTTCCTCTCGACACCACAACATTCCTACATATCTCCATCCCCTATCTTATATCCCCTATCCTACATATCTCCCCTATCAAACTTGTATTGTCCATGCTTTCGCATAAATCAACATCACAATCCACTATCCTCCACCCATTCATAATCCACATCATAATCAACCATCTCCCATCCATCCATAATTCACATCATAATCCACTACCTATCCATCTCATCCAATCATATGCCAACATCCATGTGCATAATTCTAACAAAATACCTTGCTATTGGAAACAGATGCTTGAGTCCCCATCCTCCATCCCATCTAAATACTCTAAAAAAAGAAAAAAATAGAATTAAACAGAAATCATTTGTCCAACGGTGAAAACTTGGAAAATAGGCACCTTGGATAAGTACCATGATGAAAACCTGACAAATAGGTGTCATGAGTAGATGAATTGTCTATGTACCTTACATTTGGGGGCATGTTTTCTCATCTACCCATTCTATCATTCCTTCCACCTATCCTTCCTATCATAACTTCCTTATCCATTATATCTGCATAATTATTCCTTGATCCAATCCATCCTCCTTTCCTCCTTTTTTGATGCAAAGTCTAAGGAGATCCTAAAAACCCTCAACAAGTTGGCTTTGCAAGGCATTCAATGGACACAAAATAATTCACTATTTTTGAGGACAAGATTCTCAATTCCATACCCCATACCAATGACACAAATGGGAATCTCAATCAAAGCATTCAACCAAGACAAGGCAGACATCTACAAGGTCCTTTGATGACTTAGGCAACTTTCTCCAACCATCCAACTAGGTCTTCTTACCCTACAAACACTACTTCCTTCATAGGACTGCTTTTGGCCTTGTAGCCCTCTGTTTTGACACAGTCGGCAATAACTTGTTATGCAGACCTACTACTAAGGATCTTAGACAATTGAGAGATACCCTTTTAGATTCCCTACAACATATTCCAAATTGGGTATGGGTTGTTTTGGATAATATGGTCTAACCTATAACCCCTCCTAGTAGCCTAGAGCCCCAATTAGCCCTATTTTGTGAAGCAACCACCCTCAATTTTGATCACAGTGCTCAACCAACCATTTAGACATCTCAGTAGCATGGTAAAACTAAGAATTTCTTGGGTTTTAGGTCTCCAAAATGGACTGCAACTGATTAGGCTTATACTGTTCCTCTTCTTAGCACCTAACACATAGAGATGTTAAGTCTTTTAACTCAAACTCCTCCAACAATGTTCCTTGCTCCAACAACATGTTACAAAGTGTAGAAACAAATAGAGAAGAGCCCATTCCACTAGTTCAAAGGGACTCAAACCAGTGGAAGGCATGAATTTACCATTGTTTTTACACAAAACCCTAAATAAGGGTTTTACAAGCGATTTACAGTCAAACTCTTATTTCTTCATTATAAAATAGTTTCAAAACCTCCAATCACCTTTAAAATTATCTTACTTCATGTCACTATGGAATCACTACTATTAGGGAGTATGATTGTAACGTATAGGTATAGAAAAAGAACAGGAACAACAAAAACGTAGGAAAAAACTGTAGAAAATAGGGAACTACTTATATCTCATCCAAATTTCATCATCATCTCCTCCATAGGCATGAGGAGTCTTATATGCACATTTACAAACCTCCCAATCAGTTTGAATCGATTGGCCAAGTGATAACCACCCACCAACCTCTCAAAACTGCCTGAACTATCCATTGTTTTCATTGTCTACAATGGGCATTAGAGGTTGATTACAAATTCACTATTACAAACCCCTCTAGGATGATGTTAACATGGCTTTTAACATGCAAATGAGATGCACACTATACACCCATGACAAATTGTCACTCCATTGGAGACTTATGGAGGATTTGACTATCCTAGACCAACTATGACTTGACTGCCTTCTTGAAACTATTGGCACCATGGCCATACATCATTTGCAATCAACATGGAATCAACTTGAAATGGTCCAATGGACCTTATTACAACATAGGACAATATGACAAACATGAAATGAAAACAAAAACTCAACATGAATCTCCTTGAATCACTTGGTGCTCCTGCACCATACTCCCCGGGGTGGAAGAAGACTCAAGGCCCTGGAGGAACTAGATCAGAAATAGTGGTTCCATGTTTCAAAATGTCATCTTTAGTCATCCAATCCTCAGTAGGTAGGCCACTCCATTTGATAAGGTACTGCTTGTAGATCTTCTTCCTAGTCTTTGTCAAAACTTTGGTGCCCAAGATGCATTCCAATTGCATAGGTTGATTGGGTGGAAGACCCTTAACCCATTCCTGATTGCCTGCTACTGTCACATCTGCCTCTAAATCTGCATCATTACCACCTCTGAAAGGAAACAAATTTGAGACATTAAAGATATGAGATATGGCCAAGCCTTCAGGAAGCTCAATCTCATAAGCATTGGGCCCAAACTTATGCACAATCTAGCAAGGTCCTATCTTCTTCATGAGGAGTTTGGTTGGCTACCCCTTTGGAAGTCTTTCCTTCTTCAAATGTGCCATGACCAAATCCCCAACCTTATATTGCACATCTCTTCTTCTCTCATTGGATTTCTCCTTGTACTTCTCATTTTTCCTTTGAAGAGATTCTCTTACATTATCATGGATGTCCTTCATGGTGAATACAAAATCTTCACCTTGAGTACTCTTCCTTTCCAATCCATGTAGATCTCTCAATTCAAAAATACCTTTTAGGTGAACACCATTGACAATCTCAAATGGACTCTTTCCTATGCTTCTATTACTAGAGTCATTGTAAGCAAATTCAGCTTGAGGGATGATCATATCCCATGCCTCTCCATGTTGCTTTGTAAGACATCTGAGAAGATTTCCCAAGGACCTATTCACTACCTTAGTTTGGCCATCAGTCTGAGGGTGATAGGCTGAAGTGAAGGACAATTGAGTGCCCAAATTCTTCCACAAAGTACGCCAAAAGTGGCCCACAAACTTTGGATCCCTGTCAGTCACAATGTTAAGAGGCAAACCATGGATTCTAACAATTTCTTTGAAGAACAAATCAGAAATGTGTGAAGCATCATTAGTGCATTTACATGGCAAGAAATGAGCCATTTTACTGAATCTATCCACTACAACAAAAATGCTATCAAAACCTCTTTGAGTCCTAGGAAGACCTAAGATAAAATCCATGCTAATACTTTCCCATGGCCTATGAGGAATAGGAAGTGGCTGATATAGACTAGCATTAGATGAAGTTCCTTTTGTTCTATGACAAATACTACAACTTTCAACAAATTTTCTGATGTTTGATTGCATTTTAGGCCAAAAATAAATCCTTTTCACCTGATCCAATGTTTTGTCCAGCCCAAAGTGACCTCCTAGTCCACCACAATCTTTTTCCTTTATGATGTTCTCCCTCATGGAACACCTATGAACACATAATTGGCTGCCTTTAAACAACAAGGCTTGCTGGAACAAAAACTCAGAAAAATTTGAATGATAAGAGTCTGAAAATTGTGAACAAACTTCATATACCTCCTTGAAATCTTTATCATCCTAGTACATATGTTTGAGAGAATCAATCCCCACACTTTGCAATTGAATCTCTTTCACCATACACACCCTTCTACTCAGTGTATCTGCCACTTTGTTGGCCTACCCCTTCTTGTGTTTGATGGAAAAGGTGTATGCTTGGAGTTGTTCAACCCATTTCATATGCCTGTGATTGAGTTTCTCCTATGAATTCAGAAAACTAAGAGCATGGTTGTCAGTATAAACAATAAACTCCTTAGGCAAAAGATAGTGCCTCCACATTTTCAAAGCTTGTACCATTGCATAGAACTCTAAGTCATAAGTAGAATACTTTCTCTTAGCATCATTCAATTTTTCACTAAAGAAAGCAACTCGCCTGCCTTCTTGACTTAAGACAACCCCTATAGCAAGGTTACTAACATCACATTCCACCACAAACAACTTGTTAAAGTCGGTTAAAACAAGAATGGACTATTGTGCTACTTTTGTTTCAGAATTTCAAAAGAATCATTAGCTACCTTTGTCCAAGAAAACTTACATTTCTGCCCCCCTTTGATGGTATCCAAAATAGGTGCACAAATATGACTAAAAACCCTTATAAACTTCCTATAAAATGTTGCCAAACCATGAAATTTTTTTACATCACCTACTATTTTAGGAGTTGCCCATGACAAAATGGCCTCTACCTTTGTTGGATCCATCTTCAAATTGCCTTGGGATGGGAGATGACAAAACCAAGATAGGTGAGTTCTTCCTTCATGAAGAAACTCTTCTACATGTTGATCATCAATTGTTCATCATGCAATTTCTTCAAAACTTGATCCAAGTGCTGCAAATGTTCTTCCTTAGTCCTGCTGAAAACAAGAATGTCATCAAGGTACACCACAACAAATTTGCCAATAAAATCGTTCAACAATTCATTCATGAGACGCATAAAAGTACTTGGTGCATTAGATAGGCCAAATGGCATCACCAACCACTCATAAAGACGCTCATTTGTTTTGAATGTTGTCTTCCATTCATCCCCTTGCTTTATCCTAATTTGATGATACCCACTCTTAAGATCAATCTTGGAAAAGTATCTAGCCCCTCCCAAACATTCCATTAAATCCTCAATCCTTGGCATAGGGAACCTATATCTTATAGTAATCTTGTTAATAGCCCTAGAATCTGTACATAACCTCCATTTACCATCCTTTTTGGGGGCTAGGACTGTTGGGACATCACATGGGCTAAGGCTCTTTCTCACCAATCCCTTATCCAATAATTCTTACACTTGCTTGGCAATCACTTCATTTTGAGAAGGTGTCATCTTGTAGGCTACTTTGTTTGGCAAAGTAGACCCTGGTATGAAGTCAATTTGATGGATTATGTCCCTAATAGGTGGCAATTCATTAGGCATCTCCTCTACCATGATACCCTTACACATCTCTAACAATTGTTGCACCTCCTTGGGAACCTCTTCCTCACTAGGACCATGCAAATTAGGATTGTTTTTAGCCTTCAAAATCAAAGCATACCCTTGGGTTCCTTCCTCCTTAAGGGTGTTAAGAAACTATCTACCACTCACAAACATGACACTTGACCCTATATTCTTCTCCACACTCTCATCTGGCAAGGGATCGATTTTATACTTCCTACCATTCTTGTTTATGACAAAAGAATTTGACTTCCCATCATGTTGGGCTTGCACATCATACTACCAAGGACGTCCTAACAACAAATGACAAGCATCCATGGGGATTATATCACACAAAATCTTATCCTTATATTCCCCTATCTCAAACTCTACCCAATATTGTTCATCTACAAAAAGTTGTTGCCCCTTATTCAACCATGATACTTTATAAGGACTAATATGAGGAAGTCTTTTCAATTTCAACTTGTCTACCATTTCAATGGAAACCAAATTTTTAGTTGAACCTGAATCAACAATTACCTTGCAAACCTTACCATAGGCCTTGCATGTTGTCCTGAACAATGTCTTCCTCTGAGGGGGTTCTTGTGTTTGAGGCACCTTCAACATGGTTCTCCTTATCATCAAACTTTCTCCTTCATGGACTGGGGCTGCACTTCCAATTGGAGAGTTAACACTTTGGCAATCTTCCTCTTAGATCAACTAGTTCCTTCTCTCTCCTCCATGAGAGCTTGAGGCTTATTTCTTAGGACATTTGAAGGCCAGATGTCCCACTTGGTTGCAATTGTAGCACCTCCCTGTGAAGAGATTAGGACCTCTCCCTGGTCCACCAAATCTACCCATTCCATTGGGTCTCCTTCCTCTAAAGCCTCCTCTAGAACTTGATTCTCCACTTTGTTCTTGGGAACTAGATTCCCCTTGACTTCTTTGAAACTGATTTTTGCCTCTAAAACTGCCCCTACCTCTAAAATTTCTGCCACCTCTTCCTCTATTTTGCTGCTCACCTTTCCTCTTCAACTTCTCTTTAGCCCTCAATGCCATTTGAAAGCATTTATCCACTATTTCAGGGGTTAGTATATTGATTTCATCTTGTATACTAGACTTCAAACCATTTAGATACCTTGCCACTTTACCTTTTTCATCCTCCATATGTCCACAATGAAGAGAGAACTTGTGAAACTCCTTGGTGTAGGTGGCCACATCCAAATCTCTTTGTTTGAGATTTTGCATCTTCTTGTAGATCTGCACCTCATAATCTGATGGAAGGAATTGTGACTTGATCCTCTCCAACATTCTGCTCCATGAAGAGATCATGCTCTTCCCACTCTTTACCCTCTCACATTGGGTGAAATTCCAACATGTGAGGGCAGCACCTTTGAGTTTAGTTTTTGTAAACTTCACCCTCTTGTTCTAAGGAACTTCTTTGTATTCAAAGTAGTTATTTAGGGCCTCAATCCACTTCATAACTTCATCAGCATTCATCTTGCCACTAAACATTGGAATCTCCATCCGAGCCCCTGAAGAATCTTTGCTAATTGCCTTGATGGCTTCAAGGAAATGTTTCTGATCTGCAGGTACCTCTACCTCTTCTTGATCTTCTTCTTCCTCCTCTTTTTCTTCCTCTTCATCAGAACCTTCATCTATCCTCTTCCCTATCCTCAATGCCTTCAACTCAGGTTGGAGTGCTTCCTTGACTCCACTCTTAATTTTCTCTTCCATCTTTTTGAATTTCTTAACCACCTCAGTGGTCATTACTTTTGGAGGCATGTTGCTAGCCTCTCCTTGACTCTCCTATGCTGACATATACTAGGTCTTACACACAACCAAATGATAGAACTTTTGATGGCTCTGATATCACTATGATTCAAAGTCCAAGGAGATTCTAACAACCCTTAACAAGTTGGCTTTGCAAGGCATTCAATGGAAGCAAAACAATTCACTATTTTTGAGGACAAGGTTCTCAAATCCATACCCCATACCAATGACACAAATGGGAATCTCAATCAAAGTATTCAACCAAGATAGGGCAGACATCTACAAGGTCCTTTGATGACTTACGGAACCTACTCCAACCATCCAACAAGGTCTTGTGACCCTACAATCCCTACTTCCTTCATAGAACTGCTTTTGGCCTTATAGCCCTCTGTTTTGACATAGTCAGAAATAACTTGTTATACTGACCTCCTACCAAGGATCTTAGACAATTGAGAGATACCCTTTTCGATTCCCTACAACATATTCCAAATTGGGTATGGGTTGTTTTGGACAATATGGTCTAACCTATAACCCCTCCTAGTAGCCTAAAGCCCCAATTAGCCCTATTTTGTGAAGCAACCACCCTCAATTTTGATCATAGTGCTCAACCAACCATTTAGACATCTTAGGGGCATGGTAAAACTAAGGATTTTTTGAGTTTTAGGTCTCCAAAATGGATTGTAATTGATTGGGCTTATACTGTTCCTTTTCTTAGCACCTAACACATAGAGATGTTAAGTCTTTTAACTCAAAATCCTCCAACAACATTCCCTGCTCCAACAACATGTTACAAAGTGTAGAAAAAAATAGAGAAGAGACCATTCCACTAGTTGAAGGGGACTCAAATCAGTGGAAGGCATGAATTTACCATCATTTTTACACAAAACCTTAAATGAGGGTTTTACAAGCGATTTACAGTCAAACTCTTATTTCTTCCTGATAAAATAGTTTCAAAACATCCAATCACCTTTAAACTGATCTTACTTCATGCCACTATTGAATCATTACTATTAGGGAGTATGACTGTAACGTATAGGTACGGAAAAAGAATAGGAACAACAAAAAGGCAAGAAAAAACTGCAGAAAATAGGGAACTACTTCTTATATCTCCTCCAAACTTCATCATCATCTGCTCCATGGACCTAAGGAGTCTTATATACACATTTACAAACCTCCCAATTAGTTTGAATTGATTGGGCAACTGAAAAACCACCCACCAACCTCTCAAAACTGCCTGAACTGTCCATTATTTTCATTGTCTACAATGGGCATTAGAGGTTGATTACAAATTCACTATTACAAACCCCTCTAGGATGACATTAACATGGGTTTTAACATTCAAATGAGATGTAAACCATACACCTATGACAAATTGTCACTCCATTGGAAACTTATGGAGGATTTGATTGTCCTAGACCAACTATGACTTGACTGCCTTCTTGAAACTATTGGCACCATGGCCATACATCATTTGCAATCAACATGGAATCAACTTGAAATGGTCCAATGGACCTTATTACAACATAGGACAATATGACCAATATGAAATAAAAAAAAACTCAACATGAATCTCCTTGAATCACTTGGTGCTCCTGCACCATTTTTTATCTTAATAAAGATAGGGGAAAAATGTTGAAACATGCTTTGGACATCTCTTTATATCCGTTATCCTTTCCAACTCACCCAATCAATCCTATTGTCATAAGATTTGTCAAGTAAAATCCTAAGCATTATACCTAGAATGGGGCATGTTATTCCTATGCAACATAGTCTTTGGAGATCACATCCTAAACACCTCATCTATTCCATCCACTATTGCCTATCCTTTTATCCATCCATCTATCATGAGTTTTCCATCCCGTTTACTATCTCCCGTCCTTTTATCCATTCACCAAATCCCATCTCCATATTTTGCATCTAAACTTGGTTTCCTCTTGTCATTGGTATCTAGCATCTATGCCATCCAAATTGTAATCCAATCCCAAAACAATTCAAAATCCAAAAACATCATAACATCAAAAAATCCAAAAAAATCAAAATATCAAAAAATCCAAAAAATCAAAACATCCAAAACACATCCAAAAATTTAAAACATCCAAAAAAATCCCCAAAAATTACAACATTCCCAAAATCTAATCAATAAATCCAAATGCAAGTCATCGTTAATCTATACCAATCCAATCAAGTAATATAGCAAATCATACAAAAGCATACTTTGGTTTTTTCCCAACCTTGTTGTCAAACCTATTAGTCGATCATTTATCCAATCATCATCAATGGGATATATTGTTCCCGCATCCTTGTGTTGTTCTAGGGATATATAATTCCCCACAATGACAACATTACCCTCAATCAATCCAATCAATCCTTGATCAATAGTTCCTTAGTTTTCAGCTTGGTAGAGGCAATCACCTTGTTTGTTTTTGAATCATTTTTGCATGCATATTTTCTTGCTTGTGTGTGTTATCTTTTTATCTTGCATTTGTATTAGTCCTTGCAGCATATTGTCACCACAACATCATGGTCTTCCATATCATGGTGCCCAATGGAATATGTTTTCTTACAACCTTTTATCTTTAATGAATAGGACACATCATCACCCTGGTCTTTATACCTTGGTGCATAATGTCTAGTGTCATATCAAACTATATGATTGCTCACTCAGTGTAGCATAATGTATCATTCATTCATTTCATTCATCCCTTATCTTTCCTCCATCTCCCTAACCAATTTGTTTCATCCATTTCAAGAGCATACCTATGTTCTTCTAACTCACCTATCTTCTCAAGGGGGCATACCATCCCTACATCATCTTTCCTTGTCACTTTCACTTAAACTGATTGGGTCATCATCATCTGTAATCCTACCATCTTCTTCTATTCAACCAAGCACTACATTTTATCTTTCTTTGAAATGATGTTGCTTCATGACACCATCTCAAATAGGCATAGAATATAGACACCAAAAATTCACCTCACTTCCTAACTTAGCTATTCATTTGCCATACCTTCATATTAATTAAATAATTCTTAATTATTTGATTAATTTCATGTATCTTTATTAAAATCACGCTACCTTATTCTTCCACATTAATTAAATTTTTTTACAATTATTTAATTAATCCTTTCTTTTTTCTAATATTGATTAAATAATTAATAATTAATTAATTAATTAATTCACAATCCAATATTAATTAAATAAATTTAATATTTATTTAATTAATAAATCCTAATCACATCTTCTTCTCGATTTCTTTCCTTTTTAAAACTCATGTGTGTATATAATTAATTAAATTAATTAGATAATACTCTCATAACCTATCTTATCATGTACTTGTTTTATTTCCTCTTTTGTTAAATGAAGCTAAAATCAAATCCTATATCCAAAATCAAATCCTTATCTCTCCATCATAAAAAATATATAAATCTAGCCTCAACAAAGCCATTATCATCACACAAGAACGTAGTGTTATGCTATAGAAATCAAAAGCAAATAACATCTCATTCTATCCATCAAAGATCATAGAGAACATAGATAGTAGATTAGGGCACATCTACTCCATTCTATCAAAGTGTGAGGACTTGGTTTGAAGGTGTAGGTATCAAGTGTATGTGCATTTATCTTCTTATTATCTTTGATCATTTTCCTGCATACACTCTCCATCAGGTTTATATGTTTTTTAATGTCAATACAAAAAATACCAAGATGACTTCATGTTTTTTATTAGCTTTCTAAACACGTATTTTTTTCAAAAATCTGATAACATTAAGGTTTCCATCTTGAATTTATTTTTCTAATATGTTTTTTTGTAGAAAACATATGTCTAGTATTTCTGGTGTCATTTTTTATGTGTTTATCAAAATTTGAAACAAATTACGTTTTTTATATTCTAAACTTGATTCTATACACATTGAAAAAAATGATTTATGATTAGTTTTCAAAAAATTAGGGTGGGAGCACACTCAATTTTTTTTTTCAGGATGTGTCCACTTTGAAAATTCATGAAAAATCATATATTCATTAAAAATTAATAGAAAAATCAGGCATAAACTACATGATAGCTAAGTTATCACTGAAGTGATTTGTGAAATACTTATAAAAAAGTTAACATTTTAGGGGGAACACACTAGGTGCTATGTTAGATTTTTCTGACGAAAAAAGGAGCACTTTGTGTGCTCCCCCTATTTGAATCTCTTAATCTCTACCGTTTTTAGAAAAAAATAGTAGTTTAGAAACTATATTTCAAGAACTACAAATATTGTTCTCATCACATCTTCTAATTCCAATAATGGCTATCTTCAAATTCTCATCCAAAATTAATTTTTACTAATTTCAAAGAAAAGTGGCCACTTATGACCCCCTTTTGGTTCCCCTTTTCCATGCACATACCATAAAATGAGTACATGTTCCTAATGAATACCCATTTAGGAATGGGATCCCGAACCATAATGGGTACCCATTCCATACATGTATGAGTTTAGGCTTAGATGTTTGTTCCTAAATGGGTACTTTGTTTTTCTTAACATTTACCTTTTCTGGTTGGGATTTTTTTTACCCTGCCTAACTTCCACTAAAAGTGGACCCATCTACTTGTATTTATCCATTTCTTAGTTCTTTTTGGAAAGAGTTATTTTATTTGCTTGGCACAAAACTTTCTCCTAGCACAAGCTCTCATACTCAAACAAATGAAAAAATAGAAATAGTGAATAAATGGGTTGAGAGGTATTTGAGAACCTATATATCAAAGAATTAATTAGGTTGGGTTTGGTGGTTTCACTTGGGAGAATACTACTACAACACTTAGATTACCACATCTCCATTTGTATGTCTCTATTTATAACAATATGTGGTTATTATGCATTAACCTATCTTGATTTAGTGTTCATAGATCTAGCATAGTATTAGTAGCTAATGACTTGGTTAAGCATAGCCAAGATATGTTAAGATCACTCAAAGATTACCTCTAGCAATCCTAGAATCAACAAAAGTTCTATGCAAATCATAAATACACAAATAGATCATTTGAGGTTGGAGGTCCATGTATTTTCTAAAATTGCAACCATATAGGAAATCTTCCATAAAAAAAAGTGTGTCTAAAAATATCAAACCTCATTTTTGTGGACCAGATAGGATCCTGAAAAAAATGGTGAAGCTGCATATGAGTTGGGGTTTCCACAGAATAGCATAATCTATAATATTTTTCATGTGTCTTTCCTTAGAAGGGTGGTTGGACAACATGTCACATATTCATTAGATTTTCTACCTTTGGATGAGGGGAACATTTTGGTACTTGATTAAGTTATTGATACCAAGGTGAAGAAATTGAGAAACAAAAGCATTATATAGTATCTAGTTCACTAGAATAATCTACTTGTAGATGTTACATGAAAGGACCAAGGATCTTCGAGCATTCAAATTTGCATTGTTTGAGGACAAACAATTTTGACAATGGCAGACTTGTAATGTCCCCTTTCTAATAATTTAATGTGGGTACCCAAAGACCCATTCCATATTTATCCTAGGCTTAGGGAAAGTATCAGTGAAATACTTTCAATTTTTTGTTATTTTTTACATTTTCATAAATTACATTTTTAGAGCATTTATGGGGCTGAGTTTGTCCTAAAATATTGTATTTTTTATTTTCTTATCATAGGTCTTCTAGAGATCTTTCCAACACACCAATAATAATTGATTTTTTAGCAATGAGTTAGGAGTTACGACCACACCAAGATGAGGTACATAAAATAAATATTTTCTCTTCATGGGCCTTATGTAACTCTCACTATATTAAACATATTATATGACAATCTTTTATGGAGGATTTACCATCTATTTTTAACCAAAGGCACGTTAGAATTTGGGCACCCAAGTTGGGCCTTTAGCATCTATAAAATGCAAGTGGTTTCTTCCTTTTAGAATCTTATTTTTATCATGTCAAGACTATGTCAAATTTATTTAAACACTTGTGTCCATTTATCAATGTGAGGATGAAACCCCTTGGATGTAGAAATCAATGGATCAAAGCCCTTTGGTTTCTTAAGGGAAATCTCAAATAGAGTTTATAATTTGCACTTCAAATATTGTTTAGATTCCAACATAGTTTTTAGTAGTTTGTTTGTAGTATTTGTGAAAGAAGGAGCTCCAACATACAAAGTTTTATTTGCAAATCTGAATATTCTTTTTTATTGATGTTATTTCTTATTTATGTTTAAATTTTTTTATAAGTTTTATCAGGATAAATCAAATCTAGTGTTTTGGTGAAGTTTGTCTTATGTGTACAAACATTAAGTGTTTCTGTGATAATTTATTTTAAAATCAATATTTTATGTTATCATCTTTAACATGCAAATTGGAGCGAGGTTATTGCAGTGCATTTCATGTTATATTTGTTGGGTCTATTTTAGAGCTAATATTATTTGCAAAAATATAATATTGGGTCATATAATCCAAGTAACTCACATAACTATATTCATTGGCTCTTCCCAATTAATTAGTTTCACATGTGTAGTTTGGAATTGGTTATAAAGAAAGGATATTTGAAGGAAACAGCAATCATGGAGACAAAGAACAACAAATCAATATTGCAATAAACCATGAAAATGTATGTAGTCTACTAGGCCAAATCCACAAAATCCACCATCAATTACCTTGGAGAAGTTGAGTACAAATAGGTGAGGAGAGGAAGTTGTTAGTTGAGGAAATGACTCATCAACTATGGGTTGTGGCAAGTTTCCTCCCTAAAAACTAGCATGAGGTGGCTAGTTAGTGGGTAACTCGGTGACACCTCTCCTAATCACTGAACAACCTTGACACCTCAATAAGGCATGTGTCAAGATTGTATAAAGACACACCTAAGTAGGCTTAAGCCTAAGTGTATGAAATATATATACACTAACACGCCCCCATAAGAATAGTTTAGGTGGGTTCAAGAAGGATGGGTCTTGGCTACTAGGTCTGGTGAGGTACCCATTTACAAAGTAATCTCTCATGAAGTGGAGAAAGGTAGAAAAGCCCATGGGAAAAAAAAAACTACCCTCCAAAAGAGATAAAATATGCATGAAAATTATACAGGTGAAGTAGTACTACTTCTTTCACTAAGTACAATAAATGATTCCCCCATAGGAGAGAAAATGATAGAAGGTCTATGAGACCCCCCATAATACATGTCCTATTATAGTGAGGTTGGATAGTTGACATAGGATGTAGATGTAGATCCAAGAACGCCAAACAATGTTCCTTCCCTTGGGAAGAAATGAAATCACCTAAAGATGCAGGATATCTTCTGAAGTGGGGAGAAGTATGTATGATCCTGAATCATGCTAAAGTTGATCCAAGGATGATGATGCCCATTGTGATGTCTTTGAATCAGGTGTCCCATGTTGATGCCGAAGGATGCCATAATCAAATCAAGTGCATGCCTAATAGATGAAGATGATGACAATCTAGAACCATCTGTAGATGAATGTAGAACATGAATATCTTAAGAGGATAATGGATATGTAGATTCATTGAAACTATCATCGAAGATAAGACTGATGTCCTCAATGTGTGCATCCATGTCAACAATGCATGTCTATAAACAAAAATGAGATGTCAGGTAGAAATTTGTCCCAATTAGCAATGCTAGGAAGACTAATATCTTGTTGCAAAGAAGTGCTAGAAGCTTTTGAAGAAGCAACTCTGAAATCTAATGAAGCAATGGTAGGAGGTGGAAGAATATCTGCCAAGGTAGGAGGTGTAGAGAAAGGACATGCAAGTGGGTATGTATTTGTGTTATTAGTATAGTCAATACTTTCCCAATATGCAAGTTCCTCTTTAGTATCATCATCATAAAAAGGATCATTAACATCATCAAGGGAAAGAAGTATGTCTATAGTGGGATCATCTGGGAATGGATGTTCATTGGGATCTCCATACATTTCCCATAGTTTGGTCCAAATAGCTCTAGGGTAGTCGATGTGTTATAGAGGAACCCATTGAGTGTGGTTCATAACACTTTAACCAATTAATCCTAAGACATGTTTATTCTTATTTTCACATACAATTTTCTACCAATATGCACTTGGTTCATGAATAAGTCCATACAAATGTGGTACTAGATGAATCCATTGGCAGTGTGCCAGGACTTGTAGTTTCCATTTTCCAAAGTAGTGACAAATGGATGACTTGTTATCCCCATTAGTTGACTTAGATAATTTACCCCCCTTTTGAACTTTATGTTAGTTCAATGATTTACAAAATGGGTATATAATTCCCCCATAATTAATACATAAAGGTAACACTTTATAAGATTAGTGCGTGAATAACCCTTCATCTTTGACAGGCAACAATACAAGAGTTAAATACCCCCCCAAAGGTTGGCACTTTGCTAGTTAGTGTGATAGATCTAAACAAGATGATTAAAATCATACCCTAATACTTAGTCTATTTACAAACTCTAATTTTGGCACTTTTTCTTTTTACAAGAATCACAATTTTAGCACTAACAATTTAGCCCAAATTTTTAAGACCCCCCAAAATTTATTTCCGTAGTGTTGGTAGGATAATTTTAAATGCGTATTCTAACACTAATAAAGCATAATTTTAAATTCTTTTGAAAAGAAAATTGTCTATTTTTAAACATTTGAAAAATAGAATTTTAAATTCTTTTAAAAAAAATTACGACAAAATTTTAAGGCTCAAATTAGGGCAAAAGGGAAAAACAACTCCAAAATTTGAGATTACAGGGGTGTGGGGAAGAAATGACAACCTTTGTTGCACACCTCTGTGGGTTGAAAGGGTGCAAGAGTCGAGTGTCCTCTCAAAATGGTCATCATTTCTCTCTTCTATTTGTTGGGTTCCTGCCATGTATCACAAAATGCTCTAGAAGCCTCACAAAATGCTTGTCGTACATAACAAAATGCTTTGGACGTCTGATTTGTGGCTTCAAGACAACCTACATGTGTGGCTTCAAGGCACCTTGCCTATGAGAAAGGGAATGATGGAGATTGATTGTCATTGATGTCAAAAATGTCTTGTAGGATCTTGGGTTGATACTAGTGAACATCTCAAGGTCACTAATCAGGAGCTTGGTCAGTGTGAATGCTTGTTCACCAAGGTTGGAACAAGGATGAGTTTATGACATCATATCAAGATAGAGCAATGAAGTTATCCTTGTTTGAAGTGGGTCATTATCATTAGAGATGTAAGATCATCATCATCATATGCAAAGGTGGTCATGTTGCAGTGAAATCTCTAGTGACAATTTGTCAGGTCAATACAGATGACATGATATGCAGTGGCAGTGGCTTGGTGATTTGATCTCAGTGAACCACAATGGTCTTCATCATGATTTGATATCTAAGTGTATGATTGCATTTTTTAGGTGTTTTCTATTTGGCATTCTCTGTAATAAGGTTGGTATTATGTGTGGCATATTCTATATCAAGGATTGGTTTCATGAGTGCTTTGGTATGCAATTGATCTACTTTGTTATGGTATGATCTCAGTATTTAGTGGCATAGTCTTCAATTGTGAGTTGATCTTCATACAAACAAGTGTAGTTGCATGGGGGTTGAAATGTTTGTAGTTTCATTGTATGAAGTTCATGATCATATGTGCAATTAGTATCTTGTATCAGGAGAATGTTATATGGCAAAAGTGTGTATTAAGAAGGTTAGTTGGAAGGTTTTTTTTAAGAGGTCTTGCCTATATTCATATAGCAATTCATTTATCATTCTAAGCTCCTGATATGTTTAGAGTTCTAAGACCTTGCTAATTGATGGTTACTCTGATTGCTTCATTGGCACAGCTAAATCTTCGTTGTCTATATTTTTCTTGGAGATCATGGTTTTATGTATTAAGAGGACTTTAAGTCCTAAATATATTCCTAAATCCATCTTGTGTCAAAATTATAATTAAGGGTTTGATTTGATTATGATGTCTTGTGATCAATCTTGGAGTTGATGCTTAGGGAAGATGTTCAAGATATGTGTTGAGTTATTGACAAGTCTTCATAGTCTTCAAGATAGAATCTTTATGGGGTTTCTTCATACTTCATATAAGGTGCTTGCCAGCTACAATGGCAGATTAAAGTAACAGTGTGTATTTCATGGTCGAGAGGTCTTCACTATATTATATGAAAAGTGTATAGTGACTGTTGATTTTAATATTTCTTAAAGGATTGTTTTAACATACAACAAATGTATAGTGACCATCACCCAAGTTTGCACTTTTGTTATATTCAAATGGTGACTTATGATCAAAGGCTAATGAATTAAAAGTCACCTGGTAAAGGGGTCGTCAGTCTTGGTGTACACCGGCCCCTTCACCTAGTCTAACCTTCTAGACTAGTCATCTCCATGGAGCTCAAGCAGGGAACAAAAATCAAAGGTTTCTTTTTAAACTTTGAGGAGCGTGAAAAGAGTCTATGAACGACTGTTATTTAAAGTTTCAAACTTATCTCTCGAGCATCACTATTGACATGCTTTTGGCCGTCTGAATGAGTTGTGTGAAGTTCTATATTTAGAAGGCTATTCTTTAGCCCGATTAAAAGGTAGTGCATTTTTTTTAAGGAAAAAGCAACTTTCTTAAGAAGATTTAATTCTAAATTTAAACTCCTCTCGTGGATATGAAGACAGAAAGATGGAATCTAACATAAACATTTATTTGTGAATAGATTTCTTTTGTGAGACATAATAGTTTCCTTTTCATCCTAATTTAGATGATTTACTTTGAAGAAGATTAGAATATTAGAGAGTTGTTATTAGGGCAGAATGATTAAATTATTGAAAGAGTTTGATTGATGGAATTTTGAAGAAATTATTTATGCAGATTGAAGAGATTGAAGAGTCATTTTTAAGATGAAAGAGGTTTGATTTTTTGAAAGAAGAAAATGCAAAGATGGAAGAATATCAAAGCTTTTTTGAGGAGATTGAACATATATTTTGAAAGAAATTTTTTGACAATTTTCTTCTTGTAGATGGATTGTTGTTTGGATTCCTTGAAGTTTTTATTATTGCAGATGAAAGGGTTTTGTTTTTTTGAAAGAAGAAAATTTGCAAAGAGAAGGTGAAAAGTTTTTTTGTTTGCAGGTTCTTCATTAAGAGAAAATGAAAATGATTATAAAGAATGTGGGAAGTCATTTCATATTAATTGGCTTTGCAGGTGGGTTGATTAGTGAGTTGTTGAGTGGATTAGTATACAGGGTTGATTTTTTTGAATATCCTTTTGAAGCAAAAATTCAGATGAGTTTTGTATATGATTTGGGTTGATGAGAAGTATGGTCATATGACAAACACATGTGAAAGAAGAAGTGATTTGTATTGAAACAGAGAAACCCTCTGAATTCTTGATTTTAATTTGAGTATGAATTAGGGGTTGGTGCTCCTTGAAGTTGGTTCTTCTGAATGAATTAGGGGTTGGTACTTGTTGAAGTTGGTGCTTCTAAATATTGTAATCAGTGAGGTTTTTGATAAAGCTAGTGAGGCAGTTTTGGAGTGGTTTTTCTACCCCTTGAGGGTTTTCCACCTGTACAAATCTTGTGTCATGATTCATATTGATCTTCTCTCTCTATGTGTGTATGATTTACTCATGAGGTTTTATTCTCTTCCTTTATTCTCAGTTATGTCCACATGTGTGTAATAAATCAATGATATCTTTCTTTCTTCATGTCTTGAAAGTTAAATTTGCAAAAGGTTAAAATTTGTACAACATTGATTCACCCCCCCTCTCAGTATTGTCCTGGACTCCTACAATTGGTATCAGAGCCAAGTTCCCTTTTGAAGCTTAATTAGCTTGGGTAGGTCCTGTGTGTGGAGTTCAATGGGTAAGTGCAAAAGAAATAAGAACATGAGAAATGTCAAGCTTCATTCTGGTCAAAAGACATAAAAGACATCATCCATATAAAATTTAGGTGTTAATGTTCAATCAATTGATAAGGATGCTTCATAAGTTGAATAAGTGAAAGAGTTTTCTAGAGTTCCTCTATTTAATGGTTCAGATTTTTTAGTTTGGTGTATGAGAATGCAAGTCTATTTATCCTCTTTAGGATATGATGTATGGATGTCTATTGAGAATGGATATTCTAACTCTGCAAATAACAAAGAGGCTCTTGAATGCAATCATATAGCTAAGAAGATTATTTTATCTGGTTTATCTAATGATGTTTCTTGTAAAGTTGTGCAGTGTGAAATAGCTCAGGATATGTGGAAGAAATTGATAAAAATTTATCAAGGTAATGATAAAGAAGAGAACAATTTGGTGTCTAATGAAAGTAACCATGAAAGAATACAATCACATCAAGAAGTTTAAACCCAATCAGATTCAAAAGAAGCTAACATCACAAGTGATGATGATCAGGAATATGATGAACACGATTATGAGATTGATATGGAAGGAGAGCTCATATATGCTCTAACTGAACTCAAGAAATATAAGAGAGAGAATCAGAAAATAAAATTGCAACTGCAACAAGAAAGAGAATCTAAAGACCAAGCACTTTCAGACCTTGAAAGTGTATCTATAGATCTTGAAGAGGCCAAATGTTACATTATAAGTTTAAAGACATATATTGATGATTCATACAAATTAATTGCTAGATTAAAGACTGAAATTGAGGAAGCCAAGAGGATAGCAGATATTTCAAAATTTGACCTTGAAGTTAGAAGGATTGAGAATATGAAATTAGAGGGTGATATTATCAATCTGAGAAAAGAGTATGATGGTCTCAAGGAGTTATCTAATAAATATCAAGTGTTTGAAGATAGCTCAAACAAGTTGCATGAGATGTTGGGGAATGTTCCAAAGCTAGAGTTACTCCTAGAAGGAAAATTGATTTAAGTTATCATGTTGCTGCCACAGAAGGTAAAAGGAAGAGTGAAGCTGAATAGAAAACCAGAGATGAATTTGTGCATAATCAAAGAAAGAATTTTAGAAAACCTGCTGCTATAAGACAAGCATACATGTATAGGTATAACTATTCATTTAATGGTTATTGTTATCTTTGTTATCAATTTGGACACAAATCAGTTAATTGCAGAACGAATACTAATATTGTTTGTTACAAGTGCAATAATGTTGGACACATACAAAGAAATTGTAAAGTGCATAGAAGGTATGATCCTGTATGGAAGCTTAACATGAGTGCTCAATGGTACTATCATTCATTTGATTATGATTTTAACATAGTTTGTTATAATTGCAACACTCTTGGACACAAAGCACAGAGTTGTAGAATGTATGCTTCACCTGATTTGAAAAAGTTGAAAAGAAAAGAAGGTATAAAGGTTTGGAGAAAGAAAGAACCTGTGAAAGTATGGAAGCAAAAACAAAGTTAGGACAAGAAGGATCCTAAACTTGTGCATCTTGTACAAGTTACATCATTAGTTTGATAACTGAGAGCATGAAGTAAGGGGGAGTTAATCATGTTCTATCATTTATTCCCAAGACGTTTCAGGAGGAGATGGTGATCTTGTCATGTTTACTCCTACCAATCTCATGAAATTAAATCCATATAGTTGATGGTGGTGTTGCTAACAATGTTGATGTTTAGTATGTGACAATGATACAAGTGTTCATTGGCTCATTATGCTTTCAAGATATTGAAAAGGTGTTTCAAGAGTTCAAATGCACAAATTGTTAGACAAATGATCCTGATTATGTTGATGATTACAAAGATTGAATTGTCATGGTATTGCAATCCAAAGTGTTTGTTGAAAATGTTGTTGCAAGAAGATATTGGTTGGCTGATTTGTATTATAGAGTCAAGAGGCATTAATTCTTGTTCATTGCAATATATATTAGATTTGACATTGTGTTGCAAAAAGGTATCTTGTGTAGGAGGATGATCTTCATTCTTGGTTGCAGAATGAATGTTCATTTACAAGTGATCATTGGTGTAATAATTTGACATGTTCTTTGTTGGTCTTCCTCATTAATATGGTTTAGGAAGGTATGTGCAAATCATGTGCCTCTAGTTTTGAAGTGGTATGAGGTATGTGCTTCAAGCTATAACAATCTAGAGTTGCTTATGACATTGATGGTGAGCCTTGTATTTCATCAAATTCTTCAATCAGAGATAGTTAAAGAAAAGTTTTTGGAAAGGTTTGCTCATGAGTGGTCTTCATATGTTGTGATGTGTTTATGACATCCTTGCATAGAGTTTAAGTTCATCAAAGGAGCTGGTATTTGAGTGCAAAGATATGCCAAGTTTTCATCATCATATTTGTGTTAAGAAGTGGTATTATGTTGAAATTGACATACTTGTTTCAGTGATTTGTTTGTGGACTTCAACACAGGGGAAGCAAATAGGTTTGAGCCTTTGTTATCAGATGTTAAAAAGGGGGAGAAAGAGAAAATGTTTCATGAAGTTTTGCCATCAATGACAAAGGGGGAGATTAATGGAGATTGATTGCCATTGATGTCAAAAAGGTCTTGCAGGATCTTGGGTTGATATTAGTGAACATCTCAAGGTCACTAATCAGGAGCTTGGTCAGTGTGAATGCTTGTTCATCAAGGTTGGAACAAGGATGAGTTTATGACATCATATCATAACAGAGAAATGAAGTGATCCTTGTTTGAAGTGGGTCATTATCATCAGAGATATAAGATCATCATCATCATCATATGCAAAGGTGGTCATGTTGCAGTGAAATCTCTAGTCACAATTTGTTAGGTTGATACAGATGGCATGATATGTAGTGGTAGTGGCTTGGTCATTTGATCTTAGTCAAACACAGTGTTCTTCATCATGATTTGATATCTAGGTGTATGATTGCATTTTTGAGGTGTTTGTTGTTTGACATTCTCTGTAATAAGATTGGTATTATGTATGGCATATTATGTATCAAGGATTGGTTTCATGAGTGGTTTGGTATACAATTGATCTACATTTGAAATGGTATGATCTCAATATTCAGTGGCATAGTCTTCAATTGTGAGTTGATCTTCATACAAACAAGTGTAGTTGCATGGGGGTTGAAATGTTTGTAGTTTCATTGTATGAAGTTCATGATCATATGTGCAATTAGTATCTTGTATCAGGAGAATGTTATATGGCAGAGGTGTGTATTAAGAAGGTTAGTTGGAAGGTTTTTTTTAAGAGGTCTTGTCTATATTCATATAGCGATTTATTTATCATTCTAAGCTCTTGATATGTTTAGAGTTCTAAGACCTTGCTAATTGACGCTTTCTCTGATTGCTTCATTGGCACAGCTAAATCTTCCTTGTCTATATTTTTCTTAGAGATCAGGGTTTTATGTATTAAGAGGACTTTAAGTCCTAAATATATTCCTAAATCCATCTTGTTTCAAAATGATAATTGATGGTTTGAGTTGATTATGATGTCTTGTGATCTTGGAGCTGATGCTTAGGGAAGATGTTCAAGATATGTGTAGAGTTATTGACAAGTCTTCATAGTCTTCAAGATAGAATCTTTATGGGGTTCTTCATACTTCATATAAGGTGCTTGCCAGTTACAATGGCAAATTAAAGTGATAGTGTGTATTTCATGGTCAAGAGGTCTTCACTATATCATATGAAAAGTGTATAGTGATTGCTGATTTTAACATTTCTTAAAGGATTGTTTTAACATACAACATATGTATAGTGACTGTCACCCAAGTTTGCACTTTTGTTATATTCAAATGGTGACTTATGATCAAAGGTTAATGACTTAAAAGTCACCTGCTAAAGGGGTCTTCAATTTTGGTGCACACCGGCCTCTTCACCTAGTCTTACCTACTAGACTAGTCATCTCCACGGAGCTCAAGCGAGAAACAAAAATCAAAGGTTTCTTTTTAAAATTTGAGGAGCGCGAAAAGAGTCTATCGACGGCTATTATTTAAAGTTTTAAAATTATCTCTTGAGCATCACTATTGACATATTTTTGGCCATCTGAATGAGTTGTGTGAAGTTCTATATTTAGAAGGCTATTCATTAGCCCGATTAAAGGGTAGTGGATTTTTTTATGGAAAAAGCAACTTTCTTAAGAAGATTTCATTCTAAATTTAAACTCTTCTCATGGATATGAAGACAGGAAGATGGAATCTAACATAAACATTTATTTGTGAATAGATTTCTTTTGTGAGACATTATAGTTTCCTTTTTGTCATAATTTAGATGATTTATTTTGAAGAAGAAGATTAGAATATTAGAGAGTTGTTATCAAGGAAGAATGATTAAATTATTGAAAGAGTTGTATTGATGGAATTTTCAAGAAATTATTTATGCAGATTGAAGAGATTGAAGAGTCATTTTTAAGATGAAAGAGATTTGATTTTTTGAAAAAAGAAAATGCAGAGATGGAAGAATATCAAAGTTTTTTTTACGAGATTGAACATTTATTTTGAAAGAAATTTTTTAATGATTTTCTTCTTGCAGATGGATTAGTGTTTGGATTCCTTAAAGTTTTTATTATTGCAAATGAAAGGGTTTTCATTTTTTGACAGAAGAAAATTTGTAGAGAGAAGGTGAAAAGTTTTTTTGTTTGCAGGTTCTTCATTAAGAGAAGATGAAAATGATTATAAAGAATGTGGGAAGTCATTTCATATTAATTAGTTTCATAGGTGGATTGATTAGTGAGTTGTTGAGTGGATCATTATATAGGGCTGATTATTTTGAATATCTCTTGAAGAGAAAATTTAGATGAGTTTTGTATATGATTTGGGTTGATGAGAAGTATGGTCATATGACAAACACATGTGAAAGAAGAAGTTATTTGTATTGAAACAGAGAAACCCTCTGAATTCTTGATTTTAATTTGAGTATGAATTAGGGGTTGGTGCTCCTTGAAGTTGGTGCTTCTAAATGAACCAGGTGTTGGTGCTCCTTGAAGTTTGTGCTTCTAAATATTGTAATTAGTGAGGTTTTTGATAAAGCTAGTGAGGCAGTTTTGGAGTGGTTTTTCTACCGCTGGAGGGTTTTTCACTCGTGCAAATCTTGTGTCATGATTCATATTGATCTTCTCTCTATGTGTGTGTATGATTTACTCATGAGGTTTTATTCTCTTCCTTCATTCTCAGTTATGTGCACATGTGTGTAACAAATCAATGATATCTTTCTTTCTTCATGTCTTGAAAGTTAAATTTGCAAAAGGTTAAAATTTATACAAAACTGATTCACCCCCCCTCTCAGTGTTGTCCTGGACTCCTACAGGGAAATGATTTGTGTTGGGGCTTTGCCACTCCAATGGAGCTTGCAGCCTCTTCTTACATGCCTACATCCTTTGCGTAAGGCATGTGGCCTTCTTCAGGGCACAACTCTTCTACACTGGTAAACCTTTCCTCTTATACACCACCTAATCTCTCCTCTGCAAAATAGTGAACTTCAACCTCAACCTCCAATCTCTTGCACAGAGAATTAAAAATGTCACCCTCAAAACCCTCCACAAAGTTACAAGTCGAACTATCTTTCGCACACCATAGGTGAATTTTGTAAATTTCCTCCACATATAGAACACAAATTATCAAAAACAATTTCAATGTAAAATAAAAACAACAATACCATCACCTGTCAACAAGCTCCAATAGGCTCTGATACCATGAAAGAACCAACAATCATGGAGATGAAGAATATCAAATTAATATTGCAACAAAGCATGAAAATGTATGTAATCTATACCCTAAATCTACCAAATCCACCATCGGATAACTTGGAGAAGTTGAGTATAAATAGGTGAGGAGAGGAAGTTGTGAGTTGAGGAAAGAACTCCTCAACTATGAGTGGTGGTGAGTTGCCTCCCTAAAAACTAGTGTGAGATGGCTAGTTAGTGGGCAACTCAGCGACAACTGTCCTAACCACCCAACAACCTTGACAACTCAATCAAGGCATGTGTCAAGATTGTATAAAGGCACACCTATGTAGGCTTAAGCCTAAGTGTATGAAATATATATACACTAACAATTATTATGCAACTATTTTACATGATGTTGTATTAAACAAAATTCAAAAATGAGGGTTAAGATTAGCACCCAATTCAATAGCACTTTTTAAGTGAGGTGGATGATGGATTGTTTGTATTTTTTTCATATTTTTAGCAAATATAAGAGAGAGTGCTCCTCCTAACATAAATGTTAGGCCAATATTTAAGGTCTTTTGAAAATATGAGGAAATGTCTCAAGCTACCCAAAAAATTCCATACGAATGTTTGCCCAACTCTTTAAAATCATGTTATGGTTTATTTGTTTGTATCCATACATATTTTTTATAATTTATTTAACAATTATTTTCCATATAATTATCTATTATTTAAGTAATTCCATTTATGTTGAATTTTTACTTCTACCAAATTTATACCTTTTGGCACAATTTTGTACTATGACAAGTTCATCAAAAAACTATTTGATGCAACAAATCATGGGCATTTCAACATTGCACTTATTTACTAAGAAAATAGTATAATGTTTGAGATGTAAGAATATATATGCCATTAACATTGTTTAGTTTTGATAAATAGAGTTATTTTAAATTTGAACATAAATCAATTTTATAATTTTTACATCTAAACTTGTTATTGCTACAAATAAAAATAGCATGAAAATAAAAATAGCATGAATGATTTTAGTCTTCTCATGCTCAAAGGTTTATAAAATCATGTTTTCACTTATTTTTATGTATTTTCCCTAAAATATTTCAACGCACTTGTCTAAAATTGTTCTCACTTAGTATATTTTATACTTTTCCCCTAAAATATTTTAGTGCACTTGTCTATGATTGTTTTCATTTAAATGGTAAATAAGTCTTGTTTGAAAAAATGGACACTACTTTGACTTAATTAGTGGAGACTTTTTTCACTTATACAATTTGAAAGCTTTTTTCAACAAAATTTCAAGCTCAAAATAATTATTTCAAAAATCAACCTGTTATTTTATTGCTTGAATATTAACTAAATAATTTTACTTTTCCAAAATTACATCATTAGATATATCAAATTTCCTTTTATAATAAAAAGTATACTCTATAAATATAAAATTCTTAGAACAATATGTAAACAATAATATTCTTCCACATAACTAATTATAACTGCTATTACTTTACTATTATCTAAACATATTATCTATAGAATTTATATAAAGGAGAAACCTCTTAGAAATATTAAGAGGAGAAATTAAAATATATACAAAAATGGAAGGATTAAAGTAATCATGATGATCAGTGGAAAGTAGGGGGAGTCGAAAAAATTATAAACAGCCGACACCACAACGTGCCTTTATGGTGCAGCCCCAATTGCACCTCCACATGGTTAGATGTCTCCTCCATTAGAGGTGGCTAGTAAATGGAGATAAACATCTAAGCTATGAAAGTAAGCAAGATTGTGGGGGAACGAAAGACGCGGAGAGTTGTCCACTAAACAAACCTTCTCCCCAACATGAAAGTATGTCCAAGGAAGCCAGCTCAGCCACCTGCTAACACATCCCATCTTCTCGTTCAGGAAAACTCCGGGGACTTTCGGAATGACGTCCCGCTTGTTGACAAGCCTCAAAACTTTGAGCCCAATATCCTCCACGTTTTTGGCAAATGCAAGATTTCCTACTCTTGGGGAGGCAAAGGAAAACACTGTTACAGGAACATCAGTAAAATAGTTATCTCTAAGGGCTTGTTTTGTATCATAAGCACTCAACGTTGCCAGAGCAGCTCCTAAGCTGTGTCCAGTAAACGTTATGCTTAAATTCTCGATTTCATTCTCGTAAACTTCAAGCAATCTCCTTATCTCTGCAATCACCAGAGCTCTTGCATTCAGGTTCACGAGATTTCCAGCAGAATCTTCCTGCTGAGGCATGCTCGAAGTATAGCAGTTGAGGAATCCTTTCTCAATTCGAACTCCATCATTTACTGATGGAATTACTGATTGACGAGCTTTCCTCGTTCTTTGACATATGTATGATAATCTAGCGGGCACGAGAACATCCCTGAGATCTTGTATCCATTCTTGAGTTGTCTGGGTTCCTCTCCATGCAACGACAATGTCTCGTCGTCCAAGCCTCTTAATCTCCTTTGCATTTTCGCAGACTGCAATAAACCCTAACCAAACAGCTCTGTCTTTTGACTTGTCGCCAAAAAGTGAGCCTAACACATCAGTATTGGCGTATATATATTCAGTGACACGGTAGCCACATTCAGACATGCCCATCTTCTCCAACAGTTCTCTCTTACTGTACTTGCATGTACCATAATATTCGGAACCACTTACACCATCAAATGCGTCATAACAAACCTTTGAAAAGTCTCCATACCTGAGAGCTTCAGCTTTCAGAATGGGATCCATGGGATCAAGCACACCGTTCCAATTGTGGGCACCTTGTATATCTCTCCATACATCACATAGCTGCTGAGATTGGCTTCCATGTTCTCCATATCTATTGTCAAGACCATGGGCTGAAGATGATTGTGATGAGCTAGAGTGGCAAACTAAACTATTACGTGATGGATTGTCAATATCCACAGAGGGGAACGAGAATATACCACCCATCTTCTCAATATGCAGGCTGGTTATTAAAATACACAGTATGGGATGCTTATAAATGGAATAGCAAGGTACTAGGTTGAGTCCTAATTGATTGATGGAAGATTAAATGTACAGATATACATTTTGATTATACAAAAGTGAAGTATAAATACGCGATCAATCGCGACTGCCGCGGACATAAAAGAAGTTGAATCTATCCTCATGTTCCACGTCGTTTGGCGTGTATTGCTGGAATTGAAACAGAGAAAACGTGTGAAGGCTGTACAAGGAAGTCTTTCAAGACGGCACAAGACGCACATTTTTTAGCGTAGGCAGGGAACTAAAGGAATTATTTCTAAATGTGGTGCCACTTGTCGTTTTGGGAGAACGTTTACTATAGAAGAAAGAGGCGCGAAGGTCGTCAGGTTCATTATTCTCTATTTCACGACATTCCACCCTAGTACAACATCGATGTCTTCTGCACTTTTTCATTTTAACCATGGCTATTGGTTGTTCAAAGAGAACAACTCCACTATGTGCTGTACTATCAACTGAGAGAAGGGCAGGTCATCTTCTAAGCCCTACAATATTATAGGGTTATCCATTTCAATAGTTAAATGTCTATTTTGGCCAATAAAAAAGAGGACAAATTTTACAACTTTTGCTATCTCCTATAGTGATCCCCTCAAGCCCCTTGTTTAGATAAAGCCCTACTATCTATAGGTCAAGTGCTTACTGTTTGACTATTGAAACCAATAATGCTTAAGTAGAGTATACTATCACAAGGATAAGGTCCTTCAATAATACATATATTTTAATAATTAATAATTTTAGATATGTATTCGATTATGATTGAAGTATAATGGGAAGTATTGAAAAACAACAAATTACAATATATTAGAACTAGCACTTGCACCCATAGGAGGTTCAAGGAATATGCCGATAGGAACAATTGATGAGTTTAGAAAATTTTACGGTGTGAATTTGTTTTACGGCGTGAGACAATTCCGAGCTCTATAATGCTCACATATAAAAGCCTATTGGCTAACAAGCAACAAAAAGTTTTGCTGAACATTATATATGACATTGTTTATTAGTCCCTAGCAAGGATATTGTTGGATTCACCTTTTTCCATTATTTTCTCTCACAAACTAAAAATTAAGTAAGTTTCCAAAAGTTGTCTCAAGGTTAGTGTTTTTTTGTGTTTTTAAATATAATTTATTTGTAGCATTTTGATTGCCCTTTGAAATTTAGCTAGTGCTTTTTTATTCTTTTTTTTAAGAAAATGGAAAAGGTATGGCCAATCAAATCTCATCAAGCAAAAAACTATCCTCTAATATTTATGTGCATGCATATTGTGTGCAAATTGCATTGCATCTAGCCAATCAAATGCCATCGAACAAAAAAATTAACTATTTTCTAGTTTTCCTATGTATGCATATTGTGGGAAGCAAAATATTAAACCTTTCTTTGGTAATATTTTTGTGTATGCATATTCCGAGGGAGCAAAAAAGTAATGCTCAAGTTGACTATGCTCATCCAATAAATGTTGGGTTTTGAGGTGATGAAATTAATGTTTCTATTTAAAATTTTCCTCATATTATATGGGCCATAGCTTGCAACTTACTAATAGCAGTGAATGCAAAATGCAAAGGCATGTAAGAGGTTGAAATGTAGCGGCACATTTAAGCAAAACATATATTTCATTCAAGCTATGTGGTTGCACCAACAAATATGTTTATTTAAGTTTCTTTCGACATTAGTAGTAAAAATTTAGGGGATTGGCCTCAAATTCCCTCTAGATATACCTAGATTTGGCATGCTTTTAGGGAGGAAATTATTTTTAGCATTTGGAAGGATAGAAATTTTGTTTTATTCTTAGGATATTCTGTTGATCATGATTTCTCTTTGTGCACTAAAGCTATGATTTGTTCTAATGTGCTTATGCATTTTCAAGTGCAAGTCAATGAAGTTGCACTTGAGGTGGCACATCTTCAAGTGGTGTTGGATCATTGGGGTAATGCCCCATGTACCATTGTCAGTCCCTTTGACCCCTGCTTCCAATTGAAGCCATTCTCTACCTCGTGGGAATCATCAAGGGCATAGTCACTCTGCTCATGGGGAGACCATGTTGCTTACTCTCATGCTTCCCAACCACCTATGAGGTGTTCCAAGGATCAGGCTTAGAGAGGGTGGTCTCAACCCACTCATCGCCACTTTGCTTCTCCCTAGGCACCTATCCATGGGCTTAGTGGTTGGCCAAATTCTCACAATTTTCCTAACCTAGCTCTTGCAATTTCACTTATTCATGACAATCAACCCTCGATTGAAGATAAAAAAAAGATGATGAAGACAATGATGGTTGGGAACCCCCTGAGGATACTCCATACCTTGCTAATGTATGGGGTAAATCATATCATCGAGACCCTCCTCCTCCTACTTGTAGTGTTATAGCTCTTTCCATATATTAGTTTTTTTATTCTTTTGTTTTGAGCTTGTCTGTATTTGGACTATTGTCATGTGACATTTTTCCACCCACCTTTTTTGTGAATATGTGTAATATTATTTCTTAATTAGTAATATAATCACTTATTCATAATATTTCTTTCTAATATTCTGAGTGCGGTTTTAAGATATTCACTTCATCTATAGTCAATGTTGTTTCCATCACCACTGATTAAAAGGTGCTTGTGGGTTTCCAAAAGAATTTAAAAAAATGAAAAAAACATGGCTGTAGATTTTATCATGCTTATTTTAGATGCCATGGAATTTTTAGCATTAATTATGACATTGAAATGCGAAGGGAAGCAAGTGCCATAAAATCGATGAACATATGTTTTCAATTTTTGTTTCTTTGCCAAGGATATTTACAAATGATTTAGAGGTAATCTTATAAATCTTGAGAAACAATTTTCATGGCAAGGCACCTCATACACACGGAAGATCCATTTGATTTCCTGGGACAAAGTTTGTTCTCCAAAATATCAAGGGGGGGTAGGTGTCATCAATTTGGAACTACAGAACTTGGCCCTAGGTGCAAAATTGGAGTGAAAAATGTACAAACATCCCCAGTCCAAATGGGTTAAAATTCTACATAAGAAGTACCTGGTTAGCAAGGCACCTGAGAGAATTTGCACGGTTGCCAACCACTTGAAGGGTTCGTCAATTTGGAACTTTATTGTTAAAAGTCGCCAGGTAATTATTCCCAAACTATCTTGGATTATCCATAATGGGAAAAAAGCATCCTTCTGGGATGATCAACATAATGGTTGGCCAAAAATTTCTTCCTTGGGAAATTTTAGGAAAGAAGAAGCTTATCTAAAAAGGTTTTGGGGGGAAAAAGTATGTTCCTATTTCACTGTGGACACAAATTTAGTACCTTCTAGAGTTAGATGGAAGAGCTTTGATCACTATAATTTTCCTCCTGATCAAAAGATTGCCTTCAGAAGGATCCTAGAGGAATGTTTTCTCTTTTTTTCTTCAAGAGAGGATGAACTCATTTAGATGGAAGACAGCTCAGGAAGATACAAAGTCCACTCTGGCTATCAATTTCTATTTGCAAAAGCAAAAGTAGATTGGCCCATCAACCTTTGTTGAGTGGATCCTATCCTACCCAAAGAAGACACTTTTACATGGTTGGCCCTAAATAACATGATCCTTACATTAGATAGGATTGAAAAACTCAACTTAGGATCAGGTTTTAGCTGTGTGTTATGTCAAGAAGCACAGGAATCTACAGACCATCTATTAGTTTCCTGTAATTTTAGTCAAGATTGCTAAAATTACATATTCCAGCTATTGAATTGGTCAGCTCCTATCTCCTGTAAGTTGAAGGATTGGCTGAGTAGTTGGCCCGTTTTAAACAAAGAGGCCTATTTCCATGACCTTTCGGTAGTATCTCCTTCTATCTTTCTTTGGTCCATTTAGAAAGAGAGAAATTTCAAGATCTTCAGTAACTCGTCGATATCAACCACAGAGGTTTGTAGTGAGATTGAGTCTATAATTATTGAAACAACCCTGGAAAAATTAAGGCACACTCAACCCAAATACTCAAAATGGACTAGTTGGGATGCTATCATGATAAAAAATTGGAAAGGTCTTCAGTAACATTCACATAATGGGACTTTGGGGAAGTCTCACTCAGGTGTGGATAGATCTTTAGTGAAATGGTTACTGCCTTACCCCTCTCTTGTGAAAATTAACTTCGATGGTACAAGAAGAGGTAATCCTGGGCCCTCGGCCTTGGGATGTGTTATCAGAAACAGTGAAGGCAAACTCCTAGAAGTTAGAGAAATGAAGCTTCCAGAAGGTAGAAACAATAGGGCAGAAGCTTTGGCTCTTCTCAATGCCCTACAATTGGCTCAATAAAAGGGTTTCAAGAAGGTCTTAATTGAGGGTGATTCTAAGGTAATCATCTCAACTTTGCAATTAGAGGAAAGTGAGAATTGGTTGATTCATTATATTCTAGAGTGAGCCAAGGAAGTGTTGAAATCATTTGACTCCTTTGAAGTTGCTCATTGCTACAGAGAAGGGAATAAAGTGGCAGACTGGTTGGTGGATCTTGCCTAATAAAGAAATTTCCTTTGATCCTGATCACCAAAAATGGTCAGAAATGCTTAAGTCTCTAGTGTTGAATGACTCCCCTCCTTCTTCAGATGGTTCTTGCCACGGATGCTAAGGTTGACATGATCTTGAGATCCCTACAAGCTTTGGCTATCGAGGGATGGGGTGGGGGGGTGGCTCAGGTCATGACACTGGGATCTTTTTTGCCCACATGTAACCCTAACCAGGTGTCCTCAGTTGGGCAAACTTTACCCACCACCCAATGCATCTTCCTTCAAACAATTGGTGATTCTTTCCCTCCTTTCAATACAACCCACCATCAAATGGCTAGAAGATATTTAAAAGCTGCATTTACTCGCATTCCTTGGTGGATTTCCCTAGGATTTCTTCTCCTCATCATTTGTCCTTTTTAATGTCACATGTCCTGCTTGCCAGTTCAAGCATGTCTTAGGAGTGGCCACTAATTCATTCCTTTCCCTTGTCATTTGTTGTCTAATCCCACCTTGGGTTATAGGGTCCGTCGTTAACCGCATAGTACGGTATTCAATTTGCAGAGATTTTCTAAAGGGTCGGTAGCTTGGTTTTAATTCATAAGAGATGGATAGCATCATCCACTCGAGGCTTATTAACTATAGTTTAATACATGCATTTATTAATGAAGACACTCCTCTTATAAAAAAATCCATCACGTCATTCTTGAGACATCCTTTGTCTCTCTTCTCTTGCATCAGTGCCTATCTCTTTCCATTTTCTTTACTTCTATGTTTGGCTTTTGCAAGTAGAGCAAGTACGGAGGGAGAGGTGGAAAATTTTAGGGTCTTCTTTCCGTCATTTCATTGGGATCCAACCATAAGAGGAAGTGTGGAAATAGTGGAGCTAAATAATGTCTTTCTAGTTGACTGCACCCTAGCTCAGTTTGTAGTCTAGACGGTGTGCAATCAAAAATAGCTGCAAGGCACTCTTGAACATGAGATAAAGTGGTCAGAGGTGGTCTTGGTGTTTCTTTCGAACCTAATGGACATAGTGGAGGACCCCCATTTTATCCTCCCAATTGCAATAGAAGTCATCAACCGCTACCTGTTTAATGTGGAAAGGTGGAACAAAGCTATGGCCAACTATGATATTATGGTTTGGGATGCTTGGGTTGGAGGCCTTTTTCCTTCTGATAAGCTTCTCACCAAGAGGTCTTATGAATGTATTTACAGAAAAATGTAACATGGTCTTAGCTGTGGGTGTATCTGTCTCCTTAAAAGAGCTCTTAGAGGGCATGCACATTCAGTCCTGAAGTCAGTTTGGTTGAGGTGTAAAGATCTCTTCATCGCCATTCACTTCTTGAGGTCTCATTAAGCGGATTTAGCTCTGCATCATCGCAGGCCTTCTAAAGAGGAAGAGGATGCCTCAGAGGGAGAGGCAGAGGACCCCCCAGACTAGATTGAGGATGAGGTGATGGTTGTTGTGGAAAATGGGGTCTTGGGTGTAGTTGCTGGTGTTCACGACTAATGGTGTTCTCTCTATTTCAGGATTTAGGTGGTGGTTTTTTGCGTTTGTTTTTAACATCATTTTTGAGCAGTTTTTCTCTAGATATAACCTAGAGGGGTGTGGAAATACTGATCCCCCTCCTTTTATATTTAAATTTATACTTATTAATATATATATTAATCTAGGGCTCTACTGTTGGCATAATAGTCACAATGGTATTACATTGTTACCTAAATAAATGTTAGTTTATAAGTTAGGTTTTGGGAAGCTACTTTCCCATAAGAAGTTATATATAGGAATAACATGGCTTTAAAAAGCCAATGTACTGCATTGTAGAATCATCTAAAAGAGAATAATATATCATTCTATAGTTTTTATTTTACTGTGCAAAGATGGTTTGACTAGATGTATTCTTGCTCACCCATTTTAATATGGTATCAGAGCATTGTTGATTCATGTGCCTGTGTGTTGAGATTGTGTTGTCAAGAATATTTTTAAATAGGTGATGGTAGATTTGGAAGAAGATTTTCACTGGAATTGAATGCGGCTTGAAGATCCTCTATTTCATGAAGCTTTCTAGGTGTAAGGCATGGAGCAAAGGCCTTAATAATATGAAAGAGGCATTTTAATTATCTATTGGTATGTTGTTTTGATAACAGTTCAGTAAAAATTCAATATCTTTTTCGTTTCTCAACAAAATTTCAACATTCAAAATGTTTCAGAAAGTTGAAGAATATGAGCAGAAAACCCAGAAACGTTTTAAAGAATTTGACAATATTTCATGAGCAGTTTAAAGCACATGTTGGGCATCTAAATCTGCTAAATTTGACTGAGTTGTGCCATTGTTTTTAAAATCATCGAGTGTTGAATTTTGATGCTGGCCGCTACAATTTTCAGATTTAAACATAACTTTTTTTTATTGCTGCATTAACTATTGTCAAGCATTAAACATTCCTCTGAAGCCTTGAAGATTTGATGAGGCATTTGTCAAAGGCATCTAGCATTCATTCTGAGGCATTTTGAAAGACTACGCAGGGAGTTAAAACAAGTTTATTTACATGAATGCAAAGAACAGAAGTTTGGTGAAAGTGGTTAAAGTGTCTTCCCATATGAAATAATGAAACAACATCTGGTGAATACTATTATTGTAGCATATAGAAGACATTCCTCGGGTGAGTTTAAAAATTGACTGAAATTTATTAATGTTATGCTTTATGAAATGTGAGCCAATGTGGAAAAGAAAAAGATGTGTTGATGGGTAAAAGACATACGTGAGAATTAAAAGAAGCATTTATAAGTTTATCTTTCATGAAGTTTAAAACAAACATTGAAAAGTTTTCACCTAGAGTAAAACAATTTTGTTTGGAGAAAGTTAAAAAGTTTTAAGGAAGAAATTTACAATTTCTTTTGGAGAAAAGTTTTTAAAAGGGAGACATAAGTATTAAGGAAAGGGTAGTTAAAATATTTACTTTTGAGGAATTAGGAGAAATAAGGGGAAGTATTTAAAAGGATTAATTTGGAGGTAAATTTAATTTTTGTGGTAAGATAAGGTTTTAACATTTGAAAATGGCCACACATTATGTTTGTGGTTCCGATGCCATCCATGCTATCATTGATACAAATTTGAGAGACTTGCATGCTTTTGCTATTGAAGAGACTAAAGCAAATGGATAGAGTATAAGCATATCATATTAGAGGTAGGTGCTATCGAAGGATGGAGGATTTTCCATCATCTCAAGTTAGCTTCTCGCTTTGAGATGATATTTTGCATGAGAAGCATTTTGGTTTTGATTGTTTTGCTTTTCTTTGTTGATGCTGACAGAGCTGACAGATTTGAAGAATGTATATTTTGTGAAGATTTTGTTTTGGAGACAGGTTTGGGATTCGGTGATGAGCTCAATATGGATTGTTGTCTAGCAAGCTTCAAAGAGTATATGATCTTGAATTATACCCTTTCACGGTCACTAGACAATGGTAGAGATCTGTTGTATTTGTTAGGGTTCATTGTCGAATAATTCAAGACTCTGTGATTTGAGAGCTTGGGACTAAAGAGCTCAAGAACACAGCTCAAAGCTACGCCTTTTTGAGGGTAGACAAGACAGCATGATGGAGCCCCACTTGGTTCAGGATTTATTCTTTGGGAGAAGATCTTCTATAAAATATGTATTCATACTATGTAATCAGCTTTGTTGAGTATTTTAGCATTAAGGGGGGGTACCTTGGTACTATTGTAGAAACAATGTAATAAGGGGGGAATGTTAGCATAATAGTCACAATGGTATTACATTATTACCTAAATAAATGTTAGTTTATAAGTTAGGTTTTGGGAAGTTACTTTCCCATAAGAAGTTATATACGGGAATAACAAGGCTTTAAAAAGCGAATGTACTGCATTGTAAAATCATCTAAAAGACAATAATATATTATTCTATAGTTTTTATTTTACTGTGCAAAGATGGTTTGACCAGATGTATTCTTGCTCACCCATTTTAATATCTACCCCCTTTTCTTTAAAAAAAATCTTGAGAAATAATTTTAACTACCTTTTTGTTTTGTCTTGCATTACAAGAATTTCTATCTTTGTTAGGATTTTTCATGTCATTTTTTATATAAATTTGTTTGGTTTCTAGGGAAGTAAATTTCATCACAAAATTAAAAGAAAAACACCCCACATTTGTTCCTCTGTAAATGATCTATTGTAGCTATTGTAAGGTATGCTTCCTGTCATGGATTTTTTATGTTTTGCAATGTATAGTTTCTTGTGTTTTATTTTAAAGATTTTTTTGGGGGTTTACATGGATTTTAAGGTTTCTTTCTCTATTTGATATTTTAGGATATTATATTAGATAGGATCTTAATGGGGCTAAAGTTAAGTGCCACAAATTTGTCATGTCCAAAGTGTGTAGATTCTCTCTTAAATGTTAGAATCAATCTTCATTGTTCCCTACATACGTTTAAGCTAATTTAGGCCATTCATCTTTATTAGTAGTAAAGGTTACATTCAATAGTTGGACCTTTCTACAAAGGAACTTTTGTTTTTTTGTCATTTATGGTGATGCTTCAACTTTTCATGGAAAAAGAAACAATCATCTTTTAGTCATGGTTGTATCCATGATATGCATATTTTTTTGTTTCTCTAGACGCTGTTATATTCAATTCATTTATCTTATGATTAATTAGGTTTGGGTTCAAATATTCCTAAGAAGTCAAGTGGTAGAGATAAATATCATCAATGTCAACCAATTGCTTAATGTAGTGATGGTGCAATTAAAAATGCTTCTTGTGATAATGCAAGGAAAAAAGCACTTTCTTATTTGAATCAAATTATGTCCCTGCATAGTGGGTTAAATAATGATGCAATTTAGATAGGTTGATCAACTAAACAACCACCCAATGTAGTAGATTGACACTCACCAACAAAAACACACACACTAGATAGAAGCAAAGACAACATGACTTGCATTAATTGAGGAGATTTGGTTGTAAAAGGATTAGAAACATGCTTAAAATATCTAAAGGATTTTTTCTTTGTCCTAGAGGGATTAGCTACAAATTAATTTCATGCTCTTCTATTTTCCCATCTCTCTCAAACATGTTTGGCCTTTCAATTTGAATTTGCCCCTTTTCTCCTCTCTCTCTCTCTCTTTCTTTCCTTATTTGCACTCCCCTAGAAAGAAACAACTATTGCATGCCAAAGAAAGCCATTTCCCTCTATAATATGAATGATTGCAATGCAAAACAGAGGAATCATGCTACCTAATTAGTGAAAACTACTACTCATCAAGATATAAAAACATCGTGCTCATATAGTAAGTTGAAATGATGGCTAGTACCCACACATGGAGTCAAAATCATCTCCCACTTCATCTCAACTACGAATAGACAACATCAATTATAAAATTCTCTCCCAAAAAATATTGATAGTCACTAGGTTTCAAACAAGGTGACCAATTATGACTATGGAAAATGGAAAGCTACCTAAGGGAAAAGATTTATTTCCCTACTATCAATAAGAAAAGAAAATGATGAATTCCTTCAAAGAAAGGAAGTCCAATTATTTCTCCATATTGTAATGACTACCAAAGATGAGAAGAATTTGATCATGAGGGGTATGTGGATAATCACAACTTTAGACAAATAAAAATAGATGTCAAACAATGTAGATATCACAACCTAACAAGAAAGAAGAGACATTAGAAATGCATGAGGTAGTTACAAACCTAAATTTTGGCACATTGTCATACATAGACAAACTCATCCAACACAAGAATACCTAATCACTTATGAAAGGCAAACTACCTTTGTTTAATCTACTGCCACAAATGACTTTTTAATTGTTGAAAGCAATACTCATCTCAATAGTGATTATAATAGAATAATGTTACTCAAATTACCTATATGAAACCAATTAAACACTCCTTAAGAGGTAATATACCATTTAGGTGCAAAAATTAAGACCTGTAGCAACTTGTGGCAATTTAGTATATGGTTGTAGCAATGTTTAGCATGGTTATAGGTAAGATTATAGTCTCAATGGTGTAGTTAAGTGTGAGGAACCCAGTTAAGGGTATCCAATACCTATATATAACACTCTCAAAACACCATGTTTGCTGTCTATGTGGGCGGTCTGGGCTGTCAAAGCAACAACTATGCTAAGGCTATGGCTCTCATGTGGGGGATTAAATTGGCCATATCCCTCGGTATTAGGAATTTATATATCCAGGGGGACTCTAAAATGGTCATTGATGCAATCAACAATGTGTCGACTGTGGGCATTAAGTTGAAAGATGTTATTAGGGATATACAGATCCTCCTGCAGAGGGTTCCTAGGGTGAATATCTCCCATATTTACCATGAGGGCAATGGAGTTGCAGACGCCTGTGCCAAACTGGGACAATGTTATTCAAACTGGCGGTGTTGGTGCCAATTTGATCATATCCCTTTTAATATTCAGGCACTCATTCTTAAGCAAATGCCGAGGTATTGATGAGTCAGACTTATTGGAAAGACAGCTCAGATTGTCAACTCGTTGGGAGGGGGTTGATGTGCCTCTTGAAGTACGGGTCTTTTGGTACCTTCTCTACTGTCATATCAGCTCCTTGTTCTCATAAGGCGAGCAGATGGCTGGACCATCATGGTGTGTGACGTGTAATTATTTTTAAGTACGGGATGAGTAAGCACCATTTTTGCAAGGTTCCCCACATTTATGATAATGCATGCAGTGTTATCACCTGCATTATTAGCCTCAATCAAGCTAGTACTGCTCCTATAAATTACACTAAAGAGATTAGGGATTTCTGTGACATGTTGTATAACTCTGATATGGGGGGAGATAGAATTAGAACCAAACCTGTCTCTTGATGTGAGTTTAAAGATAACTTGGTGGTCTGGCATTATTGCAAAGAGGGAGGGATTAGGCCCTATTTGGAGCGGCTTAATGGATATAATGAAAATCTCTTTGAACAATTCGCAGGTCTTGGCAGAACCGGTGGGTTACGATGGGCGGAATCAACTTTGAAATTTCTAAAAGTGTGATCACCATGGCCACTAGTATGTCTACCCAGGGTTTGAAACTGTAGAGGAAAACCAAAATTGCGGACACTTCCAGCCAAAAGCTCTTTCTTGGAGAGGGCGAAGAGTTAGTTCCTTATCAAGGGGATTCGATAGAGCGAAGCTGCCTGAGCCTTGGGATGCTGTCTGCTTCCTCCTCATGAAGTATATCACCCTGGAGGGGTGCTTCACCAGGTTCTACAACTATCACCTCCCCCTTTTAAATCATTTTCATCGCAATGCTCAAATTAGTTTTCTGTTTTATCTGCTTTCCTCCCTTGAACACTTCGTCCTTAGGGTTGGGGTTAAACTGGCTAAAAACCCTACAAAAAAACCTATCCCTCTGCATCAAGGTCTTATCCTCTGTCTCTATAACCACCATCTTGCCCTTGAACCCTCCAAATCTATTCAGACCAATAGTGGGGAACCCTCCTCTAACCCTAAGGATATTCCTAGTGCCGAAGAACCCGGGCCATCTCCTGCTCCTGCTAAGTCTAAAGATGTTGCCTTTTCCACCCCTGAGGAAACTCCTGATGATACTCCGGGCCCTACTATTAGCACGAAGGGCAAAAAGAGAAAGGCTATTGCTAGGGACATGAGCACTAGTAGGGCTGTGATTTGGACCCCTAAAAATCGTAGTAGGACCCCGGTGGGCCAGAGTAGCAAGTCCCATTCTTTTGCTAAGATAGTTAAGGATGGCCTCCCCTCTAGTGTTAGGCAGTCAGGGCGTATCGCTGGCAAACCTGCTCTAAAAGCAAAACTCATTGATTACTCTGAGAGTGGCTTGGAAGAGTCCACTAGGGGGGTTGAGGACAAGGAGATAGAGGTTCAGGACATTTCTGGGGATGCTGATGATAAGCAGGGGACTCATGATATGGGGGCTACCACTGAGGAAGTTGCTGACTTTGCCGACAATGCCGACAATGCGGGTGAGATGTTCATGGAAGAGGCTGAGGATGATATGGACACTGCTGCTAGTCTGGGAACTGATCTGGTGAGTCTAAGGGCTTGCAATGAGAAGCTGGAGCAGAACCTCTCCATTATACTTAGGAGTTCCATTTTCCTTAATATTTCTGTGCTAAAAAACCTGGGGGTGCCTATCAATGCAGACAATGATGATCTTGCCAAGAATTTAGATGACATTATTAAGTCTATGGTTAAACAAGGAGAGAATTTGCCTCCTTAGTTTCTGTTGTTATTTTGGTGATACTCTACTTCTCTGCTACTCTATTTTACTTTCTTAGTTTTGAGGCTGGTTGTGCTGGTTATAATGGAATTACTATCTTAGATTAGTAGCTGGTTTTGCTGGTTATGCTGGTTTTGATGGGACTTCTGTTGTTATTTATGTTTTGGTACTTCTTATGCTTGCTGCCTGTTTGGCCTGTCTACTTTTTGTAAGGGTTTGACCCCTTGTTTTGCCGCCTTATATTATCAAAAACACTCTCAAAACACACATATGCACAACATGTAAGCTTAAATGGAAAGACCTAATATTTTTAATAACTACCTACAACCTAGTACACCGTTCTTAAAAAATAAATATTATTACTATAGAAACATTTCATACTTCCTATAGCATACTACCTCACTCTCTCATTACATGACAAATTTACATATCCATTTTCCTCATTACATATCCCTCTTCTCATTTAGGGATCTCCTTTCCTCTAGGGGTTGCTACCTCTCATTTTTTCTTTGCATTCTCTACTAAAAATATGATAAATCTCTCCAAAATCTACATATGGAGGGGGTTTCTCCATAATTCCCTTGTACCCATGGGACCCTCTTTTCAAATAAAAATTACAATCATAAATAATTACGTTTCTACTCAACTAAAGAAAATGGCATACTTTAAGAAATGACCACTTGAAAAGGTTATAAAAGCCTTGGTGAATCCACTGCAAAGAAACATAACATCCTAGGTATTTTTTTCATTCTAGAATCAAATTTTAGAGTGGATGGTAATATCTTATCTAGGTTGTACTAGTTTTTTAAAAAAATTAGTGACTAAATGTTTCTATTAATATTTAACTTTTATGATGATTTAGTGCCTAAATTTCCTATCAATATATATTTTTTAAACAAAGATACATTGAAATGGGGCAAGTATAAAAATAAAAAATAGCTTCTAACAAACTAGGGAGATTAGGGCCCAAATTTTTATATAGTGTGATATGTGCCCATTTTAAAGAATGAATGTTTCTAATTCGAGGCAATTTTGGTTCAAGATTGGGTAAAATCTATGAAATATGGATGAATTGGACACTTCTAAAGAGCCTAAAAATAGATAAATGGTGACATATATATCAACTAAAAAATTCCTTTCCAAAAAACTTTAGTTTCCTATCACTAGATATGAAAGAAAGAAATTGTTATAAAAACCATCATGGCCAGATTTGCATCCATCATCATGGGCATGAAAGGATAGCCAACAAAATATGTCATAAATCCACATGGAAATAATTAGACACTCATAAAGGAGGAATCATGTATACAAATTTATAATGCCATGTGACTGAAGAATAGGTTCATGTTTCATTACATCTTGAAAGGGAATAAAAATCAATGAATAATTTTGAATCACAAAAAAAAATCTAAGAGCCAAAGTAATGATCTCACTACCATATATTAGCCAAAAAATAAGATATCGATCCATGGAAGTACTTAGATTAACCACCATCAATCTAAGGAAAATATGAAAGGTCACAGCTCAGAGTTTGCCAAAAAAACATGCCTTCATAATCTATTGCTAAGAGGAAAAGAAATTATCTACCATGAATCATAGGAAAATAATCTCTCAATATTGCTAATATTAATAGTTTTGATAGCTCAACATATGGCTTTAGATTTGGAAAAAGATAATAAAATACTCTAATTAAGAAAGTTATAGCTAGAAGCTTATGAGGTAGCTTTATGACAAATCTATTATAAATGATCATTTTACAATAAGAAATATCAATTATTTTATCTTATCAAAATAACATGTCACTTTGCAACTAATATTGGAAGCATCACCTACATTTCCTATTGTATCCAATTACTAAGGCATAAACACTTTAAAAACATAAACCTCCTATGGCTAACTTTCTACATAGTTACTACATTATATTTATAAAGTTCCCAACACACTCGCTATAGAAATATATAAACAATTAGAACTAACGTATAGAATCCTTCAAGAAGCAAGTTGACATAGACCTAGAAGCAACAAGCACACCAAATAAAAAGAAAAAATCTATAAACATAACCTACATTTTTTCCATAATGTGGGATTACATGTAGACTGCGATGCTCTTGCATCAAACACATTGTGTAAGAAAAAAATTGTGAGAAAAAACTCAAAGAATGGAGTTGAATGATAGAACCACAATTTCAAATTGTAAACAAGCTATAACAAACTCCATCACTAGAAAAGGTGCATCAGAAATCTTATTCCTTTACTTCTACTATTTAGCTAGGACATTGCCAATTTTGGTCTTCACTCTTACTTCCTTTCATGTACCTCTCTCCACCATATGCCCACCTCCTTCAAATACATCTCTACCACCTTCTTCTTCATCATGTGTGTTTGAACCCACCATAAACCATCAACTTTCACCAAAATCTTCTCCTCTGATCCTCTCCTCTCATAGAATTTAGTCTACTATTTCCCAACCTCCTCCACCAAAACTCTTTCTCTCATTCCTCACTCACCAATATATCTACACAAAAATTAATATCATTAAGTTTATGGAAGTTAGATATTTCCACCATCTTTTCTACACTCACTATCTATTCTTCCTCAAACTCTTTTACAACTTGCATGCAAATGATTTAATGAATGACCTATTGCACTACATCTACTTCCATCCTCAAGTCCTCCAAAGGATATTGTAGTATTGTAACAACATCTTTGATATTCCACATTTTCCTCTTCACCTTGCACATGAGAAAGCTTATTTGTGCTCTATTGCACTACACCAATCGATACCTTCATGTCCTTAAAAGGACACATAGTTGTTGAACTCTCATTATCATCTTCAACACTAGCTACAACTTCAATCTCCACCACCTCCATGCCTTCAAAAAGACATGTTGTCATTGCAACATCTTCCTTATCCTCTTAACTATCCTATTATATGAGAATATCTTCGTCATTTCCATCTGCATGATTCTCTACTTCTTAATCTCTACCTACACACAAAACATTTTTAGAAAAATTGAGTACTTAACATCTCCCTACTTCTCTTCTTCTTCTTCTCTCCTAATCTCAGTTGTATTCTCCTTTAGGATTATTAATAGATCATAAAATTTATCCCCACTCACATACTCTCTATCCTTTTCTAGATTATTTCCTAAAAATATCTCTCTTCTCTACATAAAGAAAATTTTCACATCCCTTCTCAAGGCTATCCCAATCCTCTTTCTAGAAAATGTTTTCTACACACTCACACTTTCACAAGCTACAATCCTGAAGACACAAAATCTAACACAAAACCCTCTTGTATTCACTCAAAACCCACAACTATCCTCTACCCAACAATGATAGTGGAATATCCACATCTAAAACCCCATATACCCACTTTCCACATAGTTGAGGACATTAGTACATCTTCTACCTAGCACTACCTAGGTTGGAGGATAGCTAACACAAGTTCCTGCATAAGAGTCATTTTCTCTGATACCATTTATCTCTCACACATAGCTCTATAGTTATAGGAATCTCTCTAACACCTATAAAAAAAATATTAGAGCTCTCTTAGAATAAACTTAATAAGCATCTATCTCTTAGATACCCCAACACCATCTCTTCACATATCCAACAAAATATTGACTTTGATACCATTCAAGTATAGTTAGGGTTGGAGAACCCACTTAAGGGAAGCCAATTACTATAATCTACACTCTCAAAACGCAAATATGTACAACACAAAAGATTAAATGGAAAGTATTAACACTTTTATTAACTTCATATCTCTTAATACATCATCCTTACAAAATAATCATTATTCTAAAAAAACATTTTTTACTTCCCATAGGATGCTACCTCACTCACTCATTATGAAACTACTTTACAAGGCCATTTTCCTCATTACAAATCCCTCTTCTCATTCAATGATCTCCTCTCCTCTAAAGCTCATTTCATTTTAGCTTCTTCTCTACATTCTCTACTAGACAAAGAAAAGTATCTCCAAACTCTATACCTATGAAGGGATTCTCTCAATAATTCCCTTGTACATATGGGAACCTCTTTCTAAAACAAAATTAAAACCATTCTTTCTCAAATAAAGAACTTTAGTTTCCTATCATCAGATGAGATACAGTGCAATTATTAAAAAATCCATCACAACCAATGTTGCATCTGTCATGACAGGAATGAATGGACAACCAACATAAATATGAGAGAAATCAACCTGGCAAGAATTAGACAACCATAAAGGATGAATCATGTAGCCAAATCTTTAATTTCATGTGACTAAAGAACAATTCCTTGTTTTTATTAGGATAAGGTCATTTTGAAGGGACCATTAACCCTTTATAGAGGTAAATTTACACCCAAAACATAGCCAACTAACTATAATGAGAACAAAATAGATCTACTAAGAAGGAAACAAAAACAAATAAAACCATCAAATATAATACAAAGAAAAAAAATGAGAACCAGATTAACTGGGACATAAACAACCTAAAGTTTACGAAGCGCTTATGCCACTTCTAGCTCCACAATGAGAAATCCTTCCTCAAAGATATCACCACGTCTATCACTAATTCCTTTGATGGAACTGTTGCGAGTGTTGTATATTTTTCCCTTTTGCATCATAAGACCTCTGTCATTAGTCCCTTCTTTGAAGCCTTTAGCATTCCCATTCTTCTTCAAACACACTTTTAGCTCCTTAACCTCTTCCTCAAGAAGCTACAATTTGTCATTCAATTTATCATTTTCTATGTTGATATTGTGGATTTACTACATGGTATTCCAATACTTGAGTGTCGTGGTCCCACAATAGTGTGTCCCACTTGTGGGACATCTTGATTTTTCTTGAAATCACATAAATTTTAGAAAATTTAATGATTTAATCCTAGATGTGTTTCATCTAAGGGGGTTTGATTGAAGGGGGTTAGATTAAATCCCCTTAGATCAAATCCCCTTGGATACAACCCCCTTAGGCTTAAATCAAACCCCAACAAAATCTCCTCCGCACCTATCAAAATGCTGACAAAAAACTAATTTTACTTCATTTTTTTGGGGGATCAATTGCAGTTATTCAAAATTTTCATTTTTTAAGTATGTATCCATTAGTATTATTTTTCAAAAAATTATAATATGTAGTATTTTTTCTTTAATATTATATTTTTATAATTCTTTATAATGGATGTAGGTCTATTTTGAAAAAAACAATGACCTATATTCAAGACAATAGGAAAAATAATAAACACTATTAGCAAAATGTCAACAAAATGCACTACACTACACATAGATGTCCTTATTTCAATTTGTCCTCCTCCTTTAGAACTAGGAATTTGCCTTCATATTTTTTTGCCATTAGAAATTTTAATATTCATACAATTAATCTCCATGAAGAACCATTTCAAGAGCTATTGGAATATCTTTGTTTCCTACACAAGTGCTGTCAACTCATCAACCAATTGGTTAGTGACACTTATAGCTCCATCCAAGGAGGTTTTGTCACATGGGTTAACCTAATTTTCACCATAAGGGTGGAGACATAGATTGGGGATTTCAATGAAAGCAAACCCAACCACTGGCTCCCCCCACACATTCACCTTGCCCTTAGTTTTACCCTTTTTCTCCTTCTCCCATGCATCCCCAAAATCCTTTTATTCAAGATCATCCTCCCTTTGGTCTTTGAGATGCATAAATATAAACATCTTCCCCCTTTGAACTATTGGTTAAATGAATTTCCTCATAGTTTTCCTCTCCCATGCTTGAGGGCTCCACATCAATGCTTTTCCCTTTCTTTAGAGAAAGGTAATCCTTTACTTTAGGATTGGTCCTTTCCTAGTGATTGACCAATTAAAAAAAATAGGGCATCATGAGAAAGGTAATTACCCATCGTAAGAACAATTCCTTGTTACATTACTACTTGAAAGAGAATAATAGCCAATGTAACAACTTGACTAGCAAATATTACCCAATAAAGAAGAAATCAATCCATGTAGGTACTTAGATTAATTGCCATCAATCCAAGGAGAATAAGAAATGTGGTAGCTTAGAGTTTTCCAAATAGCATGCCATCATAATTTATTGCTAAGAGGAAAATAAATTATCTACCATAAGTCACAAGAAAATAATCTTTGGATATTACTAATAATAATCATTGTGACAACTCGATTTATGGATTTAATGTTGGAAAAAGATAATAAAAGCCTCCTTTAAATAAGAAAGCTACAATTGGGAGCTCATGTGATAGCTTTATGATAAATCTATTATAAATGATTATATGACAATAAGAAATACTAATCATATTATCATATCAACAAAATATATCATTTTACACTTAATATTTTAAGCATCCTCTATATTTTCTATCACCTCCAATTACCAAGGTATAAACACATAAAACACATAGACCTCTATAGTTTGAAATGTATAGTTCTTGCAACAAATTTACATAGCTCCTAACAAACTTGCTATAGCAGTCTATAAACACTTAGAACTAACCTATAACAACATTCAAAAAGCTAGTTGATATGAAGTGACAAGCAATAAACACACCAAAAAGAATATAGAAAATTAAAACATAATCTACAATTTTTTTGAGTGATGTAAGATTGCATGTAGACGTGGATGCTCTTGCATCTCTTAGAGAACACTTGTAGATTACTTATAGCACAATTATACTGGCCTTGTGAGTATGCATGTTTGGTGAAAAGTTTACTAGACAAAAAAGCAACCAAAAGTTTGAACTATTTTTTGTTTTTTGGGTGATTGAAGATCACTTGTCGATATGGATGCTTCTTAATAATACATGTCAAGAAATTTTTTTGGTGAGCTTACAAGTATAATTTGAGTAGTATAACCACTCTTTTGGGCTAACATTCATGACCACAATGTTCCTTTACACTATATCAAGCACTTCTCTATTTGTGGCTACTTTTGTCTTCTTCCTTTTCATCTCACCTTTTGTTCATATACTTGCTTATCTATTTATATACTCCTCTTTTTCAATTCTCTTGTGGTAAATTTTCCACCTAGACCTACCCAGATGGTTTTATCTTTGAACTTCCAAATGACTTCCAATGGTCTCATATTGATTCACTTTTCATAAATAACTTTTCTTTATCACTGATAACAAACACATTTTGAATACAGGTGCATGGCATCTTGAAAGCCTAGAATGTTTATCCAATATTGTTTCAACCCTTCTGCAACTTTTTGCAACTCATGCTAGCAAGTTGTCTTCTTGAATGAGTTTTTTACATAGGCTTCTATTCATTGTAGCACATGTGCAAGCACAACACAATTTTCATATCACTTCTTGCTACAGTGCATTATACAAAAACTAGACGTTAATATTGTTGTTATCTACATAAAACACTACTTGAAAAAAGCTTCCTCAAGCTCGTTGGGATTTATTTTGACAAGTATAGAGATGGAACAAGCAATCAACGTTTCCAGAGCAGCTCCTAAGCTGTGTCCAGTAAACGTTATGCTTAAATTCTCGATCTCATTCTCCTAACACACAGGTATTGGCGTATATATATTCAGTGATTCAGTAGCCACATTCAGACATACCCATCTTCTCCAACTGTTCTCTCTTACTGTACTTAATGTACTATAATATTTGGAACTACTTTCACCATCAAATGCGTCATAACAAACCTTTGCCAAGTCTCCATACCTGAGAGCTTCAACTTTGAGAATGTGATTCATGGGATCAAGCAAACCATTCCAATTGTTGGCAAATCATTAAAATATATGGTATGGGATGCTTATCAAAGGAATAGCAAGGTACTAGGTTGAATACTGACTGATCAACGGAAGATTAAATCTACGAATATAAAATTTGATTATACAAAGTGAACTAAAAATAGACGATCAATCACGACTACTGCTGAGATAAAGAAGTTGAATCTATCCACATATTGGTGCAATTGAAATAGAAAAAAAAGCGTGAATCTATCCAGGGCTATAAAAGAAAGTCTTGCAAGACGGCACAAGACCCACCTTTTTAAGCGTATGCAGGAAAATAAAGAAACTATTTTGAAATGTGGTGCCAGTTGTTATTCTGGAGAGAACGTTTACTATCCATAAACACGTGCTATTGTTAATTATTCTTTGTTATCCGACATTTCAACATCGATGTTTGCTGCATTTTTTCATTTTAACCACGTGTTTTTTTTCGGACTATTTGGTTGTTCAAAGAACCTGGCGGAGGTAGTCTGGAGCTCGATAATGGCTAGACATCACTTTATTCATAGTTTAATTTATATGACACCTATTCGTTCTCGATATGAGATTTGAAGCGTAGGGAAGCCAAACACAACCAATGTATGATGTACTATCAACCAAGTTAAGGGGCAACCCATCTTCTTGACGACACTGTATTGCCTTCCTAAGGTGGGCGATGCTTCACAGGGATAAGGTGCTTCGATAATTGAATATATTTTAATAATTTTAGATATGTATACCATTATTATATAGGACAACGAGAAGAAATACTGAACAAAACACATTACCATTATTATTGGTTCTTTATATCTATACTCTTTATAAAGGGTAGGGCCACTTCCAGGAAGGAAGGTGTGTAGGAGACCACTGGTCTGTGGTAGGAGGTAAAGCACTTGGGTGATGCTCTCCCTCTGTAGCAAATGACTCACCGAAACTTGTGAAGATATATATCAATATTTTAGATGCACTATACTTTATGACATGACTTATGAAAGTCAAATTTATGATCTAAAACTATTGTTTATGCCAAGTGCAATTTATGTATTATAAATGTAAAGTGAAATAATTTCACTATGATTCTATCTTTGAATATGTAGTAATTTCAAGGTTGAAATATTCAAAAAATATATTCTTTTACTCATTTGTGATTATGCAAAAGATATGTACATTCATGTTTACCTTGTTTATTTACTAAATTGTAAATTCTTGAGTTTATTTGAGTAATATGAGAAGGCATGTTACATCTTTGATGAATTTAATGTTGAATTATAACTGGAGATAATAGTGAACATGCTTATTATTAATGTTAAAATAACATCCTAATTACACTACATTATTATGGTGTTCTGACATGAGATAGCAAAGAGGAGTGGATATTGGGTAAGGTATTATAGAAGTGGCTATTATCCAAACAAAACAACATGACTAAGACATCATAACATACAAATCACCATACAAAATGACATCATAACATAAAAATCGCCATATAAAATGTCATCAATAATGGTATACTCCCAACAAAAGGGCTTGTGATGGGACCTGTTAGTGTCGTTGCCTTGAATCACAACCAATTTCCCTTTTCTGTGAGGATGGCATGCCAACCACAACATATTTCCCACCAATGATCCCAACTTTGTTAAGACTTTCAAACACTTAGTTTTTTGTAATATTTTCTATTTTTCGATTAGTACGAAAGTGGGGTTGATACCATGGAGGAGTTGTAGGTGACGATATAATAAACAAATGATATCCAACCAATGACAACTCTACTAAGTGACTAACTAGGATAATTAATTCATTTTTTGTTTCTCTATAGTTGAAGTAGGAAAGTGAAGTAGTCAAGTGGAGGGACGAGATGAAGGTGAAGAAAACTGGTGAAAATGAGTTGTAGTGGAGGATAAATGTTGAGGGTAAGTTATTCTTGTCTATTGAAATGAATTTAAGTTTGTTTTAGAGAAAATTAAATTTGCTAATGGGTTCTGTCAAACTATTCTTTTGGGTGTTAAAATAAATTTGATTTGTTGCATTACAATTTCATTTTATAGACAAAGTTGTAGGTTGAACTACACATGATATTTTTCAATCTGCACAACTTTACTTGTAAGATGTGTTTTTTTTGGTAATTTGAGGTTATCTGAAAGGCATGGTTGAATTTGACAACTTTTTTTATTTAATTAACAGAGCTATGTGCATGCCAACAAAAGCATGTATTCCTGATTTTATGTTGTTTTAGGGTTGTTATAGGATTTTATTATATATATAAAGTTGTGGGTTGAACAAAACATTGTGTTTTTTTTTCCTATAGAAGTTTAGTTCATAGATCATAAGAAGTCTTTCAAACTTATGCCTCTCCTAGTTGACTCACATATTGATTCATAATGTTTTCAAAAGATTTAGACAAAGTGGTATTCATTTGAGGTTGGTGGCAGTAATGGAAGGACATAATTAGTCATTCAAGGTTATCTCAAAGGCATCGTTAGATTTCACAACCTTTCTCTTCACATAACAGAGATATTGCAACCCAACCAATATGTCTTCCCAATTTTATGTTGTATATGGCTCATGTACAAATAATTATATTTCATTTGGTATGTTAGGATTTCACTATATGTATGTATGTATGTATGTATTACACACACAAACATATAAGGGTGCACATTGCATGACACACTATGTTTTTTGTAGCATGCACAAGTTTAGTTCATGGTTCATAAGATTTGTTTCAAACTTATGCCTCTCCTAGTTGACTCACACACTGATTCTAATGTTTTCAATAGATTTAAACATGTTATTGATTTGAGGTTGGTGGTAGTAATGGAAGGACATAATTGGTCATTCGAGGTTATCCCAAAGGCATTAGTGGATTTCACAACCTTTCTCTTCATGTAATAGAGATATGTGCACCCTACCCAATGTGTCTTCCCAATTTTATGTTGTTTCAGGCTTGTGTACAAATAATTACATTTCATTTGGTGCATTAGGATTTTTGTTGTTTATATAAAGTTGCAGCTTGAACTACACATTATGTTTTTGGTGCAGTTAGGGATGGAGAGTCTAGAGAATGGACTGTCCAAACCTGCAGCAAGAGTAATCACAATGGAAACAACACAAAAATAACATAAGAATAGAATGCAATGGAAAATTTATATGCTCAATATATGAAAGAATTACAATGCTTATATACCAGCAACATGCGGGCTACAATTATGGGCTCACAGGCGTGCTCTCAAGTTACAATATACATTATAGATATGGAATTGAAGTGCCTCCAGAAAAGAACTATCTTTCAACTCTATTCTATCATATTAACTAACTACCTTCATAATTAATTTAAGAGATGTTTATATATCATTCTCTAGCTCAAAGAATCCTATGTGTTGGTCTTAAGAGATCTCAAACTCCAATGAATGATGAAACATGTAAGAACCATGTAGGTCAACTTATAACTCTTGGTAACACTCCACAAATGCATGAAACTTGATACGGTTCTCAACAAAGGTCTATCTGGTCCCAAATTGCCTTCTGTGATGTTCCATTTGGTCTACAAGTTACAGGATTGCTCTACAAATCTTGTTTTCTCAAGCTAACTGATGAATGCTCTTTCCTGTGAATGTTGATGATCCTCTAATAGTGATAACTTTTTGCAAAAAAGTCCAAACCGCATGAAATCTAACTATGATGTAGCTGATATGGTATAGAAGCTAAATCTTGCTCTGCGAACTCTGAAATGAAGATATGGTAGAATGCGGTAGAAAATATTGAAACTGAAAATGATTGAACTACAACTGAAATGCAAGAAAAGAAAGTAAAACAAATATTTTGGGTTGATACAAGATTGTTCTTAAACCTGGTATGCTCCTGCATCAGTTTCTAAGCTACACAAGTTTATTTCATGGTTTGTAAGATTTCTTTTTGTGTTCATTTGAGGTTATCTCAAAGGAATGGTTAGATTTCACAAAATTTCTCTTCACGTACCAAAGGTATGTGCACTCCAACAAAAGTGTATTCTTGATTTTATGTTTTTGTAGGGTTGTGTTAGGATTTCATTATATATATAAAGTTGTAAATTGAACTACACATGTGTTTTTAAACCTACACAAGTTTAGTTCATGGTTCATAAGATGTGTTTTTATGCTCATTTGTGGTTATCTCAAAAGAATGGTTGGATTTCAAAACCTTTATTTTTACATAATAGAGGTATGTGCACCCCAACAAAATGGTATTCCTAATTTTATGTTGTTGTAGGGTTGTGTTACAATTTCATTGTACATATAAAGTTGCAGGTTGCACAACACAATGTGCTTTTGAGCCTACACAAGTTTAGTTCAAGGTTCATAAGATGTATTTCTAACTTATGTTGAGCTCGTAGTTGACTCACATACTAATTCATTATATTTTCAATTTCAGTTTTCTTTCTGTTGTCTACATTTTTTACCTTCAAAAATTTTAAACTTTCCCTAAGTTGTCTCTTTTCATGAGTTTAAATCCTACTTGTATTATGTGTTTTGGCAAGTTGCATAGGATTCTTTTGCCCTCACAGTTTGGTCAAATTATTGGTGTTGTAAAATTGTGGGGTTTTGGGTGATGATGATATCAAATGGCATTATAGATATCCATTTATCACTATTGTCCTAAACTTCAACCAGATGAAAAGTCATGTTCACATCCTCTATGATTGGTGTCTGGTTTCTAGCTTTGGAAAAGTTGAAGGAAGACGTGAAGTCCACATTTATCCATGCCTTCTCACATTGTTTCATAGTTGGCAAATGTTTGCAGCTGTTGTTTAGTGGACCATTATGGTTGGAGAGTTTAAACAGTGTACATTGAAGATGACTGTTTCTTTTGCTCCCACTGGTCCTTCAAAGCCCATGTGCATGAAATACATTGAAACATAAATAAACTTCGACTATAGATGAGAAGGTCCGTTACTTCATATGGAGAATGTTATCACGTGAAGCGAAGTAATGGAGGGACATGTACAAAATGGATTTATTGATAAAGCAAATGCAATGGACAGTGATAATACCAAGCCTCTCAACCTTTGCCAGTTTTATCTCTATTTGAGCCAAAAGAAATCCATCGCAGAGGCTAAGGATCAACAACAGCAACAAAGATGGCGCCATGGAATTTTGAATATGGACAAAATTAGGCTCTTGATCGAAACATCGACCTCCATCAAAGCATAAAGAAGGGCTTTTATCAGATATTTATGGTCGGAGATGTTCTTACAAATGAGGAGGCACAAAGTAAAGCCGCGGCCTTATTCTATGCACGCCAACATGGAGTCCTCATGAATAGGAACTTTAAGTGCGCTCCAGTTATAGAAAAGATCTGGACAATGCATTTTTCATGAAGAAATCATGAGAACTTACAAACAAATGTTGTAAGAACAGGCCCAATAAACACCAAAAGATAGAGCAAAACATAACAGCAACAAACATAGCAAACGCAGGGCAAAATAGAGTTTGATAACTTGAAATATATTTATCTAACTTTCAATACATTACATCTAAAATGCTGTGTCTAGCAGCTATTCAGATGCTATATCTAATAGCAATCTGAATGCTGTATCCAACAACCATCCAGAGGCTCTCTACTCAACAACTATCTCCAATCACATATATATAGTTATAGAACCTTTGAAGCCTGGAAGCTTCTAGCTTTCTAGAAAACTCTTAAACCTGGAATGTTCTTTTCTAGAACATATCTTATAATATTCTTTTCTAGAATAGCTCCAGGAATGTTCTAGCTTGTGGAAGGCTCTAGAATCATTCTACAATTTTCTAGACAATCTTAATCCTTAACATCCCCCCTTAAGATTGGCTAGAATAATACAGAAAAAATACAAATGAGAGGGGAACATTATATTACTATCCCCCCTTAATGTTCACCTCTAGCATACCAAGCATTCTTCGATTATAATTCTCTTTAATGGCTTGCTCCCATTCTTTCTTTCCTCTAGCTTGCTCATATGAGATTAAAACTTTAAGCCTTCAACACTCATTATCTTTTGTCTAGCTGAAAAGTCATTTTCTTCATTGTTACTACCAATAATACCTCTAGCTTGTTCCAACTTGCATTTCCAGTAATAGCCCTGCAAACAAAAATCACTCTAGCAATATATTAGCCCTACAAACAAATCACTCCAGCAATATCTCAGCCCTGCAAACAAATCACTCTAGCAATATCTCTGCCCTGCAAACAAATCACTCCAGCAATACACTTCTAACTGAACCTCTTGATGGTCCTCTAGCTGAACTTGGAAAACATTCTAGCTAAACCAGGAAAACATTCTAGCTGAACCTAGTTGAAACTCTAGCTGAACTTGGGCTGATCCTCTAGCTGAATCTTTTTTTTCCAACAATCCCCTCAGTGTTACCCAAGGGGATTCAAACTTGTAACTTGGCTCTGATACCATGTAAGAACAGGCCCAATAAACACCAAAAGACAGAGCAAAACATAATAGCAACAAACATAGCAAACGCAGGGCAAAATAGAGTTTGATAACTCAGAAATATATTTATCTAACTTTCAATACATTACATCTAAAATGCTGTGTCTAGTAGCTATTCAGATGCTATATCTAATAGCAATCTGAATGCTGTATCCAACAACCATCCAGAGGCTCTCTACTCAACAACTATCTCCAATCACATATATATAGTTATAGAACCTTTGAAGCCTGGAAGCTTCTAGCTTTCTAGAAAACTCTTAAACTTGGAATGTTCTTTTCTAGAACATATCTTACAATATTCTTTTCTAGAATAGCTCCAGGAATGTTCTAGCTTGTGGAAGGCTCTAGAATCATTCTACAATTTTCTAGACAATCTTAATCCTTAACAAATGTAAGGATCGCAGGATATACTCAAAATGGATTTGTTGAATTGACTTTAGAAGCTCTTAAGCTAATGCCATTACCGGATTGTAACACCAAAATTCCGCTACCATTATCAACTTTCTCCTCCCTGTCCATGCAATCTGGAGCCTTGTTTCTATTAAAAGAAAGTAAAAAGAAGTTATGCATGGCCTATGTGGAAGCACAAACAAATGCAATGGGATATGCACAAATGTATATGATGAAAAATCTTTAGAAACTTTTGAGAAATGCAACGGACAAGTATAATCCCTAACCCCATGCCTTCGCTAGCATCCTCCCAACCTATACCAAATGGAAATTTTCAAGCATCATAATGAAGGAAGGTGTAACGCCAATCCTCACTTTCTTTGGCATGTGCACTCTCTGTCCACGTGGGATAGAAACAATGCAATAAAGAAGAACTTTCTAGATATTATGGTTGGAAACTGATGTGTAAGCAGCGAAAGTGTAGGAGAGGCCGCAGCTTTTATTCAAAAATAGATACAACATTTTAAAAGTTGAAGTGCCACCTCATATATCTCCATAATTGCTGGATGAGTACAACAAGGATTTGTTGGAAGTCTCTCTCATTAGCATGAATGCAAGATGTGCAAGATTGAAAAAATTGTGGCTCATTTATAAGAATAGAAATGATTTATTACGAGATGCAATGATAGCAAGATATACACAAAACGGAAGGGTCAAAAAAGTTTCAAATATATGCAATCAGTAATAGTAACATCAATCCCACGGGTCTCTCTAGCAAAATCAAAGCAAAGAAAAATGTTAATGTGAGCGCATAGGTACAATGATGGTAGGCACAGAATGTGTTTGTTGATAAAGACTTTAGAAACTTTTGACATCCTCTACCAGTGCAATCCTAGCTTCATTGGGCAAAAAAGAACAATGAGAAAAAAAATATTTTTGTTAGATATTATAGTAGAAAATCCTCCTAAAATAGTCATGTAGGCATAAAAAGCATCAAATGCCACAGTTATGGGGACTCTGCACCAGAATGGTTTCACGTAAATAGCCCGTGAGTTGTAACTCATCGACTATATGGAAACTGCTTCGAGCACATCTGTCGACTTCCCCTATTGGTCAATCTTGTTTAGTCGACATCCAGCAACACATTTGTACAGGTCGCCAGAATAGAGTCGAATGTACAGTGGTGGCCATATGTTTGTCGACCAGCCGGTCATTTACAATGCACCGGCTGGTTAAGCTCAACCCACTAGAATGGAAACAATGTGATAATGAAAGTTTTATCTTTTTATGGTTCGGAAGCCTTCTGGTAAGCACATATGCAAAATGCAGAATAATAAGTCATGGGAGATGCACAAAGTGGTTTTGTTGAAAAATCCTGAAGCCTTTGAGAAAATGTGATTTTGGGCAAAAATCTCGGCTTGCTGATAGTAGGATACGCATTCAAAACGGGTTTATTGAAAAGGCTTCAGAAAAGTTCATGCAAATGCAGTTGGTAGCAATATCTCAAACCTTCATCATTATTCTCCTACCCGCAGGATAGCTTGGGCTCTCAAGCAATTTCACAAAAGGATGAAACAAGATAATGAGGTGGAACCCTCCGTGTTGGGATTGCAAAGATGATGGGATGCCGCATATACAGATGAGTTGTTATCAGACATCTTAGTTCGAAATGCTTCAGTGAGACATATTGGAAATGTGAAAGCATCAACGGCCTTGATATTCCATAGGGTCTCAACATATGGAGGTGGAAGAAGTTGCTGATCTGGTGGAGGCAAATTTAGTGTTCATTATTATCAAAGAGATAGTGGTGATCATTTAACGCCATATGACAACACAGAGAAAGCACATAGAGTTTCACAATGGATATGCATATGTGTTATCAAGTTATAGAGATTCTCAGCTTATAAAAATCAATTTGTGGCCTAACCAAAATGATTCTCACTTGTATCTGTCTTTCAAAGTTTTGTAAATCTTGGCCTCACATTAGACTTCTGTGTTATTAATCTCAAGAGATAAGGGCAATGGCTGGACAGTTTGGAGATTTTATTGCTTCTATTTGGTGCCCATTTTAACATGACATAGAAATGGAAGGAAATCTAGGTGGTTCAACTTGTCTCTTCTTGCATGCTATAATCCTAATCCCGAAGAAGAAAGAAGTTGAACCAAGAAACCTGCTTAGTACCAGACCCTTGAGGAGCCAGAACCGTAAATGCATCTTTTATGGAAATATGTTGAACGATCAAAAACAGATCTTGTATGATACAGAGATAAAAGTCTGTCAGTTTACACTAGGGCATTTGCAATGTTCAGTATCAGAATGACCTAGGCTTGATGATACATTTTGACATAGGGGACTTGTAATGTCAACAGCCAAGATGTTTTAGGACTGGTTCAATGCCAAAGAGTTGTTTTCCCAAACTGTAGTGTCAGAATGTACATATTAGAAAATGGAGATGAATCATTGAACTGGTAATGGAAAGAGAAGGTGTGAGGTTGGATTCCATGTAGCCAAAGAGGCTGTTTGAGAAATTAAAAAATGCAAGGCACACTTAAATAAAGATAAACATCTGGAGTAGGATGGGAAAAGTCATCCGTGACCTTTCAATTTCCCTTTCGTCATTTTGTAATATTTCTTGATATGAGCTAATGGCTTTTGGGTTTCCACCCTAGAGAGCCTTTAAAAACTCATGAGCCATTCGTTTGAAGGCATCTTTTTTCTGTTCAACCGAGAGCTCATGTTAGAGCTGTGGGGAGGGTAGTGACTAGATGTGTAGTTTTGTTTTCTGTATCTATTTGGCTAACTAGATTTTTGATCCCCCTTGCACTTTGGTGCATGAGTGAGACTCGACTAGTCTGGAAGGTGTTTTGATATTTCATTTCCCTGTAGAGTTGGGAGCTTTGTGAGAGGGATAACTGGAGACTTTGTATTTTAGTTCATTTTGGAATAAGAAAGTTTGATGTTTCTGTGTCTTCATTCTTTCTCAAAAATTGATTGTTCTTATGTCCAGTCAAGTTCTTTATGTTTATAATCTCTTTGCTTAGCTCTTGATATGCAGGTGTTTCAGAAGGACTTTGTGCCTTGATGTTGTTAGTGTTTTACTTCTTCATTGTGGGAGTTTGTGTTGTGTTGTCTATGCTCATAGGCAAAGTTCTTCCTTTGCTATTCTTATATCTTTTCCTCTCTTTTTGCTACCTTTGTACTTTCTCTTTAAAAGTACCTAAAATCCAAAAAAAACCCATCATACGAGAGAGCTAACCCTCTCAAACACAGAACATAATTGTTGCAATCACAACTGTTGCTCCATTTGTTGGTGTCTTTTTTGTTGCTGCCTATTGGGTGAATCAGAGTGTGTTTTGCAGTGACAAAACTGTTAACCAACAGTTTTTGGTGACTTTGTTGGGGAAAGAATCGAAGTGCCAGTGTTTGCTTTCTTCAAAAATTTAATGATACCTCTATTGGAAGGAGGTTGGTGACTCTATTTTGTTTGAAGGGATCAGGAAATGGTTCAATGCAAGGCAAGCCAAAGAAGTCAGCCCAAGGCTAGAAGGATACCAATTCCAACAATTAAGGAGATATTAGCTGAAGATGATGAAATACTTCTTTCATTATGGGGAAATCTTTAGGCCACCATCTCTGAAGATGAAAAGAAGAAGTTGCATCCATCCAGAGATTACAAATCTGGGTCACTACTCAGAAGTTTGCATGCCAGGTTTTATTCTTTACAAGACTATAAATGAAAGATTCATCAGTTACAAGCAGCTCTCAAAAAAGAACATGAGAGAGAGGATCAAGTTTCTTACAACTTTTCTATTCTTGGTGAACAAGATTATGTGCAAACATCAGTTGAACCTAGAGATTTGTTAGTGCCATGGGATCACAGTCAGCAACAAGAAAGAGTTTTGAGCCAAGATGAAAGAAAAGGACCAGAATCTTTTCCAACATTGGTTGAAGAAGGTAATGAAAAGGTATTATCAGAAGAACCCAATGTCATTCTTATTCCAAAATGGTGCCTAGAAGGATCAAATGGTGACTTTTTATGTGGAGTTCTAAACAAAGATGGTGACATAACTAAAGTTGAAATGACTGCAACCACTTGTGTCCCCAAGGATATGAAAGAAGACAAAGAAGAGCCTGATGAGACAATGGATAAATTGCATACCCAATCTACTTCTCCCCTCAATGATGATTTTCTTTGTGCAAGAGGAGAAGAAGTCCTATCTTTCAAACTTGATCCCATGCTTGAAGAATGTGATATTGAAAAATCACAATCAATAGTCATATTTCTAAAGACTGGTTTATTGAACAACTTGTAGAAAGAATGTTTCACTTCTGATGTTTTCTCTCCAAGTCCTGGCATTGGTAATAGTGTTGTGATTGACACATAGCCAGAGTATGCAACTTTCAAGTTTCATGAAGAGGATGATAAAGGAGAAATATTGCGACCAAAGGTGAGTGAAGAATTCATCTTTGAGTCATTTTACTTTGAAGATGCAATTATGTCTTTTGAGAATGATTCATCAAATGAAGCTTGTGTTAGAAATATGTGCAATGATTTTTCAAAATCTGAGGTTAATGAGGAGAAAAGGAATAGTCAAGTGGATGAAGGTTTGCAGCCTCAAAAATGTTTAGAATCTTCGAATGATGACCTTCTTTGTGAAGAAGATGTTGTGCACTCTCCTATACCATGTGTTGAAGAAGAATGGTCTGTTACTAAACATTCAAATATGGATAGTCTAATAACTACCATTGTAGTCAATAAACAAATTTTGAATGAGGAGGATAGCTGGAATGATATATGGGAGATATTTTTGAATAATCTGCAACTGGAATGTGACGCTGTTGAAGTTCCCATGTCAAATCATGAAGAGGCAAAGCTGCAAGCAAAGGTTAGAAATGTTTTTCTTTTTAAATCACCTCATTTTGAATTTGATTTTGAAGTTGTGAAACATGGGATAAAGAATGATGGTATGAACAAGTATGGAGAAGACAATGCTGATTTGGTGAATGAGGATGTTTAGCCTCATGTTGCTTGCTTTCCAAAATAGTGTTTAGAAATGCTAGAAGATGATTTTCTATGTGGAGAAGAAATGGTTGTGCCTCTGTTACAGGTTGTGGAGAAAGATGAGTTGGGTGACAAATCCCAAAATTCAGTGTTGCCATTAAAAAAGCATAAATCAGATATTGACAATGAAGAGGAAATTGTCTCCAAGCCCAACAAAGATGCTATTCATGATATGGATTTTAGTTTCTCTTAGAAAGAGCTTGTTCAGATCTGATTCCAATTGAGGACATAGTTGAAATACAAATGAGTTCACCAGAAGTTATGGAAATTTTTTATGAAAAGTGGCTATTCGGTACACATTTTAGTGAGCTCTTGTCCTTCATGAGTCTCAGTTTTGCATTCATGGTTCTCAATATATTGCTAAGTTTGCAAATGTTTCATAAATATGCATCTCTATTTCACATTGGCATATATATTTCCCATTCAGTTAATGGCTTTGCATAGTCTTTGAGGTAGTGATGGTCTGTTGTACCTACATAGGTGTCATAGTTCGCTTTATGTTTCCCTATTGTGTGTATTGTCCTTTTTTTTATCCCAATTTTGGCATTGTTCAAAGTCTCCTGGTGTTCCCCCTCATGTTTTGTTGCAAGGTGACTCTATTTGCCCAATGGATAAGGCATTGGTCTTCACCTAAGATTCTAGGGTTCTCTTCTCCCTCATAATTAGAGCCTGTTGTTGTCCACATTTTTTACCTTTGAAAAATTTAAACTTTCCCTAAGTTGTCTCTTTTCATGAGTTCAAATCCTACTTGTATTATGTGTTTTGGCAAGTTGCATAGGATTCTTTTGCCCTCACAGTTTGGTCAAATTATTGGTGTTATAAAATTGTGGGGTTTTGGGTGATGATGATATCAAATGGTATTATAGATATCCATATATCACTGTTGTCCTAATCTTCAACCAGATGAAAAGTCATGTTCACATCCTCTATGATTGGTGTCTAGTTTCCAGCTTTGGAAAAGTTGAAGGAAGACGTTAAGTCCACATTTATCCATGCCTTCTCACATTGTTTCATAGTTGGCAAATGTCTATAGTTGTTGTTTAGTGGATCATTATGGCTGGAGAGTTTAAATAGTGTACATTGAAGATGACTATTTCTTTTGCTCCCACTAGTCCTTCCAAGTCCATGTGCATGAACTGCAATGAAACATAAATAAACTATGGCTATAGATGAGAAGGGCTGTTATTTCATATGGAGAATGTTATCACATGAAGTGAAGAAATGGAGGGACATGCACAAAATGGATTTACTGATAAAGCAAATGCAATTGACAGTGGTAATACCAAGCCTCTCAACCTTTTCCAGTTTTATCTCTGTCTGAGCCAAAAGATCCATCACAGAGGCCAAGGATCAACAGCAGCAACAAAGACGGCACCATGGAATTTTGAATATGGACAAAATCGGGCTCTTGATCGGAACATCGACCTCCATCAAAGCATAAAGAAGGGCTTTTATCAGATATTTATGGTCAGAGATGTTCTTACAAATGAGGAGGCACAAAGCAAAACTGGGGCCTTGTTCTATGCACGCCAACATGGAGTCCTCATGGATAGGAGCTTTAAGTGTGCGCTAGTTATAGAAAAGATCTCGACAATGCATTTTTCCTGAAGAAATCATGAGAACTTATGAACAAATGTAAGGATCGCAGGATATACTCAAAATGTATTTGTTGAATTAACTTTAGAAGCTCTTAAGCTAATGCCATTGGCGGATTCTAACACCCAAATTCCGCTACCATTGTCAACTTTCTCCTCGCTATCTGTGCAATCTAGAGCCTCATTTCTATTAAAAGCAAGTAAAAAGCAGTCATGCATGGCCTATGTGGAAGCACAAACAAATGCAATGGGATATGCATGAATGTAAATGATGAAAAAGCTTTAGACACTTCTGAGCAATGCAACGGGCAAGTATAATGCCAAACTCCATGCCTTTGCCAGCATCCTCCCAACCCGTACCAAATGGAAATTTTCAAGTATCATAATGAAGGAAGGTGTAATGACAATCCTCACTTTCTTCGGCATGCACACTCCCAGTCCGCGTGGAATAGAAACAGTGCAATAAAGAAGATCTTGCCAAATATTATGGTTGGAAACTGATGTGTAACTAGCGAAAGTGTAGGAGAGGCTGCGACTTTTATTCAAAAATGGATACAACATTTTAAAAGTTTAAGCACCACCCCATATATCACCATAATTGTCGGATGAGTACAAAATGGATTTGTTGGAAGTGGCTCTCATTAGCATGAATGCAAGATGTGCAAGATCAAAAAAATTGTGGCTCATTTATAAGAATAGAAATGATTTATTACAAGATGCAATGATAGCAAGATATGCACAAAACGGAAGGGTTGAAAAAGTTTCAAATATATGTAATCAGCAATACTAACATCAGTCTCGTGGGTCTCTCCAACAAAATTAAAGAAAAGAAAAATGGTAATGTGAGCGCGTAGGTGTAATGATGGTGAGGTAGGCATAGAATGTGTTTGTTGATAAAGACCTTGTGAGAACAGGCCCAATAAACACCAAAAGACAGGGCAAAACATAATAGCAATAAACATAGCAAACACAGGGCAAAACAGAGTTAGATAACTCAGAAATATATATTCATCTAACTTGCATTACATCGAAATGCTGTGTCTAGTAGCAATCCAAATGCTGTATCTAACAGCTATCTGGATGCTATATCCAGCAACCATCCAAAGGCTGTATATACAACAACTCTCTCCAATCACATATATATAGTTATAGAACCTTTGAAGCCTGGAAGCTTCTAGCTTTCTAGAAAACTCTTAAACCTGGAATGTTCTTTTCTAGAACATATCTTACAATATTCTTTTCTAGAACAACTCCAGGAATGTTCTAGTTGTGGAAGGCTCTAGAATCATTCTACAACTTTCTAGACAATCTTAATCCTTAACATCCCCCCTTAAGATTGGCTAGAATAATATAGAAAAAATACAAATGAGAGGGGAACATTATATTACTATCCCCCCTTAATGTTCACCTCTAGCATACCAAGTATTCTTCAATCATAATCCTCTTTCATGGCTTGCTCCCATTCTTTCTTTCCTCTAACTTGTTCGTATGAGATTGAAACTTTAAGCCTTCAACACTCATTATCTTTTGTCTAGCTGAAAAGTCATCTTCTCCATCATCACTACCAACAATACCTCTAGCTTGTTCCAACTTGCATTTCCAACAGTAGCCCTGCAAACAAATCACTCCAGCAATACACTTCTAACTGAACCTCTAGCTGAACCGGAAATATTCTAGCTGAACCTCTTGATGGTCCTCTAGCTGAACCTGGAAAACATTCTAGCTAAACCAGGAAAACATTCTAGTTGAACCTAGTTGAAACTCTAGCTGAACTTGGGCTGATCCTCTAGCTGAATCTTATTTTTTTCCAACAATCCCCTCAGCGTTACCCAAGGGGATTCAAACCCATAACCCCGCTCTGATACCATGTGAGAACAGGCCCAATAAACACCAAAAGACAGGGCAAAACATAACAGCAATAAACATAACAAACACAGGGCAAAATAGAGTTAGATAACTCAGAAATATATATTCATCTAACTTGCATTACATCAAAATGCCGTGTCTAGTAGCAATCCAGATGCTGTATCTAACAGCTATCTGGATGCTATATCCAGCAACCATCCAAACGCTGTATATACAACAACTCTCTCCAATCACATATATATAGTTATAGAACCTTTGAAGCCTGGAAGCTTCTAGCTTTCTAGAAAACTCTTAAACCTGGAATGTTCTTTTTTAGAACATATCTTACAATATTCTTTTCTAGAACAGCTCCAGGAATGTTCTAGTTGTGGAAGGCTCTAGAATCATTCTACAACTTTCTAGACAATCTTAATCCTTAACAGACCTTAGAAATTTTCAACATCCTCTACCAGCGCATTCCTAGCTTCATTAGGCAGAAAAGAACAATGAGAAAACAAGATTTTTGTTAGATATTATAGTATAAAATCCTCCTAAAATAGTCACGCAGACGTAAAAAACATCAAAGGCCGCAGTTATGGGGAGTTTATGCGAGAATGGAAATAATGTGATATAAATGAAAGTTTTATCTTTCTATGGTTCGGAAGCCTTCTGTAAGCACATATGCAAAATGCAGAAAAATAAGTCACAGGAGATGCACAAAATGGTTTTGTTGAAAAATCCCAAAGCCTCCGAGTAAATGTGATTTTGGGCAAAAATCTAGGCCTACTAATAGTAGGATATGCATTCAAATTGGGTTTATTGAAAAGGATTCAGAAAAGTACACGCAAATGCAGTTGGTAGCAACATCTCCGACCTTCATCATCATTCTCCTGCCTGCGGGATAGCTTGGGCTCTCAAGCAATTTCACACAAGGATGAAACAAGATAATGAGGTGGAACCCTCCGTGTTGGGATTGCAAATACGGTGGGATGCCACATATACAGATGAGTTGTTATCAAACGTCTTGGTTGGAAATGCTTCGGTGTGACATATATTGGAAATGTGAAAGCATTAATAGCCTTGATATTCCACAGGGTCTCAACATATAGAGGTGGAAGAAGTCACTAATCTGGTGGAGGCAGATTCAGTGTTCATGATTATCGATGAGATATTGGTGATCATTTGACACCATATGACAACACAGTAAAAGCACACGGAGCTTCACAATGGATATGCATATGTGTTATCAAGTTATAGAGATTCTCGGCTTATAAAACTCAATTTGCAGCTTGACCAAAATGATTCTCATATGTATCCATCTTTCAAAGTTTTATAAATCTTGGCATCACATTAGACTTTTGTGTTATTAATCTCAAGAGATAAGGGCAATGGCTGGACAGTTTGGAGATTTTATTGCTTCTATTTGGTGCCCATTTAAACATGACATAGAAATGGAAGGAAAGCTAGGTGGTTCAATCCGTCTCTTCTTGCATGCTATAATCCTAATTCTGAAGAAGAAAGAACTTAAACCAAGAAACCTACTTAGTACGAGACCCTTGAGGAGCCAGAACTTTAAATGTATTTTTATGGAAATATGCTGAGTGATAAAAAATAGATCTTGTATGATACAGAGAGAAAAGTCTGTCAGTTTACACTAGAGCATTTGTGATGTTCAGAATCAGAATGTCGTAGGCTTGATGATACATTTTGTTATATGGGACTTGTAATGTCAACATCCAAGATGTTTTAGGACTAGTTCCATGCCGAAGAGTTGTTTTCCCAAACTCTAGAGTCAGAATGTACATATTAGAAAATGGAGATGACTCATTGAACTGGTAATGGAAAGAGAAGGTGTTAGGTTGGATTCCGTGTAGGCAAAGAGGCTATTTGTGAAATGAAAAAATGCAAGGCACACTGAAGTAAAGATAAACAATTGGAGTAGGATGGGAAAAGTCATCTGTGACCTTTCAATTTTCCATTGGTCATTTTGTAATATTTCTTGATATGAGCTGATAACTTTTGGGTTTCCACCCTAGAGAGCCTTCAAAAAATCATGAGCCATTCGTTTGAAGGCATCTTTTTTCTATTCAACCGAGAGCTCTTGTGAGAGCTGTGGGGAGGATAGTGACTAGATGTATAGTTTTGTTTTCTATATCTGTTTGGCTAACCAAATTTTTGATCCCCCTTGCACATTAGTGGATGACTGAGACTTGATTAGTCTGGAAGGTGTTTTGCTATTTCATTTCTCTGTAGAGTTGGGAACATTGTGAGAGGGATAACTGGAGACTTTGCATTTCAGTTCATTTTGGAATAAGAAAGTTTGATGTTCCTGGGTCTTCATTCTTTCTAAAACTTTTATTGTTCTTATGTCTAGTCAATTTCTTTATGTTTATAATCTCTTTTCTTAGCTCTTGATATGCAGGGGTTTCAGAGGGACTTTGTGCCTTGATGTTGTTAGTGTTTTACTTCTTCATGGTGAGAGTTTGTGTTGTGTTGGTTATGCTCACAGGCAGATTTCTTCCTCTGTTATTATTATCTCTTTTCCTCTCTTTTTGCTACCTTTGTACTTTCTGGTTAAAAGTACCTAAAATCTAAAAAACCCCCATCATACGAGGGAGCTGCCCCTCTCAAACGCAGAGGATAATCGTTGCAATCACAACGGTTGGTGTCTTTTTTGTTGCTGCCTATTGGGCAAATCAAAGTGTGTTTTGCAGTGATAAAACTGTTAACCAACAATTTCCTTTCCTTCTTTCTAGTTAAATGCATACCCCCCAAAAACCTAAATTAGATCATACGAGGGAGATGCCTCTCTCAACACAGAGGAAGATTATTATTTAGTTGGTGATCTCTCCAACTGTTGTAAATAGTTTTTGTCATCATTCATTGGTCAAGCCACTATTTATTATCTAGTTTTGAAGTGACAAATTTTCTTACCAACAGATTTTTTGGCGACTCTACTAGCAATGGATGCAAAGTAGTGGTGCATCTTAATCCTTAGAAAACTAAGGATACATCCCCTGGAATGGAGTTTGGTGATTCTTTAGAAGTGAGATATCTGTTGTCTTTATTTACAAACCTACACCATGGTAGCAAATCTTTCTCAACCATGGGGAAATCACTTTGGCCCATTAGCCTTGCCTCATTACACAACTTTACCTACTAGATCATCGAAGCATTTTGCCAATTTCATTGGAGAAAAATCACAAGATGCAGATGATCACATTCTTGCATTCACAATTGATTGTGGAATCCTGGGAGTTACCGATGAAGACGTGTTTGTGTGACTATTCATCGAAAGCCTTGTTGAGCATGTTGCATAATGGTTTCAACACATGTAGCATGAATGCATTACAAACTTGGAACCTTGACGGTAAAGTTTCTTGCAAGATTTAGAACAACTATTGATGGTTATAAACTTCTATCTTAGTTTTTCTTAATTCATAAAGAAGAAAATGAACCCACGAGAGATTTTGTGGACCGATTCAATCAATCTGTAAACAAGATTCCACATATATATCAGCCAAATGAAGCCAATAAACTCTGTACCTTTATTTCTACATTACATCTTGAAGTCAATTTTGAATTGAAGCATAATAAGGTATGTAATCTAGAAATTGCTCAAAATGAAGCCATTGAAATAGAAGATGATTTGATTTTATCTAGGTTATGGAAAGAGAAATGTATTAAGAAATGTGTTCTAGAGGTTTCAAGAAATAAATTGATAAAATGGTCTTCCATACATAATCAGAATTATCAAACTAAAATATATACCTATACTCCACATAATCTTAGCACGAAGAGGGTAAAATTCACACCTCCCTCAAGTAACTATCTAAACCTCACTATTTTAGGTGAAGAAGATTTGTATAAAAATGATTCAGTTCACTCAGTAACTCAGTCTTATGATACACAAAATGCAGAAATATATCATTTGTAGACTTAAGATAGCGATGATCAATCAAAAATTTCTTATGAAGATCAAAGAATTAATACTTTTTCAACCCCTTCAAAAAGTATTGGAAATCATTACATTTAGTCCAAAAGTAAGTGGCTAATCTACTTCAGGGATGACATCTATTGCACAATCCCTCACAACTATAATTGATAAAGAGGTGAACCTAAATAATTTTGCACAAATGATTTCTCTTTCTTCAGACATAGAAGTCTTTGCCTTTGATAGTAGTTGAAAACACACACAAATTTGTGAATCTGTGAAAGTGATTGAAAGTCAACTTAGAGTGGAAGAGAACAAACACTCAAATCTCAGTACCTTGCCTAACACAACATCTAATTATGAAACATTCAAGTTTGTTGATGAAGTACAACAAAGAGGCATAACAAATCTTCCCATTTTTGAATTTTTCTATTTTTAAGACATTATTCCTCAAACTCTTGTAACTTTAATTCAAACTGCTACTTCTTATCATGTTGATCCATTGTATGAGGGATATAGTGATGAGGGAAGAAATTAAAAATCAGAGAATCAAATGACTACATTTGGTGAAATAGACCCGCATCATCATAACATCTATATTCCAATATGGTGCCTTGATGCTTCAAATGATGATTTCCTATGTGGAGAAGATGTTATTATTCATTCATCATGGATCATTGAAGAAGGAAGCTATTCTGATGAAACTAAAGGTACGGATATCCCTTCTTCTTCTCTTTCATAGTCCTTAAATGATGAATTTTCTTAACATGTTGTTTCAAATATAAATGAGGATCTTTTGGTAAAAGATGATCATGAGCCTATTAAAGTATTCAATCATGACATATCATTACAAAATAAACTAGTAGAAGTTTTGGATTACCATTAGTCTATTAGGGAAAATGAAGACAAATTTGCACAAGAAGAGATTGAAAGTGGTATCAGGTTATTTAGATTTCTGAATATGGAGGTGACACAAAATAAGGATAATGTTGTTAGAAAATATAGTCCAAATACTGTTGATGACAATAATAGGGGGGATAAAAAATTTTATTTTATAAAGGGTGTAATTGTGATTACAAACAACCAAGCGACTAGTGAGGAATCATGTGTTCTTCCCTCTTTTTAACCATCACTTTGGAATGTATGTTGACCAGAATAGTTATGTTTCTAACTATTCTAATCAGATTATTGCAATTAAATTTGAAGTCCCTAGAATATTAATAGAACAACAAAATTGTAACACACATTCCCATGAGGTTCAATTGAGTGGGCAATTCCAAAATATCCTCTCTTCAAAACAATTCTTGGGAGCTTCTTACAGTGAATTTGTCTGTGGTAATGAGGTCATCTTTTCTTCTCTATCATTCGTGGGGAACAGAATTTTAATCTAGGAGATTCATGAAATATATTTATCATGGTTATGTGCCCCTGTGTTGTCAATTGATCATGGAGTTTCGATATTAATTGCAACTAATAAGAAAGAAATTACTATTGAAACCAATGATCATAGGCTTTTGGAAATTGATACTCATGAAGAAAGGTTATAGAAAAGTCCTAAAATAGAAATGCTAACAAAGAAGCCAAAAGTGCTAATGCAAGAATTGAAGGAGCTAAAAGATGGATCAAATACACCAAAAGATGGAGTGAATGTGCTAAAGTGTATCATAGGCGCTAAATGTCTTATCAAATGCATCGACTTGCAAATAGACGTGTTAAACACAAAAAAAAAGCATTGAGTCATAATGCATAAGTGCTAATCCTAAAGTCAAATGTGTTGATCCACAATTGAAAGTGCTAATCTATAACCTGCACAAAAGAACATGGAATTTCGCCCCAAAATGATTAGTTTCAGGAACGTGAGTCCCATCGAGCATGGCAAAATGAAGGACAAAAAATGAAAAGAGGAAATAATAAGAAAGATAATGCAATACAACAATACCTTCACCTCCAATCACTCTTTCTCCTTGATAGAGTGGAAGTAGTATGCACCCTAGTACTATCTAGCTATGCTCATTGATAATGTTTGATTGATATGTTGATTTCTTAGTATTTTAGTAGCATAACAATACTTGACTGTGTCTTATCTAATGGCTTGGAGGAGGCTTGATTTATAAATGATTGGTTGATAGGATGGATGACTAGGATTAATAGGTTTAGTTTGAATTGTGTGGCTAGGATTAAAAGCTAGTTTGACTTTTCTGCAAGTGGATAAGGATGAGGATGAGTAGGAGATAACTGATTAAATAATAAAATTATTTAATCAATTATGAGAGATATGTGACTCTCAATAAATAATTTAAATAATAAATTTATTTAATTAATTATTGGAGAGGGGGGATAATGTGAGGATAAATTAATTAAATAAATATTTGGATAAAAAGGAAAATAGGTAAAAAAATATCCCATGTTAAAATGGGCAAGCGAGAATTACAGGGATAATAAATTTTAGGTTGTTTACCATCATAGATGGTCAATATTTTGTCCTCATTCACCCCTATTTATAGGGCATGCACTTTATTTTTTTGCACTCTTTTATTTACGAGGTAGGCTCCCTTAAGCCTAATTCAACGATTAAAAAATTGATAAAATTAATTCAACAAATATGATTTATTTAATTAATTTGGGATAAAGTGGGACCTAAGACAAATGTGTCACAAGGTGTTGTAAGGTGATGTCGACAATGTCAAAAGTGGGTTAGGAGATGTCAAAAGTGACGTGGGATTTGTTGTTAGGACATGGTCAATTTCAGGTGTCTATGGCTCATCTTCAAGAGCTACTGGATCATTAGGAGAATGCCCCTTCACTATTGCCAGGGTTCCATCCGATCCTTCCTTCCCTTCATGAGGATGTCAGAGTGGTCACAACCAATCTGCTAGGAGAGACAAAGGCTCCCACTCTTGTGGCTCCAACCTTTCAACTCGAGAGATAATGTTACCAGTGGTGGTTGGTCTCAGTCATCCAGGTCACCGTCCTCCTCTTCTCATGGACATGGTGTCCCTGGCTAGACTAATTCTGACAAGTTTGCTCACCTAGAGTTGGCCATTTCTCTCGTCCATGCTCAATAGCCTTCGAAGGACACTCTTGAAGAAGAAGGTGCTCTCACTGGTTGGGAGCCTATTGATGATGTTGTCCTTGGAGATGTGTGGGGAAACCCGATGATAAGGACCCTCCTTCTAGCATTTCTTTAGCTGCTTAGTGTTGTTTGAGCTTGGCCCTATTTTATTGTAGTCTTTGTTTTAGATTATGTCTAGTTTGACTAGGTGGGTGTTCCCTTTTACCACCCTACCCTTTTTTGTGAATATTGTACTATTATATCTTTAATACAAAGTTAAATAGAAAATATTCATTAAAAAAAACTCAAATAAATCTTTACTCAAATCTAAGATTATATTCATTTAAATTTTGGAAAAAAATGAGTTAGAGAACAATTCTAAAACTAAACAACTAATAATTTAATTATTATACCAATTCTTATTATAACAATATAATATTATAAAGCAAGACAAATTCCATTACAAAACAAATTCTATTATTATAATATTTGAAAATAACTTGCCACCTTTGATCCAAATAGGCATATTTTTTGTGTAGGGAATACCAAAAACACGTGGAGAATTTTTTCCTTATTGCTCGGCCGGATAATCCGATAACTAGAAGGCAGGTCAAACTTTTATACCTTAAATCTTTTAAAAAAATAAGTTAATCTTTAAAAAACAATAAATAAGAAAATAAATTCAGGCTTTAAAAAATACATTGCGTGAACGGACTCTTTCCGCCAGCGTATCATGACAAATTCAAATTCTATCTAATTCATTAATTTCATCACCACTATTTCACAGTCTATTTATACAGTACGTATGTTACAGCATTTTATCATCGAAGTTCCATCTCCCTCAATCAAATCTATTTCCGATATATCCCATTTTATTCAAATTAATCAACGACGTCCGTCCCTGAGAAGCTATTTTTAGTTATCTCTTACCTCTGCATTTTGAGAAAATGGCCGCAATAATAGGCAAGGATTCAGGAGAAAATACCTTAGCTTGCCAAACAAGCCCCTCATCACCATCTTCAGCCCTAATAAATGGCAATAACGATGGAAGCCAACCTCAGCTGTGTGATATATGGAGAGATATTCAGGGTGTCAACAATTGGAATGGTTTTCTGGATCCCATGAATCCCATTCTCAAAGGTGAAGCGCTCAGATATGGTGATTTTTCACAGCTTTGTTACGATGCATTCGATGGTGAAAGTTACTCCAAATACTATGGCACAAGTAAGCACAGTAAAAGAGATCTGTTCAATAAGATGGGTATGTCTGAATGTGGCTATCAAGTCACTAAATATATACACGCTAATACCAGTGAATTAAGCTGTCTGTTTGGTGAGAAATCGAAAGGCAAAAGCTTTTGGCTTGGTTTTATTGCAGTTTCTACAGATCCTAAAGAGATTAGAAGGCTTGGACGACGTGACATAGTTATTGCATGGAGGGGAACCCAGACGCCTCAAGAATGGATACAAGATCTCCGGGATTTTCTTGTTCCCACAAGACTAACCTACAAATGTGAAACACACCGCCATCATCAACCACATATTTCAATTGCAAGTCAGCATGGCGTACGAATAGAGAGAGGATTCCTGAGCTGCTATACTTCAACCATTGGCGAACATGAAGATTCTCAAGGAAAGATGATCACCATGACCACAAGAGATTTGGTAATTGCAGAGGTAAATCGATTGCTCAAAGTTTACGAGAATGATATTGCCAATTTAAGCCTAACGTTGTGTGGGCACAGCTTGGGAGCCGCTCTTGCTACTTTGAGTGCTTATGATGTCAAACAAATGCTTAACACTAACCACTGCCATGACATTCCTGTAACGGTGTTTTCCTTCGCCTCTCCAAGAGTAGGAAATCTTGCATTTGCAAGACAGGTGGAGAAAATTGGCGTCAGGGTTTTGAGGTTTGTGAACAAACAGGACGTGGTGCCTCAAGTTCCCGGAGTTTTTATGAACGAGAACATGGGGTGTCTGAGCAAATTGCTCAATTGGCTTCCATGGACTTACTTTCATGTTGGCGTAGAGGTTTCCTTAAAGAACAACTCTCCTCATCTTGACCACACTTACAATCTTGCTTATTTTCATAATTTGGAGGTTTATCTCCATTTGCTCGACGGCTACGTTGGACGTAACAAGCCATATTCTTCTTGTGGAAGAGATCCCGCTCTTGCGAATAAGAGCTGCGATATACTCATTGAAAAGCTCGGGATTCCTCCAGATTGGTGGCAACCAGAGAACAAGGGTCTCGTCAAAGGTACAGACGGTAAATGGAGACAACCGATAAGATCAATAAAGAAAGATGATAGTGACGAGGAATGAGGTCGTGTAAAGAATTGCTTGCTTTATTTTTTTTTCCTCTTCCACTCTGAATACTCGGCTTGTTAATAGCTTAAATGTTTGTTAGTAAAAGGGCTTTCTCATTACTTCGTTACCAATTGTATAATCTACATGTCAAGTTTATAATAGTGTGTTTAAGTGTTTAAGAGTGCTTTTGGTTGTAATTATGTGAGATTTTTAATATCTGATGAAATAAAAATATCAAAATGTTATTTATTTTAAAATATGTAAATGCAGTTGATTTCAAAAGAGACAAGATTTATGAATATTATCTAAGCAAACATTCTAATAAACTAAGTAAACATCATATTATTTAGGCTATTTTTAAATATCATGAGTTTAAAAGTCAAAGGTTAATTTTGGCCCATAAAAATAGGACAATTATTTACCACATTTTGATATGGATGAGGTGTAAAATCACTATTGAATGAGTGATATTTAAGTAGAAAGATATCATTTAGAGTATAAATATATTTTAATAAAAAATGAAATGAAAAATAAAAGGGCTTACTAGTTTGTAACCAATTGTACTTTGTTTCTCTAATAAAATCAAAACATCAAAATGCTATCTATTTCAAAACATCTAAATCCAATTTATATCAAGAGAGACAAGATGTATGAATGCTTATCCATGTAAATATCTCAATGAATGGAATAAATGCCATGCCATTTAGGTGTTGAGCTTACTCATTGTAGATAGGTATTCGTAGGTCCAAATAAAAAGAGGATCTTTAGCAACTTTATTTGTTGTTAAAACAAGGTAAACTACTACAAATGTTAGCCCTTCAAAGAGTATGCAAATCTAATTTTTATTAATGCAACATTAGATTACCCATTAATATGGAAACAAATAAAAATCAACAAACCATGATAAATAAACACATGACACTAGATGTACATGGAGAGACCCTTGTGAGAAAAAAAAAACCATCAAAAGACACACAAGTATGTATCAATCTTCAACACAAGAGTGCATATGCAACACACATTTTCCTTTCAATCTGATAACATTTTGGAAATCCATGTGTACCTGTGAAAGCTCTATAAAACTCACTACACCAACCCCTCATACATGTGTGAGTATTAATAGGTACATAAAAAAGGTAGTTTTACAATACCATGGGCACCGACACCAAGGGCCAAGAAACAACGTCAAAAGTCTTTCAAAAAAGTAAGGGGGCCATTTCTATATTATCTCAAATAAAAATTACAATACAATAGGATAATACTTGTCTTATGAAGGAGATATTCAACTTTGTCTAGAGTAAATCTAGTAGCATGTAACTATCATGAGAATACCATAGCGAACTCCTTCCCAAACATCCAATATATATGTAAATGTAATCCAAGAAGCTATAAATGCATTAAAACAAGGGACCCTTATTTGAGTGTCCAAATTCATGCTCCTAAATCCTAAATCCTAATTAGGTTATGTTTATAAATGAACCCTCTGACATTAGAATGTAACTTCTATTGGAGAATATTGACCACTATAATCAAGAGGGTCAAATACTCAACCAAAGTACTCCACATTAGAGCAATACTACATCTTGCAACTCAAAATAGAAATGAAGGATTTCTTGCTTATATTTATAGGATATTGAGTGTACTAAGAGAAAGACCAATGTTGGAAGCCAATATCAAGAAGATAAATTAGACGAATTCTTATAGAACTAATTTTCTAGAAAGGAAATTAAGAAAAATAAAATTAATAGGTTTTTAGGAAAATAATACATGGCAACCATCTAGAGCCAAACTAAAATAATGACAAGAAAGGAGTAGGAGATTATTCTATATATTTTCAAGCACACAAAAGAATATAATCAAATAATGAGAACCTCAATGCTTTCAATAAGGAAGGATGTACATCTCCTATCTTATACATGGAAATGAAAATGCCATTGACATGGAATCTTAACTACTAGAGGTCATACTAAATTCGACCCAAGCTTGTGGTACTATTTTCTAACTTAATTTCCCTCATCGATAATTATTTTCCTTTATCTTATAAGGGCTATATGTAACGTGAATTTATGTTTTATGTTAGATTATTTTCATTAATGAAATGTAATTATTGTCATAAATAATACTCTAGAGGATAAATGTGCATACCCTACACTTTTACCTCTTCATTTTATCTTATTTTTTTTGCATGGTATAAATGAATGGTCTTCACTCTTAATTTAATTATTTTAATACACTAGTTAAAACAAATCTTTAAACATCACTATTATATGTTTTTGATAAAGGAGTAAAATAGGTTTTGAAGATACTTGAAACGTTGTTACAAATAATAAAATGTTAGCATAACATTAGCTAACCCATAGAAAAATAGCAACATAGCTACAATAATAGATAGAAATCCCATGACAATGTTGGCGAATAGTTGTAGAAATAATGGTATTACATTGTTAATTACAACAATATTGTAGTTATAACTGATATACAGTTATGTGAACTACATCATCCTTGTATAAATCTATTGCATTGTATCATTTCAAATCAATGAATAAAGATGTTACTCCCTCTTCATATGGTATCAGAGTTGTGGAGGCATGACCTGAGTGAGGAGGCATGACTTGAGAGAGGAGTGTTGTTCATGGAGGAGACCAATAGGCATTAGAAACCTTTGGAAGCCATTAAGAGCTACAGAAGGGAATGAAGTGGTAATTACATTGGAAGGCATAATAAATTACAAAATCTTTTCATCAAGCAATGCAAAGAGGAAGAATTATCGTTAGTTGTAGGGAATGAAGTAGGGTTCTTCCATGTGTCAACTCAGGAAACACTGTAGAGAAGGTTTTAGAAGCCACGGATTGACCCCTAAGCAAGAATAATTAGATAAGTATGCTATGATCTAAATGCATTGAGTTGCAAGGAGAATTATTAGATGTAATTTAGATCATTAGGTATGATTAAGGTGTTGGAGAATATTCTAGTGTTGTGTGTGAAGGTAGATGAAGTTTGATGTGATTAGCCTTTGCTTTAAGTATCATTAATATCCTCTAAGATTTGTACGGCGATCTGTTCAAGAGCATTTTCAATATCAAAAACCGTGGCGATCAAGAAATCATTTTTTCATTTGTGTGGTGCTTAAGGTATTGAATATAATTTTTTCATTGCTTAATGTTTTAATAGCTTTATACAGTGCATGAAGGAGAAAGAAAAACATTTTTGGGCCAATTGAGACATTTGCAAGTGATTGTTTTGAATTGATTTTATTGGTTGGGAGAAAATCATGCTTCTTTCATGCTTTGGGGTTTAAAGAATATATTTTTCGCATCTTGCGAGCATCAAACATATAGCAAATTAGGTTTACAAAGAGAGTAAAATGTGCGGCATTTTAGGTTTTGATTTGAATGCACAGCAATAAGTTTGCATTTAAAAACATTATTGTGTTATCTGGAATGCTATTTACATTTGGAAGATTATGGTTCATAGCTATTTTTGGAAAGAAATTTTGGGAAGAATAATAAGGAGTTATAAGGATCTATTTTTGTGATATTTGGAGGAATAAGGTTTAATGGTATATTGATACATGATTTTGTGTAACATTGGAGATATAAAAATTATTATGCACTTTCGGTGGAATCTGACACCTTGTTCATTTTATTTTATTATGGCTACATCAAACATTGCTTGTGCTCTCGGGGCTATTTATACTACACCTGATGAGGCCTCCAAAGACTCATCCAAGACATCAGTTGGTTAAAGTGTAACAGGGTCATATTGGAGGTAGGCGACATCGGAGGATGGAGGATTTTCCATCATCTCAAGTTAGCTTCTCTCTTTGAGATGATACTTTGTATGAGAAGAATTTTTGGTTTTGGTTGTTTTGCTTTTCTTTGTTGATGTTGATGGATTTGAAGAATGTATGTTTTGTGAAGATTTTGTTTTGGAGACAGGTTTGGGATTTGGTGTTGAGCTCAATATGGATTGTTGTCCAATGAGCTTCAAAGAGTATATGATCAAGAATTATACCCTTTCACTGTCACTAGACAATGGCAGAGATCTGTCGTATCTCTTAGGGTTCATTTTTGAATAATTCAAGACTCTGTGATTTGAGAGCTTGGGGCTAAAGAGCTCAAGAACATAGCTTGAAGCTATGCCTTTCTGAGGGTAGATGAGATAGTATGATGGAGCCCCACTTGGTTCAAAATTTGTTCTTTGGGAGAAGATCTTCTATAAAATATGTATTCATATTATGTAATCAACTTTTTTTAGTATGTTAGCATTCAGGGGGGGTCCCTTGGTACTATTGCAAGAACAATGTAATAAGGGGGGGAATGTTGGCAAGTAGTTATAGCAACAATGGTATTACATTATTAATTACAACAATGTTGCAATTATAACTGATATATAGTTATGTGAACTGCATCATCCTTGTATAAATCTATTGCATTGTATTATTTCAAATCAATGAATAAAGATGTTAGTCCCTCTTCATAGACAAAACCATAAAAAAAATAGAGACCAATGGAAGAGAGAATCATAGTCTATATAGAGTCTCTTCAACCTCTAATTCTTCCTTGTAGAAAAATATCATGCAAATCTGCAAAGTCCTATAGTTCCTTCCTCTACTCTGATTGACTCTTCTTCTTGCATATTATCCTCCTCAAGCCCAGTCCCACTATATGCCCCTTCTCCATCTAGATAACAAGGTGCCCTAATTCTTTAGAAGAATTCTTAAGCTTGTCACTAAGGATTTTTATACTCATTACACTACTTTATATCATACATTTGTTGACCTCAATAACTTTATTGAGGTTATCCTTAATCTTTTGCAAACTATTTTCTAAATCCTAGTAATTTTGTTAGCATGGTTATCCTTAATAAATTGTTGTTCTTTCTTTAAAGAAACAATTTTCTCCTCATGCTTAGAATGTTTAGCTGCAAGTTTCTTAATCTCTCGAATAACATCCCAATTATTAAAAAAAATTCCTCCTCCAATGGCACTTGAATTTCCCCTTTGAGTATGTAGTTTAGTAGTGAGAGATTAATATTAAGCACATTTATTTTGATAAAAAACCACATTGTTAAATTATACTATGCATTAGAGGCATCATGAAGATTTACTAGCTTGTGTATGATTTGGTTCACCACTTCTACCACATCCTCCAAACAATCAAAGATGTTGAGAGATAGGATTAGAGTCCTAAGAGGATTAGGGCATGGGTCTTGGATGCTAGGGAAAGAACCACCAATTGAGGGTTCAGGGATTGCTTTTTCCTTTCCTTTCCCCATTACACTCATCCCATGGTTCCCACTATTCCTCAATGGCTCCTTAATAATACTACAATAGGCCTTTTCTCCATCTCACTTCATAGAAATCACATTACCATCAAGAACCTCCATGGATCTAGCCTAGCAAATTCAACCATCCTTTTTCTTTTCTTTTCCATTGCATGCACTATCCCTTTTCTAGAACCCTCTACAACCTTCCTTTTATGGATCACATTCATCTTATCAATAGAGAGGGATTCATCAGAATTCAATTTAGAGCCTCCAACACCTTCACTATCCTCCCAACAATGGTCCTTGGAAGAAATAGTAATGTTACTATCTAATAAAATTGAAAATGAGTATAGTCAAACCTTGGTGTAGGGGAGTCATTCTAGACCCCTTTGTATGTTTGAGAGTCAAGTTCTCCAAGGATGAAAAAAGATAGAATGGGAAGAAATATAGCCTTGTATATTAGAAGTGATTGAACAACACAAAGTGATAGGAATAGAGAGACTTAAATCATCCTTTGAGAGTCGCGTAGCTCATCATTTGATAGAGTGCCACCTCATCCCATGGTTTTTTGAGTGAGCTTCTAGCATGTCTAGAGTGGAATTTTTTCAAGCTTTCCCTAGTCTGGAGGAAAATTTAAATTACATCATTCCCCAATCTTCTATTATTGATCTTTTTTGTGCCAATGGTTGACAACGAAGTAACATCTACTACCAACTCCTTAGTAACTATGAAATCCAAACCCTAAGTCACTCCTTTTTTTTATCCCTCGATGAAATTGATAGTGAGAGTAATGTTTATAAGAATTCAGAAAGTAAATTTTACACTTGAAATAATATGATTTACTCTTTTATTCATTCAATACATATTACAAATATATAGGATGAGTTCTCTAACTCCTATAACAACTCCACCAACCTCTCACACTAACTCTAGGTGGGTTGTTCAACCACCTTAATTCTCTCCCTTTTATTTTCACTTCTAAATCTCTACGCAAGTTGTGTTAACAACTCACTTACATTATTATGCTCACAATAATATCATATTATGTTGTTTCTCAACAACTTAATATCACCTACATTACTCTATTTTATAACACGTATTAATAATGCTAACTTAAACACCCATGTGAGGACTATTTCCTAACACCCCCATAGTGCGAACATGGGGAGAAAGTACATCACATGAACTAGAAACAAAATCATATGCCTATGCATACTTCTAGGTCTACATACTACTATCTAGATCTTGATGCACATGATCACCTACATATGAGAACCTATCTCGCTTTCACTTCTCGTGAACTTATCATCGGCTGACCACACATCTAAGAAGTCTAGAATCTATGTAGTCAACTATTCTCCTATACAACTGTTTACAATATCAATGATATCTACATTATCCTCTTTTCAAAATTAGTAGGGGAATGTTTACAATGCTTTATTTTACACGCAATAATGAAATAAAATAAAATGCCACTAATACAATTTTGTGGCCCCATTGCTAGTGACTAACGAGAGGTCTTTGATTATCCTCCAACCACCTATGCCTCCATTCTCTAGTAGGTTTGCTACTTAGTAAATTTGACACTGAGACTCAATTTTAGGATGCTCCCATAAAGATGGACATCACTTACAAGTGATAATATGTCCAATTACAATCAACTTTTATAATTTTTTTAACATTTTTTAAATTTTGATAGACATACTTTTGATATTTTTTTAATTATATCAACAAATTTAATCACTCTATAAAACTGATAATACTAACCTAATAGAAGGCGGCTAACAAAACTTTAGAAGATGAAAGGGACAAATTCTATAAAAGAGAAATTTGCATCAAGGCAAAACCAAACAACTGCACCACCACAACACCTTGGAGAAGCTATTGAAATATGGTGAGCACATACAAATTACACCATTACACAGGAATAACAAACAACATAGAATAGTATATTATTGTCTTCAGATGATTTTACATTTGAGTGCATTGGCTTATAAAGTGACATATTCCCGTACAAGTAACCACAATAACTTCTTAAAAACTACTACTGGAATAACTAATTCCCTAACTTATAAAACCAACATTTATTTATTAAACTAATAAATGTAAACCTTAATTTATTCTAACACCCCCCTTTAAGGTTTACATGTAATAAAACTAACATTCCCCCCTTTATTACATTGTTCCTGCAATAGTGCCAAGGGACCCCCCCGAATGCTAATAAACTCAACAAAGTTGATTACATAATATGAATACATATTTTATAGAAGATCTTCTCCCAAAGAAAAAATCTTAAACCAAGTGGGGCTCCATCATGTTGTCTCATCTACCCTCAAAAAGGTGTAGCTTCAAGCTGTGTTCTTGACCTCTTTAGTCCCAAACTCTCAAATCACAGAGTTTTGAATTATTCGACAACAATCCCTAAGAGATACGACAAATATCTATCATTGTCTAGTGACCATGAAAGGGTATAATTCTTGATCATATAATCTAAAGCTTTCTAGACAACAATCCATATTGAGCTCAACACCAAATCCCAAACCTGTCTCCAAAACAAAATCTTCACAAAACATAAATTCTTCAAATCCGTCAGCATCAATAAAGAAAAGTAAAACAACCAAAACCAAAAACACTTCTCATGCAAAGCATCTTCTCAAAGAAAGAAGCTAACTTGAGATGATTGAGAATCCTCCATCATCTAATACCACCTTCCTCCATTATGACCTTGTTACACTTTAACCAGCTGATGTCTTAGATGAGTTTTTGGAGGCCTCATCAAGAGTAGTATAAATGGCCCTGGGAGCACAAGCAATGTTTTATATATGTGTAGCCATAAAAAATAAACAAGGTGTCGGATTCCACCAAGATTGTACCTTTTATAATATAGTGTAAACAAACTAATCCTTATTTCGCCAAGATATCTCAATATTACAAAAAAATCAAATACTTGCAAGTTTGTGTATAAATAAAACCTTATATCTCCAATGACAAAATAATATTTAAAATGGAAAAAATATAACCTTATACCTCCCAACTTTTGAACTCATAACCTTCTCACACCAACTATTAATTCCTCCAACTCATCTATATATGAGTTACCTCCAACAATCACAATGATAGTTAAAATTCTAAGATTTGAATGTTTACTAAAATCCTTTCACTTCAAATACTAACCTAAAAAATGCCAAATATCATAGATATTAACTAGTTATTCTCCTATACCTCTGGCCATTGTTCATTTCACATGGCCTCACACAGACTTTAATAGCTTCACATGGCTTCACACTGCAAGATTAAACCATGATTGAAGGTGGAAATGTTTGACTCACCAAAAGAATGCTGCAACTCATGCTACACCGTTAAATCTCCTCACCATTGCTTGGACAATGTCTAGAATTTAGAATCTTGCTCTAAGAAGATTTAAATAAAAAAAGAATAACACTTGCTGAAATGGCGATTCTCCAAATGACATCCATTTTCCTTCAAATGAAATCCATTTTCCTTCAAAAACAATTATTTGGCATATGGCGGTAGTAAGAAAGACACAGACCAACGCATGTTGAGGAAGTGAAATAATGATTAAAAGAGGAGATTAATTGAAAGCAGTGAATAGATCATAACAATATGTCATCACCAAAAGTAAACAAAAACTGTGTAGTGTGAGAGGAGAATCAATTTAAGTGGCACCCATGGCCGCATCACAAAAACACAGGCACATTACCTGATGTCCATCAACCCAAGAAAGGTTGCTTTCATCATACACAACAGCACATGCCAATCTTAGTGTTAAAATTTGTGCAGCAATGCTTGGAATCTTCAAATAAGAGTTTTACTTCTTCATGTCTCAATCACACTTATGCAATGCTTCAAACAGAATATAAACTTACATAATGGCAGCAAATAGCATAATGTTGCATTATGCATAATATCTTCATATAGTGCAAATCCTCAGAACAACTCACCAGAAATCACCTGTGCAATAGAAACACCTATTAATAGTCTTTTATATGCAAATTTCAAATCATAGGCACATGATTTATATTACTCTGATACCATATTGAAATATGGTGAGCACATACAAATTACACCATTACACATGAATAACAAACAACATAGAATAATATATTATTGTCTTCGGATGATTTTACATTTGAGTGCATTGGCTTATAAAGACACATATTCCCATACAAGTAACCATAATAACTTCTTAAAAACTACTATGTGAGTAACTAATTCCCTAACTTATAAAACCAACATTTATTTATTAAACTAATAAATGTAAACCTTAATTTATTCTAACACCCCCCTTTAAGGTTTACATGTAATAAAACTAACATTTCCCCTTTTATTACATTGTTCCTGCAATAGTACCAAGGGACCCCTCCTAAATGCTAATATACTCAACAAAGCTGATTACATAATATGAACACATATTTTATAGAAGATCTTCTCCCAAAGAACAAATCCTAAACCAAGCAGGGCTCCATCACGTTGTCTCATCTACCCTCAGAAAGTCATAGTTTCAAGCTATGTTCTTGAGCTCTTTAGTCCCGGACTCTCAAATCACAGAGTCTTGAATTATTCGACAACAATCCCTAAGAGATATGAAAGATCTCTATCATTGTCTAGTGACCGCGAAAGGGTATAATTCTAGATCATATACTCTGAAGCTCACTAGACAACAATCCATATTGAGCTCAACACCAAATCCCAAACCTATCTCAAAAACAAAATCTTTACAAAACATACATTCTTCAACTCCGTCAGCATCAACAAAGAAAAGCAAAACAACCAAAACTAAAAACACTTCTCATGCAAAGCATCTTCTCAAAGAAAGAAGCTAACTTGAGATGATGGAGAATCCTCCATCATCTGCTACCGCCTTCCTCCAATATGACCTTGTTACACTTTAACCAACTGATGTCTTAGATGAGTTTTTGGAGGCCTCATCAGGTGTAGTATAAATGACCCTAAGAGCACAAGCAATGTTTGATATATGTGTAGCCATAAAAAATAAACAAGGTGTCAGATTCCACCAAAATTGCACCTTTTATAATATAGTGTAAACAAAATAATCCTTAGTTCTCCAAGATATCTCAATATTACAAAAAATCAAATACTTGCAAGTTTGTGTATAAATAAAACCTTATATCTCCAATGACAAAATAATATTTAAAATGGAAAAAATATAACCTTATACCTCCCAAGTTTTGAACTCATAACCTTCTCACACCAACTATTAATTCCTCCAACTCATCTATATATGAGTTACCTCCAACAATCACAATGATAGTTAAAATTTTAAGATTTGAACATTTACTAAAATCCTTTCACTTCAAATATTGACCTAAAAAATGCCAAATATCATAGATATTAACTAGTTATTCTCCTATACCTTTGCCCATTGTTCATTTCACACAGCCTCACACAGACTTTAATAGCTTCACATGGCTTCACACTGCAAGATTAAACCATGATTGAAGGTAGGAATGTTTGACTCACTAGAAGAATGCTACAACTCGTGCTACACCCTTAAATCTCCTCACTATTGCTTTGACAATGTCTAGAATTTAGAATTCCGCTCTGTGAAGATTTAAATAAAAAGAGAATAACACTTGCTAAAATGGTGATTCTCCAAATGACATCCATTTTCCTTCAAATGACATCCATTTTCCTTCAAAAAAAATTATTTGGTATATGGTGGTAGTAAGAAAGACATAGACCAACGCATGCTGAGGAAGTGAAATAATGATTAAAAGAGGAGATTAATTGAAAGCAGTGAGTAGATCATAACAATATGTCATCTCCAAAAGTAAACAAAAACTGTGTAGTGTGAGAGGAGAATCAATTTAAGTGGCACCCATGGCCGCATCACAAAAACACAGGCACATTACCTGATGTCCATCAACCCAAGAAAGGTTGCTTTCATCATACACAACAGCACATGCCAATCTCAGTGTTAAAATTTGTGCAGCAATGCTTGGAATCTTCAAATAAGAGTTTTACTTCTTCATGTCTCAATCACACTTATGCAATGCTTCAAACAGAATATAAACTTACATAATGGCAGCAAATAGCATAATGTTGCATTATGCATAATATCTTCATATAGTGCAAATCCTCAAAACAACTCACTAGAAATCACCAGTGCAGTAGAAACATTGATTAATAGTCTTTTATATGCATATTTCAACTCATAGGCATAGGATTTATATTGCTCTGATACCATATTGAAATATGGTGAGCACATACAAATTACACCATTACACAGGAATAACAAACATAGAATAATATATTATTGTCTTCGGATGATTTTACATTTGAGTGCATTGGCTTATAAAGCCACATATTCCCGTACAAGTAACCACAATAACTTCTTAAAAACTACTACATGAATAACTAATTCCCTAACTTATAAAACCAACATTTTTTATTAAACTAATAAAAGTAAACCTTAATTTATTCTAGCAAAAGAACCTTCTTAGAGATCGACACCATGCATAACTAGGTGCCCAAGCTTTGGTTGGTTCCAATACTTCTCGACCATGGGATTTGTCACTAGTCTTACTGCGTCAAGCCTATTATTGATGACAAGAAGTGCATAATTAAATGGCTCTTTCTTTTGCTCTCCCAGACTCTTAGCCTTTGTATGCTCGTCCAGCTACTAATACTTAAGATTTTTGATAGCAATGTGGGCCATCAACAATCAATCTTATAATGTTATTCAATCTCAATTATGCCAACTACTATACAATTCCACAAGAACAACATTTGCATTGTTTCACTAATAAGATGGTCATGGGGTTCAACAGGATAAACACCAAGGTTGTTGCATCTTTTTCATCAATGAGACAATGACTCTTCTTCACATTGTACTCATCCCTTATGCATTGGCTTGGTATACAAATCTACATAGATCTCTCCCAAACTCATAAATTTAGTTCATTGTTGAGATATTTCACAACTTTCTAGGAAATAACAACTAAATGGTAGATATTATTATAGAGACTATATTATTTGTAGTAAGAATTGTTGATAACTGATACTCGCATAGCTGCTTCAATTCAGAGTTTGCTTTTTGTATAAGTTTTTCTCATGTGTAATGCATGTTGAGGAAACAAAAGTGAAAATAGTTAGTTACATATTTTTTGTTTATTTGGATACATAATAGTTTTAGAAGATTTTCTAGATGTTATTTTTAATCCTTATAATCTCTATAAAGAGATGCATTGAATCTCTTGTAAATTGAGGAAGTTAATTCAAAGTAATATATAGATTTGTTTCTCCCTCCTAAATTTTGAAGGTTGTATATGGTGTTTTTTATTTGGCTGTAAGTTTATTCTTGTTTCTAGTGTTAAAATTATTAGTTTAATTGGAAGAATAGTGTTTTGATTTAATTTCAGAATCTTCATTTGGCTTCAGAGCACAAGATCCAGGGAGATTATTATTTTTTGGGTTATAGAAGATTGTTGTCTGGGTTGTTTTTCCTTTGGTCATATGAGAAGTGTGTAAAATATTTTTTAATAGATTCTTTGAGGAGAAAATTGTAGCAGCAATAGTGTAATCTTGCATGGCTTCATTAAGATGTTATGGTAAAAGATTTTGTAGCATCTAATGCTTGGAAAGTGTTAATCCATTGGAATAAATTAGTAGAGATAAGGTTTCACAAAAAACATAAGGTGTAATTTAAGTGGTTCTTTTGTGTGGTTAAAATCAATGGGAAAGATTGATAAAAAGGGAAAGAAAGAAAATGAAAATTTAAAGTGTACAAAAGATCTTTTGGAGGAAGAATTGATAAAAGTTAAGAAGATTAATGTAGAATATATGGAAAGGATAAAGGAGTTAGGAAAGGAAAGGTATGAAAACTTATGTGAAAATGATATTCTAGAAAAAGAATTCGTGAAAGTTCAAGAGAAAAATGAAAAATTAGAAGAAGATTTGAAGTTGTTTGATAAGGTTAAAAAATGAATGAAGATTTAGAAGAAAAGATGAAGAAATTAGAAGAGGAAAATAGTTTACAGAAAGAAGAAATATCAAAATTCAAAAAAGAAAATGAATGCTTCAAATCAAAGCCTTCAGTTTGTGAAGTTTCATGTGACATAGATGATTTGTGTTCTTTTGATCAATCATTTGATAGGTTTGTTGAAGTTGCTTTTGCTGAAGAATGTAAGGATGAAAATGATAATGAATTTGCTAACATAGCTAGTTGTTTTGATAATAATTTTGGTTTGAAAATCATGAAAAAAATTGGTTATAAAGGTGAAGGTTTGGGTAAGCATTGGCAATGAATCAAAGAGCCCATTGAGTCAGTTGTGATGACTAAGCAAAAAGGTCTTGGATATGTTAGAGGTAAAGGAAAAGAAGATGATATTACAGATACAGGTACAAACAAATCAATTCAAGAAAAGAAGAATTTGGAGAGTTTTCATTGTAAGAGGTATGGACATAAGAAGGAATCTTGTTGGGATGTTCATCCTTGTAGTGTTTGTGGATTGAGGAATCATTCTGAAAAGATGTGTTGGAATAAAGAGTGGAAGATGGAATCTATGACAGATTGTATGTTGATGAATTATGGATGGATAGATGGATAAAATTGGAGAAAATTCACAAGTGTGTTTAAGAAGTTGTACCGGCATAAGTATTCACATGTTGAACAGAAAAATAATTATGCAAAGATTGAATGTTCGAGTTGGGTGACTGATGATTGTTTTTTATGGCTCAAAGGAAGTCATTATCTGGTTGTATGAAAGGGTGATTTGCACTATCATCTTTTGAAAATGCATGTTTTAATAGTTTTTTATTGCAGGAAGTGAAAGAAGAAATGAATTCCATTGATAGAACTGATATTTGGGAGCTTACAAAGCTTCCTTCTGAAAAGAAATGAATCTGGTAACTCTACAAGACATAGTACAACAATGATGGTAATGGTAATGTTCAAAGATAGAAGGAACAATTAGTTAGAAAAGGATTCACTTGGAGTGATTATCTTATGAGTCCCCTTCACATCAAGGGGGAGTATGTTGATAAGTGATGCTCGTGTAGCTGCTTCAGTTCAGAGTTTGTTTTTTGTAGAAGTTTCTAAATAAGTTTTTCTCATGTGTAATGCATGTTGAAGAAACAAAAGTGAAAATAGTTAGTTGCAGATTTTTTGTTTTTTTGGATACATAATAGTTTTAGAAGGTTTTCTAGATGTTATTTTTAATCCTTGTAATCTCTATAAAGAGATGCATTGAATCTCTTGTCAATTCAGAAAGTTAATTCAAAGTAATATATAGATTTATTTCTGCCTCCTAAATTTTGAAGGTTGTATATGGTGTTTTCTATTTGGCTGTAAGTTTATTCTTGTTTCTGGAGTTTAAATTATTATTTCAATTGGAAGAACAGTTTTGATTTAATTTTAGAATCTTCAAGAATGGATCAGGAGATCGAAGTCCTTTCCTATTTTTTTGTGCTCAATATCAATGCAAATCATGCCGGATCCTAGAACTATGTGCACAAGCATCACCTACGACAAGGAGAGCTTCAGGAAATAGATATATACATTGCGGAAGAGCACTTGCCCCGCCACAATGCAAGTCATCCTCAAATGATAGCCTATGCTGACTCATTCAGCAGTGGTGTACCACTAATTTCTCCATGGGTGTCCCACACAACGCCATACGTGGAACTTGTGTTTCCACAAAGTAGACTTGCAGCCAAATTTAGATACTATTACTATTTCTCTTGCTTGCTTCTTCCTCACCACCCAGTTTCAATGGAGCTCTGATACCATATCAAAATTCAAAAGTTAAGTTTTACATAGAATAACATGCTTCACTCTTTTATTTGTTCAATACATTTTACAAGTGAATTCTCTAACTCCTATAAAAACTCCACCAACCTCTCAAACTAAATTTAGGTGGCTTGTTCAGCAACCTTAACTCTCTACCTCTTATTTTCACTTCTAAATTTTTATGTGAGTTGTGTTAACAACTCACATTATTATGCTCACAATAATATAATATTAAGTTGTTTCTCAACAACTTAATATTAACTTACATAACTCTATTTTATTACACATACTAATAATATTAACCTCAATAGCCATGTAAGGACTAATTCCTAATAGTGTCATACCCATTTAATTTCTCTAAAAAAGGAGTTATCTCACCATTAACTAGTATCTTCCAAACCTTAGGGTTTTGCCAAAAATCATAACAACTTACGGGTTTGATTTTTTTTCTTTCTCTCCCCATCTCCAAATCTCCATACTATATTTATCCTTCTCCACCCCACCATATCTCCATAGTATACTTTATCTTCTTGACCCCACTAAAAATAATACATGAAAACTAACTTAAATGAATAGGAAAGAAGTGATAGATATAATGTACTAAATACCACCAATGTTCATATGACTTCCCATGAAGGAAATAATTACTAATGAGGGTAGCCACCCCTAATAGTTGGCATAGAAATCAACAACCTTATTGGCTTTGTGGTAGATATGTGATATATTCACATGTTTCATACTTGTTATAATATTTTAGGAGTCATGGATTATACTCTTAATAGTCTAGCATGGTATATTTTTCCTCAAGCAATTTATAATATTCAAAGAATCACCTTCTAAGATAAAGGAATGGCCTCCAAGGTGTTTTTCCATTTTGAGGGCATGATATGTTGCAACTACTTCAAAAAAGTGATTAGTTTATGTACTGAAATTGATAGGGAAATTTGATGCCACCTCTCCTTTGTCATCCCTTAGGAATCTACCCCCTTGAAGGATTAAGGTTACCCTTGGAGGCCCTGTCAAATTTTTCTTTAGCCACTTTGGTGGACGTAAGGATCAACTTATATTATGCCTTTAAGTTTTACTCCTTTAAAATGCATAGTTATATCAAATTAGAGATTCCATCTTATAGCAACATCTAACTACTCATTTGTCATAACCCCTATTTTTCAATAATTACATATGAATTTAAATATCATTATTTAATATTTTTTTGACTAATTTCTACTTGTGTATGCTACACGACACTCCAAAGGAAGTCATTGTCTAGTTCTGAAAAAATCCATTTTGTGCATATCCTGCAATCATTTCTTCCATGCGATGACGTCTCTTTGAGGCATTCTTTCCAACAATTCACGTGCCAGGTCTTTGCTTTCACATTTTGCAATCATGTCTAGCAGAGCAATTCCTTACTTACCCTTAACCCTTTTTTAATGAATGGGTTCTTCATGACCACCAAGCCGCCGTGCTTTCCTCATACCCCTTCTTTTCACCTGTTTTTATTTACTTTGTATCAATCTTCCAAAAGAAAGCGCGAGGGTTTTTTTGGGTAAGTTTTCAACATAGCAATGATAAAGGTTTCCTATTTTGAATAAGAAGGCGTTGATATAGGTTTACTTTCTTATGTATGGAATATATATATATCACAAACTTAGAGTATATTGTAATTTGAGATTAGAAAGAAATTATTGTCTTGTGATTATTTACAGGCATAATCTTCTTTTAAATAGTATTTAAGAATATAAAGTAGGTATAGTTACTTTAACTATGTATAAATATATTTTTCTTGATCTTAAAAATGCATTGAATTTCGTTTGGTATAATAATCATTTAGTGTTTCTTTTTCCTTGGTTAAATTGGTAGAGTTTATTAAATGAAAAAGTAATAATTATATTAGTCTTTTAATCTATTTTATTTTAACTAAATTAGTATGCATGGTTTGTATCTTCTTTTAGATAAATCATGTTATTTAGATAAAGCATTTCAAGTTTTTGATGATTGATAGAATGTTAAATATATATTTTTCTTCTATAGGATCTTGGTGTCCATAAAATTAGTGCCTAATCTATGATGATAGTCTAACTTGAGGAAGGATATATTTAGGAAGTTAAAGGATTTAAATGATTGAATTTATGATATCTACTCAATTAAAATATTAAGGTTATGTGTGTAATTTTGAATGATAAGTCTTTGGTATTATGACTCAAGTAGTTACTTAATCCAAATTAGTTGTAAATGATTAAGTTAAAGAACATGATTAATGTTGATCAATATTGTGTTTGGAATATGAGTGAGTATATGATTTAGTGTCTTGTGAGCCTTATTTATTACACTACAAATCAAATGTCTGTTTATATCTTATTGTATAAACTTTTAATGAATCAACTCAAGTGTCTTTATCTCTTTTAGAAATCCATCCCTATTTCACCTGAGTGGGTGGTAGCTGATGAAAAAATTGTCTAGGGTATTAGATCCTAGAAAGGGTTTTGTACCCAATTGATTATTTTCTTGTATTATCTTGAATGAATAAAAAAGTTCTACTGGATGTTTTCTCTTCATTCTTTGAATGCTACCTTGAGAAGATGAATATGCTACCTTCCTAGCCCTCTTGTATGAAACTATAGATGATGTATGTTGTGAGTGTATTCTTGCATTTCTGTACGTTGAGTTGAAAAAGCATTGATGGGTGTCAAATATGGAACAACATAGAAGGGTACATTTCTTTTTATAACCTATCTACCCATTACTAGGTTAAAAGATGCTTTAGCCAAAGCTTGTCAGTTAAATTTGTAATTGTTACTATTGACCTATTTCCTTTGTCTAGAGTTAAATAGTTCACCTTATATTTTCCTTGAAAATCCTTTAGAAGTGACCCTACAAGACTTAAATCTTTCAAATTATTCATTTTGTACCTTGCAAAAAATCCCAAAAATCTCACCTTGAGAATCTTTGCCAAAAACCCAGAAATCTTTTGTTTTCAAGTGCTTTCCATCGCAGAGATTTCTTAGTTTTTATACTTAGCCATTTTCATGTATATGATGATGACGTCATCTTTGAGTTGGTTTTTCTGTCACTTAGTCAGATTGCATCTCAAATACATTTTTCTTTGTATCTTGGTCATGTACAATACTACTGTACATCGGGTTCTTTGTAGGCATCTTTTGCTTGTATATTCACATTGTATGTTTAAAGATGCAAGGAAAACATAGAAAGAAAATATACAAGAGGAAACATGCAAGGAAAAGATACAAGAAAAAGATGCAACGGAAAGGTACAAAGGGCACATACAAAGACAAGATACAAAGAAAATATACAAGAGGAAACATGCAAGGGACGATATACAAAGGCGGGATTCACAAGAGAATGTACATCGGGTCGACTTTGTATATGCAATCCAAATATACAAAGGCGAACACAAGGGTGAATGTATATCAGATATACAAAGGGCACATACAAAGACAAGATGCGAAGGAGGAGATACAAATGGTGGGGCCCACCAATTGTATGTATATGAGGTTGTATCTTTGCACATACAATCGCATATACAAAGTGCATATACATTCCTAACATACAAGGCCCGGTCCCAAAAAGGTATGCAGTTTATTTGATAAAGGCAGAGATGTTTGTATGCATCTTGTACTTGTATATTCACATTGTATGTTTAGACATACAAAGGGTAGATACAAGGGAATATACAACGGTAACATACAAAGGTCAGATGCATGTTTGTAATGTACATGTTGGTATACAGTTATGCTTGTATATGTGATATACAAAACCGATATACAAAGGAAAGACATACAAGTTGGACCTGACTGGGAAGTCAAATTCAGAAAATTTAGCATTGAGTTCTGCAACTTGGATGATGAAGTGCTTGTATATGCCGATATACAATGAGAAAATGTACAAAGGCCAAACTTGTAGCAAAGTTCTAATATGGCCGATAATCCCCTGAGTTCCACAGTGTATGTATGTTAGCGATTGTATGTTTGCATATACAATCAGATATACAAAGGGTTGATATGTAAAGGGATTTTGGTGAGACATTGTGTATCGGCAGCCCATTTTAGGGTCTTTCGACGACCGATAGAAGATGTAGTTTTTCAGTGATGGGTCCAAGGATCAGTTTAGTGACCAATGCAGTGATGACACATGGCAGGGGTCTATATGCAAAGAGGGATACAAAGTAAAAGCCCGCAATTGTATGTTTGTAATTGTATCTAAGCACATACATTCACAGATACAAAAGTACAGGAGCATTTGTATATACAAGTGTAGATGCAGAACCATAAACATATACAGATGCAGTTTGACTGCAACTTTGACCACTGGTATCTCCCTCATCTTGGCAAATTTTGACATGCTTCAAAAGGCAAAAGTGCTAGTTTTTGCCTCCTCTTTCATTTGGCAATCTTTTGAGGGGGATATTTTTTCAATTTCAAATTTGGATCTGGATTTGCATGCTAGATCGACTGGACATTTCAGTAACCAATTTGAGATATGCAGATACAGATATTTGTGGCATTTATGAGTGCAGATCGATGATTCTGCAGCTCACATTGAAGATTTAAAATATCTTCCACCTACCCCTGTTCTAGATATTTTTATGCCATGAATTCTTGCAGGTGGACATCCCTTTAAATGAAGATATTTCCTGACAGAGCCCATAGGCAAATTGATTGTAACTGACTAAGTTCAAAAATGTAAAATGATATATATACATGAGAAACAGATGTATTGTTGTTGGTTGTTCTTCTGGGCTATGTTGTAATGGCTACTTGGCCTCTATAATCAATATAAACTGGTATTTTGCTTCTCTTTTATGATTTTAGCACTATGTCTATTCTTTAGATTAATGTAGGCTGTGTATTGTGGACAAAACGGTCCCTTTCACTCCTCCATTATTCTGTCTTGACCTATGTTAGAATTAATATGAGTATGTGTAAGTCTTTCTAGCTATGAGATTATTACTGTGTCGATTCAGTTGTAGCCAAACACATTTAAAGTTGGTGTATCACTTATTTCATTTCAGTTTCCTTCTAACCTCTTTTCCTAGCAAGCATTAGCACTAGGTTTAGATGCATTTCTCTAAGCATTAGGCTTAGAAAGACGAAGCCGGCCTTCTCCAAAGGTCTGATCTTAATTTGCAAGGTCCCACACTTCGATATCATTCCCATGTTTCTCCAAATTGCTAAAGTTTTACAACTGCAGCAAAGGGTGCAAATCTGAGAGACAACAGTTTTTGGCATGCCTGGTGGGACCAGTTTGATGAACTTCTCATCAAGATACTAAGAGATTTGGTGTTTCTCCTAGTATTACCAGCCTTTAGAGGTAACAAACAACACCATGGAGACTCTACTGAACAAATCTACTGGTGGAAGCAGCCCAAGTACCTAAAATTTCATCGAAGATCAGGATTTTGGTGGTTTTCCTAGTTTTTTCAGCTTTTAAAAGCATCTCAATCACCTAGTGACTCCCTTTCTGGTATGTATCCAGTTTCTTTTTAGTTGTAGACCTTTTAGCTCTAATTCTGACATTTCTATGATTATCCAGCATTTAGATGCTACAAAATGTCAAAATTTTATGGGAATCATGGCTATTCCCCTACCCCTAATCCAAATACAAGCTATTAGCCCCAATATCAACAATACCAGGCCCCAAATGCCTCTGATTTTATGCTATACAGCCCTACCGCTACAGAATATCAACATCCTCATGATGCTTACACCACTACTCAGTCTTCTTGGCAGCCTAATAATGCTTATTATCAACCCCAAGAAGATTATTTTGATCCTAGCTAGTGCAAGTACCCTCCTAATCTATCACAAGTTGTTGCCCCTGAGAATGTTGATGCTTTCAATGAGCTCATGAGCAGTTTCCTAAAGCTTGACAGACTTTTGGACAATGAAAAAAGAGAAGCAGGGTATGGTTAGCCTCAGCGGTTTTATGACCTCAACATCATAAGTTTATATGGTCTCAAGAAGTTGTACCTAAATCTAAAGGGGCAGGCTGATGAATTTATAGAAATGCTAAAATGTGATCAATAGCGAGAGGCACAAGAGGGGTTTTTTCAAGAAAACCTTGTTATAAGGACAACACATATTTAGCCTATTGCGGAAGAAGCCCCAAAATACAAGATCCCAAGCTCCAGACAAGATAATCCCTCTACACCTCCAAAACCACTTCCTAGTTTTAAAATTTCAAGTTTTAGAGGCCCTCAGCCCTCACAGGAGCCTGTTCTGGCACAAATCCAACCCCCTATCTCCTGTTTATAGCCCTTTCAAATCCCCTTATTAGATGGACCTAACATGGACAGTTATGATGAAATTGCTAAGTAGAAGGAGCATGAGTTTACAATCCCAAAATTCAAGCAGCCCCTTTCTTCTACACATGTTTGGCATATAAAAGAGCAACCTAGACTCCACAAGTTCCCAGGTTTCAATGCCTTTATCCCTCCACAAGTCCCTATTCCTGTGCAAACTCAAATTATCCTTCCCCGGAAACAAATTTGTCCAGAACCCTCTCCCCTCCAAGAAATTCAAAAAGATATCCAGGCCTCTTTCCTTGATGCTATTTCAATTCTCAAAGGTGGACCTATTGTCTACCAAGATAATTGGAAAGATGAGCCAATAGAGGAAGTGGAAGAAGATAAAACTAAGGAGTAGTTTGTTCCTACACTCACAGAGATTGAATTGTTTGAACCCATTGCACCTATGAGTACTATTAACCCAAATAAGGGATTTAGTCCTCTAGACTTTAGTTCTTTTGAAGCCTTTTCTCATGCATCCAATCAAGAAAACAAGGTTGAAATGCAAAGAGTGCATGGTGAAAACATTCAGCTGCAGAGGTAACTTAACCAAAATCTAGAAGAGCTGCAGTCAATAGAGGGAGGCATAGGGGAAAAGGTTGTTATGGTCACTGTAGAGGTGGATGATGTTGCCTTGCTTCATGAGCTACCTAATTATGTTGAAGATGAAGAGGATGAGTAGCTGGTTGTGGATATGCAGCAACAAGAGAACACTAAAAATTATGACAAATTGTTGCAGGTTGAGGCCGAGCATGACAGTGAGCTTCCAAACCATAAGGAAGGGAAAGCATGTTTCCCTATTCTAGATGATGTGGAGGCTGATGATGTTGTTATGCTTGAGGAGCTTCCATGCTTTATTGAAAATAATGAGGAGACTGAACATGGGCAAGAGCAAATTACAGATTTGTTCTTTATTATCCAGCAGGGATATCAGCTTCTGGGTGAGGAGGTCTTCTCTTTTGAACATGTGCATGGCTCATTTTCTGAGCCTAAGTTAGAAAATCATGAGCATCTTGTTTATGAGGTGGAGACAGCCATATCTCTAATTGAGATACAAGAGCTAGAGTTTTCCGACCAGCAAGAAGAGAAAGAATCAGAACAGAGACATGAGATCAAACATGATGATTTGCATGTCATTTGAAGGGGATGTCCAATCAGGCATCTAGTCTAGCTAAAGACACATCAAGAAGAGTCACCACTTGTCATGCTTACCTCTAAGCATGAAGTTGAGCATCAAAATAAGTGGGATCAACCCATTTATTCACCACAAGTTAGCAACATCAGCAATCAGTCCAGGTGGATAGGTGAGTTTATCTCCATTTTGTGGGGGGTGTTTTATCAATTTTTCATATGCCCATTTCCCCCTCACCTCTTTTTAACTACCCACATGCATGAGAAACATTGTAAATTGTTAAGAAAAGACAGTTACTTTCAAGAACCAGTTAATGTCTTTGTTTAAAGTCACCTCTAACTGGTTAGTTTAGGATTAGAATAGGTTTTATTTCAATTTTAGGTTTCCTTTCCTAGGTGCCCTTGCACTCTACTGTATTCTCATTAGGAGATACATGCTTGCTTGTTGTTTTTTTTGTTTTCTTGCCCAGTGTTGCAGTCTTTTGACTCCATGCCCAATGGATGCACAAGACCACTGATCTAATGTTTAGAAGGCAAACATCCCTGAGAGGTCACCAAACTGTTGACCTATTTTTCTCTGTCTAGAGTTAAATAGTTCACCTTGTATTTTCCATGAAAATCCTTTAGAAGTGACCCTACAAGACTTAAATCTTTCAAATTATTCATATTGTACCTTGCAAAAAATCTCAAAAATCTCACCTTGAGAGTCTTTGCCAAAAACCCAAAAAAACCCAGAAATCCTTTGTCTTCAAGTGCTTTCCATCGCAGAGATTTCTCAGTTTTTATACTTAGCCATTTTCATGTATATGATGATGACATCATCTTTGAGTTGGTTTTTCTATCACTTAGTCGGATTGCATCTCAAATACATTTTTCTTTGTATCTTGGTCATGTACAATACTACTGTACATCAGGTTCTTTGTATGCATCTTTTGCTTGTATATTCACATTGTATGTTTAAAGATGCAAGGAAAACATACAAAGAAAATATACAAGAGGAAACATGCAAGGAAAAGATACAAGCAAAACATACAAGAAAAAGATGCAAGGAAAAGATACAAGCAAAAGATGCAAAGGAAAGGTACAAATGATAAAGATACAAAGGGCACATAAAAAGACAAGATACAAAGAAAATATACAAGAGGAAACATGCAAGAGACAATATACAAAGGTGGGATTCACAAGAGAATGTACATCAGGTTGACCTTGTATATGCAATCCAAATATACAAAGGCAGACACAAGGGTGAATGTATATCAGATATACAAAGGGCACATACAAAGACAAGATGCAAAGGAGGAGATACAAATGGTGGGGCCCACCAATTGTATGTATATGTGGTTGTATCTGTGCACATACAATCGCATATACAAAGCGCATATACATTCCTAACATACAAGGCCCAAACCTGAAAAAGTATGTAGTTTAGTTGATAAAGGCAAACATGTTTGTATGCATCTTGTACTTGTATATTCGTATTGTATGTTTAGACATACAAAGGGCAGATACAAGGGAATATACAATGGTAACATACAAAGGTCAAATGCATTTTTGCAATGTACATGTTGGTATACAGTTCTGCTTGTATATTTCGTATTGTATATGTGATATACAAAACTGATATACAAAGGAAAGACATACAAGCCGGACTCGACTGGGAAGTCAAATTCAGCAAATTCAGCGTTGAGTTCTACAACTTGTATGATGAAGTGCTTGTATATGCCGATATACAATAAGAAAAGGTACAAAGGTCAGACCTGTAGCAAAGTTCCAATATGGTCGATAATCTCCTGAGTTCCACAGTGTATGTATGTTTGCAATTGTATGTTTGCATATACAATCAGATATACAAAGGGTTGATATGCAAAGGGATTTCGACGAGACATTGTGTATCAGTGGCCTATTTTTAGGGTCTGTCCGACGGCCAATAGAAGATGCAGTTTTTCAGCGATGGGTCTAAGGATTAGTTTATAGACCAATGCAGCGATGACACATGGCAGGGGTCTATATGCAAAAAGGGATACAAAGTAAAAGCCTGTGATTGTATGTTTGTAATTGTATTTAAGCACATACATTCATAGATACAAAAGTGCAGGAGCATTTGTATATACAAGTGCAGATGTAGAATGATAAACATATACAGATGCAGTTTGACCGTAACTTTGACCACCCATATCTCCCTCATCTTGGTGAATTTCGACATGCTTCAAAATGTAAAAGTGCTTGTTTTTGCCTCTTTCATTTGGCAGGCTTTTGAGGGGGATATTTTCACTTTCAAATTTGGATCTGGATTTGCATGCTGGATCGACTAGATATTTCAGCGACCAATTTGAGATATGCAGATACAAATATTTGTGGCACTTATGAGTGCAGATCGATGATTCAGCATCTCACATTGAAGATTCAAAATATCTTCCACCTTCCCATGTTCTAGATATTTTTGTGCCATAAATTCTTGCAGGTGGACGTCCCTTCAAATGAAGATATTTCCTAATAGAGCCCATAGGCGAATTAATTGTAACCGACTGAGGTCAAAAAAGTAAAATGATATATATACATGAGAAACAGATGTATTGTTATAGATTAGTATTTCTGGATTTAACTATGTGTGTTTTTTCCTCAACGTTTCAGATCATACTCCATGATCCATCATCAGGAGAACTAGAGAAGTGAAAAAATAATGCAATTTGCAGACCCAACAGACTAAATAGAGGAGGGAGGGGGGGTGCGTAGTGGGTGGTTAGCGTGGAAACCAAAGGACAATCAAGAGGAGAAGAATCAAAGACTAAAAAATAACAAAAGAAGGAAGCCAGAAACCAATCAAAAAATAAGTAGAAGAAATAATAAAGGAATAAAATAAAGTGTAAATATAAAAAACCAAAAAGGAAATACAAATAAAGCACAAAGTAAGACCTATTCAAAAAATATAAACAAAAATCCTGTCAGGGACTACGAAAAGAAAACATAAGGCATAAGACAAGGCTAAACAAGATAGGAACAACCAAACAGGGGCACAAAATAAACTCAAGACAAATAAAATAAAACAAATGGGAACTAGTCAGACCTAAGAAGAAAGAAACTAGGAACATAAGTAAAATTATATATATAAATATATAAGGGATAAATAAAAGGTTGGGGGATAAATATAGATAGAGGTAATGCATAGAGAGAAACCAATCAAAAAATAAAAGAATGCCAATACTAAGAAAAATGAACAAGTAGATGAAATCATAAATCGGAAAAGACTAAAAGGTGCGAGAAGAAAAGGAATCAAGGTTGAAGCATGGTAAAAAACCATTCAAAAAAATAAAAAAAGAACTAAACAAGACAGAGATAAATAACCAGGAGGAAGAATATGTAGGAAGAGAGGAAAAATAGGTTAAAGAGTGAAGAAAAAGTAGACACAAACAAATTAAGAACACCCATACAAAATCAAAGAAGACACACGGAGGAGGTCGAACCTAAAGAAGGCTGCCATGAGGGGAGCACAAGGAATGAAATCAAATGTGAGTACAAACTAACACAAGAGAGAGGTCAAAAATGAAAGCAAGAACACTCATAAGAGAGAATGCAAGAACATTAAACACTGCAAACTCCAAGGAACAAAAACCAAGAATGAAGATGGGCAAAGCAAGACAACAAGGGCAGGACTTAAGACTAAAAAATTTCTGACCACTACGGACAAAGACAAGAAGAAAGCAAGAAGAAGGGGTTGAAGAGGGGAAGAATAAGGATGACTGAAAAAAGGAAAGAGAGAGAGGAGGACATAGAGGATCACAAAGGGACAAGTTAAGAAAAGGACTAGGGGAAAACAAGATAGGGAGAGTGGGGGAGAAAGAAGACAAAGAAAGAGGGGAAAAAATGGAAACAAAAATGGAAACGAAGGAGAGGGGTAAGATCAAGGCGATCGGAAGGGGAATGAATGACAGAAGGAGGGACCAAGGAACAAGGAAGGATGTCAAGGGGGGGTTGGAACAATTTCTGATGCGAGTGAGTAAGGGATTCCAAGTAAAACTTAAACTCCATCCATCATCACGGTTAAGATTAGATGGGTGGTTTCTAATCTCAATGGCTTCTTTAAGTTTCCTCTTGAAGAAGTTGTCTTCCCTGACCAAAATTTGAGTGTCCTCTAGATAGATGTGGTGTTTAGTTAAGGAAGAGTGTTTTGCAAGGGCGGATTGGTGGATTCATTCAAGTCTGAGGCAGCACTATGCTCTTTGATCCTGGTGCTAAAGGAACGACCGGTCTCACCAATATAGGGGATTCCGTAGGAACAAGCAATCTTATAGACTCCAGAGTTAAGTAAAGGGTCTCTAGGGTCTTTTGGTGAGGGAATCTGATTTCTAATAGTAGAGAGGGGTTTGAAGGTACATTAGAGGCCTTTCCTGAGAAGAATCTTAGAGATTTTGTTTGAAAGGCCTTCAATGTAGGGTAAAGTGGCAATAGGGAGGTTGGAGGAGTTGGCATCTATTAGCTTGGGGGTTAGGTGGGACCTATCTTGCTTAAACACTCCCAAGATGTGTTTTCTCTTGTAACTATTTAACTCAAACACTTTGGTCAAGTGGGCAAGCTTGAGGTCTAAGTTGTCCTTATCACAAATACGAAAAGCCCTAGTGGTGAGAGTTTTAAAGATACCGGCTTTTTGGGTTGGGTGGTGGGAAGAAGAATGGAGGTAAAGATCACTGTGGGTGGATTTACGAAACACCTAGCGACCCAAGGAGCTATCTGGTTTCTTGATGAGAAGGATGTCAAGGAAAGGGAGCTCATTATTGGTTTCGAGCTCTTTGGTAAAGGAGATGCACTTAGCTATGCAGTTAAGGTGGGAGTGGAATTCTTTGAGATTTTCAGGGCCATGAGGCCAACAGATGTTGGTATCGTCTACATAGCGTTTCCACCATTTAGGTTGGAGGGGAAAGGAGTTAAGGGCAACATCTTCAAAGTGTTCCATGTAAAGGTTGGCCACAATCAGGGAGAGGGGGGAACCCATGGCAACTCCATCTAATTATTCATAGACAACTCCTTGGAAGGTGAAGAAAGTGGATCTAAGGCAGAGTTCTACCATGGAGGCAATCTCATCATTGGTCTTATGCCTAATAATTTTGATGGAGTCAGTGATGGGATCTTTGGTGAAAAGGGAGACAACATCGAAGTTGACCAAGAGGTCATTGTCATCTAATTGTTTGTCAATGATGAATTCCACGAAATGGGCAAAATTCTTGATGGATGAGCTGGACTTCCCCACAAGAGGAGAGATAAGCTTGGCTAGGTGGGCAGCAAGCTTGTAAGTGGGTGAACTGATGGTGTCAACAATTAGACGAAGAGGGATGCCTTTTTTGTGGATTTTTGGTGTGCCATATATGCGGGGGTGACCTCTTTAGTGGGTAAAAGATGCTTTTTTGTAGCATCGTCAAAGGAGGAGCGAGAGAGGGCAAGTTTGACTGATTTGAGAATTTTGGAGATGGGGTTCTAAGATAAGGCTTTGTAGCTACTAGAATCAGAAAGGAGATCCATCATCTTGGAGACATAGTCATGTTTGTTCATAATGACCAAGGCATTGCCTTTGTCTGCCTTGATGATGATGAGGTTGGAGTTGCTCAATAAACTCTTAAATGCATAGATATCAGATTTGGGAATATTGCATTTAGGAGGTTTAGCATGCCTAAGGGTGACAGCATAGTCCTATCAAATTTCCTCGGTGACATCATTAGGGAGAGAACAGACAGCATTTTCAATCTCAATAAGGAAATCAGTGTGGGGGATGAAGTGCGGTGTGATGGCAAAGCCAAGACCCCGCTTTAGAAAATTGAAGGCTAGTGGGTCAAGAGGTACAGTGGAGAGGTTAAAAACTAATTTATTCTCCCAATCAAAAACTATATGGGATGAAAGATTGCAAGGAACATGAAAAAAGACAAAAGAAAAAGTTTCATGCTCTTGCAATTTATTGTCAACTTACCCCGTGGGAAGTTTGTTGTGTAGCATGAATAATTTGTGTAATTTCTACACAAAGGTCCCTAATTTTCATAGATATTTGGACTGAATGTCTAGGTGATTGTGAACTCTGTCCAACCATTTGATATAGTGAAAGGGGAAATTCCCCTAGCTTAATTCTTGCTAGGCTCTTCATAAGATTTATGGGGAAACACCATCCTCCTCTTCTGATTCATAGGATTCTCTTGACTCTTCTCTAGACAATAGTTATTTCCCCTTTGAGTATGTTACTTGTATCATATGAGGATATAGGCAAAGCATGTTCTTCGTCCCACAAATCCTCCCAAATTTCATCAATTTCTATAGCTCCAAATGGTTTCTCTAGCTCATCCATCTCCTACATATATTTTCTTCGTTCCATTCTTTGTTCTTTAGGATTTTCCTCAGACTGTGAGTCATCAACTTGCAGGGATTATAGGCACAAGTTGCAGTGTAACATGTCTCATAATAGAGGCATGGCATGTCTAGGAGCTCATGTAACTTTACATATATGTCTGGGGATTCATTCTTAGGTGACTTCTTTGCTTCAATCATTAGGGACACCTAGTGGATAAATGTTTCTTTCACCTTCCAGTATGTGAGCTAGGTTGATATGAATCCTACCAGATCATAGGGCCATTCATCTTCAATCATGTTGAGCCCAAGATCTACTAATTTCATTTCCATGAGGTGTTCCACACCTCTTTTGAGCATTGTTACCCCTCCTCTTAAGAAGGGGAGGGCATAAAATGCCTTTTTCTACTTTCCTACTCCATATCCTCAATCCAGGGTGTCTAACTGGTGAATTAGTTTGAGTGCTAGGGTTTGGTTTGTCAAGACCTTGGGTAATATAAAAACTTCTACACTTGAATCATTTAGTAATGAGCACTAAAGAACCAGTCACATGGGATCTCACTATTGGCCAAAAAGCTAATCTGTGCATTGTTCATCTGGTGAATGGTGTTGTCTTGATTGAAGTCAGAGATGACCAGTGTAACGAAACACTCAACAAATTCATGGAAGTCAGAAATTTCTAAAAAATAATAAGTCTAGGATGAGACATGGATAACTCTTCAATCGCTCATCGAGCCATCACACATGTTGAGGTGCATATATTACTGGAAAAAATGAGAATTTTGAAGTAGAATTAAATGAAGAATACCTAAATACTTGTTGATCATGGAGGTTAGCCAATTCTAAATTGAGCCTGTTAGTAATGGATTCTAAAAAATCAAGCTTAAAAGCTTGGCATTTAGATACAATTTTGAGTGTATGGAGGTCTCCCAATTGGTACTCATAGAATCTTCGATCATTGTCTAAATAGAAAAGGAAGACCATCATGGAGCAGGCATCCTATATATCATCTATAAACTCAGGCATGGCTATGGGAATAGGTGGCATCACCAAGTTTCCTTCATCTTTCCCCAATTCTTTATTAAAAAAACTAAGCTAGCTATCTCTAGTATCCCAAATATTTCACAATTTATTGGAATTATAGAAAAGAGCCATAGGATCGTATTTAATCTGAAGCATGTCTTTGATGGTGGCTATAGAGATTTCTACCTGCAACATGCTCCCCTGAATCATTCCTATTTTAGAATCATAACAATGGGTAGCTGCTTTAACTATCTCATAGTAAGAATGAATAATGGGAATCACATATTGGGTGAGGTTCAAACTCCAAATATGAATCCCAAAGCTTTCTATGTCTTTGCTTCTTAAATTTTGACACATCTGAGCATGTGAGCCTTCCCTGAGAGTCTTGACAGATTTAGATAGTTTTGTATCAAAGACTTTATTGATAGGTTTTAGGACAAGAGATGAATCTTTGTCCCTCCCTCCTTCTAATTTCTTTACTCAGTGAACCTTTTGTCTTAGAGGTGCTAGTGCAAATGCATAGGCCTTGTTGGCCAACACAACTTGAGGAGGGATGGACACTCTTTGAGGTAACTTTTTTCTTTGCGAAGACCCTTCTTCCTTTTCCTTCAAAGGATCCATTATTTCTTCTGATAAAGCTACCTATCTTGTTGGATATTTCTTTTAGAAGAGCATGAATGTTTTGTGCAGAAATAATTTAAGATTGAAGCCATAGAAATGGCAAAGCTCAAACAAATTTTCAAAATAAAATTCTTCACTGAGTTGTGGTTGGGATTTATAGAGCAGGAACAAGATAGGGAAACATTTATTGTCTATCAGATGCATTTATTATTGAACACATAGAAGTACTGAGAGGGGGGCTGAATCAGTACTTAATCAAATAATTTTATTCCAAATGTATTTAACCAAATGTAAGAATTTAAACCATGAGAAACAAGAGAACACACAAGCACAAAACCACAACACAAGATTTACATGGAAAACCCTAGAAGGGAAAAACCACGGTGAACAAGCTACTTGGATCTATAGTCTAAATCTAGCCTCACAAATAGAAATAGGTTTACATTAACATTTATGGGCTACAACCCAAAGGAAGCTACAACTCTCTCAAGTGCTACAACATTTACAACTTTTACAAAGAGAGGCTTCAACCTCAGTTACAACACAAGTATCTGATTTAGATCCTTCTTTCAAAAAACTGACTGCTTCAACCTTCTGCTGATCTCTCCAAACTTTGCACAACTATCTCATCTTTGTATAATCATAATACCAAGCTCTGTAACATCAAAATACCTTAAGATACTCTTCTCCATCATCACAACTGTCTCAATTATCTCCACAACAACATCACTTTACATAAACTAATCCTTTCCACATTTCATCATCAATACTACTCTGTGGTTACTTTGTTCATGAAAAATCATTTCTATTACACAATAATCATCACACACATTATTCAACAACTTTGATCTTACATTTATATCATTTGCAAGCTTCAAAAACTTTCTCCTTTGTTGGCCAAGATGAAACATGTAGCATGAAATGTGCAATGGCCACAACAGTTAGCTCCCAAACATTTGTGTTAAGTAGAAATCAAATGTGGTTAAAAAACAAGAGTTAATTAGGACCTAATTTACCTTAGCACACTCTTCCACACTAACTCACACTTCCAAACAGATGGCATAATCATTAGCATACACCAAATCAACCCAGCAAACACTTATCCTTCCTTGCATTTAGCTCCAGACCTAAAGCGGTACCGTAGGAGATAAAATTACATCATGCGGACCAGTCAAAAGGTATTTTATGACTTGCAAATCATCCCTATACACTCCTTTTATCATTTCAGGCTATTTCATGCTACCACAAACACTTGAACTTTTATGCTGGTATTCTTAACATACTTTGTTTAAATAGTCTTGATGTAATACATTGAAGATCATACTTGCGGTAAAAGAAACATTTGAAACTTGAACTAAGCATATCAACTAATCATATAAGCTTATCATTCAATTTGTAAAGCCAAATATCAGTGTGTGGTGAAATGTAGTGGCATCCATGTAATCTCCCTCTACTTACTAGTAGCAAGACTTGTCTTCACACAACTAACTCTAGAGAAACTTCTGTTGTACATATTATGACTTAAGATTTGAAATATTAATGTACCTTTTACTCATATCTAGTCATCCTTGAAACTAGAATGTCATATCTTCATCTGTGGAGAAATGTGGAGCATTCTTTTATCTCTTTGTGACTACAGTTACCTTTTTTCATTACTTCCTTCACTATTTTGAATCTAAAACACTTTGCGGTGGACTCCATGATCTCAAATTTGAACCATTGATGCCTGAGAGTAGTGTCTAGCTATCTTATAATTCACAAACCCATATCTACATCAGTGGTAGAATGTGTTACACTTTCCTAAGCTTGTGACACCTTTCCTGACTTGAACTATAATTAACCAAATTTCTTCAAACTTTCTGCAACATTCTTTATCTAGTGCCAATCCACATGACTTCATATCATCCAAGTACAACACAATTCACCCAACATAGTATCCATGATATTCATTATCAGAATAACTGATCAAAGAAATTGATAACATGAACTTACACATGAACTTTAGAAGATAAGGTATGACTGTGTATAGATTATACTAATCCTTTAATTTATTTCTTATCTTACACCATCACTGTTCCTCTGATCTACTGGTACAACTATGTATAGATGATACTAATCTCATCTCTCCTTTGACTTGCTCCTTTGACATCACATACAACAGTATGTCTTCTACATCACAACCTGTTGATATCAATGGCAACACATGTGCAACAATCTCCCCCATTCTCATTGATGGCAACACTGACCTGATATGCAAATTTCTCCCCCTTTGACATCAATGGCAAAGGACTGGTTGTCTTCCTCTATTCTAGAAAAAAAAAAATAGGCTCCTCCTATCTGTACAAACCTTATTATTCTTTATCAATCCACTCCCCCTAAGAAGTGGCCTTTGTCACTCCAAAAACTGATATGGCAAAAACTCTTATTCTTCAACTTCCTTATGATATTCATGGATACTATTTATAGAGTGTCTTGTTCATATTAAAATAGCACTAATTACTCCTATCTTATACTTCGCATATCTATACAATCATCAAAATTTGTCTTACCTTCAACATGTCTTCAATTTACTTAGAAGGAAGAAAATTCTTATATATTACCTTTAACTAGGCTAGAGTTGTATCTTGATTCTTCTTTGCAAAAGATAGAATGTGCAATTTGCTTTCATGTTGAATGTACAAGTCTTCTGCTTCTTCCAAAGTAGTTGGAACCTTTACTTTTTGTGCAACATTTTTGAGCTCTGATAAATTGCTAGTCAAGACTACTAACCTCATACTCACCACTTCCCTTATCTTTCCAATTTCACTCTTTATTTGCTCCCTTTGATCCAAAAGTTGCTTCAACTAGGAATGGAGATTTTCTATTTGGGCCCTAGGAGCTCCATCTTTATCCTTTAAAGGATCGTATACTTTGGCTGCTTGAGTTAATTATGACTCAATAGAGTCAATTTGATCTTTTATGCTTTTAGTAGTTACTGGCCAATTCAAGCAAAATTGATATAAACCTTTGGCATCCTCTAAGCATTTTTGAATAATTTTCATATTCTCTTGCAATTTACTATGTGCTTTACCACATGTATCGAATGGATCTGCCAATCTTTTATTATTTACCTACTCAATTATCTTTTTCTTAGCCTGCTTCTCTAGATAAAATGAATGAGCCTTGAAACATTCCAACAAAAGTTTCATTTGCTAAGTAGGAGGTAGAGTTGGATCTCTCTTTACCTCAGGCAATTCCTCCTGAATTATCTTAAAAACTCCTTCCACTTGTTGAAGAATTTCTTATCTTGTGGTGGATTGAAGTATATCTCCCAGTTGTAACTTGTGGAGGTGAGATATGTTGGAGAAGCTAACTTGTCCATCAAGCATAGGCAATTGTAATAGTTGCAAAGTAACTACTAGTTGAATCTGCATTTGTTCCACCAAAAACTCATCAATTGAGTCAATAGGAGAGGAGGAGGAAGATGTATCTTGTACTCTATCTGAACTCTCCCCTTCATCTACTTTCACCTGCTCCTCTTGTTGATTAGGGTCACCCTACTGCTCAGTATTCTCTGGAGGAGGATTATCTTGTACAACATTATGATCAGGAGATACATTTCCTTCTCCTTGTGCAACTTGCTCTTCATCGTGTGCAACTTACTCTTCTTTCTCCTCTTGTTGAACTTGTTCTTCTATGTTATGCGGAGGAGAAATAATATTGTGAGGTGGCAAAACTATGTTGTGTGGTGGAGAAACTTGTGGTTGCTCCACATTCTCATCTACTTTCACTCCTTCAAGTATTTTCCTTGTCACTTCTTCAGTTTCTTTCCGAATCATATTCTGTCATGTTTCTTCATGCTCATAAGAGCATCTACCCTATGCTTGGTTCTTAGCTCCTACACTTACAATTGGGATATTTTATCTTTTTCTTCTTGCAAGATATTAGTTCCGGCCTTATCAAGAGATTGTTGTCTTAGCTCATCATCAATTTCTATGGCTTTTTCTCTTCTTTGCCTCAGAGCCTCAGCTAGGCTCTCTAGAACCTTTTCAATAATGTCATTCAAAGGCACATTATATTTAACCATATACATCACTATAGTCTTCTCTATAGTGGTATGGTCTTCAGGAGGCACATCTAGATATAAATATGTTGTATCCTTCAGTATACCATAATGCACATTTGCATTGAAGATTGTATCTAATTGTAGAGGCTCATGTTGTGGGACCAGTGGAGGAGTTTGCTTATATTTCTTCTCTTTCTTCTTTCACATAGAGGTACCTTCTTCTCCTTCTTCTTTCTCTTCTACCTCCTCTACTTGTTTCTTCTTTCTTTTAGTGGTTTGTTTTGTTCTAGCATGCTTCTTCTCTGTAGTCTTCATCTGTTCCAATGTTTCAAAAGATGCTCTTCTTCCAATGGACACTATTTGTGCTGATCCAAAGGGCTGTAGAGCATTTGTTAGTAGATGTCAACCTACTGGTCTTTCTAGTCCCTTGGGCAGCTGGCAAAATAACAAAAGCTTGTTATGGATCCTCTGCAGGGATTTCTGAAGTGGACTTTGGTGGAATACCCCATTTCTTGTGCAATTCATCTTTATGCTTCTCAATGTGCTCCTCCACACTTCTTTTATTCTTCTTATCTATTATTTCATCATAGGTACCAATTCTCTTAGTAGTTGTGTCTTTAGGTTTGCTAAGCAAAATATCAATGTATATGTCTTGATTTGTTCTCTAGAAACATCATAGGGAAATCATGCAATCTATGCAATCATGGAATCCATGCAGAAGAAATTTCCTTACAAAGCTATAGTCTTTTTTAACCAAAAATGTGATTTGGTCTTTGTATTTCTGTACAATGCTGGATGGAACTTTGTCCCTTGCTTGCATATTAGTTTGTAGGTTTTTTAAGAAACCCTAGTACATTGTGCTATAATTATTTTCATTTCCAAACCCTCTCATATGGTTTTTAATTTGTGTAGCAATAGGAAGGTGTTGTTGCCAAACTTTTCCCTTAAAACTAGGGAGTTCATTCAAAATGTAAAATGCAAGACAAACAATGAGGGTACCATACTTGAAGTTGTATCATGTTTCTTTTGTCCTCTTCAGGTTTTCCAATAGTTGTTCCCTCATCACCTCACATAGGTCAAAATCTTTGCCTTCCTTTACCATCTGGTATGTAGTGCAAATTATTGTACCAGTGGCAGACCCTTCTCCATTTGTAAAATAAACCTTGTAATTTGTTCCCATTGCAGCATACTAGGCACCTAAGTCTGTTATGTCATTTACAGTTAGGGTCCTCTTGTCAAATTTGGCACCTGTCAACTCAGTGACCTCCTTTTAATGGATTTCATCACTGATACAAGTCCGGTGGAACTTAGCCCAATAACTACCCTGATTGTATCCTCAGTGATCATATGGGGTTTATAAAGATACATGAATTCATCTTGAATTCTACTCAAAATATATCTTACCCATTCATGCTCATCGCAAAAGTTAGGGTAATCCTTCCATATGTCTAGTTGCTTGGCCCCCACATTGGCATATTCTAGTTTGTAGATAACATCATCATCCAAGAGTTGATCTCTAATCTCCTCAAATATCACATGATTAATCTCATCCAACTTGGAGTGAATGTAAAACCTAACATCTTCTGTGTACACAACATATGCGGGAACATTGGAAAACACTCCTTCCTTATCTACCTCCATAGATTTGTAAGGAAATTTCTTATATTTCAGCCTTGGTTTCTTAGTAACATCTAGCAATTGAGGAGTAACTATTTCAAATTTATTTCAAATTGAGAAACTAGGGTTTTATGGAATAACAAAAAAATACCTTTGTGTTCTATCGCTAGGGTTTCTCCTTCCACTCCTTTCTTCTCAAATTCACCAAGTATTATGAAATTCTTCTTCTCTTCTCAGCTCCAGATGAAAATGCTTTGGTTTTGAATGAGATTTGAACATGAAAATGAAGCATATGTATCTTACATTTTCCCTAATTTTCCACATTTAATGCACCTTTATCTGGTTAGTTAAATTACTGCCAGAGTGCTCTATAAATCCATAGAGACCCAAAACCATTCCGCAATCCTTCGCATCTTGTGATTTTGTTCCAAAAATTTGGGGGAATGAAACTATCTTGCCTTATCAACAAATTTTTCTCTCACTTTCATGCCAACTCATCTGTATGTATAGCTTCCATTAGATATACACTAGTCAGCTCCCCCTGACCCTATGCCTTCTCTTAATCAACAATGAAATCTTCTGCACTAGGTAAAAGCATAAATTCTTCCTTCTCATTATCTTGTTCTGTCTTCTTTCTCCATATCTTTTCCATTTCCTTCTTTTGTTGAAGTTCTAGAGTTTCCTCTATCTTCTTTTTACTGAATTCATGGTTTCATAGAACCACTTTTGCAGAATCTTGCTTTATGCCCAAAGTTGTTGCACTTGTAGAAAACAACATTATATTCTAGTGTCATACCATTCCTCCTTACTTTAGTTCTACAATCAACAACACTATGACCAAAATTATTGCATGCATAACAATAACCATAGAAGGAATAAGAGATTCTAGCATCATGCTTTGAAGACACAAATGAATTCTTCCTCATATTATGATTTCTTCTTGCCTTAGTTCTACAATCAATAGCCTTATGACCAAACATATTGCAATAATTACAGTAACCATAAAAGGATTGAGAGAACCTAGGATTAGCAACCTGTCTAGGAGGAGATCTCTTGAAATTTTTCTTCTGATCATTGACCTATATGAAGTCATCGTCATCCCACTCCTGCTCCTTATCTTTAGTCTCCTTAGAATCTTCAGTGTAGGGTGCTTCCTTTTCATTTCAAACATGCCTTCGGGTATATCTTTTTTTGAGCTCTGACCTTTTTCAAATCCAATGCCACCCTTATTCTTTAGAGGTCTTTGACTACTGATTAGCTCATCAAGGATGTTAGTACTTTTCTTGAGCTTTAAACCTTTGTCTATCTAATCCTTTGCTTTCTCGAATTCTTTCCTCAGAGAGACAATTTATTTTTCTAGTTTGAAGCATTCAACTAATTTTTCATTGAGATTACCATTTAGACAATCTGCAACCTTCTTACCTTCTTCAACTTGAAATTTCAATTTGACAATTGCTTCTTTTGATTCTTTCAGCTTAATCTTATATTCTTCATTTCCTCTCCTTACTGCATTCAAATCTTCTAGGGAAGAAATAAGTTCTCCTTCATAATCAACTTCACAATCTTCTGCATTAAAGGTTGTCATATCTTTATCATCTTCTTGAGGATTCTTGTCATTAAATAGTACTTTAGTTCTTGGATGTGTTCCACTTTAGGATCTACCTCATCTATTTAATTGTATCAAGGAACTTCGCTCTAATACCATTTGTTGAACACATAGAAGTACTGAGAGGGGGGGTGAATCAGTACTTAATCAAATTCTTTTCTTCCAAATGTAATAATTTTAACCATGAGAAAGAAGAGAACATACAAGTACAAAACCATAACCCCAGATTTACATGGAAAACCCTAGAAGGGAAAAACCATGGTGAGTAAGCTTCTTGGATCTAGTATCCAAATCCAGCCTCACAAATAACAATAGGTTTACATTAACATTTTTGGGCTACAACACAAAGGAAGCTACAACTCCCTCAAGTATTACAACACTCACAACATTTACAACTTTTACAAAGAGAGGCTTCAACCTCAATTACAACACTTATCTGATTCAAATCCTTCTTTCACAAAATTGACTGCTTCAACCTTTTGTTGATCTCTCCAAAATCTACACAACTATCTCATCTCTATATAATCATAATACAAAGCTTTGCAACATCAAAATACCTTCATATACTCTTCTCCATCATCACAACTCTCTCAATTGTCTATGCAACAACATCACTTTACTTAAACTTATCCTTTCCACATTTCATCATAAATACTACTTCTGTGGTTACTTTGTTAACACAAAATCAATGCTATTACACAATACTTATCACACACATCATTCAACATCTTTGATCTTATATTTATATCCTCTTGTTAGCCAAGATGAAATGTGTAGCATGAAACGTTCAATGACCACAACAGTCAGCTCCCAAACATTTGCAGTAAGTAGAAATCCAATGCAATTCAAAAACAAGAGTTAATTAGGACCTAATTTACCTTAGCACACTTCCAAACACATGGCATAATCATCAACATACACCAATTTGGCCCAACAAACACATATCCTTCGTCGCATTTAGCTCCAAACCTAAAGCGATACCAGAGGAGACAAAATTATATCATGTAGACCACTCAAAAGTCATTTTATGACTTGAAAATCATCCCTATACACTCCTTTTATCATTTTAGGCTATTTCATGCTAGTGCAAACATTTGACCATTTATTTCAATATTCTTAACATACTCTTCTTACACACTCTTGATGTAATACATTGAAGATCATACTTGCGGTAAACAATAACATTTGAAACTTGAACTGAGCATATCAACTAATGACATAAGTTTATCATTCAATCAACAAAGCCAAATATCAATGTATTGTGAAATGCGGCTTGGCATCCACAATCTCCCTCTACTTGCCAGTAACAAGACTTGTCTTCACACAACTGACTCTGCAGAAACTTCTGTTGTACATATTATCACTTAAGATTTGAAACATGCATACCTTTTACTCATATCCAGCCATCCTCCAAACTACAATGTCATATCTTCATCTTCATAGAAGTGTGGAGCATTCTTCTATCTCTTTATGACTACACTTACCCTATTTCATTATTGACTTCATTCTTATGACTCTAAAACACTTTGCGGTGGACTCCATGATCTCAAATTTGAACTGTACATGCCTGAGAGTAGTGTCTAGCTATCTTCCAATCTGCAAGCCCATATCTACATTAGTGGTAGAATGAGGTACACTTTCTTGAGCCTGTGACACCTTTCCTAACTTGAACTATACTTAACCAAATTTCCTCAAACTTTTTGCAACATTCATTATCTAGTACCTATCCACATGACTTCATATCATCCAAGTACAACACAATTCACCTAGCATAGCATCCATGATATTCATTATCAGCATAACTTATCAAAGACGTTGATAGTTCATGAACTTACACATGAACTTCAGAAGCTAAGGCACATGATTGTGTACAGATGATACCAATGCCTTAACTTATTCCTTATCTTACACCATCATTACTCCTCTAATCTGTAGGTACAATTGTGTATAGATGATGCTAATCTCATCTTTCCTTTGACCTGCTCCTTTGACATCACATTCAATAGTATGCCTTCCGCATGACAACCTGTTGACATCAATGACAACACATATGCAACATTTATATAATATCTTTCAAATGTCCCTTCACACACTTGAAACTACCATTCCGTATGCAGAAATATCTTGTCCCTTTATTCAACTACTTTTAATACCATATCTTCAGGTAGTTGAGTCATCCTCTTAGAGATCTTCTAGGGTCTATAAGGATCTTGTAGTTACAAAAGTTTGACACATGTCACTTTATGAAAGCAGTAATTTCTTACATGAAAATATGTAGAAAAAATGGTCATCCACATAATACACTTATTTGGAAAATGGTGGGTGACTCATTAGCTAACTAGGACAGAAAACAAAAATCAAGCCACTTACAACTTGCTCTTCATTTGCAGCTTTATTAGAAAACTAAACCAAAACAAAATTGTCATTGTATATTGCAACCCAACTAGGATGACAATGGCAGAATGAAAATATGTTTGTTGACTGGAACTACAAAATAGCTTCCATTGTTGAAGATTCTATCCTTTGGCACCCATCTTGAGCTCATAAGAAACCAAATAAATTGTATAAAAAAGTATAATGAAATCTATACCCTCTTTCCTTCCTATCTTCAAGTATCTCTTCATTTATTTTGTAATAACATTCATACTAACCCAAATATTCCTTCTGATCTGATGGAGGGAAGATTAGATCTTGAAACTCTAGCTCAATTTGGTATTCATAGGTTTGTTGGTACTTATGATCATTAGAAGCTTCATTTACATGATCCCCTATATGATTGAGATATGGAAATATATCAAAGACTAGATTAAAAGTGACTACATTGCCTCTGACTATTTTGAACTTGATCAGAATCTCTTGCTAAATTAAGAAAGGATCATTTGTGTTTCTTGTTGATGTATAAATTTCTGGGTCTAATCCAACAATCAACATGGGAAACTCTGAAACATGGGATTTCTTCTCAGACTGACCTCCAGATTTTAGGGAAGCTGGCTCTTCCATTTTCAAAGGGGTTTTGAGAAAAAGAATAGAAGAAGAAACAAGATTATAGATACAATATGAAACTAACTCTATGGTGATGCACCAGATTTAAAATAACTACCCAGTTGCACAGTGTCAAACCTTAAAAGATTTAACTGGAAATTAAAGAGCATAGATACATGATTAAACTCAGTTTGATAAACAGATTTTAACAAAGGCAAGGAAATAGAAAATTAAAGAAATGAGAAATAGAGATTGACTCAGATATGCACAGAATAGTATTTCTTATTATTTGAATGGTAACAAATTATAAAGGCTGAAGATCTGTACAAAATAACCTGCTACATTCTCATTAAAGAAAGAACTATTGAGGCAAGAAGAAAACATATGTTTGCTGCTCTAAAAATCTCTGTGTATAGAACTCGCTAACTCTGTCTCCCAGATCTACATTTATAGCCAAAACCTGAAGGAAAATAACTCTGTAGACACCTAAAAATGTCCAACAGCTTGTGATTAGCATGTTTTTCCCTAGGTACCCATATCATCACCTAATTAGTTGAATAAATCTTATTTATTTGACTAATTCCATTTATTCCATTTCAATCCCATAATCCCTTCTTCTATAATTAAATAAATTTTATTAATTTATTTATTCATGTCCATTTATCCTCTCTAATTAAATAATTATTTTTTATTGTTTAATTAGTCATTTATCCATTTTCCTATAATTAAATAAATTTTTATTTATTTAATTATCTTTCCACATCACAATCCAAAATTAATTAAATAAATTAAATATTTATTTAATTAATAAAACCCTAAAAATATCTTCTTGCTTTCTTACTAAAATTGCAACTCATGCATATATAATTAATTTATTTAATTAGATATTTCATCTATTATTCCTCTCATCTTTTTAGGATTTATTTCCTTTAAAGCAAAAAAAATCAAATCTCTTTCTATCTTTTTAAATCCTATCTTATCTCCTTTCATTTTCTCTTTTATCAAAAAATCAAATGAAATCTTATCTTATCAAATCTTCTTCCCTCCACATCAAAAATCTCATTTTCTTCCCCTCTCCATAATTAATTAAATAAATTCTATTTATTTAATTAATTTCCTTGTTCTTCTATTTTCCTTAAATGATTAAATAATTTTAAATTATTTAATTATTGCATCCTTCTTCTAAAAATAAATAAAATTAAATATTTTATTTATTTATTCATCATGCACATAAATTAAATAAATTTTATTTATTTAATTTATATTTCATTCACTCTTATCTTTATCATTTTCTTCTAAAAATGTGCAAGTGGGTCCCATTGTCCATAAAATAGCAAAGAATCAAAATGGAAGATTTAATAAATTATAAAAATCAACTATCCTCATCACTTAAATCTCAAAATAGAAAAAAACATTCTATCTTGGAAAGGAATCTTATCTTTATCAACAAACCACCTAATCTTTTTAAATAAGCAACCTTTTGTGTGACATTTGTCATCTTTCTATTCGCACACATCCTCTCAAGGTTTCTCAACCATTGATCTTCTTTCTCACAAGTCTATAAATTGAACCCTCTTCCTCCATTTCAAAGATACATGCTTTCAAGTAAACTTACTCTGCAGAATCCATAGCACGCCTTTGGCACCCACACCATCTCATAGCTTATATCCACCATTTTTATTGTATTGAAGCCCATCTTCATTACAAGAAGTATCCTAGCCATCTCTCCATTGTCATCTTGAAGAACAAAGCAAGGAAGTGAGTTCTTGAGGGCTTCATTCATCACATAAAGATCGATTGAGATTAGGTGAACAATGGAAGCTGCGAGGTAACAAGGTTCCAAGGTTTGTTCTTTTGTTTTAAAGCTTTGTTATTTGCAAGTTTCATTATGTTATTGGGTTTGATATTCATTATTGATATTATGCACTTTTCCCCTTAACAATCTCTAACTGCCCAAGAAATCTCAACTGAACACTCATGAAATCTGGCACAAAATCCGGTAATGAATTGGCAACTATAACTGGAAAAATATCTCTTTGCCTATGTTGTTTGACCTGTGTGAGGAAAACTTCCCATCACTCCATTTTTATCTTGCATGAGAAAATAATTCCCGCTGCTCCATTTTTGTTGTCCATGAAAAGTGAATGGCTACAATTTATTTAGGGTTTCATCTTTACCTTCCTGTGAGGAGTCAAAAATTATATTTTAATAAAGCTTCACTTTATTATTTGTTGTGGCTTTTTAAAATCTGAGAGACTCTTTCCCTTTGATTAAATAAAGCATTTAGCTTTATATAATGGGCCCACCATACATTTAAAGGAGACTCTTCATTAATAAAAGACTCTACTTCTTAAGACTCCCCTAACCCTTTGATGCATTTTATTAAAATGAAAATAAAACATTGGGTTTTTCCTGAGCTCTGTAGCTCCCATGCATCATCCTCTGCTTGTTGCTTGAGCTTCTCTCTCCTTCCACTTAAACCATGTGGAGGCTTCTGAAGCTTGCTTCTAACAATCTTGTCTTTGTTGCCACCTGTCCACATCTGATGCCTCCTTGAGCCTCTCTCAAACATCCTCAGGTGCCTCTAAGTGTCATCCTCTAGTGTTTGCCTTTTGAATCCCAGCGCACCATTAATCTACTTCTAATCCAATGGTTGTTGAGTCTCTCCTGCTATCTTTATGTGGGCTTCTTGAAACTGAATGAGCCACTCCTCTTATGAATCGTACTTGCTTCTCGATCTGATGCTATGGCTCATCATTTCCCTTGATGATGTCTCCTCTTCATAAACCATGCTATGTCCTTGAACAACTGAGGCATATGAAAAAGATGCCACACTTGAAGGCCGAGCAATCTTCATATTTGTAGCATAAGGTAATGTCTAATAGCTATGCCACACTTGAGTGAATGCGCCATCCATGTGCCCAAGGCTAAGTGCCTATCCATGGAGATGGTGGCATTTCTGATATGGCAAACACTTCATATCGCTGGCTGTACTTTATGTAATGCAATGACATTATACTGGCTATGCTATGATTCAATAAAGATTAAACATTTATTAGATTTGGCTAAGATCTTTATAGCCGTGATGTTGTGCCTCTGCAATACTAACATTTTGTGTCATGGACCGAGCACCTTTATACTGTAGCGGCACCATTATTGATTTGCCATGTCTCTTCAATTGTTTGAGTTTTAATCAGCATCACCCCTTTCAAGTGATGACACTTCATATGATGTCGTCTCATAAGAACCTGCATTTGGAGTTAAATGATGGCAACGTATTGCGTATAGAAGCTGTGCCATTCTCCATGTAAGGCAGCATTGTATGAGGCTGAACCTCTTTGATCTTGGCATTGTAAAATATTAACAATGTTGGGTACCTCTTTTCATGGTATGCTTCATAACTCTGCAAAGGCCGACCCTTTCATGACTCTACAAAGGCCGACCCTTTAATGGCTCGCACTCATCTAAAATAAATAGTTTTGCCTTTAGTTCTCTAAATGCTGCATGTGGTGCATATATTCTCTTTGCCAGAGACTCTTCAATTGTTTGATGACTTAATATGTGCAAATTATTTCCTTCTTCATAACACTAAGTGCCATTGTATGACAGCGTCACTCCTTTCTTTAATCATTAAACAAACTTCAAGTTCTTTCCTTATGGCGTCAGCAGCATGATGTTTCATTTGATATGGCTATGTCTTTGGTTGAAATGGCATTCAAAACTTAGAGGTGGCCGTACCTCTTTGATCTTTGGTGCCTCTAAGTTTACAATGAGCAGCGCCCTGTTACAGTGACAGAGATTTGTGTGAATAGGTAGTGTGAACCTGATAGCGAGACTTGCATTACACTTTTGAATTTTTGATAGGCACCTTTGACCATGGCCTACAACATGACTTTAATGACACATTACCACCATCATAAGAGACTGTATAATTTTACTAAGGCCTGCACAAATCTTGGGTTGCTCCTTGTTTATCTGGCCGCACACTCGAAGTATGAATGCTCTTTTGCATTGAATCTAGCCGAATCCATACCACTTCAAAAGTGATGTTATTTTCCCTTCCATTCAACATTTTTTGAAGTCTCTAATACACGTATTGAAAGTCATGTATTCATTTTCTATGGTGTGAAGCTAGGAGAGTAAAAGGAAAATGTATTTTCCTTCAACCTCTTGATTTTTACATGTCTTGTTTTGGAAATTAAGAATTTTATCTCTTTTGTAAGCAACAATGCTTGAAGTAATTTAGTATTGCTCTATTGCTGAGAACTTTTAGTCTCAATAAGCTCTCTGAGGCGGAGATATTTGATGTTGTGGAAGTCCACTACCTTGACCGTCAACATTAGACTTTCATTTATAATATTTGTCCAGATCAAAAAGATTTTATGTTTATGACTGAACCCTACATCACTAATGATCATAGCATAGTTGATGCTCTGGTCAAAATCATCAACTATGTACAATGCCTTTCAAAGAAAACCTGAGTTCCATAGTTATCACAACCACAAACAAGATGCCAACAACCAGCTCCAATTCGGGCTTACCATCTCTTTGCTTACAATTTTCATGAAACCAAAACTTGCCAGTATTGACTCTGCAGACTTCAATAAATTGTACGGGGCTAACTTTGATAGTATTTTAAGATAACATTCTTGCAATCTGGAAGGGTGCTGACAGACCAAGAAAATTAATGATAAGAAGTCCCATTGGATCACACAGTGACACTTCACAGGCTGATTACCTTTTGCTTTTTTCTAATTAATATGATTAGATGTTGGTGATACCTCAAGAAACTACCATATATTCAACTAATAGGCTGAGTCATGCTTTTGACTCTAACTAACCTTAGTGCCTTTATTCACAAGATGCAACATGAATCTTCCTAACATTGAAAATTTTGATATGATGTGCAAAATTTTCACAACATTTCTTATAGACAACTCCTTGTTGTTGCAAATGTGCATTGATGCTCTAGAGTAATGAGGTTCCAAATTGGCTAGAGAGTCCTTTTTGTTTGTGTTTTCTTGTTGATCTCTTGGAAAAGGCTCTAAAAACTTCATGTTGCAATCTTCTTCATAAAGAAGATCATATCCTTATTGGATAATTAGGAACAAATCTTCAATTTTCTCTTTCCAGCACACAATATCCACTAGATCATCCTCCTCTATAGATTGCAAGGCATTTTCCTCTTTGGCCCCTATTTCTAAGCAATGTGCATGTTTTTCTTTCTCAAAGGTGGTTAAGAGATCGTCACTATCAAAGTATTCTTACCCTCGTCCTATTTCTTCCACCAATTGCCTATGTATTTGAAATTCCTTATCACATAAGCTCTACATTCAGTTTTTGTCTTTCCGATCTTGATGACAAGAATCCTTAGCATCAAAATGACAAAGGACCTACTCATTTTTCTTTATTGGTGGATAGTTTGGGTTAGCAATTGTAGGGGTATAGGGAGTGGAGTTTTGTAAATGATCAAACATCTTCTTTGGATGGGGAAGGGGTTTGCTCATGTTTTGGTCACATAGGTGTAACTTCTAATAGGGGCTTTGAAGCATGGGGTCTGGATAAGCCTAAGCTTGGCTATATGAGAGACTTGGGAAGAAACATTTTGGTGATAGCTCATGAATTTCATAGATGGCAACTTACCAGCTTCTATCAGGATTATTTCAAATTTAATAGCTAGATCAAAGGATTTAGGTAAAGTTTCACCTCCTAAAATTTGTATCATAACTAAGATTTTAGGATTCAAGTCCTTTAAGAAATATAGAAATGAAAAACTAGGCTAAACAATCTAGCTATGTGATCTAATTATTATCAAATCATGACATAAATGTTGTAGAGGTAGCTGAACTCATATATTATCACCTCCTTCGAGGCACTCTACTTAAATATCATCCACTTCAATGGTCAAATAGTTAGTATAAATTTTACATGTCATTCCATTTGGTAAATATTTATTTATTTATTTGGTCAAAATTAACCTTCAACTGTTCAAGTAGATGATATTTTTTATGAATATTCCCACTATTCTATATATATAATATTAAAAGAGTACAATATTCACAAAAAGGATTGGGTGGAAAAGAAAACATACTCTAAAGTCTAACAAGACTTAATTCCAAAACATAGATAGAAACAAAGGGCCAAGCCCTAAAAACACTAAGCTGCTAAAGGAACAACAATACAAGGTAGATCTTTATCATTAGGATTATTCCCCCACACATCAATGAGGGTAGTATCATCTATCAACTCCCAACCGGAGAGAACACCATCATCTTTAGGATTATCCTCCCCAAGTGGTTGGGCACGAACTGGAGAAATGGCAAGTTGTAGACATAGGAATTTATTAGAACTAGGCCATCTAGCACCTCCACACCCTTGTGAAGAGGCCGAGGGATACCTAGAGAGTTGTGACCAACCACGAGTAGCAAATTTACGAGATGGTCGAGGCTAAGCCCCACGAGAGTAGGAGCCACAGTCTCTCCTAGTAGACTGGTTGTGACCACATTGTCGACCTCTAGGAGGAGAGGTAGAATCCAAGGGAACCTTAGCCATAGTGCAAGGGGTATTTCTCCAATGATCTAATAATTCCTGAAGATGAGCAATGCCAAGTGTAACTTTACGAGATTGCACTTGAATCTACATTAAAACATTAGAACAAATCATAGCTTTAGTGTATAGAAAGAAATGAACACGTGCAGTGCAATTGGAAAATAAGGAAGCATTTTTTTCTTTCCAAATACTGAATAAAATCTCCATCCTAAAAGCATGGCAGATCTAGGTGTATTTATGTGGGAGGGAAGGCTAATCTCCCAGTAGGACCATATGCCAAAAGAAGGAGCAGGTCAGAATGGCTAAAAAATTTGTGAATCTAGCTCCAAAATTCTTGAGCCTGGGGGAAAAACTAAAACAAATGCTTGAGGCTCTCAAGTTGTCCATAGAAAGGACAATGAGGGTATGGAATTCCTATATGGACAAGCCGATCCCCCATCGAGAGTCTTTGGTACAGAATTTACCACGCTAAATGAGCCAACTTGGGCTCCAGCATTACTGACCAAATACATTAGACCAGTGATGGCATGTTCCAAGAGAGGATTGAAGTTTCCAATGAAGGTTGAATTGTTCCACCATGTGCAAATGTGGTGAAATCAACAAATAGCCTTTGCAAGGCCTATAACTTTTAAAAGGGTATCTGAATACCACTTGCAACCCTTCCACCAAAATTTGACAGAGCGTACCCCTATCTTGTGTAGCATCTAAGGGGAATAGCTACTTTGAGGAACCTTTCTTCTTATCACTTTAATAAACACTATGCTTGTTTCTGATCATTAGGATTGAAAACAACATCAGGAGATGGATCCAAGAACAACAATACAAGTCAAATCTTTATACACGCAATTCTCAACAATGTGCAAATCAAGGGAGTAATAAGAAAGTTAGATTGGAAGACTGAAATTCTAGCCACGTGAGAATGCAAGGTCTGAAGAGTAGAGGAAATTCCCGTCAACAATTGTCATAAGGTCTTGCGTTTAAATTGTTAGATGCGTACGGACAATTTCTCACTATATATACTTCACTTCGCATTATTTGACATTTTATGATTCCGTTAGCATTATAAACTATAAGCATGAAAGAAGCAAAGGTTAGAGCATAAATTTTATTTTGTTTCATAGTGCAAAGGATTTGAGAGTTTATTACATTTCTATTAAGGAAAATTGACTTGTTTAGTAAACTGAAAGTGGCATAGAAAATCTATGGGAATATTTCTAATAGATATTAGCAATGAGTTTATAACAATTGAACAAGTAAAGGGATATGGTAAATACACAAGCCAAGCCTAGGTTGGAGATATCTAGTGAGATATTCAAGGTCGAGATGATTGGAAGGGCACACTTGACCTCATTCACCCACTTCTCAAAGTAGAGATACTCAAACATATTGATTTTTCAAAATAGTGCTATGCTTCATTTGATAATGGTTAATTATCCAAATGCTATGGGAATTCTAAACGCAACAAAAGTTTGCTAGGAAAAAGATAGAAAATGCTTAAACTTGGTGGTGGATATCAAGTAACCAAATATATATACGCCAATATTACTGTGTTAAACTCATTTTTCTACATGAAATCAGGTGACAGCGGTGCTCGGATGGGATTTATTATTGTTTGCATAGATCCAAAGGAGATAAAAAGATTAGGAAGATGAGACATAGTTGTTGTATGAAGAGGAACTGAAACACCCAAAGAGTGGATGCAAAATCTGAAAGATGTATTAGTTCCTGCCACCTCATCTTAGAGTACACAATACTCACACATACAAACAACTTTCAAACCAGGTGTTCTAATACATAAAGGTTTTCTAAGTTGTTATACCCTAGTAGATGAAGACTCTATTAGATGCAGAATTAGTGTAAGAGATATTGTGCAGACTGAAATAAAATGTTTATTAAATGAGTACAAAGATGAAGAAGTAAGCATAACATTCACTAGATATATCTTGGGAGCTGCATTGGCAACTATAAATGCATATGATATCAAATAGATTGTGATGAAAGAAAATGATAGGAAATTGATACCTGTCACAGTCCTTGCCTTTGCTTCTCCATGTGTTGGAAACCTATCATTTTCCCAACATTTGCAGGAGCTTGGTGTTAAAGTGTTGTGGTTGGTAAATAGAAAGGATTTGGTTCCCAAAGTACTTGGTGTTTTTCTAAACAAGAACATCAGTTGGCTCAACAAATTCTACATTGAATTCCATGGACATATGTTCATGTGGGAGTCCCCATTACTTTAGATAGCAACATCTAAACAATTGATGCAGGAGCATCCGAGTCCACAGGCAATCCTGCATTCCCAAAAAAAATTTAATTTAATTTCAGTTTTGATGTCTATTTTGATTTTCTTTGGTGTTTTCAAGCATCTCTTAACATTAGGAAACTTCAATCTCGCTCAAATTTGTAAAATTTTAATTATCGCCAAATCATTGTTTTAAGGCCCCACAGGGTAGTTTTAGAGAAACAATCATTTCAAGAAATCTATGAAGGCTGAAATAAAATCCTTTTATATGGATATTCTTAGATGTATTTTTCATAATGTGGTGAAGGTTTCATAGCCAAATTCTCAACCGTTTAGGAGAATTTAAAATCAGAAAATTTTGCCTTGTAGGCTACGGAAACAATTAATTTTTGAGATTTTTAAAAGCTAGAGAAAAATCCTCTTATGGGAAGCTTCAAGAGGTTTTTGTGCTCAAATTGGACAATTTCCATGCAAAGATATGAGCCTAGTCAAAAGTTATATTAAAAAAAAACATTTTTTGTGCTTTTTCAACATTTGAAAGTAAGTAAAGGTTCTCTAAACCATGATTCTCTTCTTAAAAACATGGTGTTTCTATTCTAGAGGCACTAAAATATTTTGAGGAATATGAAAAGCCAAATATTGCAGATGAAGTGTTATTTAAAGAATTTTTTTTGTAGATTAGAGGCATATTTCTCAAGGAAGATTTCGAGGAGAGAGATCTCTGCCCATGAGAGGGGCTTGTGAAGGAATGTTGTTGTTAGAGTGTGAGAGAGTATAGGAGATTTTCTCTATAGATTTGAGAGGCCATGAGAGGCCAAATATGTAATAAATTTGTTGCAGATTTGTAATTTGTTTTTGAGTCAAATTTCATTTAAAATAAAATAAATATTTGTGTTTGCATTCTATATTGTGAGTTTATGTGCTGCAGCAGTAGGTGGGAGTCCCACTTGCATCAAATGGTATCAAAGCTGGAGGTTCTGAGTGTATAGGTAGAGCACCGAATGTGAGGCAGCCTATGTCAGAACCTACAGGTGGTAGTTGAAGTGGTTGTATTGTCTGAAGAGCTCAAGAGAATTGTTGTAGGTGTACAAGGAGTCCTAAGCAATTAAGAGCTGAGAAGCCACAAATAATTGATTATGTTTTGTGCAGGTTGTAGATTGAGAGTGTGCGACAATTGTTTGATAAAATGACAAAGAAGCATAGTGTGAGTTTGGCATTGGGTAGCGCCTTAAGAATTTCATTTATTGAGAAGAGTGAAAGAAGGTTGGAAGAAGAAAGTTGGGAAAGAATTCAAGAACAATGTGCATAGATTTTAAGGAGGTTGGATGCCTTGGAGAAGAATAGAGAGATGGAAAAGAAGGCAAAAAAAAATGGGTAAGGTGAAGTACCATTATTCTTTTTATAATCATTTGTTTGCAAGTAAATTTTTGTGTGCAGAGGAGGATGAGGAAGAAGATGAAGAGGCAATTTGTGAAGAATTGAGAAGAGTGGAGGTGAGATTAGAGAGATTGAAGATTGTAGTAGCCATTGAAAAAGAGGGTGATAAAAAGGAAAGTGCGGTGGCTGAGAAGAGGAAAGTTGCAGCAAAGGATGAGAAGAAAGACAAGAGTAAAGAATTTGCAGTGAAGGCATGTGGTGCAGGACTAAATTTAGGGGTCTTATCAGAATACCAAATTAAGCAGCAAAATATGAATAGTAACTCAAAAACCATGCCACCACAAAATGAATCTATTTATTAGCAGCAACAAAATGATTACAAGACTACAAAATTCTCTACACAGTCTCATGGTGCATCAATCTTTGTTTACAAAAACTTTTCCAACATCTCTTTCTCCAAGAGATCAAACCAAGACAAATCTAACTAACTAAACCCTTCCTCAGAAGCAGAAGAAGGTATTTATGATACTCATAAAAAACTATTTAATTAACCCCCATCCATTACAAAATTGAATAAACTGTTAGAACAGAATAAATTACTGCCATTAAACCCCTTCTCTATATAACAATCACCACTTCGATAGTTAATACAGATTCATAATTTAAATAGTGAGTGGTGAAATGCCCTTTCAATGAACCATAGATTCTTGTATCAGCTTTTGTGCCTCTATCAGTGAAAACAAACTTTTCAAAAATGAGATGTTATCAGCAAACATTCAGTTTTTTGAACCTCAGTTATAAACACCTATCAGTGAATGTTGTGTTTTCTGAACCAATGTTCATTCAGTCAGCAAAAACCAAATTTGTGAAACTTGGACTTTGTTACTTCAATTGGAAAATTAGTCCATTTCCAAACCATCTCTTTGAATTCTTTATCGGTAAGTATCTGCTTTCGCAAACTCAGACTTGTTAATACAATCCCTTTAGTCATCATGCCCTTTGTCACCAAAATTTGACTTTTTCAATCCTTGGAATTGGTCAACATTTTTACTTTAACATTATCAGAAATACCACCAATCAGTGAACTAAAACAATTATGAACTCCATTCTTAAAGCCTTTATCGGCAAATGACTTCTTGACGAAACTAAGGTTTTGCAAACCACCAAAGTTATTGATATCACACTTTAGCTAACACTCAATCTTTCTATCAGTGATTTGGCCATTCCATGAACTTTGGAAACTCGAAATCCTTCAAATCATGTAAATGGTTAACTTGCAAAGTTTGAACTTTCCTTCCAAAGCTTGTTGGTGATGAGGCTTGTCAGCAAACCTCTAGATCAGCGAACTAAATAGTTTGCAAACTCAAAAAAAATTCCAACTAAAATCTCCCCTTCATCAAACTTTAAAAAATGCAAACTAGCCTTTGAATCTTGTCGATGAAAGTTCCCATCGACGAATTGAGTCGTTGGAAAACTGAAGAGTTCATGAACTGAGAAATTCTTCGACCAACTATAACTTAGCCAATTTTGTCCCAATCTTCACCAAAATGAAACTAGACATACCCAATTGGGTCTTTTACAAGATGATGTCCTAAAATGACCAAATAAATCCTAAATTGCTCCTAAAACACAAACACCAACATTGCAAGGTGTAAGGGTAAAACGTGAATCAATCAAATGAATAATGTATGACCCAAACATCAATAGAATAGGAGATAACAAAGAAGATTAAATGAAAATAGCAATGAATAACACAAAGCAAACCTTCCCTAAAATCGATGCTTCTGTTGTTTGCCTATTACAACATCCTTTTGTAGATAAAGTGAGCCCTCAGAGAGTACACTCTTTTAGCTATTCGTAGGAAGTCGATGGTAAATGGCTATGGTGATATGCAATGAAGATTAGCTTCAAAGCAAGTATGTGATCTCAAGCTTGTGGATGGTAAAAGGGTGCCAAAGGCGCGCTGGTGATATTTCTGCAGAGTAACAATGTCAAAACCCTGGATCAATAGAATGGAGGGATGAAGCTTGATTTATAGACTTGGAAGAATGGGAATCAACGGTTGAGAGGAGATGTGAAGATCAATGGCTGAGAATGGTTGAGGAATGTGCAACCAGTAGAAATGTGACAAGTGTCCCAGCTCCATCATGAAAGAGGGGATGTGACAAAATTGATTGGAGAGTTAACTCCATTGACTAAGCAGTTAACAGACTTGATTGATCAGTTAGAAGAGTGGATTGTGGAACTGACTGAATTGATTGAGGAATTGACTCAATTGACAGGTTAGTTAACACTTTTGATTGATTAGTTAACTAACCTCTAATTTGAGAAGAAATAGGCCATGTGGGTGAGGGAAAATAGGATAATTAAATATTAAATATATTTAATTACATGTGCAACCTGATGAGGTGGACAAGGTGAGGTGGAAAAGGTGAGGTGTAAAGGTGAGGTGGATATTTGAATTTAGAACTTAGGATAGAGGAATTTGGTTTAATTAAATAATTTATGATTATTTAATTGTGTAGGACATTTAGAAGAATTTTAATTAAATAAATTGAATTTATTTAATAATGGAACAATGAATCGATTAAATAAATTTGGAATATTTATTTAACTAATAGAAGAAGGGAATAAATATTTAGAATATTTATTTAGGATGATTTGTGTCATTTTTAAGCGTATACATTTTGCCCCTCTTTGATGCAATGCTGTTTATAGCGTTGCTTCAAAGAAATTGATAGTTTGAATGACGATACATGTCCCAGTTTGCCCCTGGTACAGGCTTACTGACGATAAGATGCCCCCTTGGGAGATTGGACGGGAAAAGGGCGAAAGAATCAGAGATGAACAATCTCATGAAGATGAAGGTGTTAGGATAGGCAAGAGGAAAAAGGATGCATTTTAGGGAAACGGGAAGAAAACTGGAGGAAAAACAGGCGCGGGAAGTAGTCACAGTCATCACCTAGCCAGAATTAGGGTTTGGAGGTTATAAATAGGAGCTGGGTCCACAAGAATAGTCATTTGTAAACTTGTTTGATCTGGATCAGAGTGAGAGAGCTTAGAGCAAACTTGGAGCAGCATGGCAGCCAGAGCAGCAGACATTCCACGCGAGGAGCATCTATTCGAGCAAGTCCGTCGATTCGGGCGGCCAGCAGAGGCAGGACCCCCGGTATGTGATTCAAAAAATTTCTCCTAGGGTCAATTTTAGGTGTCATAAATGCATGTAGAAAATAGGGCAAACATATGCGTCGAAATGCAGAACGGCGCATATGCTGCACGAAGCGGTGCTTTTGTCGTTTCGCTGTGCATATGCCGAGTTCGGTGGCGCATACGTGAAAATGGCGCATGTGTGCATTGTAGTGGTGCCTGTGTAATTAGGCGGTGCATGTGTATTTAGGCAGTGCATAGATTGAATGTAGAAGCGCATATGCTGAATGTTGTGGTGCATGTATTGGAACTATGCATATGTGCACTGTAGCAGCGCATTTGCATTTAGGCGGTGCATATGCCGATTTGGGCGGCGCATGCATCAAGAAATGGTGCTTTTATAAAGAAACGACACTTTTACCACCTGTAGTGGCGCATTTGCTTTGGATAGCAAATTACTTAGCCAAATTGATTTGATTAGCGTCCTATTTAAGGAATTGATGAGCTATCTCTGAGATTGTAGGAATCTAGTCAAGAGATGTAGTGTGCTGTTTTGATCAATTTAAAATGCTAAGTGTAGTTGATATAGTTCAATAGGTATGTTGAGTATGGTATATGCCATTTGAGACTGACACGTTGCCTTGCTTGCTTGCAGGAGGATATTCGAGACACACTGCAGTCAAGGGAGAGGTTTCCCATGCCCCTATTGCAGAGATACATGCTGACAGAGACTGACAGAGTGGCGCTTGGTGCCATGGGTTTAGACTACGTATGCTTCATGCCCGAGGTGCGGGCGAACCGGGGGCTACTGACGGCTACTGTGGAGAGATTCCACAGTGACGACGGGACCTTCCACTTTCCTACTGGAGAGATGACGGTGACTTTAGAGGACGTTTACTGGATACTGCACCTACCCGTGGTGGGTGAGTTAGTGGAGTATGACGCACAGCGGGATGCGGGACTCACTGAGTGCCAGCAAGTGTTCAATGATCCTAAACTGGTTGGACAGGTCATCCCATGGTAGGATATATATGATTGCTATGACTACTTCCCAGGGATTGTGGTAGGACTGATTGGGGGCGTTGTATGCCCGGACAGGAGATCGCATGGGTTCCCTATCGGATAGGGCAGGATTATGGAGCGGATGCTGACTGAGGGCACCCGATATGCATGGGGAGTCTGTGTACTGGCCCACCTATACCACGACATGCATCAGGTGGTGTACCACCGCCTCATGAGTCTATTGGCTGGGGTACTACTGCTACAGTTTTGGCTGTGGGAGCACATAGTGGTGACTAGGCCGATATGTGTCTTCGTGAGGCAGCGAGGAGAGCCATACAGTTATGGCTATGCAGGAGTGATTTCCCAGCACAGGCTAGGGAAGTTAGAGTATTGGAGGCACACCTTGGATGGGGTAGATGTGGTTGTCTGGTGACCATATATGGATTACGAGCCCTGGGACGATGAGGGAGACGAGCTGCCGTACTGCTTTAAGACCAGGTGGCTGATAGGCCGGACACGGCATATCCTAGAGAGACAGATGGTGGGCAGGGTACTGAGATAGTTTGGGAGGAGATAGGGTATGCCACAGGGACAGGCACTATTTGCACGGACACATGCAGAGAGGGTCTGATGGGGACCGATGGCTTCGTACGAGGAGGCCCTAGCAGAGTTCCGACAGACTCCTTATGTGGCATGGGATATGAGGAGAGATATAGCAGATGCAGGGGTGATGCAGGAGTATGAGGATTGGATCACTGCACATCCGTTCCTGAGATATTCAAGACCTGGCATGCTGGTGCCTCGCATTGATGAGGCAGACTTAGAGGAGGAGGGACAGGTTGGCCCAGGGCGGAGGGGAGCTAGAGGAGGGCGAGGAGGATGGGGTGGTAAAGCTGGAGAGAGGCCGAGACAGCGGAGGTAGTTAGGTCAGGCGGAGTAGGCAGAGGCACAGCAGCAGATACCTCAGCAGGCGCAGATGCCGCCACCCCAGTAGGTACCACAGCAGTAGGTGCCCCAGCCACAGGGGCCAGGATAGGCAGAGGCAGCACAGGGGCCAGTACAGGGAGATGTGCATGAGAGGACTATAGCCAGCCTGAGGGGATAGGTGCGAGAGCTATAGGCACAGTTGAGGAGGGTCGAGAGGAGGTGAGATACGGATGCCGCAGTGATCAGTGGCTTGACTCGCGAGAGAGATATGGCCAATGCATAGTTACGCATTGTCCATGTAGAGCGGGATACCGCTGTGGCCGCCATGGGGATAGATGCAGTGAGCTCTTTTTTGGTTGGGCAGATGCAGCAGGCACAGGCACAGGTAGGCCAGTTGCAGACGCAGTTGGCACAGGTACAGACAGAGCTTGCCAGAGCACAGTCACAGGCTCAGTACTACTGAGGTTTATACCATGGTGCCGTGGCATCGAGTCAGAGGGTGGGGAGCTTCAGGAGTCAATCTGGGGTGACTCATAGAGCAGGTCCATCATAGTCAGGGGCATTCGTGATGGGTCCCCAGCAGTCAGGAGTTGGCAGTGGTGGCCCACAGCAGCAGGGATAGACACAGACCAGATTTTGTACTTTTGGGACATGTATCATCGTCTGTTTGGATGTATATTGTATATGACACTTTGATTTTTGAGAGAGATTGTGATATTGTACATTTGGACCTCTTATATGATAGTATATATGATGATGCAGCTTTGTGTATCTATTGCATGTGTTATGAGATGATGATTTACTTCTATTGTATGATGTGATGTATGTGCATAGTTAGATGGTCTATCCGATGCTATATGAGATGCTTTTTGATATGATGTTATATGATGTCTATATGATTTAATGCTTCAAATGTATGCAAATGTAATATGATTTCTATGTGATGATGCAGCTGTGTGTGTGATGTTATTGGATGTCTATATGATCTAATGTTTCAAATGAATGCAAATGTAATATGATTTCTATGTGATGATGCAGCTATGTGTGTGATGTTATTGGATGTCTATATGATCTAATGTTTCAAATGAATGCAAATGTAATATGATTTCTATGTGATGATGCAGCTTTGTATGCGATGCACGTAGCTATGTTTTTGTGATTTTCTGTGTTTTAAGATGTGATATGATGCTGATGTATGGATGACCTAATGCATTGTGTTGGGTATGCTACTGACTTAATCATGTTCATGACTAGCTATATGATATGATATTCTCCTATATGCTTTGTTTTTGTGAAGTCCAAATGTACTCTATCGACACAAGAATGACATGATAGATAGAAGAATGGTTATGATAGAATGACTTAGAAACTTCATTTGATATTGTTACTCTGCATGGTGTGGGTAATGAGGATTGCATGGGATATGGATGCATGGATGTGTATATGGATACAAGATGGATGTTTTGCTTTTAGAGTGCTTTATTTCATCATTGGGCATTTTGTTTTTGGTACATTTTCTGAGATGTTGTAAGTGAATACAAGCATCTAGGTATAATTGAACCGAGATGACCTGAGTACCACTTACATGGATTGTGATTTAGCAAGTTAATACAAGCATCTAGTCAAGATTGAATCTAGATGACCTGAGTACCTCTTGCATTTCAACAAACAAGGATTGGCCCCATTCATCTCAGACCTTTGATGTCCTCGATGATCTTTTGCCGATCATGTCCTTAGACAAGGCTTCACATTATTAAAGTTTAATCCACAAATAGAAAACAAAGAAAGTAATCATGCCCCCATCATAGCATCTCTAGCTTTTGGCATCCTTGAGTAGCATAGGAAGGTATGATAGCAAAAATCAAGACTTAAACTGTTAACCGTGTTCTCGATCTACAAAGCATATTTGCGTTGACATGTGTTTAGTTCTTGCCTTAATTTGCATAAAATCATTTAGAAGACCTTGGGTAGTTGCTTTGCATTGGATAGGTGAAGATGTTCACAGTCAAGATTTTTGCTTGAGGTGTGGGTTCTGCTTGCATTTGCTTGCTTGGTGAGAAGATTGCACAATCCTTATTGGGGAGATGGACCCTAAGGGGCTGACCTAGTGCCTTGGGGGCTCATTGCTAAATGGCCTTGCCTACATGACGATGCAGAGGCACCGTAGTTCGGGGTAAACCCTAATGGACCATGGATGGACTAGAAGAAAGACGACAAGAATGAAGACAAGAAAGGGGATGAATCGGACCATGGAAGAAATGGAAGCCTCGGGGGCTCATTAGAATAATGGCCTTGCCTACGTGACGGCGCAGAGGCAACGCAGTTCACGGACTTGGACCATGGACACTGACAAGAGACCCTATGCTAGGCTCACATTGAGGAAACGGTATGGGACGAAACCTTGGTTGACAAGGCCACAAGGAGAGTGTCGAGCCATGATAGGCAACTGTCAGGTGTTTATTTGTGGGATAGATATGGGTCGAATGGGGCAAATGGAGAAAGAATGGACTCAGGGTGATTGGATTTTCAAAGATGGAGAAGGCAGTTTATCACAAGTAACGCCTGTTTACCAGGTTTTTATCACTTGCTTTTATTTGCATGAGAAGCTAGAAAGTAAACATGATGCTTGTTTGCCAGGTTTTCATCATGATACCTATCCAAGGCACCTGTTTGCCAGGTTTTCACCAAAGGATGATTTTTTTTGTATGCTTTCTATTTTTTTCTAATTTTTTTGGTATTTTCTCTTTTCAACTTTTTTTGATTTTTTGATCTTTTGATTTTATTGTGCCCTCTTGCATTGGGGTTCTCCTAGGTATAGAACCGGCGGAGGTGCATGCTGTTGATGGGATCATCTAACAACTTACCCTCTAAAGTGGCCAACTGATATGCCCCCAATCCGTAAGTAGCTACAATCACATAGGGTCCAAGCCAGTTAGGCTCGAACTTGCCTTTCTTTTCTCTGTCTTGTTGATTGCGAGGGTTCTCTTTTAGAACTAGGTCCCCAACCTTAAAGCATCTTGGGTGAACCTTGTGATTATAGCTCCTGGACATCAGCTGTTGATATGCTTTAAGATGATTGAAGGCCTTCTGGCACCTTTCTTCTAGCAGTTCTAGTTCTTGTAACCTGGAGACTCTGTATTCTTCGTCTGATATGAGACCTTTCAACGACACCCTGAGGGATGGTAGTTCGACCTCAATGGGAAGGATGGCTTCAGAACAATAGACAAGGGTGTAGGGTGTAGCACCTGTGGGAGTGCGTATACTGGTTCTGTAAGCCCACAGAGTAGGGTTGAGCTGGACATGCCAGTCACGACCAGCCTCATTGACAGTTTTCTTTAGGATTTTTAGAATGGTTTTATTCGATGCCTCAGCTTGGCCGTTACCTTGGGGGTAGTATGGAGTGTAGAAACGATATTGGATATTGAAACGATCACAGAGTTCCTAGACATCCTAATTTTTGAATGGTCTTCCATTATCCGTTATGATGGATGAAGGGATGCCATATCTGCAGATAATGTAATTTAGAATGAAAGAGGAAATTTGTTTTCCTGTGACGGTGGTTAGAGGAATGGCTTCAATCCACTTTGTGAAATACTCAGTGGCGGTAATGATGAATTTATGGCCGTTGGAAGAGGGTGGATGAATTTTTCCCACAAGGTCATGTCCCCACTGACAAAAGGGCCAGGGTGTCGTTAAAGGTCTCAACTCTTGAGCAAGTGCATGGATCAGGTTCCCATGTATTTGGCACTGATTGCACTTTTTGACAAACGGATATGAATCCATTTCCATATTTGGCCAGTAATAACCCAAACGCATGAGTTTCTTGGCTAAGGAAGGGCCGCTGGAGTGTGTTCTGCATATCCCTTCGTATACGTCTCGCAAGGCAGTTATGGATTCTTCTTGTTCCAAACAACGGAGTAAAGTACCATCCAGACCACGTCGGTAAAGGGTATTAGCTATGATGGTGTAATGAGAGGCTTGCCAGATGAAAGTTCATTTTTGGTTGGAAGAGAGGTCTGGTGGGAGAATATTGTCCTTGAGGTAAGTGTAAGTCTTACCATACCAAGGTGAATCAGATCCGACTAGGAGACAAATGGAATGGGTTTCAAGGAGATCATAAGCTGGTTGCCGGATGGTTTCCACCAAGAACTCATACTGTGACTCATATTCAGGAATTTCTAGAAAACAGGCTATGGTAGCCATTGCATCTGCTGCTTTGTTCTCTATCTTGGGTATTTCCTCAAAGGAGATGGTCCCAAAGTGTTCTTTGAGGTCGTCGACCATCTGTTTGTATGGGATGAGCTTCTCATCTTTGGTTTTTTACTCATCGTTGACCTGCTTTATGATAAGCTGAGAATCACCGTAGACACATAGTGCTTGGATTTTCCACTTAGTGGCCATCTTGAGACAAATTACCAAGGCTTCATATTCCACTATGTTGTTTGTGCATGGAAATAACAACCTGTAGGACTTTAGAATTGTGTCGCCTTGGGGAGTGATAAATAGGATACCTGCCCCCGATCCATGGTTGGTGTAAGACCCGTCAAAGTAGAGTTTCCACGGAGATGTTGACAGAGTGAATAGAGACTCATCGGGGAACTCAAACTACATTGGTGAAGTGTCCTATAATGGTGCCTTGGCCAGTTGGTCAGTGATGATTTGTCCTTTGATGGCTTTTCTATCCACATATTCTATATCATATTCACTAAGAAGCATAACCCATTTGGCTAGTCGACCTATGAGAGCTGCTTTGTTGAGAAGATATTTCAGTGGGTCAATCTTGGCAATGAGTTTGACAGGATGTGCCAACATGTAATGTCAGAGATTTTGTGAAGCAAAAACCACTGCAAGGCATGATCGTTCTACCTGTGAGTATTGTAACTCGTAGCCCACTAAGGTTCGACTGATGTAGTATATAGCTCTCTCCTTGTTTTTGTAGTCTTACTGTGCTAGAAGGGCTCCAAGAGCAGTGGGTGTAGTAGATATGTAGAGAATTAAAGGTTTTCCTTGGATTGGAGGCATGAGTATAGGAGGATTCATAAGGTACTCCTTTAGCTTGTTGAATGCCTCTTCGCACCGCTTGTCCCATTTAAATGGAATGTTCTTATGTAGGAGATGGCTGAAAGGTTGGCACTTGTCTGCCAGTTGTGAGATGAACCTACGGATGGCTTGTAGCTTGACATGTAAGGATCTCAACTGTGTTAGATTCTTGGGTGGTGGCATGTCCATTATAGCTTTGACCTTGGCAGGGTCTACCTCTATTCCGTTTGCCAACACGATGAAGCCTAGCAGCTAGCCTGATGTTACCCCAAACACACATTTCTTCGGGTTTAGTTTGACTTGGAATTGGTCCAATCTCTGAAAGACTTTTTCTAATATGTCCAGGTGTGAGTCCCTTATGAGAGATTTTGCCAAGATATCGTCAACATAGTCTTCCATAGTTACATGCATCATGTCATGGAATATAGTTGTCATGGCCCGCTGATATGTAGCACCTGTGTTTTTTAGCCCAAAAGGCATGACATTCCAGCAAAAGGTACCCCATGGGCAAGTAAAAGCTATTTTGTGTTGATCCTCTGGTGCTATTTTGATTTGGTTATACCCTGAGAATCCGTCCATGAGTGATAGCATTATATGTCCTACCGTAAGGTCGACTATGATATCGATGTTTGGCAGTGGAAAGTCATCCTTGCGGCATGCTTTGTTTAAGTCTCGAAAATCATTACATAGTCGAACCCGGCCATCTGGTTTAGACACTGGCACAATATTAGATATCCATTCTGGGTAATCTATGGCTCTAATGAACCCCACATCTAGCAATTTCTTGAGTTCTTCTTTGACCAAAAGGGCTATATGAGGATGCATTTTTCTCAGCTTCTGCTTTACAGGTTTCACCCCTGGATCCAATGGCAAATGATGTAGAATTAGGTTTGGGTCCAAACCTAGCATGTCTGCATATGACCAAGCAAAGCTGCCTCTCGTCTTAAAGAATGGTACAAATCTAGTTTTCTCTGGTGGTGTGAGAGATTTGGCAAAGTGGATAATCTTGGGCTGCTCTTCGGTTCCAATATTCACGGGCTCTGTCAGCTCTACCACAATCTGTGACCTTTCCTGGTACATATCACTAGGGAGAGTGTCAAGCATTCCATCGTCAGGTGCCACAGTTGGGTTTTCACCATCAGATGAGTCCTTTCTTTTTACTGTTTTATGATCTGACACTGCCGCAAGGCGGTTTTCACTGTCAGATCCATTTTTGATCTTGATATTTTTGTGACTGGAAGGCTTGGCACCCTCCCCAAAGTAAGCCATGGTATTCAGTTCGATAGCAAAACTAGCTTTATGATCTCCTTTTGGCAAGTGGTCCCTAAGTTCCATATAATCAATGTAAGCATCATTGTTCTGGAATATATCTAATTGGGGGGTTCCTTTCAGATCCCAATCAATAAGCTCAGGGTATAAGAGGGGAAGGGAGTCGGATGAGAGACCTGATTCATTGATGGTGTGAATGGAAATGTTAGGAGCACTGGTGGGGGTAGAGTTCAGGGTGGTACTTTCTTCCAAGTTGTTTATTGCAATGGAATCTAAACTTTCCTCGAAAGATATAATCTCTGGGATTGGCAAATCAGACTCCAGTGGTCTATCCCGTTGAATTTGTCCCTCATGGTAGGGGCTAAGAGTTTGGATGGTGTCAACCTCTTTGTCGTCGTAGGAGTGTTCTGTTAGCTCATCCCACTCATACTCATTTGAATCATCTGAATCTATGTCACTGTCTACTTGGAGCATTTGGATTGTCTCCACAAGGCAGGCATTTTCCTTGGCTTTACCCTTGCCTTTGTATCCTAGGCCACTTGTGTTTCTAGCCAAAGAGGATGAAGAAGGTTGTATAGGTTCAATGATTCCTTCTTTTCTGAGGCCTATGGGGCCTTGTCCTTCGTACCCCATCCTATGAAAAATAGTCTCACCCCACCCATAGAGTTCTGTAGGGAGTCTAGGCGGTTCTTGTGGTGTGTTTTCTTCTTCAGCATAAAGCCATTGCAGGAGATCTTGCTCCTCTGTTTCATTAGATAAGGTCCCCCATTTTACAAAGGGATTTACGGGAGCTACAGGAGGAGCAGATGGCTTTGGAAAATGTTTGGGTGGATGTTTGAGTTGGCCAAAAAAGTGAGGAGACAAAGGCATCTTGGCAAGGTTGAGGCTGTGCTCAATGGAGTATTCCCCCATGCCACTTTCTTTTATGGTAAGTTTCAGTGGTTTGGGTCTTGAGGAGGAAGCTTCAACGGTATGGTCCTATTGTGGGGTAGGGGAAATGTAGGCTCTGTTGTTGGGTATGACACATTCAGGTTTTGCACGGAAAGAATTGCAATGTTGGTAGGGGTCGGGGTCGCCTTGGATGGTGACCTACTTGCCATTGTGCAGGAACTTAATGCATTGATGATAGGTCGAGGGGACAGCCTTCATGGCGTGGATCCATGGTCTCCCTAATAGAATATTATAAGCAAGCTCCTGATCAAGGACTTGGCACACCACATCTTTAATGACCGGTCCCACTTGAATGGGAAGGACAACCGTTCCTTTTGTGGTTCTTTCTTCCTCGTCATATGCCTTGATGGTAATTTTCCTCCTTGGATCAACTACTTGTTCGGAGAACCCCAATGCAAGGACTAGCTTCAATGTACAGATATTTAAACCAGCACCCTCATCAATGAGAACCCTCTTGATGCGGTGCTTGTGTATGAATGCAACAATGTGCAGAGGGGTGTTGTGGGGTTGAGATACAGAAAGATCATCTTGCTTAGTAAACGATATGGAATTGGAGGATGTCAAATTGCCTACCATGGTCTGGAACTTCTCTTGGGCCAGGTTAGTGGGGACAGTGGTTTCCACTAAGGCTTTCTCAAGAATCTCCTTATGAGAAGGGGATAGACGCAAGAGCTCCAATATAGAAATGTGAGCTGGGGTTTTCTGTAACTGGTCAAGGACATTGTATTGACGGGAGTTGGATGGAGATGGTGAAGACCTTGGAGGGGTGGTATTGAGCGTGACTTTACCACTACAGGTAATTATACTACAACTAGTTCGGTTAGGTCCTGGTTGTTGGTTGGGTGAGATGACATTGACCTGTGGAATATGTTCAGAAATGCAGTTTATGGTGTAGTCAAATGGAACACTTGCATAGTTAGCATTACTTGTCCCGCTATTCTGATTTGGCCGGTTGTGATTATTGTTGTTGTCGTTACTGTTGTTGCCGTTGTTGTTGTGGCCATTGTTGTTGTGGCCATTGTTGTGATTGTTGTTATACGCCCTGTTGTGATTTAGAAGTGGATACCTGTAGGCCACATGATTTTCATTGGAGGTATGTTGTTGTGTCCCTCCTGATTCTGATCTAGTATATCTTGAATGACATTTTTGAGGCAGATACAGTTGTTAGTTGTATGTCCCCTTCCTCGATGATATTCACAATAGTATGTGTCCTTCCAGTTGGGAGGTTTAACTATAGGCTCGTAATCACTTGTTGGCGGTAGAGAAATTTCGTTGTTAGCCAACAACTTCCATAGCGCAGATTCTTGAGACTCGCCTAACGGTGTGAATTTTCTTCTTGGGTTTGAATTGTACCAAGATCTAGGCTCCCGAGAGGGTGGTTTGTTGATTGCACCATTGTTTGCGTCCCCCTTAAGAGTGAATATGGGTTGTATTTTAGGAGCTGCCGCCTTGGCATCAACTACCCCATCGTTGACCACATTCTTGTTCTTGGTCCAAAACTTTGATTTATCCATTGTGTAATTGGAATTAGGCGTGTCCTTATATAGCTTGAGAGTTCCTTTAGTGATCATAGCTTTTTCAATGAATAGGCCCATTTCAATGACTTTGGAGAATGATGTAGGGCATTGTATCTGAATCTGATAGCTAAGATCCATGTTTAGGTTGTGGACAAACATTTCCAATAGTTGCTTCTCAGGTATATCATAAGAACACTTACTAGCTAGCTGTCTCCATCATTGTAAGAAGGTGGCGAATGACTCACCACTCTTTTGTTTGGTATTGCATAGATCTAGCATAGATACCTCGTGTTTTATGTTGTAAGAGAAGTGCGTTATGAATTTATTGACAAGTTCATCAAAAGTTTTGATCCTTGGTGGGAGGCGCGAGAACCACTCCATAGCTTGACCACCTAAAGATCTTGGGAATAGTCTCATCAAGTAGGTCTCATTGTGAGCTACTTCTAAACATGCGGCATTGAATTCCTGGATATGATCTCTAGGGTCCCCCTTCCCTTTGTATTTGTCAAACTTTGGGACTCTGAACTGAAAGGGGAAGGGTTTCATGACCAAACTTTTGTCAAAAGGATATAGAGCTATATCTTCCAAAGAGTATTGCTTGGAACTTGTACCGGTCTTAAGGTTGGTTATTTCTTGTTTTAGACTTTCAATTTGTTGTCTCACGTCAGCCATAGGAGCATTTTGATCTATGGGTTTCTTGCCTATATCATTTGCATTCGGGACTGTGTCATTCGTGCCTCTCTCATGATCATCACGTCTCCGCTCATGATCATTGTCTACATTTTCCATGATGGAGCTTATGTCAAAGTCTGCGGGGAGTTTGACTCTGAGATTAGCAAGATGGTGGAAGTATTTATCGGGGTCTTCAAGGAGCACCCTCTCTACCAGGCATTAGAATTTTTTATCTTGGATGTGCGCTACTAATTCTTCATGAGAAATTTCTTTGTCACCACCACGTGGTGGGGCGAGGTGATCAGATGCGTCGGCCATTTCAATCTGCTTGTTGTACTGGGATCGAGTAAGAACCATGCAAGGTGGGGTGGGATGAAGTGGACCAGGATTAGAAATTTTGGCAAGGTGCCGACTGAGACTGTTGTGAATGGGATACTTAGGACAAGATTTGGACAAAGGATTCTCTTGCTCAATGACTTCAAGTAAGACGGTTGACACAAGATGTTGGCCACTAGTAAGGGTAGTTGATACTAGTCTTACTGTGTAGGGCTTAGTCGTTCAACAAGACTACTAGCAAAGGTACGGTGACCTACTAGGCTTACGTGAATTCACTAATGACATGAAAAAAAAAGGGACCTATGTCGAATCGGTATGGGACAAACTGACTTTGGGACAAGAGGCGTTTGGGCAGAAAGTGAATGGGATGATTGACGAAAGAGAGAGACTTGGGTAAAACAGATGAAGACTGACTGCAAGGTGGAATCTGACCTCAGAAAGTGAAACTAGGCTAAAATGGGTACTCCAATCAAGTGGAAATATTCTCTCAAAAATAGGGCAAGTGCTCACTGTCGCATATGCACCGAAACAAATGCGCAGCAGAAATAAACAAATGCGCCATAAGTCATAGTATATGATCAGCTCTAGTTAAGTACAAATGCACAGCAATAGTGTGTATGTGCACAGCAACAGTATATATGCGCAGTAGGTCGGTACAAAAGCACAGCAAGTCGCTACAAATGCGCAGCAGAAAGAAGTATATGCGCAGCTCTGATATTTTGGCAAAATTTTTGGATTTTTCTTCTGTTTTTGGTATTTTTGGGCTGGAAAAGGTCTTCCTGATTTGATATTATGAATTAACAGCAAGAAAACACAGCAAGCACAAAGAATATTTTGTAGTTTTTCATTATTTTTGTAGTTTTTTTGGACTCTATTTTGGACTAAATTGAACAAAAGCAAGCACAAAAATCCTAGGCGAGAAATGGATTATAAGGGATTTGGGCCACTAGAACAAGAGGTATTTAATGCGGGTGACCATTCAACTGGTTACATGTGCGGAAGCACTACTCTCCATTATGGAGTCTCCCAGCCTCACAGGGTTGCGCCTGAGAGGGTTTTGGGGGAGGTTGGCCGTCGGTGTAACATAATAGCACTTGTTGCAGGAAGTTTTCACCTCAAGCACAATTTATTTTAAGTGGCTTGGTAGGGCTTGGCGTTAGCCTGTTACCACTCAGGGTCATTCCCACTTGGACAAGCGTGCATCCAAGGGCAGGCCCCTCCTAAAGGTTAAACAAATAGAATGACAAGTCTGGCACTCTGATCACCCAGAAGAGGGGAGAGCATAAACCTATTGTCATTCGCAAGCACAGAATACACTGATTAATCCACCCTAGTTAAAAGTGAAAAACTAAATGGGCTAATCTACTCAAACACAGAACTTTGAAGTGATTTTAGCAATATAGCAGTGGTTTAGTTTTAACCTCAGAAAGCAGTGGTGAGTTCAATTTTAAACTGCGTAGCACGAGATAGTTAACTTTGAAGTTTTGGTCTCATGATATAACAATAGTTTGTTTTAACCTCAAGAGCAATGGTGAGTCTAGTTTTAAACCCGCGTAGCACGAGATTGTTAACTTTGAAATTTTGGTCTCACGATATAGCAATGGTTCATTTTAACTTCAAGATCATTCATGAGTTCAATTTTAAACTGCGTAGCACGAGATTGTTAACTTTCAAATTCTAGTCTCACGATATAGCAATGGTTCATTTTAACTTCAAGATCATTGATGAGTTCAATTTTAATCTTAGATAGCAATAACTTGGAAGGTGTTTGCAATGCAAGCAAGAAATAATCTAGTTATTTTCTCCCTAATTAGAACTAGATGAAGATTTGAATGAACATCAATTTTACTTTCCCTCAGAAAATGAAATGTTAACTAATTAGCTGTAACTACATGGAACTAAACCCGATCCTATCCTGCAAAAATAGCTCTAGCAAACACCTGCGAAAAGGTTAGAGTTAGTAAATTCCCCTAAAAAAAGTACTAAAACCTCAGTTTACTATAGAAGCGCAGCTTCAGTGATTAGATGCACAGAAATAATCAACAGAAATGTAGTAACTGTGAATGCGCCGTAACACTAAACATATGCGCTGTGAAAAAGAATAAATGCGCAGTAGTAATGGATGCACCGTAACAGTGTTCAAAAGCATAGCACAAATAAACAGATGCGCAAAAAAAATAGAAGCGCCGTAACAGTGAGCAAAAGCGCAGTAAGAACTGTTGCAAGTATGAGGTGAGCCAGTGTTGTCATTGATGTCAACATACTCATATTACATTGACAAGAAGGATTTGATGAGCTGTGTGCTGAGGATATTGAGAAAATTAGCCTCAGTCAGGAACAGTGAAGAACAGTGATGAGAAGAAGGCAAATGTACTGTATAGGATGAGAACCGAAGGATGCGGATTAAAGGGTTAGTAGATATGAGTCTTGAGATGCTTCAGTTAAGATTTCAGAGGTCCGCATGAAGATCTGAAGGAGTTGTGGCTGTCGGTATAGAACCGGTTCCGGCAAGTATCCAGAGGTGACAGAGGATCACAAAAAGGTCCGGTGAGGTCCAGAATTGTATTATCCTAATCTGCGGATTGGACGGAGTGTTTGGGATGTCCTTGTGATGTGTCATCCTGATTTGTGTATGATTTGGAGGTCCGGAAGTACCTCTTGCATTATGACAGTAGCGACAGACTGTGTTCTTGAAGTTCCGGATGAGGAAGACAAGAGATCCCAGTAAGTAGAGGAAGTGTGGATGTATCCGGACATTCAGACAGGCTTGTGAAGGTTCTTGGATCATGTTTAGGTTGTGTTGTTGGTCCGCATTGATGGTAGAGCCCAGAATTGAAGTTATTCTTCTGGATGAAGTTCTTGCTCTGTTTAGCCGACCGGATGAGTTGTTCATCCTGCGAATGTTCTTGTGATGGCCGACCGGATGTGTTATTCATCTTGCGGATACTCCTATGGTTGTTTGCCGACTTAGATGTTTTTTCCTAAGTCGATGTCTTGTATAAATTACGGTTTGTGAGTTCATTTCAAAGTGTGGTGTGTGGATGAGTGTGGCATAGCGAAGAAACGTGCAAAAGGCAGAGCAGAGATTTTTGGGCTTAATTGGAACTGATCCGGACATGGTAGAGATGTCATTCTCCAGTTTAAGACTGTGATTTTTATCACTCTGTAGACAGTGTGTCTCCTTGTAGGCAGTGGGTCTCTTTGTGAGCAGTGTGCTCGGGCAGTGAGCCCTTATTGGCATGTGCCATTCATTTTTCTTTATTCTTCTAACAGAGAATAATTCTTGGGTTAATCACCCCGTGGTTTTTCCCTTAACTGGGTTTTCCACGTCAAAATCTTGGTGTTCAATGTGTTGATGCTTATCTGCTCTTGTGTTTATGTATTATGCTTCCATGGATGATTATTTGATATGCTGCTAACTAACAACAAAGAATCAAGTGTTTGAAAGAAGAAGAAGTTTTATACAACTGATTCACCCCCCCCCTCTCAGTTGTATGCCCTAGATCCAACAATTGGTATCAGAGCCAAGTTCCTCTGATAGGAGCTTAACCGCTTGAGGAGATCCAGGATGTCATCATATAAGAAGGATAGTCCGAAGTTCGATGGAACCAACTTCACTCTCTGGAAAGGTCGCATGAAGTGTCACTTGGAATGTATGGGAAAAGCATACTTGGCTATGATTTCAAAACCATATGTACCTCCACAAGGTGGTCCGACAACTCTGAATGAAATCACAGAAGCTGAAAACAATCTGCGGACCAAGGAAGCTCTTCTAAGTGCATTGAATGACTCAGATCTCTCGAATGTCATTGACCTACCAACTGCATATGAGATCCTAACTAAACTGGAACTTCTGTATGAAGGAGATGAGTTTGTCAAAAGTACAAGGTTGCAAAGTCTGAAAGGGAAATTTGAAAGATTGAAAATGAGAGATGATGAAAACATCACTACCTTTATGCCAAGAGTAAATGAGCTGGTATGTGGAATCAGAAATGCTGGTGGAACTTTAGATGAAAATGAGATTGTCTGCAAAATCCTAAGATCCCTTCCCGCTGCCTACAAAATCAAAGTTGCTGCCATTGATGAATTCAGAGCCCACACAACTGTCACAAGAGAACAACTAGCTGGCAAACTAGCTGCATTTGAAATGACCGAGTTTGGAGATGATCCTCCCAAGACTGAATCTGCTTTCAAAGCCAGTGCCTATGTGAAAGGCAAACAGAGATTTGATCCGGGTGAAAACTCATCAAGGAAAATGTCATGGTATGATCAAGCAAGAAGAGACATGGAAGAAGAAGAAGCAGAAACAGCTCAACTTGAAGCCCTCATTGCAAAGAGACTGCCAAGAGGATCCGGTAAGTATGAAGGAAAACTACCCTTTAAGTGTTTCAACTGCAATAAGATTGGTCATTTTGCCTCAAGATGTCCGGAGAGATCTGCAAGATCTAATACTCACAGACAAAGGTTTCAAAAGAATTGCTATTATGTTCATGAAGAAGATGAAAATGAAGGAGTAACAGATGATGAATCAGAACTAGGAAGCAAATCCGGAAATGAGTGGGTGTTTATAGCCATCAAGGAAGAAGATTCAATACTCTCTGAATCTGTCTATCACAAAGTTGTTGAAAAAGCCTTGGCTGCTCAAGTGGAAGAAAAGGATGATTGGGTTATTGACAGTGGAAGTTCTCACCATATGACTGGTGACAAGAATAAGTTCTTAGATTTGGAAAGATATGAAGGAGGAATGATAAAGTTTGGTGACAATTCTACTGGCAGAATCAGAGGTAGGGGAACTATTTCCTTTGATGGTAAGAGCAAAACAGGAAATGTACTGTATGTTGAAGGATTGAAGCACAATCTTCTCAGTGTTGGTCAGTTAGTGGACAAAGGCTATGATCTCTGGTTCAAGAATGGAAAATGCAGAATCTTTACAAGCTCCGGAACTGAAATTGCATCCGGCACTCAGACAAAAGGTAATATCTTTCATCTGGTTGGTTCAAATAAAAGTTGTTTGTTTGTCCAAATTGATCAGAGTTGGTTATGGCATAGAAGAATGTGTCATGTAAATTTTGATAACATCATCAAGATAAGCAATACTCAGGCTGTGAGAGATCTTCCAAAATTGACAAAACCTACAAATAGTGTGTGTAAAGAATGTCAGTTAGGTAAACAAAGCAGAGTCTCTTTCAAAAGCAAAGATCAGTCTTCTACCGGATTGTTGGAATTAGTACATACTGATCTATGTGGTCCGACAAGAATCAAGAGTCTGCAGGGTGATAGATATTTCATGTTGTTAATTGATGATCATTCCCGGATGATGTGGGTTACCTTTCTAAAAGAAAAATCAGAAGCTTTTGAGAAGTTCAAAATCTTCAAAGCTATGGTGGAGAATCAAACCGGATTGAAACTAAAGTGTCTAAGGTCTGATAGAGGTGGTGAATTTACATCTGGTGAATTCATTGACTTTTGTGAGAAACAGGGTATAAGGAGACAGTTGTCTGCTCCTAAGACTCCACAGCAGAATGGAGTAGTTGAGAGAAAGAACCGGACCATCCAGGAAGCTGCTAGGACAATGATGCTGGAAGCAAATGTTCCTCAAATGTTTTGGAAAGAAGCTATCAGCACTGCAGTCTACACTCTCAATCGAGTTCAAATCAGAAACAACACCGGTAAGACCCCCTATGAACTCTGGTTTGGCATCACTCCTACTGTGAAATATTTCAGAGTATTTGGTAGCAAGTGTTATATTAAAAGAGATGAAGATCTAGGAAAGTTTGATGCTAGAAGTGATGAAGGAATTTTCTTGGGTTACTCCACTCAAAGCAAAACATACCAGTGTTACAATAAGAGATTGAGGAAGATGATAGAAAGCACCAATGTAAAGGTTGATGAAGGAATTGAGAAGCCTTCAAGATTTTATGAGTTTGATGAAGATGACCAAGACAGTGTTCAAGGACCTCAATCCTCTCCGGTGAGACAGAGTCAGCCTGATCCGGTAAATCAGGAAGAAGAGATAGGTCTGAATGAGCCTGATCAAGAAGCAGCAGTGCAGGATACTCCCAAAATTCCAAGGTATGTAAAACTGAACCACTCTGAAGATCAAATCATAGGTGACAGAAGCAAAGGTGTACAAACTAAAAGGAATGTTGCTCAAAATCAGAATGAGTGTTGTCTGATTTCAAAGATTGAACCTAAAACAATAAATGAAGCCTGCAATGATGAAAACTGGACCAAAGCAATGGAAGATGAATTGATGCAAATTGAGAAAAATCATACTTGGGATCTTGTTCCCAGACCTAGAGACAGGAATGTAATTGGAACCAAGTGGGTCTTCCGGAACAAACTAAATGAAGCTGGTGAAGTAATCAGAAACAAAGCTAGATTGGTCTGCAAAGGCTACTCTCAAATAGAAGGAATTGACTTTGAAGAGACTTTTGCTCCGGTGGCAAGAATTGAAGCAGTCAGATTACTTCTTGCATTTGCTGCCTTCAAAGACTTCAAGGTATATCAGATGGATGTCAAGTCTGCCTTCCTAAATGGTGATCTGGAAGAAGAAGTCTACATTGAACAACCGGATGGATTTCAATTGTCTGATAATAATGATATGGTCTGCAAGTTGAAGAAAGCTTTGTATGGATTGAAGCAAGCCCCAAGAGCATGGTATGAAAGGTTGGATAAGCATCTTGTGCAGATTGGATTCAACAAAGGTACTGCTGACAGTAACTTATATTTCAAAATTGATCATGAAAATATTTTAATTGTTGAAGTGTTTGTGGATGATATCATTTTTGGAGGAAGAGATAGTATGTGCAAAACTTTTGCAAATCAGATGAAAAGTGAGTTTGAAATGTCTATGCTTGGTGAAATGAATTTCTTCTTGGGTCTGCAAATTACTCAAACAAAAGAAGGGATCTTCATTTCTCAGACCAAATATGTGAAAGAATTGTTAAAGAAATTTGGTATGGAAGACTCAAAGCCCATGAACACTCCTATGGCAACCGGATGTAAGTTAAGCAAAGATGATGATTCTCCAAAGGCAGATCAGACAAAGTATAGATCAATGATTGGTGGATTGTTGTATCTCACTCAAACTAGACCAGATATAATGCAGGCTGTTGGTCTTGTGGCAAGATTCCAGGCTGATCCTAGAGAATCTCATGTTATGGCAATCAAAAGAATTTTTAGGTACTTGAAAGGAACAGTTGAGTATGGTCTATGGTACCCTAGAGATCTAGACTTCTCTCTTCATGCTTACACAGATGCAGATTGGGCAGGAGATGTGGATGACCGGAAGAGCACTAGTGGTGGAGTATTCTTTTTGGGGAAGAGATTGGTTTCTTGGCTAAGCAAGAAACAAGATGCAATATCTCTGTCTACAACTGAAGCAGAATACATTGCAGCAGCAGGTAGTTGCACTCAAATCTTATGGATGAAGCAAATGCTAAGAGACATCAAAGTTGAATATGAGGAGCCTATCACAATTTTCTGTGATAATTCAAGTGCAATTAATATTTCCAAGAATCTGGTATTGCATTCTAAGACTAAGCACATATCTATCAAATTTCACTTTTTGAGAGAACAAGTAAACAAGGAAGAAGTCAGATTGGAGTATGTTCCCTCCAAGGATCAGATTGCAGATATCTTTACAAAACCTCTTCCCAAGGACTCTTTTGAATATCTCCGGGAGAAGTTAGGGGTCATGGCCCCTCCGGTGATGAACTAAGATGCACTGATGTGCATCAGTCCGGTGGCTATCACAGTCATATCTTGTGATCCGGACTAATGAGGAGCTGCAACTAAGGGGGAGCAGCTGGTATGATTCTGATGTATGAGAATTGCAAGTATGAGCCCTTTGCCATTGATGTCAAAGGGGGAGAGAAGACATGTGAAAAACAAGTGGTTGATGATCAAAGGGGGAGCAGTAAAGGAAGAGAAGACATTGATCAAAGGGGGAGCAGTAAAGGAAGAGAAGACATATGAAAAGTTGAAGTTCTTGTCTTAATGGTTTTTCACATCATATGTTGCCATCAATGACAAAGGGGGAGATTGTTGCAAGTATGAGGTGAGCCAGGAATGCTAATGTACAAGCACGAGATTATTAACTTTCAAATTCTAGTCTCACGATATAGCAATGGTTCATTTTAACTTCAAGATCATTGATGAGTTCAATTTTAATCTTAGATAGCAATAACTTGGAAGGTGTTTGCAATGCAAGCAAGAAATAATCCAGTTATTTTCTCCCTAATTAGAACTAGATGAAGATTTGAATGAACATCAATTTTACTTTCCCTCAGAAAATGAAATGTTAACTAATTAGCTGTAACTACATGGAACTAAACCCGATCCTATCCTGCAAAAATAGCTCTAGCAAACACCTGCGAAAAGGTTAGAGTTAGTAAATTCCCCTAAAAAAAGTACTAAAACCTCAGTTTACTATAGAAGCGCAGCTTCAGTGATTAGATGCACATAAATAATCAACAGAAATGTAGTAACTGTGAATGCGCCGTAACAGTAAACATATGCGCTGTGAAAAAGAATAAATGCACAGTAGTAATGGATGCACCGTAATAGTGTTCAAAAGCATAGCACAAATAAACAGATGCGCAAAAAAAATAGAAGCGCCGTAACAGTGAGCAAAAGCGCAGTAAGAACACACAGAAGTGCAGCAACTATAAATGCACCGTAACAGTGCGCAAAAGCACCGTTAAAAAGCACAGATGCGTAGAAATAATAGAAGTGCCGTAACAGTTGGTATACGCACCGTAGAAATGTTTAAATGTGCCAAAGTAGCCTGTGCGTGATTCTGCGTGACCTGTACGGAACCTGTCTTCAAAAGAGCTCAGATTTTGATGAGATAAAGGGGTAGGGGCCCCACGGTGGGTGCCAAAAATGTAAGGGTAAAACGTGAATCAATCAAATGAATAATGTATGACCCAAACATCAACAGAATAGGAGATAACAAAGAAGATTAAATGAAAATAGCAATGAATAACACAAAGCAAACCTTCCCTGAAATCGATGCTTCTGTTGTTTGCCTATTACAACAGTCCTTTTGCAGATAAACTGAGCCCTCGGAGAGTACACTCTTTTAGATGTTCGTAGGAAGTCGATGGTAAATGGCTATGGTGATATGCAATGAAGATTAGCTTCAAAGCAAGTATGTGATCTCAAGCTTGTGGATGGTAAAAGGGTGCCAAAGGCGCACTGGTGATATTTCTGTAGAGTAATGATGTCAAAAGCCTAGATGAATAGAATGGAGGGATGAAGCTTCATTTATAGACTTGGAAGAATGGGAATCAACAGTTGAGAGGAGATATGAAGATCAACGGCTGAGAATGGTTGAGGAATGTGCAACCAGTAGAAATGTGACAAGTGTCCCAGCTCCATCATGAAAGAGGGGATGTGACAAAATTGATTGGAGAGTTAACTCCATTGACTGAACAGTTAACAGACTTGATTGATCAGTTAGAAGAGTGGATTGTGGAACTGACTGAATTGATTGAGGAATTGACTCAATTGACAGGTTAGTTAACACTTTTGATTGATTAGTTAACTAACCTCTGATTTGAGAAGAAATAGGCCATGTGGGTGAGGGAAAATAAGATCATTAAATATTAAATATAGTTAATTACATGTGCAACCTGATGAGGTGGACAAGGTGAGGTGGAAAAGGTGAGGTGTAAAAGTGAGGTGGATTTTTGAATTTAGAACTTAGGATAGAGGAATTTGGTTTAATTAGATAATTTATGATTATTTAATTGTGTAGGACATTTAGAAGAATTTTAATTAAATAAATTGAATTTATTTAATTATGGAACAATGAATCGATTAAATAAATTTGGAACATTTATTTAACTAATAGAAGAAGGGAATAAATATTTAGAATATTTATTTAGGATGATTTGTGTCATTTTTAGGCGTATACACAAGGAAACAAAGCTAAAAACAACTTAAGAAATAAAACATATTTTTGGTGACATAGGATCGCCAGTGAACTCGGATGCTTGTACATTAGCATTCCTTCATAAAGGCATGAAGAAAGAATAAGATGTGAGTACAGTGGCTGAAAATGAAGAGGTGAGAAGTGAAGATGAAGGAGAAAATATTGGAGAAGAGGTGGCTAAAAATGCAATTAAGGTTGCAGCGATAGAGCATGAGGATGTTGTAGCTAATGGAGAAGGTGAAGAAGATTTTTTAACACAAATTTTAGTGGTAGAAGAAGAGCGGCTTGAGAAGAATGCTAATGGAAGTGAGAAGACAAGCATCACAATGAAGAAAGAAGAAACAAATGATGCAACTAATGGTGATGAAGGAAAATTTGCAACAATGAATGAAGAGGTAAATTTATGTGCATATTGTGATGATGTTGTTTTATTTTCAATTGAGATGGTAAAGGTTGAAGAATATTGAGAAGAGCACATGAAAATCTTTAATTTCCATGGAGTCATAGATGTATATTGGTATGAGGATGTTGTAGGTATTGATGAGGAATTTTGGTGTAGGTGGTCAGTTTATGGTGGGTCAAATCCCATGAAAGAGGAGAGGAATGGAGATAATATTTGTAGGAGGACAGTTCATGGTGGACATGAGTGCATGAGAGGGAAAAAGAGTGTAAAGAATAATTGTTGGAGGAGGATGGTGAGTGTTCCAGCCAGATGCTGGAAGATGAGGAAGAATAAATAATCTTGTGTGCACCTGTCATAGTGATGGAGTTTTCTATAGATTGTTCACAATCTGGAAGAATGGTTCTACCATTCAACTCCACTTTTATGAGCCCATGCTTGAACAAACTTCTTATCCGACGTGTCTAATGGAGGATCATCTGAGTCCTTAGGCAATCCTGCATTGCCCAAAAATATTTTAGTTTAATTTCATTTTTTGTGTCTCTTTTCATTTTCTTTGGTGTTTTCAAGTATCTCTCAACATCAGGAAACTTCAATCTCACTTAGATTTGCAAAAATTCAAATATCAGCAAATCATTGTCTTAAGGCTCCACAAGGTAGTTTTATAGAAACAATTATTTCTAGAAATCTATGAAGGCTGAAATAAAATCCTTTAATATGGATATTCTTAGATGTATTTTTCATGATGTGGTGAATATTTCACATCAAAATTCTCAATTGTTTAGGAGAATTTAAAATCTGAAAATTTTGCCTAGCAAGGTACAGAAACAATTAATTTTTGAGATTTTTAAAAGCTAGAGAAAAATCCTTATATGGGAAGCCTCATGAGGTTTTTGTGTTTAAAATGGATAGTATTCATGCAAAGATATGAGCCTAGTCAAAAGTCATACAGAAAAAATATTTTTTTGTGCTTTCTCAGCATCTGGAAGTAAGTAAAGGCTCTCTAAAACGTGATTCTCTTCTTAAAAATGTGGTGTTGCTATTCTAGAGGCACTAAAATATTTTGAGGAATATGAAAATCCAAACATTGCAGATGAAGTGTTGTTTAAAGTAATGTTTCAGTAGATCAGAAGAAGATTTCTCAAGGAAGATTTCTTGGAGAGAGATCTCAGCCCATGAGAGGGGCTTGTGAAGGAAAGTTGTTGTGAGAGTGTTAGAGAATAGAGGGGAGCTTCTCTGTAGATTGGAGAGGCCATGAGAGACCAAATATGTAATAAATTTGTCGCATATTTGTAATTTATTTTTTACTTATATTTCATTTAAAATAAAACAAAGATTTATGTTTGCATTTTGTATTGTGAGTTTATGTGTTGCAGCAGTAGGTGGGAGTCCCACTTGCATCAAAAGTGCTAAAGCAATCTTATAATCCAGCCAGCTTCCACAATTTAGAGTTTTATCTCCACTTGGTGGATGGGTTTCAAGGAAATAACAAGCTACCTTTTAAACCATTTGAAAGAGATCTACCTCTAGTGAACAAGTACTTTGACTTGTTGATAAAAAATCTTCAAATCCCTTTTCACTAGTGGGCAAGAAGGAATAAGGAGATAGTAAAACACATAGACGGGTTATAGATGCTATAGCACTAGACATTATGCACCAAGGTATAAAGACTATGGTGACAATGTGTCGTGTGCATGAAAGGACTAACTCAACAAAGATAAAGGGTCACAAGCACACATATGCCACTGGGCACCATAATATGGAAGACCTTGATGTCATTGTAGCAATATGTTGCAAGGACTTGATCCAAATGCAAGATAAAATGATAACACACACAAGAAAGCAAGCATGCACAAATGATTCAAAAACAAACAAGGGATTTCCCATGTCAAGCTGTAAATTGATTGGCAATTGATAGAATTTTTTTGTGGCATGTATGACTAGACTTATGGTTTATGGTTCATTTGTGATGATGTGATTGTATTGTGTATTCATGATGATGTTATGGTATATGATGATGTGATGATTTATGATTATGATTATATGGATTATAGTTATATGCATTATTTTCATGGATATTATGTTATGGATATGGATATGATGTTATGGATAGGTTGATTTATATGATTTGATGATATGATTAACATGGATAGGGTGTTATGGATAAGATGATTGATATGATTTATTTGGATAAATGACAATAAATGAAATATGGTGCATAAAGGAATAATGTCTAGTGCTATGCTCTCCTAAAATTGCCACTCCTCTTCTTCGTCCCCTCTATATGCGTTAACTACCAGATTACACGCCATCAATTTATAATTGTGAAATATTCTTTCTATCATGAAATTGATATATATTGTTTTATATTGTATTATAGTTATACATCTTTTTCTTGCCTTATTAACATCCTCGGCAAAGCGTCCTCTATCTACATATTGATGTCATCAGACAACTACTTGTCTTAGCAATCTTTACCAAGCCTATATTTCTAGCTGAAGAATATAAGAAGCCATAATTACAAGATATAAATATTTTTGCTTTTTCTCATTTAGGTGTCAGTTGCAGGATTTCTTTTAACAATTCTAATAAGAAATCAAACATCTATAGTTTTGAGGGATATTTCTTAAAAAAATTAACAAAATAAAGGCATATAAATCAATTTTATAAAAGAAAATATATAATATAAATAATATATATGATTCTAAATTATAAAATATAAAATTAAATAATGTATTCCAAAATATTTTAGTAAAAAGAGATCACCTACATAAAATCTAAACCATCACTATGTTATTTCTTAATATACTATATTATCAACCATGACATTAATTTCTAATTAATTTTTTTTATCATACATAACATAATTTTTTATGTTCTTTACATGTTGAAGAATATGAATAATTTTTTCTATGTATTAAATTATAGAGTAATTAATCAAATTGAGGTAAGATGATATATGAATTTAGATCTTGTGTCAAGGTGGATTATCATTTGCAACCAATCCTTGTTGGGGCATAATAGGAGATCATTGTTATATATAATACCAACTGGTTCTTATCTTGATACTAAAAAATAATTCTCTAGACTCTGTTGTCAATTCAAGTATGTACCCTTGTTAAGTTCATGGAAAACTTAAGTACCTATTGAAAAATGGAATCATTCTCAGATATGGGTCTCCTTTCATGAGAATGAATCTCCAGAGTGAGCTAGTTCTCTTATGATTCCTAAACTAATGTCTTGAGAGGAAAAAGGATAGAAGGGTAATTAAAATGCAAACTAATTCTGGAATGTAAACTAGATGGATTTCTATCACTCACAAAATAGTTCTTCAAACCTAAAACTTCACAATTCCACTCATAGAATAGTTCTTCAAACTTAAAACTTCACAATTCCACTCATAGTTTATCCCTTAAGTAATTTGCAACAAGGTTTGGATCAAACACAAACTGCAACTAGGAAAAAAAATAAGTTTTAACAGCATTGAGACATAATAAAGGACAAAAAGAGTCACAATATAACATCAGATCAAGATTGTAAAATATGTTAAATAGGATGATTTGGTATTATAACTGGAAGGAGTAGAATGCATGTAAAAAATGAAATATGAGCCAACTGCCCATATACAACTCTGCCTATGAACAAGAGAGAAGAAACTGATGCTAACTGACTGAGAAAAAACTAAGTTTTTCTCCTATAAATGCTATAGATACCCAAAATTATCCCTAAATTTGTCCATGTCTTGCAACACCTAGTCAAATACATTATCATAGACATAATGTAGCATTGTGTCCTAATCCCACTCTTAATCCCACTTATCCCATTAAGCTAATTTATTTAATTAAAATCTCATCTTAATCCCATCCTTATCCCACTTAGCCAATTAATTAAATAAATTTTATTTATTTAATTAATTTCACATTCATAATCCCACTTTCCAATTAATTAAATAAATTTTATTTATTTAATTAATTTCCCTTACATATCCCAACTATTTTATTTGAATTAAGTCCTCACCTTTCATCACATTTCGACACTTGTCCATTTATCAATTGAATCATGTGTGGTAGTACAACTTTCATTTAAAATCCTTCACATGTACAACTAATGGGACCCAATTTTAGTATTTGTGTACACCATCACATATAAACTTATTAAATACAAGTATTTGTATACACAACCACACATGAGCCCTATTCTCCTCCTTACACTTGTCACATGACTACAACTTCCTTGAAGAGTGGGAATAACTAATCAATCCTAGCCGTCCACATCAATCATTTAGCCTTTTGATCTCAACCATCCATTTGAACTAAGCCTTTCCTATAAATCAACCCCCTCACAAGCCATTTGCAAGATGCATTGAACCTCAAGTACCCTTATTCTGCCAAATTTTTAAGGAAGCATTGAGTTGGACTATCCTTATGCTGTTGAAATCACATTAGAGCCTTTGCATCTATCATCATCATCTTACATCTATCAATCTTCCATCTATCATCTCAATCCTATGCAAATGTTATGCTACTGAATTGTGAGCAATCAACATATCAAATCAATCAAACAATTCATCTTGCATCTTTGAGGTATTGAATGATTTGCTTTTAGGTTATGCATTTCATTATTTGATCATTTCCATTTGCAAATCTAAATTTTTTTGATTACATTTTGGCACACCTGATGGGACTCATGTCCTTGATTAACCTCCTTGTTTGAGTTGTTTTTGTTAACTCTAGATCTCTTGGAGCATCAATCTTTCATTTTTACAAGCTTTTGTAGCAAAAATTTGTATTTTTCTAACCCTAGTTTGTTAGGATTTGGATAAAAATGTATGTAGATAATCTCTTAGCTCAAATCTAATGTCATCGTTACATTCAGGGGGCGTTTCCATAAATTTTGAGTACAAATTTGCCTAGATTTCATGAAAAATAGAGCGTTTGGCGAAGAAAACGACAATCGGTCTGCAGAAATTTGCCTCTGGGAATTCAGCTCACTTTTGATCAAAAACCAGTCGCCTTTGGTAAATCAGCTCACTTTTGATCAAAAACTGATTGCTTATGATAAAATTTGCATCACTTTTGAACAACAGTATTTTGCTTTTGGTAAAATTCAGCTTGCTTTTGATCAAAAACTGATCGCCTCTCGTAAACTTGGTCACTTATGGTTAACATTTGCATTCTGTCACCTGAAACTTTCCATGATCACTTTTGAGCTATTACCCATCACTTTTGGCCTTTTTTGAGTCACATATGAGCTATTACTTGTCTTTTCCATCCATTTCTGCATCTCTTCTAAGCAAGCAGTGATCGCCTCTACCATTTTCTGTCATTTTTAGGCCAAACATAATCTCTTTTAGATCTCTTAGTCACTTCCTACAAATTAGGGCTTTTCTGTTTATGCCTACTTTTTGCAATCTGTGGTCGCTTTTGAGCTCTAATCATTCGCTTTTGGCTTTTACGCATCATTTTTAAGCTATAGTTGCTCACATCTGGTCTTATTTAGGTCATATTTGAGCTATAACAAATCACCTGCAAACAAATTTAGATCACTTATAATCAACAGTTGGTCGCATCTGGTAACTGTAACTCGCTTTTGGTTCTTGTCATTGTGCATTTTGGTGTTTCTATAATAACTTTCACATACAGAGGCCAAATCGTCCAAACAAGGACTCGTTGGAAAGATGAGAGGACAAGCTATGCAGTGGAGTAGGTTTTATTAGGTGACTGTATTATTTTACCATTTTTTTTATCATTGAAAATCATACATTTTTTAAACACTTCAATTGAGCATATCTTGAGCAAAATCAATCAGATTTCAACAAAATTTCTTTTCAAATTGCTTAGAATCTCTTGAACATTCTATTTATGCAATCCATTTTCTACATCAGATGATTTTCATTGTCAAATTTCTTTTTTTTCATATAATCATCTTCTTTGCAAGTTTACTTATTTCTTTTTGAATTGGTGACTTGTAGGGGCATCTAAGGAGCTGGTGCAACATTGGCATTATCATCTATAGTAGCTTTGGACAGTGAATTAACCAAGTGCAATCATTTCATCTCTTATCTTCCAATCTTGTTTGATCACAAATTTGGATTTTGGGCATAAAATGAACAACTTGTTTGCAATCATACCATTGAAATTGGGCTAAAATGAATCATTCTCTTCCATCACATTTGGATTTGGGATTTCAAAACAAACAAGTGCTTGCATTGTCTTCCATACATTGAATTTCTAAGGTTAATGAACCCCATGTGAGTGTGACCAAGTGAATGTGTATGCTCTCTCCTCGCATCCTAACATGAACTTGGAGATCAAAAACATTTACTTGTGTTTCTTTTGTTAAACCTTAGAGAGGCCTGCCTTGGTGGGAAAAGAGGTACTCACCCCAAGGGAACAACCTCAAGTGGTACTTTCATCCGATCTGCTATAAAAATCAGAGGATAAGGTGAAAGCCAAGTCTAACCGGTATTAGCGCTCACCATACAATGCTAACTCGAAAGGAGGTGTACCTTTGTGTATATTAAAACTCCTAGTAGGGTTAGTTAAAGTCTTAAGTGGCTTGCTGGATGCTCGTGGGGTGCGAGCCCTTAGATTTTTGCTAGAACCTCCTTGTGATAGTGGCCTTGCCTTGACTAGGACTTGTTAAAGTGTCTTCACATTCTTGCTTAACCATCATCACATTCTTCCAAACTAACAACTTGCTTATGTGTCTTGTGTGAGTGATTCATGTGTGTATATGCATAATCATTTGTTTGAATATTGCCACATCAAGCTCTAAACACCAAAACACATAAAGACAAGTCATCCTACACATTCCTCAAACAACATCTAAATCCAATCACTTTCACCCTAGTCATCCTAGTCATCATCCTAACCATCCTAAACTTATCCTAGTCATCATTTTCATCCTAGTCAATCCTAGCCATACCCAAGACATCCAATCTTGTCATATCTTGATCATCCAAGCTTATCCAAGTCATCTAAACCAACCCTAAAGCATATCCTAGTCATCACCCTAACCATCCTAGTCATCATCCAACCCTTCATAACCAAGTCATTCAAACCATCCTAAACTTATCCTAGTCACATCCTTATCCTAGCCAAGTTATTTCCACATCATCATCCAAATCGCTAAATGAGCACTTGCCAAAAAGGACTTAAGACAAACACTTGGGTGACAACATGTTTACACCAGAAGACCCAGAAATCAAATTCCAAAGATTCCTCCAAAATCTTTATCAAGGATCACAACCCCTAAACAAAGATGCCATTGAAACATTACAATTCTTCATCCAAAGAGCTCAACCCCATGCAAGCCAATCACCTCAACTGCAACACTTCGTAGCCCAAGTCCAACACCTTTTAGCCACTAGTCAAGCTCAACAAGTACATCAATCATTAGCCACTCCATACCAACCTAATCCACCTCATAGCCACATGTCATATCCATCCACTTCCTATCAACTTAATCCACCTATCCACTAAGTCAATGCCACATCAACCTATGAACATCCACCTCAAGCTTATCCAATCCCTCATGCCACCATTCCAATGCACTACCAAGCTCATCCACAAAGCAATCAAGTGATATTACAAGAACAACACCCAAGTCCCAATGGTCCTTTGTACATAAATCAAGTGAGCACAAGTCAACCTTGCCAACAATATCAAATGCCCTCAACTTTGAGTCCACCTCAAGATCTTTTGTCTACATATCCTACCATTACACCTAGCTACCAATAATATCAATGGCCTCCCCAATGAGCACAAGTGAGCCCAAATCCACCTTTGCAACAAGAAGCATATGTAACTCCAAGTGTCCCTTTATATATAAACCATGTGAGCCTAATACAAAAAGACTTAATTACCTTTGACTAGGGAGATACCAATCTAGCCAATGCATCCTATGAGTGGCCTTCATCATCTAATCACCTACCAACACATGAGCCTACTAGCCCTATCATAATACCATCATGTGATCCTACCCCTAGTCCATAGGTCCACCAACCTTCATCACCTTCATCCCCATGTTCTACCAATCCTCCACCACAAGACCCCTTGGACATAGCCGTACAACAATTGGTTCAAACAAATTTGATTGAGCTACCACCGATAGAACCTTTTGAACCAATCTTTAAACCCCCTTGGTATAATGAAAACCATTATTGTACATACCATAGGTATAAGGGCCATACAACAACCAATTGTGTCAAACTTAAGAGTTTGATCAGAAACCTCATAAATTGTGGTAAGATTATCCCTTCATCCAATCCAAATCCTAATCCACCCAATCCAATTAGCCCCCAACCTAATCCTAGTCCTAAGCCTACAACATCATCTGATATTATTACTCATCCATTATATTGCCCATCCACTTATACCCTTGCGAAGGATGTGATCCATTGGCTACTAGCTAGGAATAAACTATCTCCATGTCAAACACCCATTCATGAGCCTACCAAAAAACTTCCAAAGGTCATGTCCAATCCTTTAATCCCATCATGTGGTCCACCTATCCTTGAGCCTATCCAAGAGCCCTCAATTAATATTCTTAGCCCTTCAATACCATCATGTGACCTACAAGCCATCAAGCCTATTCAAGAGTCTCCTATTATGAATCCAAGTCAAGAGTCATCATGTTCTCATGTTGTTGACCAAGAGCCTATCCAAGAGCCTTCCACTTCCATTCAAGCAACCCAAGAGGTATGTCAAAGGTTTAATCCTAAGCATGTGGAAACATTAAGCCCTAGTCCAACTCAGGACCAAAACACTTTCATGCAACCCATCCATAACATTTACCTTCTTTATGATAAAGATGATACCTATGAACAAGTTATCCATGAGCACCTTGATCCTATCCATAATCCTATATCTATCCATGAGCAAGATATCCAAATTGCTCCTAGTCATCCACCATCTAGCCCTATCCATAATGAGCAAACATCCACTTGTCATGATGAGACACTTGTCCCCCAAGTAAGCATAAAAGATCAAACAAATAACTTGGATCTTAGCAAACACAATGTCAATCAAGATCCTAATGATCCTCCTCCCACATCCACCATCGATTCCACTTGAAATCCACTATCATGTCCTAGTGGTCTTACCACCTTTGTCCATGAATGTTCTTCCTTCGAACAAAAAATACTTCTATCCACCTCACCTTCTCCATCCAATAATGAACTCAAGTCTAGTGTTTAAACCACACCTAGTCCCATTGTCCATAGTATCCTCCAAAACATGAACTACCAAGGTAAAGGTCTAGGCCTTTATGAACAAGGTATTTTGGAGCCAAACCATGTCAACGTTCCTCCATGCTCATATGGCCTTGGATACACACCCCAAGGTAAACCCTCTAAAGATGTTGGTAATTCCTCCATCCCTCCTAAGTCCACCACTTTTCATCACAAACCACATCATATACCCAAAACATATGTGGTCATTCCACCTCCATCAACCTACAAATGTCAAAAGCATGTGACCATACACCCCCCACCATCCACTTTACCTCCATTACTTCCAACTCCTAACATCCCATTATCCACTTTATCTCCACTCCTTCCAACTCCCAATATCCCTCCATCCACTTTGCCTCCATTGTTACCAACACCTAATTATCCATCTATCCATAAGTACCCTTACATTCCTAATCATGACCAACAAATTCACACATTTCCTAAACATGAAGCTTCCACTCATTCCACCAACCCCGCTTCCATCAAACCCATGGGATTCCAAAATAAACATTTGGATGCCTTTATTTATAAAGCCAAAAATCCAACTAAAACTCTTAAGGACCCTCATGCCTTAGGGAATCAATGTGAAAAGTCTCTAGATCATCCATCTTCTAAGCAAAGTACATTCACAAAGCTATCCAAGCCCATACCTCCAAAAGAAAAGCCTAAAACCAAAATGGTTTGGGTCCCTAAGCACAAATCAAGCAACCCAAATGAGGCATCCACCTCTCAAAAATCCCAACCATCCCCTTCCATCCAAAAATCCCACAAGAAAAATCAAAATCATAAAAATACTAAGTCTATGTGGGTCCCTAAAGCACTCAATCACCCATCCCCTATGCAAACACCTCCATTGCTTCCTACACTGCCTTCCCATCAAAAGCTTCAATGTTTATCATGGTGTGTGCAACCATTGGTCATGGTTCCCTTCCATTCCAAAACATTCCCACATACCTCCATCTCCCCATTATTCAACCACTATCCTACATATCTTCCCCATCACCTTCCTATGGTCCATGCTTTTGCATAAGTATTTCATCCATTCTTTTCCATACGCCCTCCATAATCCATATCATAATCCACTATCCCCGAACTTTCCATAATCCATATCATAATCCACTTTCTCCCATCCTTGTATGAATCTTGCATAATCCACATCCTAATCCACTATCTACCTAATCCATCTCACTTCCACACAATCCCTTACCAACATCTATGAGCACACTTGACCTGGTCCATGCGATGAAATTCATCTCTAATGGGACACTATCACCTTTCATAGCACTAGACACTTGAGTCCCTCCTATTCATTACCATGGTTAAAACCTGGCAAACAGGCACCATGTGTAATTGTCATCCCATCTAAAAAAAAGAAAAAAAAATTCAAAATAGTAAAGAGAAAGCCCTTCATCCAATGGTGAAAATTTGGTAAACAAGCACCTTGGATAAGTACCATGATGAAAACTTGGCAAGCAAGCATCATGTGTAGGTTGATTTTCTATGTTACTTACACTTGGGGGCACATTGTCTCATCCAAACTATCTATTCGATCCTACCATACTATCCTATCCCACCATCCTTCTCCATTATCCTACATACCTATCATAATCCTCCATTCATCCTCCCTTCCCTCCCTTTGATCTTGATGAAGACATAGGGGCAAAATGTTGAAATATGCTTTGAATATCTCTTGATAGACCTCACCCTATCCAAACCAATCTATCATGTCATCCCTTGGTCATGAACTTTGTCATGCAAAGAATCCTAAGCATTACCACCTAGAATGGGGCAAGTTCTTCTGATGCAACGTAGTCTTTGAAGATCACATCCTAGCTCCCTTATGATCCATCCACTATGACATACCCTTATCATGAGCTTTCCACTATAGCCTATCTATCTGTTTTTCATGAGGTATACATCCATCCACTATAACATATGCTTTTTATCCACCAATTTATCATGAGCCTTTCATCCCTTGTTGCCCATCCTTTTATCCATCCAATTCCATTCATCCATCCTTTCATCTAGACTTGGTTTTCCCTTGTCATTGGTATCAAGCACAAAGGCTACCTAAATTGTAAATCCATTGGCATTTTTTGAAACATTTCAAAAAAAACAAAAAAATCAAGATATCCTAAAAAAACACAAAAAAAATCAAAATATGTTAAAAATTTCAAAAAATTAAATATCCAACAAAAAATCCAAGCAATAAAACCAATCATATCATCCAAAACAATCAACTCCATCAACATTCAATCAAAATCAAATCATCATCATCAATTCTTCTTATCAATAACATTCATTCATCCATTTCAATCAATCACTTCTTCCAATAATATCAATCAAATAAATCTAAGAAATGATCTTAAATCCAAGTCACACTAATCCATATCAAGCAAGCTAATCAATCAAGGAACATTATCCAATCACATCAACAAGTTTTTGATCCTCATCTTGTCATAAACATCATCAATCAACATCAATGGGATATAGCATTCCCACATCCTTGTGTTGATCTAGGGATATAGCGTTCCTCGCAATGACAACACTATCATCATCAATCAAACAATCAATCATTGGTTTATGACTTGACAAGGGCAATACCTTGTTTGTTTTACATCCTTTTAGCATACTGAGAACACTTGCTTATGCTTAGATTGAGTGGACACTCTAATCATCACACCATCACTATCATCATTCAAAACAATCCAATCATCAAAACAATCAACCCAGCAATAGCAAACATCAAAACCAAAGCACATCAAGCCAACCATCAAAATAAATCCAATCACTCCAACAAATCAAAAGCAACTCAATCCACCACATATCATCACATCATTAACATTTCATCAATCCCAATCAATCTATTTTCATCATCTCATCAATAAAACATCAGAACTACATCTCATTTCCATCATTAAGTGCCTTGATCCTGTGGATACATGGTATGTAGGCAGTCTAGAGTACGAAGGAAGTGTCCAGATTCAGTTACAAATGATTTTCATCTTTCTCTTCCCATCATTTATTCTATCATCTATCTTCTACATCATTAATAAACAACTTCTTCCAATCAATCTATTATTCAATCAATCCATTTCCTTCAATCAAATCATCCATTCATATCAATTCAATTTACGGCAATTCATTTTCATCCATCCTTCATCAATCTTCATCCATCATTTCATCATCCTCAAAATCATTCCAAACAATGATCCAAATGCAAGTCAATCCTTAAAGCCATACCAGTCAAGTTAATCAATCTTGTCAAGTTATCCAAGCGCAATCAATGGTCTTGATGCTAGCCTTATTGTAAGCCAAATCAATCAACCAACTAGCCAGCCAACTCAACAAACAACCTTGTGTTGATCTAGGGATACAGTGTTCCCCACAATGACAACACTATCATCATCAACAAATCAATCAATAATTAATCATTGGTTTACAGCTTGATAGGGGCAATACCTTGTTTGTTTTTGTATCATTTGTGCATGCTTGCTTGCTTGCTTGTGTGTGTTATCTTTTTATCTTGCATTTGCATCATATCGGTATCAATCCAACTAATATTCATATCTTGTATCTAGACAAGCTTGTATTATGTTGGGGCACAAGACACATCAACACCTTGGTCTTCTATACCTTGGTGCATAACGTCTAGTGCTATATCAAACATCATGGTTGCTCACTTTCATTGCAGCATAACACATCTTTCATTTCTTCTATCCATTCCCTTATATTTCTTTCTTGGCCAATCCTTTTCATTTCAAGAGCCTACCCGTGTTTGTCCAACCTGCCTATCCTCTCGAGGGGGCATTATCATCCTATCATTCCATCAACATCGTATATTTTCCTCATCCTATCCTACATCATCATCATCCCTATCGATTATCCATACCTTAACTTCTTTGAAATGATGTTACTCGACACAAATCTTATCATCTCAAACATCATCTCAAAGAGGGGCAAAATGTAGACACCCAAAATTGTCCCTAAATTTGTCCTTGTCTTGCAACACCTAGTCAAATACATTATCTTAGACATCGTGTAGCATTTTGTCCTAATCCCACTCTTAATCCCACTTATCCCATTAAGCCAATTAATTAAATAAATTTTATTTATTTAATTAAAATCCCATCTTAATCCCATCCTTATCCCACTTAGCCAATTAATTAAATAAATTTTATTTATTTAATTAATTTCACATTCATAATCCCACTTTCCAATTAATTAAATAAATTTCAGTTATTTAATTAATTTCCCATTCATATCCTAGTCCTATCCTAATCATCTTCCCAATTAATTAATTAAATTTTATTTAATTAATTAATTTCCCTCACATATCCCAACTAATTCAAATATTTTATTTGAATTAAGTCCTCACCTTTCATCACATTTTGACACTTGTCCATTTCTTAATTGAATCATGTGTGGTAGTACAACTTTCATTTAAAATCCTTCACATGTACAACTAATGAGACCTAATTTTAGTATTTGTGTACACCATCACATATAAACTTATTAAATAAAAGTATTTGTGTACACAATCACACATGAGCCCTATTCTCCTCCTGACACTTGTCACATGACTACAACTTCATTGAAGAGTGGGAATAACTAATCAATCCTATCCATCCACATCAATCATTTAGCCTTTTGATCTCAACCATCCAGTTGAACCAAGTCTTTCCTATAAATCAACCCCCTCACAAGCCATTTGCAAGATGCATTGAACCTCAAGTACCCTTATTCTACCAAATTTTTAAGAAGGCATTGAGTTCGACTATCCTTATGCTGAAGAAATCACATTAGAGCCTTTACATCTATCATCATCTTCTTCCATCTATCAATCTTCTACCTATCATCTCAATCCTATACAAATGTTATGCTGCTGAATTGTGAGCAACCAACATATCAAATCAATCAAACAATTCATCTTGTATCTTTGAGGTATTAAATGATTTGGGTTTAGGTTATGCATTTCATTTTTTGATCATTTCCATTTGCAAATCCAAATTTTTTCGATTACAAATGCCTCCAAAAGATCTCTTATAAAGAAAGTTGAAAAAGCTCCTAAAAATAGAATCTAAGTCCATTTTCGAGCTACTTATGAAATCTAAAAATAAAGCACTAGATCTATCACCAATCTGGAAAATAAAGCTACAAACTTGTCCTCTCATGTGGTCCCACCAAAAAAAACTACTTTTCTCTGCTCATGAAAGCTCCAAAAATTGTCCTATATGACTCTAAATAAAACAAATCAAAATGGGATACTTGATCTGTTTTATTAGCCTATAAGTTGCCTAAAAATAGTTAAACTTTAAAAGCAATTTATATTTTCATTGCTTTAAAGTTAACTTTACAATCTTGTGATAATTTGAATCAATATACTATTCGATATGATTTTTGCAAAAATAAAATGATAGCTGGCTTATAATTTCGCCAAGATATTTTATAAGATATCACTATTGATTTTCTATAAAAATCAACAAAAGATGAAATATTACACACATTTGCAAAAAATAAATGAAATCCTTAAAGGCTTGACACCATGGCTTCCATGTGTCAATATTCGGCCACCTCATCTCTATTCATATGCCTTACACAATGCCAACTCACTGCCCATATAGTGCCACCATGTCGCATTTGACCCCTTTGAACATGTCATCACCTTGCATACTCTTGACATCTCCAAAGGTTATTGTTTTGATCTTGTGCATACATTTGAAATATGTGAAGGAATAGAATAATGCATAAGTGGGAGGTCAAAGACTCTAGACCACATGCATGATACATTGATTGCACTTAGGTGTCGGCCATATTGAAGGTTTGAAAGTTTATCACAAGAATAAACTTTATCCACTAATGAGATACACCTTCGACTTGCAAAGATCAAACAAAAGAAGGAATGTCAGCCACTTCAAAACATGATGGCTAGCCACCATCAATTACAAGGTTTTGACCAAGATGCTATTTGGATAAAATACTTATGTTTGTTGCAAAGTCAAAATATGAAAAGAATGTTGAACAAAAGCAGATACAAGCCCTAAAAGCTTGGTCATTTCATTTGTTGTTGGTGTTGAGCTCGCTCTGCAACTATGTGGCTGCCAACTTGGGGTATCATGCTCTATATTCTCTTCTCCATATCTAGTCTTTTGTGGTTGCAAACATTGCACTTCTTGAGCGAAAATGACAGGCCACACTTGGTGAGTTTAAATTTGAAGCTTAAAACGGCATTTAACTGTATTTTAATGGTATCTTTTTCTTAAATAACCATGGCCATGTTGCTCTTTCTTCAGTTTCTTAGCTTGATATATATGTGTTTCACTTCTTTTGTGTTGAACTTTGCAAATATGGCAAAAATGACAAAGACTCTAGTTGGGTCGTGGCCATATAGTTTTCCTCCTCTATAATGCCATATAGTGAGTTCTCACTATCCCTTTTCATCATTGCTTCTTTCATTTTTGTATATGCAAACTGAGATGAGGGTTCCATTTTTATTAGCTGGGTATCTCAAAATACATTCATACATAGCATGGCCGTGGTATAGGATGCATTATGTGGCTTGTTCTTTGTCATTTGATATGAAAAGTTTGAAGTTTTCCTATCTTTGAAGTGAGGGTTTCTTTTATATTACACAGAAACTTCCTTTCCCTTTGCGGCCATGTCTACAATACTCCACTCTTACTTTGCTTGACTATATATTACAAGAAGGAAGAAAACTCTTTTAAATCCGACAAGTGTTTCATGTTTTCACTGTATAAATAGTCATTTATTCCACGGCCTTGTCTCAGACAATTTGATTTATCATTTCTCCTTTTCAACACTGCAAAAATGTTAAGGTATTGGAAACTCAACATGGGTATTCTAAAAAAAATGAATATGAGTGGCATTATATGTCACAGCCTTGCTATAGATATATCTCTGCACTTTCATTTCACTGTATGAACCCATATTTTTTCAAAACTAAAACAATGATTTTATCTTTTTGAGCACAAAAACTCTTCTTGTAGCATACACTAGCATATGATATTCGTTTCTCTTTCTTTGTTTTTATTGCTGAATCATATTCACTGTCATTGTTTTGAGAAAAGTAAAGATTTCATACACTATTCTCTATTTCTGTAGCTCTATTTACTCCTTCATGGTCTTTGCATATGAAATATACACTATTGGCTTTGAACTTATAACTCCTCTCCCCTCTGGCAGTAAATGTATCTTCATTTCTGTATCTTCACTTACCAGTTTAGTGGACTATAGCAAATACAAACTTCAAACATGATTGATGGCTTCTTTGTGTCATGTCATCATTGCACTGTAACAAATGAAGAAGTCACTTACTCACCTATTTTGTATATACTATGGCAACATGATGACTTTCCATTATTCTTCTCTATACTTTATCATATCAAATGTATTATGTGAGATACTTTGCCAAATGTTAATGATGTTCTATTCCAACATATATAATGAAGTGTTCTTTTTTATCCTTTTGAAGTTTGTCAAAGACAAAATGAGCCATTGTAACTGGCTGTCTTGTATTCTTCTACTACATATCTACAATATTGTCATGTTTCTTTCATAGATATGCATTGAATGTAACATGTGATACACACTATTCTGATGCTCAACTTATCAGTAGAAAAAGTGAAGCATAATTGGATATTATTCATCATTTTAAAAGGCAGCTTATGTAACTTAATTCTGAATTTAATTTTACCACTTCACTTAAATGGGAAAGTATGATGCTTGGTACTCACATGTCCTTGCAAACTTTTTTACTGGTTTATGATGAATACTCCTATTGGATTATTGATCATGGATGAGTAAGCAATCCTCAAATATTCAACACTTGTGAACACTTATTCTTTTATCAATCTGATGAATATATATGCATTATGTACTCCTGATCATTATCATGCCTGAGAATGTCATTTTCATGACAGTTGGAGTAGTGACATACGCTGTTATATGCATTAAATTTTGTCCTCCATCAGTTCAAGTCATGTTCTTGGTTGTATTTCATACGTTGAAGTGAAATCATCGTCATGTCTTCAAATGGGACTGATGCATATGATTGTCTTTGCTATTCCCTTCAGCTTGTCATGTGAATATGATAAATGATTTTCTTCTTTCTATTCATCCCTTCTGAGATCAAGAGGTAGTAGCATGCTGGGCTCAACCCTTATGGGAGCCCATTTGACACCACATGTTGAATGTCTTCAATCAACTTCATGATTTGTCCTATACCTGCACATGAAACAAATAGATTAGAATAAAACAATGATGCTCTATGTTTTCTTCTCTTCAGTTCCTTCTGCATATGGATGTTGCTTATTTGATCAATGCATTATAACTAAAGTATTATGCCTCTCCTGATAGATGAAGGATTTTCATAAATGGAGCTTCTAACGTGACCCTTCCCATTATTTTTTAAGTACATGCCGAGGTCAAGAGCAGGACTGGAGGCTATTATGAAGATTAACCAAAACAAGGCAATGATGGCTATGTTTTTCCCTCCTCCATTAGATGCATAGTATTTTATTTATATTTGCATGAGTTTAGCTATAACCCATGGCTTGTGTGGGACACTTGATATGTCATAGTTTCCTTCAATGTAATGTTTATTCCTTTATGTATTCAAACTTGTAAATGAATAACCATTGTGATGAATGAATATTTATCTCATTTTACTGCTCTGAAATGCAATGAATGATTTGAAACTTCCCTTTCTTTCCTCAACAACTGAACTGCATTTGTCATAATAACTATGCAACTCTCACACAATAGAAGTAAATCAAACCTCATTGAAAAATGATAAATATTAAATCTGTTCAGCCAATTTTTGAGCTGTGGTCAAAAAGTTGTAACATTTATGGCGACTTCTGCTATATGCTTTCTTGCTAAGCATCTAACCAGTTGCCTTGACATCCATTGGGCATAGAGTCATACTCTATCTTTCTTAGAAACTCACAAAACACTGTAATTCATCTCTCCAACAGTTCAAACAACAACAAAAAACTAAAAACAACTCTACTGAAAATGAACTAACAGGCCCTGATGACCAAAACAAAATGTTGAAAACAAATGTGCATGAGCACTTATTCATTGCAAAACTACTCTACTATGTACAAAAGAAATCTTTTATCCTCAGAGGCAATGCTTGAGGTGGATCCCATTACCTGGGATAGACAACACCTCTCCACTCAACTTGGACAGTTGAAATGCATTGTTTTCTTTGCACTCTGTGATAACATAAGGCCCATCCCAAATAGCATCAAATTTAGAATGCTTACCTAGCTTTCTCGTTAGTTCATTCCACTTGAACACCAAATCTCCAACAATAAAATTTGTTGGTCTTTCTCTCTTATCAAATGCATTCTTCATTTGGGTTTGATACATATCAATTTTTCTTAAGGCCTCCTTCCTTGTCTCTTCCAGCTCCATGAGCTGAGCTAGCCTGATTACTAGAGGTTGTTCCTCTAGCAGGTCAAGTTCTTTGATAAAGGCCAATGTAGGCAATTCAACTTAAATAGGTAACCGAGCCTCTTTTCCATAAGTAAGCACATATGGGGAACAACCAATAGCCATCTTAGGTGTAATTCTATCAGCCCAAAGAGCTAACTTTAACTTTTTGTGCCAAGTTTTCTGATTATTTTCAATAGTCTTCTTGATGATCCTTATCAGATTTTTGTTGGTAGATTCAGCCTGCCCATTACTCTATGGGTAATAGTGGTGCAGGAGCACCTACCTGACAGCTGGCCTCCATGAGGCAGTTAGTTTGTTTTGAGTCTTGTTAATGTTTCAAAGAAGGTCGTATAAGACCAATGCATGTAATAAGGTCATGTTGACCATACTTTACTATTTTTAGGTAGGTTGTTAGGACAGCTGTTATGCTGTATGTTCGGTTGGATCCTCCCAGCCACTTGGAAGTTCCCAGCTGCTGGGAATCGAGTGGTAGTACTCGCAAGTAGATCCTATTTATGCATGAGGATCGGTTGGTTTTACATCATCGATCAGACTTTGCAGAGAGTGAGACAGAGGGAGAGATTGAGTATTGTATTTGCATCTTTTGAAATCAATAAAGAGATCTTGTTTGTGTTCATTCTCTGGTTGGATTCCATTATTTAATTGAGTTGCTGTTCTGGTGGTTTCATGGATTCGCTGATCCATTCCACTGGTTGATTTGTCAAATCGGTGGAATGGCCATGTATAATAGTTTAGGGTTTAGTCTGCATTTTGTGTTCGTTTGCATGTATGTTTGCAGGATCGCAGTCAAGAGGTGTTGAGAACCCTAGCATGGGTATGTGCTAGGTCATGCTGATAGTTCGAGTCTGGAAGATCACCCTGAAAGTAGAACAGGTCACCTTAGGAGGTTTGGCGGATCGAAATTCGCTAAGGTTAGAAATTCGTCAAAACGGCATCATCAGGATATTTCTGTGTATATCCTGCAGTTACTTTGGGCGTCATCCGAGTAGATGGAGGTGAGCATGATGCAATCGTTTGCATAAGGTGAATGTCCGTTGGGGTGATCATCATCAGGTGTTGCCGAGGAGGAGTGTATCGGCATAAGGTAGAAGATCAGGTTGATAAAACCATCGCGGGCCGATAATGTTAAGTTTGGCCGACAGCAGGATATCGAAGGAGCTGCATGTGACGTCATCGTCATAAGGATATCGGGGTGACGTAAGCATCGAAGGAAAGGTGCATGAGGTTGTCGTCATCAGGATATATGGAGGGAACAGGATATTTTATATCCTACTGATGAACATGATGTTGAACATCATGATGATGAAGATAGAGGTTGGCGGTAAGGTGAACAGTGAACATCAGGAGGATGTTTGCGCTTGCCGAATATGATGATGCTACTGATAGTCAGATATGATGATGCTGCTGACAGGTGAAAGGATGAAGGTTTGTCTGCAGGAGGATATCGGTCGGCAGAGAAAATATGATGATGCTGACAGTGTTAAGGGAAATATGATGATGATGAAGGGTTGTAGACATACATGCTGTATGTCAAGGTTTTAGTGTGGATGCCTCTGCATCATAGTGGTATCAGAGCTCAGCAAAAGGTCTGGGCTGTTGTGTGTTGATTCTGTCACCGAAAGGGCAGAGGTAGAGTTGATTCTGTCACTGAAAGGACAGAGGTAGAGGAGTGAGAGGTTGACAAAATGCCTCCGAAAGGTAATGGTACTGCAAGGGAATTGCAGGAGATGAAGGAAAAACATGCCAGAGAGATGAGGAAGATGAAGGAGCTTGCTGAAGCACTTCAAGCCAGGCTTGTAGCCCTGGAAAAGAACAAAAAGAGGGAAGTGGAAGACAGTGAATCTGAAGAAGATGAAGATGCTGTTGAAGAGTATGAAGAGGTAGCTGAAGATCTGGATGCTGAAGACCAGAGATTTGCAAAACTGTTAAAGGCAGTGCAGAGTGATAAACCTAAGGTAAAGGTTGATGTTTCCAAGTATAATGGAAGTTTGAATGAAGATGAGTTACTGGATTGGATTGCTGCACTTGATAATCACTTTGAATGTGAAGATGTTGCTGAGGATCAGAAGGTAAAGATTGCAAAGACCAAGTTAGGAGGTCATGCTTTGGTATGGTGGGATTATGTAAAATCCTAGAGAAGGAAACAAGGGAAGTCAAAGATCAATTCATGGGATAAAATGGTAGCAAGGATAAAAGGTAAATTCTTGCCCAAGGATTATGAAATTCAAATGTTTAAGAAGCTGCAATTTTTAAGGCAGAAGGAAATGGATGTGAAGGCATATACTGAGGAGTTTTATAAGTTGAGTATGAGATCTGGTCATCATGAGAATGAGGTAGAAAAGGTGGCTAGGTACTTGGCTGGTTTGAGGTTGAACATACAGGATGAGTTAGTTTTAGCTAACCCTAAGAGTGTGGAGGATTGTTACCAAATGGCAATCAGGATTGAAGAAAAGATGAATAGGGGACAAGATAAGTCCATGAGAGGAAGAGGCAGCAATATGAGGGGAAGAGGATTAGCCCCTACAACAGGGCAAACCAATGAGGGTCAAGAAGACACTGGTAAAGGACAGGGACAGTCTGATTTCAGAGGTGGATGGAAAGTTAATAGAGGCAGATTTGGAAGTGGTAGAGGTTCTACTACATTTTCAGGAAAGTGTTACACCTGTGGTGAGTTTGGTCATCCATTTTTCAAATGTCCAGAAAACAAAGGTTCATCATCCAGAAATGATAGAACGAATGACAAGAGAGTACAACTTGTGCAAGAAGAGAAAGTAGAGCAAAGTGTGCAAAGTTCAAACACTTATCAAGAAGACAGAGTTCCTGACGGTTATGGATATCCTGAGGATGGAGAAGCATTGATGCTAAGGAGAATTAGTTTGTAGGCATCGAAGGATATGATGCAAAGAAGAGCTCTTTTCAAGACCACATGCAAGAGCAAAGGTAAAGTATGTAAGGTTGTCATTGATACTGGTTCAACAGACAACATGGTATCTCAGGAAATGGTGGATAAACTAAATTTGGAAAGGATTCCACACCAACACCCTTACAAGGCATCTTGGGTGAGTGATAGTCAATCACTTTTTGTCTATGAACAGGCATATGTGGATTTTTAGATTGGAGCATATCAGGATAGAGTTTTGTGTGACATTTTGCCCATGGAATGTTGTCACCTACTGTTGGGTAGGCCATGGCAATTTGATAGGAGGGTACTGTATGATGGGTATGCTAATACCTACACCATCAAGAAAGATGGGAAAACTATTATGTTGATGCCATTACAGGAAGATGCTGCAACACAGGGGGCAGCCAAAATCATTTTAGTGGGAAAGAAGGAATTTGTGCAGAAGCCTATAGGAGCAGGCATAAAGGCAGTTGAGGACACTGCAGGGAAAGAAGTTGTTAAGGACAACAAGTTGAAGAAAGTTTCACTTGTGACTGACAGAGGTCAGCAGCAGGTTCAGAAACAGGTTTGCAAACAGCAACCAGTTGAGAGGAATGACAAGGATGTTGTCATAGTTGGGACTATTGTTTGTCCTATAAGGTTTAAAGAAAGATAGCGTTGAACATTACAGAAGTTCAAGAGGTAGTTCAGACAGAGGTTCTGGTCAGACAACCTGACAAACACAAGGTATGTGAGAGAAGGGCCTACATTGACAGGCATGAGGATTTACTTGCAAGAAAACAAGTTACAGTACAGAAGTCTTGGAGCAGCCGAGAGCCAGCAGAGGACAAAGCTGGAACAGGTCAAGACACTGCAAAGGCAAAGTGTAAAGGTGGAGGACTTCCACAACCTAACTCATGGGACATGAGTTTCTTTTCTGTTGGGGGGTATGGTGCAGGAGCACCTACCTGACAGCTGGCCTCCATGAGGTAGTTAGTTTGTTTTGAGTCTTGTTAATGTTTCAAAGAAGGTCGTATAAGACCAATGCATGTAATAAGGTCATGTTGACCATACTTTACTATTTTTAGGTAGGTTGTTAGGACAGCTGTTATGCTGTATGTTCGGTTGGATCCTCCCAGCCGCTTGGAAGCTCCCAGCCACTGGGAATCGAGTGGTAGTACTCGCAAGCAGATCCTATTTATGCATGAGGATCGGTTGGTTTTACATCATCGATCAGACTTTGCAGAGAGTGAGACAGAGGGAGAGACTGAGTATTGTATTTGCATCTTTTGAAATCAATAAAGAGATCCTGTTTGTGTTCATTCTCTGGTTGGATTCCATTATTTAATCGAGTTGCTGTTCTGGTGGTTTCATGGATTCGCTGATCCATTCCACCGGTTGATTCGTTGAATCGGTGGAATGGCCATGTATAATAGTTTAGGGTTTAGTCTGCATTTTGTGTTCGTTTGCATGTATGTTTGCAGGATCGCAGTCGAGAGGTGTTGAGAACCCTAGCATGGGTATGTGCTAGGTCGTGCTGATAGTTCGAGTCTGGAAGATCACCCTGAAAGTAGAACGGGTCACCTCAGGAGGTTCGGCGGATCGAAATTCGCTAAGGTTAGAAATTCGTCAAAACGGCATCATCAGGATATTTCTGTGTATATCCTGCAGTTACTTCGGGCGTCATCCGAGTAGATGGAGGTGAGCATGATGCAATCATTTGCATAAGGTGAATGTGCATTGGGGTGATCATCATCAGGTGTTGCCGAGGAGGAGCGTATCAGCATAAGGTAGAAGATCGGGTTGATAAAACCATCGCGGGCCGATAATGTTAAGTTTGGCCGACAGCAGGATATCGAAGGAGCTGCATGTGACGTCATCGTCATCAGGATAATCGTCATCAGGATATCAGGGTGACGTAAGCATTGAAGGAAAGGTGCATGAGGTTGTCGTCATCAGGATATATGGAGGGAACAGGATATTTTATATCCTGCTGATGAACATGATGTTGAACATCATGATGATGAAGATAGAGGTTGGCGGTAAGGTGAACAGTGAACATCAGGAGGATGTTTGCGCTTGCCGAATATGATGATGCTGCCGATAGTCAGATATGATGATGCTGCTGACAGGTGAAAGGATGAAGGTTTGTCTACAGGAGGATATCGGTCGGCAGAGAAAATATGATGATGCTGACAGTGTTAAGGGAAATATGATGATGATGAAGGGTTGTAGACATACATGCTGTATGTCAAGGTTTTAGTGTGGATGCCTCTGCATCAAATAGTTAGATGAAGTGTTCAAATAGATATTATTTCTGACATACCAATCTAAAATTCTTAATCCTAAAAAGGCTAGACCATTATCAGAGATGATTGAATCTGGTGTACTGAATCTTGACACTAAGTCCTGATAAAAACTTAGGATAGCAGATTCATTTGCTTCTTTTAAGGAAACAACCTCAGTCCACTTGGTAAAATAATCTATGGCAGTCAAAATCCACTTGTTGCCTGCACTTAAAGGCAGGTTTATTGGTCCTATGAAATCTAATCCCCACTTTGCAAATGGATTTTTAAGTTTAACATGATGTAGGGTTAAGGCAGCAAGTCTTTGCTTACCTACAAATAAGGAACACTTCTCACATCTTCTCACCTAAGCAAAAGCATCTTTAAACAAGTCAGGCCAGTAATAACTAGCTTGTATAATCTTCAAGGCAGTTGTTCTAGCTGCAAAGTGACCTCCTGAAGGTCCATTGTGAAACTCTTGTAACAGTCTATTAACTTGATCAGGTCCAACACACCTCAGAAATACACCATTAAAGTCTCTCCTATATAAAATACCATTAATAATAGCATAAGGAGTAGCTTGCAATTGAAAATACCTTCTACCTGCCATGCCTAAACCAATTGGGCACTCACTAGTATGCAAACAATGCATCATATGATGCACCCAACTACCTGTTTGAGTTGGTGCATTGGCTAGTTCATTATTGTTCAGCACTATCTCGGTGTCCTTTTGATGTTCTTGCTCAAACTCGTCACTTTTAGCAAGCTGCTCGCATAAGCCCTTACCTCTAATCAGCTTGGTTACTTGGATATCAATATCAAATTCCATAACCTTAGTTATCTAACTAGCTCTCTTGTCATTTATATCTCTATTTAATAAGAAACTTTTGACAGTGGGATGAGCAACCTTTAAGTGAACTTTATTATTAGACAGCATGTGTCTAAACTTCTTGAGGGTCCTTACAACAACAAAAACATGTTTTTCCATAAAAGAGTACTTTACCTCATAGTCGTGCAGCACCTGGCTAAAAAATGCAATTGGCTGCTCTAAACTTTCATTGTTTTGCTGAAACAACATTGAAGAAATGGTGTCATCTCCTCCAAAAGCATATAAAATGAAATCCTTCTCATAATTAGGATTGATGAGGGTAGGGGTAGGAGTGAGGGCTTCCTTTATCTGCTCAAAGCTTCCTTTTCCCTCCTTAATCTAGCTGAACGGCACATTCATTTTCAACATGGTAGTAAGAGGTTGTAACAAAGCTGCAATATTCAGAATAAACCTCCTAACAAAATTAATTTTGCCAAGAAATCTCTGCAAGCATTCTTATGTGTAGGCAGCGGTAAATCTAAAATAGCTAAAACTCTCTCAGGGTCAATAGTAATACCTTCTTTTGAAACAATATGATCGAGGAGTCTTCCTTCATGAACTAAGAATATACACTTTTTGGGGTTCAATGAAACTCTAAACTCCCTGCACCTCTAAAAAATCTGCTTCAAGTGGTCAAAATGATGATTAGAATCTTTGGAAACAATAGTTATATCATCTAGATAGACTAGCACTATTCTATTTATAAGACCATGGAAGGCCATATACATTGCCCTCTGAAAGGTTACCCCTGCATTGAATAAACCAAATGGCATTTTTTGATAAGCCATGGTACCCCACTTAGTTGTGAATGCAATTTTGTATTGGTCCTCTTCTTTGAGTAGAATTTGATTATATCCAGAATACCCATCTAACAAAGAAAACCTATCAGAACCTAAAACAGCATGCAATATTTGTTCCATGGAAGGAAGAGGGTAATGGTCTTTCAATGAGGCCTGATTTCATAGAAATCGACACAAAGTTGGATTTTACCATTCTTCTTCCTAACTAGGACCAAATTGGAAACCCAAGAGGTATGTTTTATTAGGAAAATGATATTGCTTTCAATCAGTTTATTTAGCTCAACCTTTATTAAGTATTCAAGTTTGGGATTGAGGGGTCTTTACTTTTGCCTAACAAGCTTGGCATTAGGCTCTAACTCTATGGTGTACTAGGCCAAATCGGGATCAAAACCTCTCAAGTCTTTATACTCCCATGCAAAAACATCAAAAAAATCTTGACATAATTGAATAAAAGACTGTTGCTCTTCTCTAGTGCATACCTTTCCAAGTTTTAGTAGTTTGTCCTTGAAAATTTCTATGGTCTGATAGTGTTCTTGCTTCACTATCATGTTGCACTTATCTTTTTTGAACCGATCATCAATGTTAAACACTGATTCTAATGTGACTAATCCCTTGGGCAATTTATTGGTCCTCAACTGAACAATCTGATCTTCAAATTGCTGTTGATATTTATGTTGATTATCTGCTACAAATTCAGCCTCTGCACTTAAAAAATTCAAGATTTGTTCGTCACTGTTAAACACTTATCATGAAACACTATTGTCAGGTACAAAAGGTCTAACCACTATCTTAACATATGGTTGTACCTCAGCATTGAATCTGATCAGGAATCTCAAATTGAGATCCCAAGGTTGCCAACCTATCTGCATACTTATTTTGATCCCTAGGAACTGAAATCATATTAAAAGCATCAAAAAAATCAATTGAATCCCACACTCTATGCTTGTATTTTTTGAACAGAGCATTTTTAGCAACATTCAAATTCCTAATCTGGTTAACGATCAACTCAGAATCTCCGTAAACCTAAACAGATTTGATACCTTTTTTTTCTGAGCCCATTCTAAGCCATGGATCAGGGTCTCATACTTAGCCACATTATTTGTGTAGCTGAAGGTAAACCTTAAGGCAACATAATACTTGTCTCCTTGAGGTGAAATTAACATATTAACTCCACCAGCACCCATCTTGGTCCTTGATCCATCAAAGTATAGCTTCCAAAGTTGATCTTCTTATTGTTCTAACTGATTTTGATCCTTAATTAGATTAGGAATCACTGCATTAGGTTCTTGTATCATATAGATGCCTAAGCCTACTTCATCCGTGTGATGGAAAGGGTCACTTTCATGATCTTTAGCTACCCAATCATCTAAATTTATTTCTATAGGTGCATTGGGATCTGGGCTCATGGGTTCATCCTGCTACCCGCGGGTGATGTATAGATTAGCATTTATTGGGTTGGGAACATAGGGCTCAATATGGTCTTTTGCAAGTGGTCCAGACTATATTGTTACTTGTGTACCATATCTCATTCTAAAGAACAAGTGAGTCCAGTCAGATGAAAGAAACCCACCCAATCTGGCTGTGAACTCCCTAGAAAGGCAAATTACAAAACTAGGTGGAAGGTCAATGATGTAGATGTCTTGATGAATGGCCAAATTATGACAAGCATGAAATGCAAGTGGCATATTTTTTATTATCCCCACAGTACTAAGTGCAGACCCGTCTAACTGAACTACTCCTTTTGCAAGGGGCTCATAAACCAATCCTAATGAGTCAGCTACACTTTTGGGCATAACTAAACTACTTGCCCATGAATCTACCATATAGTTATGAACTAGTTTATCACTAATAATAAGACTTAGATAGAAAGGGGGTGGTTTTACCTCACTTGCTAACTACCCACTCTTGATCTTTGAGCTATTGGCAAGCAAAACCTTGGCCTTCTCTTGACTAGAATGCTCAGAAAGCGAAAGTTCAGCCAATGCTTCTTGCAACAAATTCTTCTGGCCAGGGATGCGCAAAGCATCCATAACTGGCATACTCACTATAGCTTTCTTAAGATGATCAACTATATTAAAAGAAATAGGGGTTAGATTACTGTCACATTTTGGGCTATTCTTTCATTGGTACTATTTGGTCCCTTTGTAGAATTTGTACTTTTTGCTGTGGTATAGGGGCAGTTTGTGATGGTTAGACTTAATTTTTGTCCCTTACAGCCTACTATTGTACTACATCAGCTTGCTGGTTAACATCTGCATCTCTCAGTTTCGACCTTGTGTTAGCTAAAACAGGTGTACTTTGCTTATTCTAAACTTGACAATAATTTATACCATAAAAATTAGATTCTTCCCAATTTATTAAGACTATATCAGTCTTATTTTGCTGAGTTGAAACTTCACCATTAACCCCCTATGAACTTGCATAGCTATTTTGAACCATGAGTGCTTGGTTTCTCATTCCATTCGTGCAGACGGCTTGATTATGTGGTTGGTGACATGGGTAACACTAGTCACTCTCTTGAACCAGATTATTCTATGTGGGCACAAGCTCTTTTAAGGTACTAGCAGTATTTAGATTATAAGCTTGAAAAGGTCGAGGGTTGTAGTTCCTTCTTTTCCCCTAAGGATCGGCCTAAAAGGTTTGCCTATATTGCTGATGAGGCTGATATTGGTCATTTTGCTGATTAGGTTGATATTGATTTTGGTAAGGCAAGTGTTTATCCATATTTACTAGCTTATTTGCAATTGTCCTCAATGTATCTTCCAACCCTGGGGTATTTTGGGTTTGAACTAGGACAATAGTTTGTTGGGTTGTTTGATATCCTATTGCTGGAATAGGTGGGACAACAGCTAAAGGAGGTACTGCCATAGACATAGATGGCTGGATTTTAGGGAAAATGGGTAAAGGAGGCCTAGGGCCTATCTTCCCTATTTGAATAAGGCTGTTTTCTACTCTAATAGTGGTCTCAAAAGAATTTGGAAGGGTGGTCCCTCCCATAGACTGTATCATTATAGAAATTTCACTGTTCAAAGCTTTGAGATAAAATAAAAAAGCATACCTTGGCAAAGGTTTTACCATTGTGGGAATCCTATCCAAGGCTCTCTAAAATCGGTAGTTGAAGTCAGCCATGTGTTCATGAGGTGCCCTTTTGATGGTGCTCAGTTGCTCCAGTAGTGAGAGATGATCATACTCGTCCTCGAAGTGTTTGTGTAATCCATCTCCCAGTAAATCCTAGGATGTTATTAAATTTTTCGCAAGTCCTCTGAACCACTGTAAGGCCTTTCCTTTTAACGAAGTAGCTAAAAGCCTAATTGCCACATTCTCTTGAGTGACATTGTGCACAGAACACAAGGTTGCTACATCTTGAATATGTTCAGCAGTAGTAGTATGATCTTCTCTACTGAAATAAGGCAAACCTTTAAGGGCTTCCATTAGAATATCATCTCTTTGTGCAAGTTGAAATGGGATGCAACCATTGAAAGCAGCAAATGTATACTACCTAGCCATTCTAGGTATCTGGACTATCATCATTGGACTTCTACTTCTTTTGACTGGGCTTGTAGATCTAAATCGGGAAGGTATAGACTTTGATCTTCTTGATGACTCAGTTGTTTTTCTTGCTAATCTACATCTCCTTTTAGGTGTAGACAGCTGTAAATAGTCAAAGGGGTCTGGATTAGACCTAGTTTTCATAAGCTACAAGCACTAATCTGCATACCAAACTAAAGGGAATGAGTCACCAGGCATATTGAGAGCCTCCAAAGATTGGTAAAACTGCTACATATACCAGAACAATAGCTATGAGGGTACAAATTTCTATGAAATTGCTTCCAAAGTCCCACCAGGGGTGCCAAAAACTATTGTCAATTCAAGTATGTGCTCTTGTTAAGTTTGCAGAAAACTTAACTACCTATTGCAACATAGAATCATTCTCAGATGTGGGTCTCCTTTCATGAGAATGAATCTCCAGAGTGAGCTAGTTCTCTTATGATTCCTCAACTAATGTCTTGAGAGGAAAACTGATAGAAGAGTAATTGAAATAGAAACTAATTTTAGAATCTAAATTAGATGGATTTCTATCACTCAAAAAATAGTTTTTCAAAATTAAAACTTCACAATTCTACTAATAGTTTATCCCTTAAGTAATTTACAACAAGGTTTGGATCAAACACAAACTACAACCAGGAAAAAACTAAGTTTTAACAGCATTGAGACATAATAAAGGACAAAAAGAGTCACAATATAACATCAGATCAAGACTGCAAAATATGTGAAATAGGATGATTTGCTATTAGAACTGGAAGGAGTACAATGCATGTAAAAAATGAAATATGAGCCAACTGCCTGTATACAAATCTGCCTATGAACAAGAGAGAAGAAATTGATGCTAACTGACTTAGAAAAAACTAAGTTTTTCTCCTATAGATGCCTCCAAAAGATCTCCTACAAAGAAAGCTGAAAAAGCTCCTAAAAATAGACCCTAAGTCCATTTTCGAGCTACTTATGAAAGCCAAAAATAAAGCATTGTATCTGTCACCAATCTGGAAAATAACGCTGTAAAATTGTCCTCTCATGTGGTCCCACCATAAAATTGCTTTTCTCTACTCATGAAATCTCCAAAAATTGTCCTATATGACTCTAAATAAAACATATCAAAATGGGATACTTGATCTATTTTAGTAGCCTATAAATTGCCTAAAAATAGTTAAACTTTAAAAGCAATTTATATTTTCATTCCTTTAAAGTTAACTTTACAATGTTGTGGCAATTTAAATCAATATCCTATTCGATGTGATTTTTGCAAAAATAAAATGGTATCTAGCTTATAATTTTGCCAAGGTATTTTACAAGATATCACTATTGATTTTCTATAAAAATCATAAAATGATGAAATATTACACACATTTGCAAAAAATAAATGAAAGCCTTAAAGGCTTGACACCATGGCTTCCATGTGTCAATATTCTGCCACCTCATCTCTGTTCATATTCCTTGGACAACGCCAACTCACTACCCATATAGTGCCACCATGTCGCATTTGAGCCCTTTGACCATGTCATCACCTTGCATACTCTTCACATCTCCAAAGGCTATTGTTTTGATCTTGTGCATACATTTGAAATATGTGAAGGAATAGAATAATGCATAAGTGGGAGGTCAAAGACTCTAGACCACATGCATGATACATTGACTGCACTTAGGTGTCGGCCATACTGAAGGTTTGAAAGTTTATCACAAGGATAAACTTTATCTACTAATGATATACACCTTTAACTTGCAAAGATCAAACAAAAGAAGGAATTTCAGCCACTTCAAAACATGATGGCTAGGCACCATCGATTACAAGGTTTTGACCATGATGCTATTTGGATAAAATACTTATGTTTGTTGTAAAGTTAAAATATGAAAAGAACATCGAACAAAAGTAGATACAAACCCTAAAAGCTCGGTCATTTCATTTGTTGTTGGTGTTGAGCTCACTCTGCAACTATGTGGCAGTTGACTTGGAGTTTCATGCTCTGCATTCTCTTCTCCATATCCAGTCTTCTATGGTTGGAAACATTGTACTTCTTGAGCCAAAATGACAGGGCGCACTTGGTGAGTTTAAATCTGAAGCTTAAAATGCCATTTGACTATATTTTAATGGCATCTCTTTCTTAAATGGCCACAGTCATGTTGCTCTTTCTTTAGTTTCTTAGCTTGATATATATGTGTTTGGCTTCTTTTGTGTCAAACTTCGCAAATATGGAAAAAATGACAAAGACTCCACTTGGGCCGTGGCCATATAGTTTTCCTCCTCTACAATGCCATACGGTGAGTTCTCACTATCTCTTTTCGCCATTGCTTCTTAAATTTTTGTATGTGCAAGCTAAGATGAGGGTTCCATTTTTATTAGCTAGGCATCTCAAAATACCTTCATACATAGCATGGCCGTGGTATAGAATGCATTTTGTGGCTTGTTCTTTGTCATTTGATATGAAAAGTTTGAAGTTTTCCTGTCTTTGAAGTGACGGTTTCTTTTATATTACATAGAAACTTCCTTTCCCTTTGCGGCCATGTCTACAACACTCCACTCTTACTTTTCTTGACTGTATATTACAAGAAGAAAGAAAACTCTTTTAAACATGACAAGGGTGTCATGTTTTCACTATATAAACAATCATTTATTCCACGGCCTTGTCTCAGACAGTTTGATTTATCATTTCTCCTTTTCAACACTACAAAAATGTTAAGGTTCTGGAAAATCGACATGGGTATTCTAAAAAAAATGAATATGAGTGGCATTATATTTCACGGCCTTGCTATAGATATATCTCTGCACTTTCACTTTAGTGTATGAACCCAAATTTTTTCAAAACTGGAACAATGATTTTATCTTTTCTAGCACAAAAACTCTTCCTGTAGCATACACTAGCATATGATATTCTTTTCTCTTTCTTTGCTATTATTACTGAATCATATTCACTATCATTGTTTTAAGAAAAGTGAGGTTTTCATATACTATTCTTTATTTTTGTAGCTCTATTTACTCCTTCATGGTCTTTGCATATGAAATATATATTGTTGGCTTTGAACTTATAACTCCTCTCCCCTCTAGCAGCATATGTGTCTTCATTTCTATAGCTTCACTTACCAGTCTAGTGGACTGTAGCAAATACACACTTCAAACATGATTGATGGCTTCTTTGTGTCATGTCATTCTGGCACTATAACAAATGAAGAAGTCACTTACTCACCTGTTCTGTATATACTGTGGCAACATGATGACTTTCTATTATTCTTCTTTGTACTTTATCATATCAAATGCATTATGTCAGATCCTCTGCCACATGATAATGATGTTCTATTGCAACATATGTAATGAAGTGTTCTTTTTGATGCTTTTGAAGTTTGTCAAAGACAAAATGAGCCATCTGAACTAGTTGTCTTGTATTCTTCTACTACATATCTACAATACCGTCATGTTTCTTTCATAGATATGCATTGAATGTAACATGTGATGCACATTGTTCTGATGCTCAACTTATCAATAGCAAAAGTGAAGCATAATTGGATATATTTCATCATTTTAAAAGGTAGCTTATGTAATTTAATTCTAAATTTGATTTTGCCACTTCAATTAAATGAGAAAGTATGATGCTTGGTACTCACTTGTCCTTGCAAACTTGCTTACTGGTTTATAATGAATACTCCTATTGGATTATTGATCATGGATGAGTAAGCAATCCTTAAATATTCAACACTTGTGAACACTTATTCTTTTATCAATCTGATGATTATATATGCATTATGTACTCCTGATCATTATCATGCCTGAGAATGTCATTTTCATGACAGTTGGAGTAGTGACATAAGCTATTATATGCATTAAGTTTTGTCCTCCGTCCGTTCAAGTCATGTTCTTGGTTGCATTTCATACCTTGAAGTGAAATCATGGTCATGTCTTGAAATGGGATTGATGCATATGATTGTCTTTGCTATTCCCTTCAGCTTGTCATGTGAATATGATAAATGATTTTCTTCTTTGTATTCATCCCTTCTGAGATCAACAGGTAGAAGCATATTGGGATCAACCCTTGTGGGAGCCCATTTGACTCAACATGCTGAATGACTTCAATCAACTTCATGATTTGTCCTATACCTGCACATGAAACAAACAGATTAGACTAAAACAATGATGCTCTATGTTTGCTTCTCTTCAGTTCCTTCTGCATACATATGGATGTTGCTCATTTGATCAATGCATTATAACTAAAGTATTATTCCTCTCCAGATAGATGAAGGATTTTCATAACTAGAGATTCTAATGGGACCCTTCCCACAATTTTTTAGGTACATGCCGAGGTCGGGAGAAGGACTGGAGGCTACTATGAAGATCAACCAAAACAAGGCAATGATGGCTATGTTTTTCCCTCCTTCATTAGATGCATAGTATTTTATTTATATTTGCATGAGTTTAGCTATAACCCACAGCTTGTGTGGGACATTTGATATGTCATAGTTTCCTTCAATGCAATGTTTATTCCTTTATGTATTCAAACTTGTAAATGAATAACCATTGTCATGAATGAATACTTATCTCATTTTACTACTCTTTAATGCAATGAAAGATTTGAAACTTCCCTTTCTTTCCTCAACAATTGAATTGCATTTGTCATAATAACTATGCAACTATCACACAACAGAAGTAAATCAAACCTCATTCAAAAATGATAAATGTTAAATCTGCTCAACCAATTTTTGAGTTGTGGTCAAAAAATAGTAACAAATTCTAATGAATCCCTAAATAGACATGAGAATTGTTGCAGTAAATGGGTTTTTACTACTTACCTTGCTTAAGTTTCTTTAGGAAACATAATGCACTAATTAGGTGTATATTAGTTTCAGTAGTTGTCGGTTATTTTTATCGGCTCTCACTTTGCATTTATAAGCAAGGTTCTATACATTATTCGCATTTCATCTCATTAATATTTTTTATCATTTTGGTGAAATATATTTGCTTCTCTTGTATTGTGGAGGTGTTTATCTTGTAGGTTGTGCTCTTGGGAGGTGCTTGACACAAACATGGTATCAGAGCCTTCGACCTACGTCTCCTTCCATTGAGAGTTTTCACTAGAGGTTTTGAGATCTATATTCAATTTGTTTGCTCTATAATTGCCATTTCATCAGCACACAAAGCATCAATTGTTTTTGGCTTCATGGAGGATTTCACAATTTCATGGTTGTTGCACTTCCAAAGAAGCCATAGTTGACGTTTCTTACCTGGAAGCTTGATTCACATAATATCACCAATTGACGTCTATATTTCAAACTACATTTGAGGCATTGATATTGGGCAAAGAATATTGAATGCACCAGTCAAAGAATAGGTGCTAATTTCATATTTTTTTCTACCATTTATCACTGGTTGCAGGCTGATTTGCATTTTCCCTGGCAAGTGACATTGTTGGGCATAGAGAGAACCCCTCGAAATGCAAAAGAATACAGAAGACTAAATGAAGGGGCATGGCATCCAGCACAAGTGTAGTGGTTTGGAAGCACTTGTCTACAAAGGCATCCCACAGAAAAGCATATTTGTAGAGAAGCATTTCACAGCCTTTCATTGATTGGTGGAATCAATATATTTTTACTTCAGACTTCATACATTTTAGAAAATTTCAACATATATACATTTTTTTAACCTTTGTATTTGCAAGTTGCAATAAATATTTGATTTTAGGGTTTCTCTGTGCACATTGTGCGAGTGGGCCTATTCAAATTGTTGTTTGAAAGTTGTGAAGGAACTTTAGTCCCATATTGATTGTGTAGAAATGTATATAGCACCTTTTATATGTACTTTTTCAATGATGTAATGTGAGCACTTGTAAAGGCTCATGCTCACGCGTGGAGTCCTTGAACAAACCCGCGTGGAAGTTGGTGCTTGACTTGGTGTGGCTTAGTGACTTGGAGTTCATGTGGCGCAGCAACTCACCACATACTTTGAATTTAGAGATCCAATCAGCCCTAGAGGCCCAAATTTTAAGCCCCTATGATCGTGTAGGTCATGTGGTGCGACCAGGTGCCTAGAGCCTTGAAAGTGCCTTTATAGCCCTTTTTTTCATTTATGCATAACTTTTGCAAATGGAGGCTGATTTTTGCAAACCAGATATCGATGGAAAGGCATTTTTGTCACCATTGTAGTGGTTGAGGTATTTCTCATTTATTTTTCTTTTTTATGGTGCTTTTACTCTATTGAAGTTTGATATTGGTTTTGCTTCATTTCCTTTGGACAAAGGAGTTGGTTGTGTATACTGTGAAGAATAATTGTTGCATTCTCTTGTTTCACATGGATTTGCCTAAAGTAAACTTTTAACTACAATAAATTATCTTAAATGGAAATATGATATGGAGATTTTTTTGTTGAAACTAAAATTGCAAAGTATTACTTTTGGCCAAGATCCTAAACCTGCTAGTGTTGTAGGAAAAAGGAAATGGTTTGATCGAAGAGATGAAGCTCTTGGTACTCTCATTATGTCCATTTCTCCTGATTTGAGATATCATGTGTTATCTTGTAAGCATCCTAATGATATTTGGACAACCTTAAAGAATCTTTTTGGTAAGCTAGATAAGATGAGAAAATTTCATTGCAGTTGTCAAGAAGCAGATGAGCAGTTGATTCTATCTATTCTCTCTAAGTTAGGTCCTGATTATTTTGTATTTGTTTCTACATTTTATGCTACCATGGATGCTCTAGGTAGTGCAAACAAAATTCCTTCTCTTGATGGTTTTGCAATGCAACTCACAAGGGAACAAGCAAAGTTGGCACAAATGGGCACATTGACACTTACAAAGGCTCAAGCACTTCTTGCAAAAAATCCTCAGGCTTCAAGTGGCAAGGACAAGAAGCAGAATAAGGATTCTAAGTCTAAAGAGAAAGTTAAGGATCCTCCTTCACAGCCTACTCCTGAGAACAAGACCTCTTCTAAAGAGGAACCATCACAAAAGAAGAATATCAAGTGTGCTTATTGCAAGAAATCAGGACATAATGAGCATAGGTGTTATACTAAGAAGATTGATGAGCTTACTCACCTTCTTCATAAGAACAACAATCTACTGCCTTCATCAGAGTCTCCTTCTTCTACTTCTCATTCGGTATTATCTTCTTCTATATAGTCAAGGAATGAAGGATTTCCTAATGGGATGAAAGGTAAAACACTCTTGGCTTCCACTATTCCTAAAAATGAGAGATGGCTTCTTGATTCAGGTGCATCTCATCATATGGCATCTTCTATGGATATGTTCTCTTCTTTTGAGCCTTGTTGTTTATCTAATATTTTGATGGGTAACAATACATACATGAAGGTTTGTGGGAAAGGTTCTATTGATATAGGTGAGAGATGTTTTAATGATGTTCTTTGTGTATCCTCCTTGACCACTAATCTCATTTCAGTTTATCAAATTACTCATGGTGCACAAGGTAAGACAGTTGAGTTCACTCTTGATTATGTTTAAATTAGAGACATGGACCCTAGAGAGATCATTTCTATAGATGTGGTCAATCATGCATCTTGCTTGTATTCTTTTCTCATTTTGCTCCTGATGATGATATTCCTTTGACTGATGTTCATACCCTTCAATCAAGGGTGAATCATGTTTGTGAGAAGAAGTTTGGTCATTTGAATTTTGGTATACTTGAGACTAGTGTTGAACTTCCTCCTCCTACACCTTTTGCTTCTTCAGATTTGAGTCCCCTTGAGCAGGTTGATCATAGTTTTTAGATCTTGCTTTATTGGACGAGTATTTGGCAGACATTTCAAATTTGTTAGTGGAGTCTCATCTTGCAGGTTTGGGAGACATATATAAGGGGATTTCTCTCCTCTTTGACGATAGTTCTAGCATGGCTATCAATATATCTATATATTCTTTGTGTTAGATTTAGGACAGACAACTGAGAGGGGGGGTGAATCAGTTGTCAAAAACTTTCTTTCCAATTACACACTTAAATCCTCTTAGTGATTTAGCAGCATATCAATAACTCAATCATGGAAACATAAAGCATTAAATCAAGAGCAGAAACATATCAACACATAAGACACCAAGATTTTGACATGGAAAACCCGGTTAAGGGAAAACCCATGGGGTGATTAACCCAAGATTGTATTCTCTATTAGAAGAATAGAAAGAATAAAATGGCACATGCCAATTAGGGCTCACTGCCTACAAGAGACTCACTATCTACAAAATAATAAGTATCACATACTTGAACTAGAGAATAGCATCTTACCATGCTTGAATCAGTTCCATCTAAGCCCAAAAACTTATGCTCTGTCTTTCGCTCTCTTCCTTGCTACCACACTCGCATCTCCACAAGACACACTTTGAAATGACTTTACAATCCCTTATTTATACAAGGCATCGACTTAGGAATAATCATCTAAGTCGGCAAATATCTACAAGAACATCTGCAAGATGCATAATACATCCGGTTGGCTAGTCTCAGGAAGAACACCATCATTCAGAAGTTATTCTTCAATTACGAGCTCCAACTTCAATGCGGACCACCAACATGAACTAGACATGATCCAAAGACCTCCACAAGATTGTCTAAATCACCAAGAACATCCACACTTCATCTGCTTGCTAAAATCCTTCTCTCCTTCATTCGAAACCTTAGGAACACAGTCTGTCACCATTGTCACAAAGGAATAGATGCTTGCGGACCTTCAAACCATGAACCAATTGATTTGACACTTCACAAAGATTTCCTCAACACTCCCTCAAATCCACAGAATAGGATAATGCATTTCTGGATCTCACCAGACCTATCTGTGTCACTCTGTCACCTCTGAACACCTGCCGGAACAGGTTTTACTTGAACAGCCATAACTCCTTCAGATCTTCATGTGAACCTCTAAAATCTTTACTGGGTCACCTTAAGACACATATCTACAAACCCTTTAAACCTTATCCTCTGATCCTCATCTTATCTTGGACTTTTACCTTACTGTCTTCACTATTCTTCTCTGTTCCTGATTAGGACTAATTTTCTCAATATCCTCAGCACTCAACTCATCCAATCCTTTTCATAAATGCAACAGGAGTATGTTGAAATCAATGACAACACCAGTTAGGCCCATACTTGCACCAATCCCCCCTTTGTCATTGATGGCAACATATGATGTGAAAAACTATTTTGACCATCAAGACAAGACTTTTCTTTACTAACACAACTCCCCCTATCACCAACAACCATTCACTTGTCTTCTCTTTCTTTACTGCTCCCCCTTTGTTAGCCACCACTTGTTTTTCACATGTCTTCTCTCCCCCTTTGACACCAATGGCAAAGGGCACATACTTGCAATTCCACCATTTCAGAATCATACCAGCTGTTCTCCCTGAGTAGCAGCTCCCCATCATCAATCCGGATCACAAGATATGACTGTGATATCCACCAGACTGATGCACATTAGTGCACCTTAATTCATCACCGGAGGGGCAATAACCCCTAACTTTTCCCCTAAGATACTCAAAAGAGTCCTTAGGTAGAGGTTTAGTAAAGATATCTACAATCTGATCCTTGGAAGGCACAAACTCCAATCTGACTTCATTCTTGTTCACTTGCTCTCTCAGAAAGTGAAACTTGATAGATATATGCTTAGTCTTTGAATTCAACACCAGATTCTTAGATATATTTATTGCACTTGAATTATCACAGAAGATTGTGATAGGCTCCTCATACTCCACTCTTATGTCTCTTAGCATTTGCTTCATCCACAAAACCTATGTGCAACTACCTACTGCTGCAATATATTCTGCTTCTGCAGTGGATAGAGATATTGCCTCTTGTTTCTTGCTCAGCCAAGAAACCAATCTCTTCCCTAAAAAGAATGCTCCACCACTGGTACTCTTTCGGTCATCCATATCTCCTACCCAATCCGCATCTGTATATGCATGAAGAGAGAAATCATGATCTCTGGGATACCACAATCCATACTCAACTGTTCCTTTTAGATATCTAAAAATCCTCTTGATTGCCATGACATGAGATTCTCTAGGATTAGCTTGAAATCTAGCAACAAGACCCACATCATTCATAATGTCAGGTCTAGTTTGAGTGAGATACAACAATCCTCCAATCATTGACCTGTACTTTTTCTAATCAGCCTTAGGAGAGTCATCATCTTTGCCCAATTTACATCCAGTTACCATGGGAGTATTCATTGGTTTTGAGTCTTCCATCCCAAATTTCTTCAACAATTCTTTCACATATTTGGTCTGAGAAATGAAGATTCCTTTCTTTGTTTGAGTGATTTGTAGACCCAAGAAGAAATTCATTTCCCCAAGCATGGACATCTCAAATTCAATTTTCATTTGATTTGCAAAAGTTTTACACATACTATCTCTTCCTCCAAAAATGATATCATCAACAAACACTTCAACAATCAAGATGTTTTCATGATCAATTTTGAAATACAAATTACTATCAGCAGTGCCTTTGTTGAAACCAATCTTCAAAAGATGCTTATCCAGTCTTTCATACCAGGCTCTTGGGGCTTGCTTTAGTCCATACAGAGCTTTCTTCAACTTGCAGACCATATCACCATGATTAGACAATTGAAATCCATCCTATTGCTCAATGTATACTTTTTCTTCTAAGTCACCATTCAGCAAAAGCAAGAAATAATCTGACTGCTTCAATTCTTGCCACTGGAGCAAAATTTTCTTCAAAATCAACTCCTTCTATTTGAGAGTAACTCTTATAGATCAATCTAGCTTTATTTCTAATTACTTCACCAACTTCATTCAATTTGTTCCAGAAGACCCATTTTGTTCCAACCACATTCTTGTTCCTAGGTCTGGGAACAAGATCTCAAGTGTGATTTTTCTCAATTTGCATCAGCTCTTCCTCCATTGCTTTACTCCAATTTTCATCATTGCAAGCTTCATTTACTATCTTAGGTTCAATCTTAGAAATCAGACAATACTCATCTGAATCTTGAGCAATTTTCCTTCTTGTTTGTACACCTTTGCTTTTATCACCTATGATCTGATCTTTAGAATGGTTCAGTCTTACATACCTGGGAATTTTGGGAGTTTCTTGCACTTTTGATTCTTGATCAGTCTCATTGAAACTCATCTCTTCTTCTTGATTTACCGGATCAGTTTGAATTTGAATTGCAGAAGGGGCTTGGGCTTCTTGAATCAGAACACCACTCTAATCATCTTCATCATATTCATAAAACCTTGAGGGTTTTTCAATTCCTTCATCAACCTTCACATTTGTACTTTCTATAATCTTTCTCAGTCTCTTCTTATAACACTGGTATGCTTTGCTTTGAGTAGAGTAACCCAAGAATATTCCTTCATCACTTCTAGCATCAAACTTGCCTAGATCTTCATCTCTTTTGATGTAACATTTGCTACCAAAGACTTTGAAATACCTCACAGTAGGAGTGATCCCAAACCAAAGTTCATAAGGAGTCTTACCGGTATTGCTTCTGATTTGAACTCAATTGAGAGTATAGATTGCAGTGCTGACAACTTCTCTCTCCAGTAGATCTGAGGAACATTTTCTTCCATCATCATTGTCCTAGATGCTTCCTGGATGGTCTGGTTCTTTCTCTCCACTACTCCATTCTGCTGTGGAGTCCTAGGAGCAGACAACTATCTCTTTATTCCATGTTTCTCACAGAATTCTATGAACTCACCAAGTGTGAATTCTCCACCTCTATTAGACCTCAGACACTTTAATTTTAATCTAGTTTCATTCTCTACCATAGCCTTGAATATTTTGAATTTCTCAAAAGCTTCTGATTTCTCTTTTAGAAAAGTTACCCACATCATCTGGGAGTAGTCATCAATTAGTAGCATGAAGTATCTATCACCTTGCACACTCCTGATTCTTGTCGGACCACATAGATCAATATGAACCAAATCCAATATTCCGGTAGAAGAATGTTCTTTGCTTTGTTTTCCCAGTTGACATTCTTTGCACAAACTATTTGTAGGTTTCACTAGTTTTGGAAGATCTCTTATAGCCTGAGTGTTGCTTATCTTGATGATATTATCAAAATTCACATGACACATCCTCCTATGCCATAGCCAACTTTGATCAATTTGCACAAATAGACAACTTTTACCAGTACCAACTAAATGAAAGATATTACCTTTTGCCTGAGTACCAGATGCAATCTCTGTTCTGGAACTTTCAAAGATCTTGCATTTTCCATTCTTGAATTAGAGATCATAGCCTTTGTCCACCAACTGTCCAACACTGAGTAGATTGTGCTTCAATCCTTCAACATACAGTACATTACCGGTTTTGTTCTTTCCATCAAAAGAAATAGTTCCTCTACCTCTAATTCTGCCAGCAGAATTATCACGAAACTTTACCACTCCTCCTTCATACCTTTCCAAATCTAAGAACTTATTTTTGTCACCTATCATATGGTGAGAGCATCCATTGTCAATGACCCAATCATCCTTTTCTTCAACTTGGGCAGCCAGAGCTCTTTCTACAACTTTATGATTGATAGATTCAGAGGGCATTGGATCTTCTTCCTTGATGGCAATAAACACCCAATCACTTCCGGATTTGTTTCCTATCTCTGATTCATCATCTGTTACTCCTTCATTATCATCCTCTTCATGAACATAGTAACAATTCTTTTGGAACCTTGATCTGTTAGGATTTGGCCTTGAAAATCTTTCTAGACACTTTGAGGCAGAATGAATAATCTTGTTGCAGTTAAAACACTTAAAGGGCAATTTTCCTTCATACTTACTGGATCCTCTTGGTAGTCTTTTTGCAATAAGGGCTTCAAGCTGAGCAGTTTCAGTTTCTTCTTCTTCCAAGTCCCTTTTTTCTTTTTCATACCATGATAGTTTCCTTGAAGAGTTCTCTCCTGAATCAAACCTTTGTTTTCCTTTTACAGAAGCACTAGCTTTGAATGTTGATTCAGTCTTGGGGGGGACATCTCCAAACTTGGTCATTTTAAATGTATTGTAGACATGATATTTCCATAGTCCATTGTATAATAATAGAGCTCTGGTTCCACTGTGTGTTGCTTTATTTTGCATCAACGTTTCGGATCACACTTCATGATCCATCATCAGGATGATAAGAAGAGAATGTGATCTGAAACGTTGATGCAAAATAAAGCAACACACAGTGGAACCAGAAGCTCTATTATCATTTCAAATGTAGCCAATTTACCAGCCAATTGATCTCTTGTGATAGTTGTATGGACTCTGAATTCTTCAATGGCAGCAACCTTAATTTTATAGGAAGGAGGAAGGGATCTAAGAATTTTGCCAACAATTTCATCTTCATCCAAGACACCACCAGCACATCAAATTCTACAAACAAACTCATTTACTCTTGGCGTAAAAGTAGTGATATTTTCATCTTCTCTCATCTTCAAATTTTTAAATTTTCCTTTTAGACTCTATAGCCTTGCACATTTAACATACTTGTCTCCTTCATGCAGAAGTTCCAGTTTTTCCCAAATCTCAAAAGTAGTTGGTAGTTCAACAACATTTGAAAGCTCTCAATTAGATAATGTGCTTAGAAGATCTTCTATAGTCCACAAATTGTTTGCAGCATCTGCGATTTCACTTTGAGATTTCAGGCCACCCTATGCAGGAGTATACTTCGTTGAAGCCATGTTCCTGTACTGCATTCACATACTTTGTAAGTCACATTTCATGTGACTTTTCTAGAGATTAAAATTGATTCCTTCAAACTTCAGACTATTTTTCTTGTAGGATGACATCCTGGATCTCCTCAAGCAGTTAGGCTCTTTTAGAGGACTTAGCTTTGATACCAATTGTTAGATTCAGGACAGACAACTGAGAGGGGGGGTGAATCAATTGTCAAAAACTTTCTTTCCAATTACACACTTAAATCCTCTTAGTGATTTAGCAACATATCAAAAACTCAATCATGGAAACATAAAGCATTAAATCAAGAGCAGAAACATATCAACACATAAGACACCAAGATTTTGACGTGCAAAACCTGATTAAGGGAAAAACCATGGGGTGATTAACCCAAGATTGTATTCTCTGTTAGAAGAATAGAAAGAACAAAATGGCACATGCCACTTAGGGCTCACTACCCGAGCACACTACTCACAAGAGGCTCATTGCCTATAAGAGACTCACTGTCTACAAAATAATAAGTATCACATACTTGAACTAGAGGATAGAATCTTCACCACGCTTGAATCAATTCCATTTAAGCCCATAAACTTATGCTCTGTCTTTCGCTCTCTTCCTCGCTACCACACTCACATCTCCACAAGACACATTTTGAAATGACTTTACAATCCCTTATTTATACAAGGCATCGACTTACGAATAATCATCTAACTCGGAAAACATCTACAAGAACATCTGCAAGATGTATAATACATCCGGTCGACCAGTCTCAGGAAGAACACCATCATCCAAAAGTTATTCTTCAATTATGAGCTCCAACTTCAATGTGGACCACCAACATGAATTGGACATGATCCAAAGACCTCCACAAGATTGCCTGAATCACCAAGAACATCCACACTTCATCTGCTTGCTGAAATCCTTCTCTCCTTCATCCGGAACCTTAGGAACATAGTCTGTCACATCTGTCACAAAGGAATAGATGATTGTGGACCTTCAAACCATGAACCAATTGAGTTGACACTTCACAAAGACTTCCTCAACACTCCCTCAAATCCATAGAATAGGATAATGCATTTCTGAATCTCATCGAACCTATTTGTGTCACTCTGTCTCCTTTGAACACCTATTGAAACCGGTTTTACTTGAACGGCCATAACTCCTTTAGATCTTCATGTGAACCTATGAAATCTTATCTAGCTCACCTTAAGACACATATCTACAAACTGTTTAAACCGTATCCTCTGATCCTCATCTTATCTTGGACTTTTACCTTACTGTCTTCACTGTTCTTCTCTGTTCCTAATTAGGACTAATTTTCTCAATATCCCCAGCACTTAGCTCATCCAATCCTTTTCATCAATGCAACAGGAGTATGTTGACATTAATGACAACACCGGTTAGGCCCATACTTGCAACACTTTGGAGATTGACATTGATGAGTTTTCTCTTTTACTTGATTTATCACATTTCTTGGTTGTTTTCTGTCATGATTATGTGGTGGATTATTCATGCATGGAGATTCCTCCTCACTCTTCAGAGATTTCTATTTGGAGACTTCCTTCCTCCTTCCTTTAGTTGGACATGGAGTGGCTTCCTCATCATTTGGTGGACTTGTTTCTTCCTAAGGGGAGAGGTGTTGCTTGTAGGCATTGGATCATCTTTTGTTTCTAGGCATACTTCATTGGCATTGGAGCTTCTTCATTATGGTGGGGTTATCATGTCACTCTTTTTCCTTCTTATGGGGGGGATCATTGATTATATATACATGATGTATGTAGTCCTTGGGGGTATTAATGATTCCTCCATGCATCATCTTGTTTTCTTTTCTCTCTTATGGAGAGGATTTTTGTCCCACTGGGTTTTCTCCTTTTCTTCACTTGTGAGAGATTGCATTTCATTGCATTTGCACTATAAATGGGTACCTAACATGGTTGTGTAGCTAGGACACATATTGCATAATAATCTCCCTAAGTTACACTTAAGGGGTGTGTTGGAGTAAATCAATTTTTACCTATTTACCTTGCTTAAGTTTACTTAGGAAACATAATGCATTAATTAGGTGCATATTAGTTTCAGTAGTTGTTGGTTATTTTTACTGACTCTCACCTTGCATTTATAAGCAAGGTTCTGTAGATTATTCACATTTCATATCTCATTTATATTTTTCTCATTCTAGTGAAATAGCTTTGCTTCTCTCATATTCTGGAGGTGTTTATCATGTAAGTTGTGCTCTTGGGAGGTGCTTGACACCAACAAGAATGTTACACATTTATTCCTCTATTGGAATATGGTAGTCTATGTAATGTCCCTTTTTCCTCTATAGTATTGTTTTATTTTCCATTGGGAAATCATTACAAAATATTAATAGGTTGGTCTTCATTTTATTTTAAAATTATTAAGGACAACTTATTATTATCTTATTATAGATATCGGTCTACCTAAATGGGGCAATTATGGCCATTTGTAACTCTAGAGAAATAATTAATTATCTTTAGGAGTGAGAGTTTCACAGTAATCTCTTGGGGAAGTTACAAACCTAAAATAGATTGGAATATCTTAAATATTTTTAGTGGATAGTGTTGATGGTGGTTTTAGCACGCAGCAACGCAGGTGTGATTGTTGGTTTCACACCTCTCTTGAAAAATATCCTACCCTAGGTAAGACTACTCTAAGGATAATACAACTAGGTCTTAGCTTGCTTGGAATTTTACAGTTGGTGTGTTCTAGTTGTGCCTACAAGGGGTCTTACATGCAATCTACATATCTTTAGATTTGGGGCAGCAAATACACATAAACCCTTCTATTATTTTCAGCTGATAAACAAGATGAACTTCTGCTGAAATTCCTATTCTAATAACTAACAATGGTTTTAAAGAAAATGCAAAAGGTTAGGGTTTTAGAAGAATCCTAAGTGACATTCACAATGCATAGGTTATCTTTAGTAGACAAATACTCTAGAACTATAAACCAGCTTCTTGAGTTACCAAACTGAAATGGGTGTTACAGTGCTACAGAAAATGGTGCTATCTCATGGAGGTCAATAGATTTTCAGATCACACTCATTTGCTAAATATCCAATAAATTGCACAACTTACTTATGAAATGCAATTGAACTTTAGCACAAACAATCAGCCTAGACTAACTTTACATAGCTATTTACCATCAACAAATAACTAAAAGTATGGACTTAGAGTACTCATCAGATACTACTAAAAACCATAAACATTATAAAAGCACAACTAACTAACTATGGGAGAGCAAGAAGCAAACCATGAAAACCAAAATGAGTCAACACAATATACAAATTCTCAGAATTACTGCAGAAACTTGCTTTGTATTACTTCAAATGGCATAGAGTCAACAATTTGGTATCAAATATCTCTTACAAACAAAGGAAATGGAAGCCCTTTATATAGAAAAGAAACATACCAAGTTTTCAAATGAACGGTGGAGATTAACTCGACACCGATGGTCCAGATTACACCAATAAATACAAATACAATAGCTCACATCAATTCTCGGATAACATTTTGTCTTCTATGAAAAAGATGAAAAATTGTCCCCAGGTACATTGAATCTAGTCAATTTGACTAACCAACTCAGTATATTAGTAGAAAAGAACATTTTAGAAGCCAGAAAAAGACAAAATAAAGTCACATGATACCCTAAATACTACAATTTACAATTATGACGGGATTACATCCTTAGAATATTCAAAATAACATCAGGATTCTTTATCTAAGTCAATTTTGTCCTCACTAACCATCTTGTTGTGGTAAGTCAGCCATGCGTCAAGTGCAGGATTAATCTCAGACGGATCTGGGTCCTTTAAATGATTTATCCTGTAGCCAAACATCTCCAACTCCTAACTGAATTTGCTGTATATCTTTTCTATCTCTACACCTACCTTGTGAACCACCTTGAATTCAGCCCTGAGGTCACTTGCTTTGTCCAATCTATCCTCCATACTAAGCGTGGCATCTTGAAAAATCACCTTATGTAACTTATCTTTGCATTTTTTGATATCAAATGGGGCATAATCATCGTAGGATGCTTCCCGACAATCCTTCAAAGAGTCATTGATATCATATATAATCGACCTTAGCTCTTCATCGGCTGGCTTATATGCTTCTTTTATATTCTCAAAAGTTTCTTTCCTCAAGAGCAGCTGTTGGTACCACTCAACGGCCTTGGGCAGCTGATGCCTAGTAAAATATTCTCCACAACTAGAGTTTGGGAAGGCAATTCTCTGATGCTCTTAATCCGATAATACATATGCGAATATTACTCATTGAAGGATTCACACTTGTCGTACAAGTCCTTCCATTTCTTATGCAATTCGACTAATTTCTTGTGAGCTTGACCAAAGGCACTAATGGTTTCACATCCCATCTCAAAAACTTTCAATAACCAATTCTCTGTACCCTGAGATTTGGATCTCAACTCACCCAATCTAGCCATTTCATCAGTAGATAGGAAAGTGGGTATCATCCTTATATCTCCTCCTACATCTACTAGCTTTACCAAAAACTGGAGGCACGTGCGAAGTTCTTCATTTTGTTGTTTCAAATCCTTCTTGGACATTTCATCCTTGTCCAGTTGTTACAAAATTGATGTGACCAAGTCTTTAAAATCATCCACTCTTTGAGCACGAGTGGCTGGCCCTAGATCAAATGTAGATATTGTGTAATCTTCCGCCTTGACTTGTTCTTTTGCTGCATCAACTGGCGGGACTGCTATTTCTACATATCTTGATCCTGATTCATTCTTATAGATTCTTGACTGTATCTTAGCCTTCTTCTATTTCTTAGGCTTCTGAGCTTCTTACAGGATCATACTCAGATCAAACTACATTATCTCCACTTGTGGGTCAGGATATGTTATTCTGCTTTGAAGCCATTCAAGCGCAGAGGATTTAATCACTTTAGTAGATCCATCCTTATCAATTATAGCCAACTCTTTGGGTGGTTCCTATTCTTGCTCTGGCTCTTCATTCTCCTCTAGACTTATCTTTTCTTCTTTCTCTTCTCCTTGGGCCAGGATTTCCTGATTTGCCATTACATTTTCTTGAGCCGACTTGAAACCTTCCTCCGCTTGACTTTTGTCTGGAGGGCTATCAAATACATCAATAACTTCAACATTGACTGAAGATTCATGGAAGTCTTTATCACTTCAGCCAATACATCCTTTTCCTCCTCAAGTGTTGTTTGAGGCTTATGTAACCCCAATTCTGCACATACTTTCTCAATCCCGGGCAGCAGTGGTACTGCCAATGAATCTGCAACCATTTATGAAATGGGGACAGTAGAAGATATGGCTAGGGAAGGTGCATTAACTTGTGTTAGGTTAGCGAAGACCGAGGACAAGGAAGAAGAGATGACAAGAGGTGAAGGAAAGGGTAGTGAAGGTAGAGGAAGAGGGAGTGAAAGGATGGTAGAAATGGGAGGTAATGATAATTGAGTGGAAGGAGTAGAGGATGCAAGTGTAGTGATAGTGGAAGGGCATGAAATGGCGACAGTGGAAGAGATAGGGATGTTAGAGGCACGGGAAGAAATTGCCAATGAGCAGGAAGTAGTAGCAATGGCAGAGATAAGAGAGGTGGCAAGAGATGTTCCTTGAGTTATAGAAGCTGAGGTTATGGGTGAAGTGGATGTAGCAGAGGAAGGAGTTATAGAAGGGGAAGTGGTAGTAGAAACAATAGAGGTTGTGACAGCAGTGCCCACACTTTGGGTAGTTGGAGGATCATAATCTTTCTTGGTTGTAGCATCCTCTTGACTAACTTCTTTTACTTTTACCCTCTTGGCCTTAGAGCCTTCTGCAAAACCACTTGGCATATCTTTTTTCTTGGAAGCCCTTATCCTAGTAGAGAGAGGCTGATCTTTCTTCTGAGGAGATCTAGTAGGTGGCTTCTTCATCTTCTTTGCCTTTTTAGCTAGAGATGTATGTTCTTCACTATCTAACTTCTATTTCTTAGTTGGCTCTGCCTCATTTGTGACATTAATTGGCTCATCTTCTTCTCCCCCGTAGTCCTTATCTGATTCCAATGTTGTATAAGTAAGCTAAACTCCATGTCCTTCTAGAGAAGCCACTTGACCTCTAACCCAAGCCTTGCTTATTCTGATAGGTTCCCTCATAATAGTATCCAGGGAGCTTTCCTCTGCATTTGCCCAATTTGGTAATGGAATAGGTTGATGGTACTGAGTTTTCCATGGTCCTCTGACCATAACATTTTCATCATCCTGTAGCTAGTCTGGCACTGCCATAATATGAAACTTCTTGATAAAATTCAAAAGCATCCTTGAATGTACTCTCTTCATGATCTCATAATCATCAGAGTAATTGGCCCAAAAATCTTCAATGTGCATCTTGTGGAAGAGCTTCTTGCTCACGAATCTTTCCATCACTCTATTTGGATCAAAATGACCCCTTGCATTGTAGTAGTGCAAATTTAGGAGTTAAAGCTCTTTATTAGAGTGCTCTGTCGATGCCAAAGAAGGGCATGCATACATTCCCTTGCCAAACTTGATGGGAAAATGCACATTAGTTCTGTGCAAGTGTTTGAGCTTCTCAGTACAGGGTATTAACTATCTAGACAGTTCCAGAAGCATTGTCTTATCATCAAGATACCTAGGAAGTCTGTAGGCCATCCTAGTGAAGCCTTGCACCCTCAAATATGTAAATTTCTCAAACTAGATGTACCATCTGCCATATTTGGTTATTTCATCCATGGCCTCAGTGGAAATCCTTAAGTTTGTGTTACCTTGTAGCATTATGGTTACATACATCATGAAAGCATCATTTACTCTTTTGAAATGTATCAAGGATTGAGAAGAGGTCAGCTACGAGTAGCATTCATACACCTTTATCTGAGTTTACTCATCATTCCCAACTTCTCCAATTTTGGACAGTCCAACATAGTGATTTCTCCTTGCCAATGCATAAACAATATAGGATGTCCATCTGAAGTATCTTTTGTCCTTGAAATCACTAAAGGCCTCGTGAATGTTGTCACTAAGGATTTGGGCCTAGTGGAACTTAGTCTCTTTCAATATCTCAGTGATAATGACAAACATCCAATCCTCAAAAGTGGAGGCTGTGGGTAGTCCATATATCCTGCTTAAGAAGGTCACTAAGTCTCCAATCTCATTATGCAAATCACTTCTATATAGTATTCAGGGAAGTTTGATGAGAGCAGACTTTATGCTTTTGGCCCAATTGTCATTTATGTGCTTTCTGCGGCCTTCTACATCTTTGTTATAAGCATCCTGTGATCCTTTTGTCTGGCATAGTCATAACCTTGTGCCAAGGAATATCAAAGGTTTGAGCTAGAGAAGGTGGGGTTAAATCAACTAGGATATCTCCACTGGCTATTTGGATGGTTCTTGTCATTACATCATATCTATCTGTACAACTTGCCATTAGCTCTGCACATTGCACTGAAGTGGGGAAGGTAGCAGCTTGTGAAATACCACTATCTCTGAGTATTCTAGCCCTAGGAGTTGGGTTTCGACCGAAGACTCTTAATCTAAAATCATTTAGGTCTATGTGACCCAGGTCTGTATCACCAACATCACTCCATCCAGAGTGAATCTTAGTCTCTGGAGGGATTCCTTTGAACTCGTACTTCATAGCTTGGGCCCGAGCAGTCATTTAGTCTGTAGCATTTAGTCTGTAGGACCAGACCTTATAAGTTTGATACTTTGAGGAAACTCTTACATACTCCTAAGTTTAAGATGAATCTTTAATACATCTGCTAGTACTATTGATATACCCTTTCAAGGAAACTCAAATTTAACATTTATTGCACTTATTACAATCATCATTAATGCATGCAGAGAAACATCAAATGTTGCAAGAAATTCCATGAAAATCATCATTAACAATGCATTACAACATTAATTCAATCATTTTTGACACTTTCCTTTTGAAAACTCTTAGAAAATATAGTCATTTTCATGTTTTGCGCTAATTTGAGGGTCATCTGACCTTCAGGAAGGAAAGTGCTGAAATCAGGGTCATTTGACCTCAGCAGAAGAAATGGGTAGGTTCGACCAAAGGCTTTACTACCATTTATGCATTAAAATGTTTTACGCGGACTTTGATGAGAACCAACCTATGCGAGTTTTTGAGGTGACTGACCTCCATTGGTTATAAAGTTAGTCGATTGTGTTTCTAGAGAAAAGCTTATTGATATCCTTTGTATTACATTTGCGCAGGATTCGGCATGGTCCAATTTGCGCGAGTTTTGATTGCTACTGACCAAGTCGGTGAGAGAGCATTACAGCACAGGTTGATAGGGATTGTTTTCAGTGCAGAACTGATGTGTTGCTTCCAGTGAGATTTTGAGATGGAACTGAACTTGCAGGGAAATTTGAGGTGTTTGACCAAGTCGAAGACGAGGTCTTTTAGTGCAAAGTTGGAGAGAGGGGTTTTCGTTGCAAAAAGCAATTTCAAGGTTAGTAGGGCTTTTAGGTCCTTCCAACCAAGTCAGAGAAATGTGAAGTGAGCATGTAGGTCAGACATCGAGGTTTTGAGTGCAAGATTGTTTTGAAACTGCAATGCGGGTTTTAGAGGTCACAGACCGAATAAATAATGGCTCATTTTGCAGGTTGGTCAGGCCTCATTTTAGCGCAAGAATTTGAAGGAATCTACAGCAAAGTTTTGTCTAATTTTGGTCTCTAGTCAACTCAAGATGATCCATTCATGACAGGGAATCCTAACGGGGTGGTTTGAGTGAAAAACAACAGTCAATGTACAAAAACCCTAGCCAGAAACCCTACAAATGCTCGCTTCATAAAGAATAGCATTCAAAGAAACCATAACGGCATGCAATGAAAGTTTGAAGGATAGAGTTCAAAACCTTACCTGGAAGATATGGAAGGTGTGCTCAGATTGTGCACGTAGGTCATGACTTCAAACTTAGGCAAATTGATGGCAGAAGTGCAAATGGAGCTCCGAAAATTTGATTGAATGCAAAACAAATGGTAAAAATGTAGGATTTACCCCCTTTTATTCCCCGATATAGATGCCATTAATGCACAGGTGTACGTCTATTAGTTTAGAGTTTAGCATAGTTTTTTCTTAGCTCATACCTGGCAGGAATTTGGATACGTCGGACCTGATCGAACAAGAATGCTTTTAGTGCTAAGACATATAAATTTGATTGGCACAGTTTGTGGGCATTTGAGGTCCATCTGACTTGTAGGCATTTTGGCCTTATTCGACTTAGTTGGTGATCGCTTGATTTAGCACAAGTCAGAGAATGTTGATTCTAGCGCAGAAGTCTGTTGGAGAGGAAATTAACACTGAAGTCAGAGACAACAAATTTTAGTGCTAGGTCAGTTGGAAGACAATCTAGCGCAAAAGGGCAATTCAAGGCCCTCAAAAAGAAAATTAAGACTCAACTTAGCAGATTCTTGAAGTGATTCTTCAATATTATCATTCAATCAAGGTCAAAATGCACTTTGACCACCTAACCACTTAGGAGATGAAAAAGATCTAATGATACCCTAAGCCAAATCAAAAGAGGGGGTCCCCATTTTTTGAATGGGGCGTGTGTGCGAGGCACAACAAATGGCAACTCTGTTGGGGAATGCTCCTGAGCATTCCAATGATAAATGTTCAGTTTGAACCCAAAATCTCTATGTTCCCCACATATTAACTGAGAAAGCAAGGTACCCTATCAAAGAATCTAAGATCACTAACTAGTGCAACCATCCAAATCCTAAAAACTTGAGTGTGTGCAACTATATTCATTGCCATCCTTCAGCAACTAAGTTCACCCAAGATCCCCTAGGACAAGCTAGAAAGTTGAGATCATTCTCCCACCAAGAAATGCTCAAATTTTAGAATGTGATGAACCTTGAGAAGAACAAATGATAGATATTGTCTTCTGGTATGATGGCATTTGATGGTAAACATTTCTGGATAGTAGCTTTTGCAATTTGGTAGTCTCTTTTATTTGCACTATAATGGGTCTGGTGTTGAAAAACACCTTTTATTTTTTTTTACCCAATATAGGCTAGTAACACTTAGTGTCACCTACCTTCTTTCTTGATTGATAGTGCATGTGGTAGAAGAAGGAATCAACCCTTTTACTTGACACAGGATCACTCAGACTTGCCTAGCTACCTTAGGGTCATTTAGAGTGTAAAAAATATATGGTTAGAAAATACTTTAAGTGCACCAACTAATAACTCATTTCTAATGAACAGACACCATACTCCATGGCATAATAATGGAACCCACAGCAAAACTAAGTGGAAACCTTGGCTTCTCAAAGGAAGACTCATGATTATTCAGCCATCAAAGAAGCACTTACAAGCCTGCATAACTGCCACCACATCAAAAATAAAAGACCCTGCGAAAAAGCAAGCGTAGCAAGCAAAACCAAAAGGACAACTAATCTAAGCAAAACACCTAACAACTAAGGAAAGCAAAGGCAAGAAAGCAAAAATAAACTAAAGGCAACCTAAACTAACCAAAGAAAACAAACCCCTATCTATGTACACTAAAATGAGGCATAACTGCCTCTCAAGCCTGGAAGTAGTGCTTTAGGAACTGGCCATTGACAGGTAGTGGCAGCTCTTCACCAGTAAGGCCCTTGAGTTGGTACATGTCACCAAGGATCTCATAGATCTGATAGGGACCCAACCAAAGTTTATCAAACTTACCATGTTCTCCTTTCTTCTCATGCGCTTTATCCCAATATAGGACCAAATCAGAAATGTGGAAGGCTTTGACCTTGGCTCTTTTGTCGAACCATCATTTTACGATTCCCTGATGTTTAGTAAAGTTTTCTATAGCAGAATCATGTTTCTCTTCAAGATACAGTAATTGGGCCAACCTAGAGGATAATTGATCATCAGTTTCAAGGTAGTCTTGCATGAATTGCAGTACCGGGATCCTCAAATGGATGGGAAAGATGGGTTCAATCCCATAGACTAGGTGATAAGGCGATGTGTTCAGGGCTACTTTATGTCAGATTCTATTAGTCCACAAGGCAAACCTAAGCTAAGTATGCTAGTCTCTAGGGTTTTTGTCCAATAGTTTCTTAATAACTTCAAGCATTTTTTTGTTCGTTGATTCAGCTACCCCATTCCCTTGTGGATAGTAATTAGATGAGAACTTGAGAGCAATCCCATAATCAAATGCCCAATTAGAAAAATGTAATGATGAGAAGGCAGAGCCATTATCACAAACTAAAGCAAACAGACAACCAAATCTAGTGATAATATGCTTTTCAACAAATTCAATAACTACCTCTGTGGTGCATTTCTTACAAGCTATTGCTTCAGACCATTGAGTGCAGTAATCAGTAGCAGTCAGAATATACCTGTGGCCTACAAAGGAAGGCAGATTGATCATACCGATAAAGTTGAGGCCCCATTGAGCAAATGGTTGTACCTCCACCACTGGTTGCAAAGGCATGGCTGCGTGTCATTCTTTGTGTGCACCAGTCTGGCATATATGACATATTCTTACATGTGAATATGCATCTTTGAACAAAGTTGGCCAATAATATCCGGCATGAAGAACTTGATTCGTTGTTGAGTGCGCTGACCCATGACCTATCTCAAACCTCTCATGAAAACTAGTTAATACTTGGTTGACCTCTGACTTGTCGAAACACCTCAGATAGATGCCTTCATGATTCTTTTTGTAAAGGAAAGATCCTTTTATCATGTAACTACTACTTTTTAGTTTGAGTGCTCTCCTTCAAACCAAATTCAGCTATGGTGGACAGCACTGATTGAGTAAATAAAATATGATATCTCTGTACCACTCATCTTTTGAAACATCCTCCAACATGGATTGCTGGGAGACTAAGTCTAGTCCCACTTCATCCATTGTTCTAGTGAGGGCTTGACCTCTTACCAATTTCATAGGTTAAATATCTATGTCAAACTCTTGTAATATGGTGACCCACTTCCCTCTTCTTTCTCCTAATTCATTTTGCATTAGCAATGCTTTGACTACTGCATCTAGGACTATGGCAATTACTTGACTTCTTAAGATGTAATGACGAAATTTCTTAACTACCTTTACAAAGCGTATGCTTGTTTTTCCACATTTGGATATCTTAGCTCTGTGTCTTTCAATGGGGTACTCATGAAAGTGATGGGTCTTTCATCATCAACTGATTTCTTCTGCATCAACATTGTAGCACAAGTATGCTCAAAAGTAAATGAGTATATTTGAAATGGAAAAGTATAATTGGGACTCACCAAGACATGTGCATTGGCTATAGCTTGTTTAATTTCTGTGAAGGCAGCCTTAGCTTCTAGAGTCCAATCCATTTTAGCATCCTTCTTCAGCATGGAATTGAGAGGTCAAACAATCTCAGCAAACCTCATGATGAATTTACGTACAAAATTGATCTTACCAAAGTATGACTTAAGTTCCTTCTTGCTGGCTGGGGGAGGTACTTTAAGTATTGCTTGGATCCGGTCTGGGTTGATAGATGTTCCTTGCTCAAAGATTACATGTCCTAGCAACTTCCCCTTAGCTACTCCAAAAATGCATTTCTTGGGGTTGAGTGATATACCATAATCCTTGCATCGCTGCAACACCTTTCTCAAATCTATTACATGATCCTCTCACCTTTTTGAGAATACTGTGAGGTCGTCCATGTAGATGATAATATATTTTCCAACTAACCCTTTAAAAGCAACATCCATTGCATGCTGAAACGTTGCACCAGTGTTTATTAAACCAAATGGCATGTGGCGGTATGCATAGATGCCCCATTTATAGGTGAAGGACGTCTTCAATCTGTCTTCATATTCTACCATCACCTGGTTATAACCAGAATATCCATTCAAGAATGACATCATCTGGGACCCATTAACAATTTGTAATACTTCATCCAAAGAAGGCAGTGGGTAATTATCCTTTTTAGATGCTCTGTTTATGTTACGATAGTCAACACAAAGCCCGATTTCTCCATTTTTCTTTTGGACTAGAACTAAATTTGCTACCCATGCAGAATGTCTAACTGGAAATATTATCCTTGTTGACAACAGCTTCTGAACTTCTTTGAAAATTAGTGGTTCCAGCAGAGCATTTGCTGGCCGCTGCCTTTGTCTAAATGGCTTTGCTCTTGGCTTCAACGGGATGGTGTGCGTGATGATCAAGGTATTGTATGTCTTCAAATCTTCATAGCTCCATACTATGACCTCATGGTAATCTCTCAATGCATGTATGATTCCTGTCCTTTCTTCTTCAGTACTAACTTTCCCAATGAATACATTCTTAACATTCTCTTCAGTTCCCAAGTTAAATGGGTCACACTTTCCCACTGGAGATTCTCCTTCTTTGATTTGAGCTCCTAGATTGTCTGCATCAAACAATCTTTCCAATTCTACCATTCCTCATGGAATCGTATTGGTTTTTAGGTTCAGTACTCCTTCTAGATCCATTTTAGCAGGCTTCATTTCTTCTTCATCTATTACCTGAGCAATGAAAACATCCGATGAAGTAAGAAAATTGATTATATGTTGATCATCCTCAAAAACTTGGAAATTGGTACCATTATCAAGTACAGACAGGGTAGTGACAAATTCAATAGAAATTTTTTTTAATCCTGCCATGGACGTTGGTTCTAATGTACTTGCTGTCTGAGCTAGAGCATTTGCAACATGATTCTGCCTCCTTAGGATCAATTCGATGTTAAAACTGTCAAAGCATTCTATCAAATCCTAGACTCTATTCCTATACCTATTTAACCTCTTATCATTGCATGAGCACTATTTTCTTACTTGTTTCACCACTAATTCAGAATCACCTAACACATGGATAATTGTAACCTTCTTTTATAGTGCTAGTAGCAACCCCTGCACTAATGCTTCATATTCAGTGACATTGTTTGTGCATGGAAACTATAGTCTTTGTGATGCCAAATACGAGCTCCCAGTGGGGCTAATTAATTCGACCCCCGCACCAGACCCTTGTCTGCATCTTGAGCCATCAAATATTAGGGTCCATAAGTGGAAATCTTTGCTTTTATCATTCTATTTTATAGACTTCTTCTCATCAAGCGGAGGCTCGAGTTCTTCCTTCTTTTCAACAGTTGATACCTCCTTCAAAATTATGGGGATCTTTAGTTGTCTTTGCACTTGTTTGACTACCTCTTGACACAGCTGGCAAGTAAATTTAGAATGCGATGTATCATGTATATGGCACCGGTTGGGTAATAACAACTCCTCCATTTGAACCTACTTTCCAACAACAGTTTGATCTTGCATAAATTAGGCTACGAAATCACGGAATCCTTCGAATACCCCATGTTCATCTTCTTCTAAAGATTCTTCTACATCTAATTGAATGTATGCTTCTATACTTTCTTATCTTTCTATAAGTGGTTTAGAGGGTCTTAAGGAACTCAGCATGAGGACTTCTTCTAACTGACTAATGTGTGGAAGATAGACTCCCAAATCAACTTCTGAGAATAGAATCTCATTAGGTTGATTGTATTATGTGATCATATGCTTCATCTTGGGTTCTCTTTCAATATGTATCTGATTGGCTAACCCTTTCCATGGTAGCCACATGTGAGAAAAGTCAGTTGCCACATAACCGTTCAAAGTCCTTGACCAATCTCTACTCAGGAGCATGCCATATTGGTCTGGAATGTCTACCACTTGAATATCTATATACTGTTGCACCCTAGTATCATAAGCCAGCTACATGTGTATCCTATTTAATTCACCTACTACATTTACTTCAGTCTTATCTAATTGTGTCACCTTCCTGGAAGACTTGGCTGGAGTGAGCCCAAGTGCTTTACAGACTGATAATGGCATTACATTCGTGAAAGCACTAGAATCTACCAAATAGTTATGAAGGTTCTTATTGAATATCCTGAGTGTTAGGAGGAAAGGAGGACTTTCCCTCATGTCTTTATATATTGTCATCTTTTGTTCCACATCAGTCACATGTATTCTTTCTTTCCCTTTATCAATGCAATCCTTGGTGATGTTTTCCTTTGGTACATAATCAGTTTTAGTTCCAACACCTATATCTTGAAAGAAATATTTCCTAACCTCAGGTATTTTAAGTAGCTCATACACATAAAGACTGACCTTCATCTTCTTAAGTTCCTTAGCTACATACTGCACCATTTTCACTATGTGAGATCATTGAAGACTTTCAGCAGCAATAGTACCCTGATACACTAATTAATGGTGAACTTTCGGGGGTTTAGGATTATTGGTAGCTTTTGGGCCAGGAGGAATCTGATAGCTATTTGGAGGGATGGTAGTGGTGAAAGGGCCTTTGGGCTTTCTACTTCTCAGGTTGTAAGGAGTCTTATTGTATTGCTGATATGCATTAACTTCTTCAGACTCTTCCTCCTCAGGTTGATTATCATCTTGAAATGGAAATGTATAACTATCAAGGACTAGAGCAGTGTCATACCTCTCAGAAGGAACAATCTCATACCCTGTTGGCAGAGTTTCCTGATTTTTAGCCTTTTGAATCTCCATCTGGAAGATACTGGATGCAATCTGGAATTCTGGGCAGTCTAGTTCTGAGTGAGCATTTGTGTTGTGCAGTTTGCACCAAGTGGATAAAGCTACTTCAGCTAACATCACCCAACTTGGGGGTCTGGTATCATTGTTCTAAATTTCCAAGGGTGAAGGTACTCCTCCATTGTTTGGTCTGGTGTTCCAGGATCGGTTTGCCCATAATTGAAAGTTCTGATTTTGATATTGATTCTGGTTTGGGAACTGGTTCTGATTTTGAATCTAGGAATACTGTTGGTTCTAAAAATGTTGTTGATTCTGTCCCCTCTGCTGCAAGTAAGCATTCTGATTCTTGAGGTGGGTAACCTCAGTAGTAAGCTTCTTCATTTTCTCCACCAGTTCTTTGATATCATCTCTGTCTTCTTTGGCCTTGGCTGTTTCTGAAGACTGTAGGAAAGGCATTTGTGCTGGAGACATTTCAGCTACTAGATTGCCTAGGTGGATCACTACGGCTTTTGTTGTAACTGGGTTTGGAATTGGATTCATTATAGGAGTATGATTAGCCAATGCATGATTTATCATAGGTATTTGATTTGGCATGGCAATAGGTCCCATATGGTTCAATGGACTAGAGATTGTTTGTCCTAGCTGGGTACTCACAGTGATAGCAGCAGAATATGCTTGAGCTAAAGTAGCAGGGATTGGGTCAGCTCTCCTTGCAAACATGGAGGTAAGTTTATCTAGGGCATCACAGTAAATGGGTAGGGCAGCAACCTGATCTACAATGTAAGGAGCTTGCAAACGACTGTAATCTTTCTAGAATCTGTTGTTAAAGGAACTTATCATCTCAACGAATATCCATAAAAGATTGATAAAGATCAGTTGGGGTGGTAGGCATATGAAACCTATCTAGAAAAATAGTCTTCAGGGTCTGCCATGAATTTATGGATGCTACAGGGAGGTTAGCAAACCAGTAATAAGCTTCATCATACAAGGAATAAGGGAATAACCTACATATCACATCCTCATACTATACTTGCAACATGAACATGTTAGCTTCAAAGATCTTAATGTGCTCATCTGCAGTCCTATCTAGATCATTTATTCTAAACTTTGAACAGAACTTATCTGGGTTCTTTGGCATGTCATGGTAATTGTTGAATAGAAAAGGAGACTGGTCATTTCCTACAAAGAAGGCCATGTTGGGAGGATTAAAGGGAGCTGCAGAAGTGTTCCTAGGGGATTACTGAGCTCTTGGGGCTCTGGGTATTCCTTGATCCCTTCTTGTTCGTCTAAATTCTGCTAGGGACATTAGCTCTTCTCTAGCTGAGTTGGATCTAGTGTGTCTCTGTCTAGTCCCCAAACTTGTTGATTTTAGACAAAGGGAAAATTTGGTCCTCCTTCTAGCACCAATTCTTTTGATGGTGGTTTTAGCACATAGCAACGTAGGTGTGATTGCTGGTTTCACACCTCTCTTGAAAAGTATCCTACCCTAGGTAAGACTACTTCAAGGATAATACAACTAGGTCTTAGATTGCTTGGAATATCACAGTTGGTGTGTTCTAGCTACACCTACAAGGGGTCTTACATGCAATCTACAAATCTTTAGGTTTGGGGTAGCAAATACACATAAACGCTTCTATTATTTTCAGCTGATAAACAAGATGAAGTGTTGCTAAAATTCCTATTCTAATAACTAACAATGGTTTTAAAGAAAATGCAAAAGGTTAGGGTTTTAGAAGAATCCTAAGTGACATTCACAATGTATAGGTTATCTTTAGTAGGAAATACTCTAGAACTTTAAACTAGCTTCCTGAGTTACCAAATTGAAATGGGTGTTACAGTGCTGCAAAAATGGTGCTATCTTCAATGGAGGTCAATAGATTTTCAGATCACATTCATTTGCTAAATACCCAATAAACGACACAACTTAACTTATGAAATGCAATTGAACTTTAGCACAAACAATCAGCCCATACTAACTTTACACAGCTATTTACCATCAACAAATAACTAAAAGTATGGACTTAGAGTACTCATCAGATGCTACAACAAACCATAAACATTATAAAAGCACAACTAACTATGGGAGAGCAAGAAGCGAACCATGAAAACCAAAATGAGTCAACACAAAATACAAATTCTTAGAATTACTATAGAAACTTGCTTTGTATTACTTCAAATGGCATAGATTCAACAATTCGGTATCAAATCTATCTTACAAACAAAGGAAATGGAAGCCCTTTATATAGAAAAGTAGCATACCAAGTTTTAAAATGAATGGTGGAGATTAACTTGACATCGACGGTCCAGATTACACCAATAAATAAAAATATAACAGCTCACATTAATTCTTGGATTACATTTTGTCTTCTATGAAAAAGATGAAAAATAGCCCCCAGGTACATTAAATCTAGTCAATTTGACTAGCCAACTCAGTATATTAGTAGAAAACAACATTTTAGAAGCAAGAAAAAGACAAAATAAAGTCACATGCTGCCCCGAATACAACAATTTACAATTATGACGGGATTACATCTTTAGAATATTCAAAATAACATCAGGATTCTTTATCTAAGTCAATTTTGTCCTCACTAGCCATCCTGTTGTGGTAAGTCAGCCATGCGTCAAGTGCAGGATTAATCTCAGACGTATCTAGGTCCTTTAAATGATTTATCCTGTAGTCAAACATCTCTAGCTCCCGACTAAATTTGTTGTATATCTTTTCTATCTCTACACCTGCCTTGTGAACCACCTTGAATTCAGCCCTGCTCGGTCACTTGCCTTGTCCAATCTATCCTCCATACTAAGCGTAGCATCTTCAAAAATCACCTTATGTAACTTATCCTTGCATTTTTTGATATCAAATGGGGCATAATCATCATAGGATGCTTCCTGACAATCCTTCAAAGAGTCATTGATATCATATATAATCGACCTTAGCTCTTCATCACCTGGCTTATATGCTTCTTTTATATTCTCAGAAGTTTCTTTCCTCAAGAGCAGCTATTGGTACTACTCAACGGCCTTGGGCAGCTGATTCCCAGTCAAAATATGTGAATAGTACTAATCAAAGGAGTCACACTCGTTGCGCAAGTCCTTCCATTTCTTATGCAATTCAACTAATTTCTTATGAGCTTGAGCAGAGGCACTAATAATTTCACATCCTATCTCAAAAACTTTCAATAACCAATTCTCTGTACCCTGAGATTTGGATCTCACCTCACCCAATCTAGCCATTTCATCAGTAGACAGGAAAGTGGGTATCGTCCTTATATCTCCTCCTGCATCTACTAGCTTTACCAAAAACTAGAGGCACGTGCAAAGTTTTTCATTTTGTTCTTTCAAATCCTTCTTGGACATTTCATGCTTGTCTAGTTGTTCTAAAATTGATGTGACTGAGTCTTTAAAATCATCCACTCTTTGAGCATGAGTGGCTAGCCCTAGATCAACTATAGATATTGTGTAATCTTCCACCCTGACTTGTTCTTTTGCTACATCAGCTGGCGGGATTGCTATTTCTGCTATTCTTGATCCTGATTCATTCTTATAGATTCTTGACTGTATCTTAGCCTTCTTCTATTTCTTAGTCTTCTGAGCTTGTGACAAGATTGTACTCAGATCAACCTGCATTATCTCCACTTGTAGCTCAGGATATGTTATTTTGCCTTGCAGCCATTTAGGCGCAGAAGATTTATTCACTTCAGTAGCTCCATCCTTATCAATTACAACCAACTTTTTGGGTGGTTCCTGTTCTTGCTCTGGCTCTTCATTCTCCTCTGGACTTATCTTTTCTTCTTTCTCTTCTCCTTGGGACAAGTTTTCCAGATTTGCCATTAAATTTTCTTGAGCTGACCTGAAAACTTCCTCCGCTTGACCTTTGTCTGGAGGGCTATCAAATACATCAATAACTTCAACATTGGCTGAAGGTTCATGGAAGTCTTTATCAGTTACTTCAGCCAATACATCCTTTTCCTCCTCAAGTGCTATTTGAGGCTTATGCAACCCCAATTCTACACATACTTTCTCAATCCCGGGCAATTGTGGTACTGCCAATGAATCTGCAGGCATTTGTGAAATGGGGACAACAGAAGATATGGCTAGGGAAGGCGCATTAACTTGTGTTAGGTTAGCCAAGACTGAGGACAAGGAGGAAGAGATGACAAGAGGTGAAGGAAAGGGTAGTGAAGGTAGAGGAAGAGGGGGTGAAAGGATGGTAGAAATGGGAGTTAACGATAATTGAGTGGAAGGAGTAGAGGATGCAAGTGTAGTGATAGTGGAAGAGATAGGGATGCTAGAGGCGTAGGAAGAAATTTCCAATGAGCAGGAAGTAGTAACAATGGCAGAGGTAATAAGAGGTGGTAGGAGATGTTTCTTGAGTTATGGAAGCTAAGGTTATGGGTGAAGTGGATGTAGTAGAGGAAGGAGTGATAGAAGGAGAAGTGGCAGTAGAAACAAGAGGGATTGTGATAGTAGTGCCCACACTTTGGGTAGTAGGAGGCTGGGCAGTTGGAGGATTATAATCTTTCTTGGTTACAGCATCCTCTTGACTAACATCTCTTACTTTTATCCTCTTGGCCTTAGAGCCTTCTCCAGAACCACTTGGCATATCTCTTTTTTTGGAAGCCCTTGTCCTAGTAGAGGGAGGTTGATCTTTCTTATGAGGAGATCTAGCAAATGGCTTCTTCACCTTCTTTTCCTTTTTAGCCAAAGATGTATGTTCTTCACTATCTAACTTCTCTTTCTATGCTAGATCTGCCTCATCTATGACATTAATTGGCTCATCTTCTTCTCCCCCATAGTCCTTATCTAATTCCAATGTTGTATAAGTAAGCTGAACTCCATGTCCTTCTAGAGTAGCCACTTGACCTCTAACGCAAGCCTTGCTTAGTCTGATAGGGTCCCTCATAACAATATCCAGGGAGCTTTCCTCTACATTTGCCCAATTTGGTAATGGAATAGGCTGATGGTATTGAGCTTCCTATGGTCCTCTGACCATAACATTTTCATCATCCTATAGCTGGTCTGGCACTACCATAATATGAAACTTCTTGACAAAATCCAAAGGTAGCCTTGATGTTCTCTCTTCATGATCTCATAATCATCGGGGCAATTGGCCCAAAAATCTTCAATGGGCATCTTGTGGAAGAGCTTCTTGCTCACGAATCTTTCCATCACTCTATTTGGTTCAAATTGACCCCTTGCATTGTAGTAGTGCAAATTTAGGAGCTAAAGCTCTTTATCAAAGTGCTTTGCCGATACCAAAGAAGGGCATGCATACATTCCCTTGCCAAACTTGATGGAAAAGTGCACATTAGTTCTGAGCAAGTGTTTGAGCTTCTCAGCACAAGGTATTAATTGTCTTGACAGTTCCAGAAGCACTGTCTTATCATCGGGATACCTAGGAAGTCTATAGGCCATCCTAGTGGAGCCTTGCACCCTCAAATATGTAAATTTCTCAAACTGGATGTACCATCTGCCATATTTGGTTATTTCATTCACGGCCTCAGTGGAAATCCTCAAGGCTATGTTACCTTGCAGCATTATGGTTGCATACATCGTGAAAGCATCATTTACTCTTTTGAAATGTATCAAGGATTGAGAAGAGGTCAGCTGTGGGTAGCATTCATACAACTTTATCTGAGTTTGCTCATCAGTCCTGATTTGGGCCCAGTGGAACTTAGTCCCTTTCAATATCTCAGTGATAATGACAAACATCCAGTCCTCAAAAGTTGAGGCTGTGGGTAGTCCATATATCGTGCTTAAGAAGGTCACTAAGTCTCCAATCTCATCATGGAAATCACTTCTATATAGTATTCAGGGAAGTTTGATGAGAGTAGACTTTCTTCTTTTGGCCCAATTGTCATTTATGTGCTTTCTACAGCCTTCTACATCTTTGTTATAAGCATCCTGTGATCCATTTTTGTCTGGCATAATCATAACCTTGTGCCAAGGAATATCAAAGGTCTCAGCTAGAGAAGATGGGGTTAAATCAGCCAGGATATCTCCACTGGCTATTTGGATGGCTCTTGTCATTACATCATATCTGTCTACACATTGCACTGAAGTGGGGAAGGCAGCAGCTTGTGAAATACCACTATCTCTGAGTATTCTGGCCCTAGGAGTTGGGTTTGGACCGAAGACTCTTAATCTAAAATCATCTAGGTCTATGTGACCCAGGTCTGTATCTCCAACATCACTCCATCCAGAGTGAATCTTAGTCTCTGGAGGGATTCCTTTGAACTCGTACTTCATAGCTTGGGCCCGAGCAGTCATTTAGTCTGCAGGACCAGACCTTATAAGTTTGATACTTTGAGGAAACTCTTACATACTCCTAAGTTTAAGATGACTCTTTAATACATTTGCTATTACTACTGATATACCCTTTGAAGGAAACTCAAATCTAACATTTATTGTAATTATAACAATCATCATTAATGCATGCAGAGAAACATCAAATGTTGCAAGAAATTCCATGAAAATCATCATTAACAATGCATTACAACATTAATTCAATCATTTTTAACACTTTCCTTTTGAAAACTCTTAGAAAATACAGTCATTTGCATGTTTTGCGCTAATTTGAGGGTCATCTAACCTTTAGGAAGGAAAGCGCTAAAATTAGGGTCATCTGACCTCAGTGGAAGAAACGGGTAGGTCTAACCAAAGGCTTTACTACCATTTATGCATTAAAACATTTTGCGCGAACTTTGATGAGTATCAACTTGCACGGGTTTTAGAGGTGACTGACCTCCATTGGCTATCAAGTCAGTCGGTTGTGTTTCTAGCGCAAAGCTTATTGATATCCTTTGTATTACACTTGTGTGAGATTTGGCATGGTCCAATTTGCGTGAGTTTTGGTTTGTACCAACCAAGTCGGTGAGAGAACATTGCAGTGCAGGTCGGTAGGGATTGTTTTCAGCTTAGAATTGATGTGTTGCTTCCAGTGGGATTTTGAGATGGCACCAACCTTGAGGGGAAATTCGAGGTGTTTGACCAAGTCAAAGACGAGGTCTTTTAGCACAAAGTCAGAGCGAGGGGTTTTTGGCACAAAAAGCAATTTCAAGGTTAGCAGGGCTTTTCGGTCCTTCTGACCAAGTTGGAGAAATGCGAAGTGAGCATGTAGGTCAGACATCAAGGTTTTTAGCGTAAGATGGTTTTGAAACTGCAGCGCAGGTTTTAGAGGTCACCAACCGACTAAAGAATGGCTCATTTTACAGGTCGATCGGGCCTCGTTTTAGCGCAAGAATTCGAAGGCATCTATAGCAAAGTTTTGTCTAATTTTGGTCTCTAGTCAACTCAAGATGATCTGTTCATGACAGGGAATCCTAATGGGGGGGTTTGAGTGAAAAACAACAGTCAATGTACGGAAACCCTAACCAAAAACCCTACAAATGCTCGCTTTAGAAAGAATAATGTTCAAAGAAACCATAATGGCATGCAATGAAATTTTGAAGGAGAGAGTTCAAAACCTTACCTAGAAGATATGGAAGGTGTGCTTAGATTGTGCAGGTAGGTCATGACTTCGAACTCGGGCAAATTGATGGTAGAAGTGCAAATGGAGCTCTGAAAATCTGATTGGATGCAAAACAAATGGTCAAAACATAGGAATTACCCCTTTTTATTCCCCATTGCAAATGCCATTAATGCGTAGGCGTACGTTTGTTAGTTTAGGGTTTGGCACAGTTTTTTCTTAGCTCAGACCTGGTAGGGAATTTGGATGCGTCAGACCTGATCGGACCAGACCGCTTTTAGCAGTAAGACTTATAAATTCGATTGGCATAGTTTGCAGGCATTTGAGGTCCATCCAACTTGTAGGCATTTTGGCCTCATCTAACTTACTCAGTGATCGCTTGATTTAGTGCAAGTCAGAGAATGTTGATTCTAGAGCAGAAGTCTATTGGAGAGGAAATTAACACTGAAGTCAGAGACAACAGATTTTAGCGCCAGGTCGGTTGGAAGACAATCTAGCGCAAAAGGGCAATTCAAGGCCTTCAAAAGGAAAATAAAGACTCAACCTAGTAGAGTCTTGAAGTGATTCTTCAATATTATCATTAAATCAAGGTCAAAATGCACTTTGACCACCTAACTACTTAGGAGATGAAAAATATCTAATGATACCCTAAGCCAAATCAAAAGAGGGGGTCCCCATTTTTTGAATGGGGCATGTGTGCAAGGCACAACATATAGGTAAAAGGACATAAAAGATACAATTCTATAAAGGAGGGGAAAATAGCTACATACGGTATTTAGATTTGATATATCAAATTCTCTTAATTTTAGAGCACTTGTGTTAAAAATTCAATCCAAGGATGAAATCCCTTGTGGTTTTTGATCCAAGGATAAAAACCTTTGAGGTCTTGGGATTTGAGAATGAAAACTCTCAGATTCTTGGAGGTGATTCTATCTTAGGAGTTACACAGAGCTTCATTGACATCTTCAGTTGTAGTGTTGATATTTGATGAGTTTTCAGTGTAATTGCTTCAGATTTTTGTGTGGAGTATGTTCTTTCTAATTATATACATCTTTAGTGTGATTTCAGTAGTGTGTGTAGGGAGTGTTTTATTTTAGTTTGTAATCATGGCATTACTTTATCAATAGAAGTGAACCTATCAATTTGTATTTCGAGTTTATATTGATTTCTTCCTATGTATGTTGTTACCATTGTGGTGAGTAATCTTTTAAAATTCAGAGTATTAGTGCAGTTCATATGTATTGCCATTAAAAATTCTCTCATTCTCTTTGTAATGAGTCACTGCCTATGTATGGTTGGTTACATATTTTAAGTCCATCAAAATTCTTCATTTTTTCCTATGATTTCTTCTCTATCCATAGTCATTTGTTGGGGCTTTCAATTATAGTCAATATAATTGGTAGTGTTTTGGAAAAAGAACTATTTGTATCTATTAACTGTGACTTTCAGGTGTAATGGAGTTGTAGGGAAAAATATCATTTTAAGTAAATTTCTAACATGTCAGAGAACTGTAGGCTAACTTTGGGATTTAGATATCTACCACTACCATACCAACATTTAATCACCAAAGATGGAATACTAAATCTATTGTTGGATAGGTAACATCTTTGGGCGTGGTCAATAATTATTAGGAAGTTATTATAAGAGATCATTATACCAGTCATCCATTATTAAGATCCTATTATAACTCAATTAGCCATCCCATTTCTGGGCCAAGATGCATCTGTATTATCTTCTACTTTAGCAAATCATTGACTTTCTTGTTTGGAGAACATATCATAACCATTAATAGTTGTTTAACATTCATCAAATATTGGTAAGTCTGGTGACTTTCTCTTTTTTTTGGGGGGGGGGGGAAGAAAAAGGTGGAAAACCACCCATACCAGAGAATTATATTAAAAAAACCCATTACAGCCAGCAAGGGAGGCAAAGGCCTCAACTACAAAGAACAAAATAGGTCATGCCAGCTAATCATAACTGCTGACACTAGGCAAGCCCCCATAAAAGATCTAGAAATGGATGCATTTTTGTACTATTAGCAGAGGATGGAGAAAAAACCTAAAAATAACTTAAGAGCTACACCCAACCATCAAGGATCTACCCATTGAAATGTCAGAGAAGGCCATAAATGAGCCTGAGACAACCATTGAAATAGCCACAAGTGTTACAATCATTAAATGTAGGGATATGAATTCAAATTTCACATACACCTAAAGCTATCCAAAGAAAGCCTACGCCACCGAGCTTCATAAAGATGAGGCTAGAGTGAAAAGACCATGATGGAATAGGCAAGAAGAGTACCACTCCAATCCATCAAACAACAAGAGACCATTGAGAAGAGCCTTCAGAACCAAAGCCATGATAACCATAAGGAGGGCACCCGAGACTAAACATCAGCCAACATTCCAAAATCACCAAAACTAGAAGCCATTAGCTGTGCAGCAACCTGAATGTGTAGCACACCATTGGTTTCACCAACACCACACACCAGACTGAAACCAAAAATTAGAATCCTAAAAATTGCAAACCATGCTGAGTCCACTCCATTCCATGTTGGTTAGTAGACAATCACATAGCTACGTCTTACAAGATCGTTGCCTTACTCAAAGTTAGTTCGCTATCATTTTCATAGCTATAACTTCCAAGATTATTGTCCATTCAAAAATGGCTCACTGTCAAACACATAGCTTTCTTTCCTACTGAACCCTTTAAGATGCACGAGCCATCCACCAGAGAAAAATAGAGAAAAAGAATCCATCAAAAAACAAGAAAATCAACGTAAGCAGTGCACCAAAAACATCCCCCTAATGCTAACTCTCTCAGAATATAGGAAAGCAAAGATAAAAAAACCCCCTCTACCTAGGAGAGGCATTGTGGCCATCCACAGTGTCAATAAGAGTAATACTCCCTGGGTTTGCACAAAATGCCATTCGATCCTCATTATGGGGTAAGCAGAGGGTAAAACTAGGCACCTCCCAAGGGAGCAACGCAAAGACCCCAACAATAGTGAAGGCAAGAAATTGAGTACTAGCAAAGGCCACCAAGTCTAAGCCAATTGAGAACAACACTAGTAACTATGGACAAATCCTGCATCAAACAAAAAAGCTAAGGACCCAGAGCATCTTGTTCAAACTCCTGATAAGGAAAGATCCACAAACAATGAGGCCAAAATCATTCTAAGATCCACCCTAGTATCCTTCAACTCCACCCCCATGATCCATCCCCGCAATGTGCACTCATGTTGAGGTAGAATAAGGGCATATTGCCCTTAACAATATTGGGAGGAACAAACATTTCCTAGGGGAGAGAAGTCCCCCCTCTTCGCCCTCAATATCTTCTCTAACACAGATTCATGGTCAGACCTTTTTTCTTCTTCATGCCTCTTTCTCTTGACTCTATGATTTTTCTTGCTACCTCTCAAAGGAGTAATCTTGGATTTCTTGACTTGATTAGATCAAAACAAACTGAGGTTTGCCATGTTTGTTAAATCAAACTCCTCTCGAAGAAACTATTCAGCCATGTCATCATAAGAATCAGAACCTACACCAAGGCATACTTCATCCATCATGGCTCTCAAGGCTTGATCTGAAGCAAATGCCTCTCCTAACCAAATGTCTCTATCCTCTTCCAAAGCTTCCTTAACTCCATCCTTTGGAAAAAGCCAATGTCTTAGCTGACAATCCACATCCACAAAATTCCCAACTGCTGATGAATCTTTGTTGCTATAGCAGTCTGTTCCCAATTCATCCCCAGAAGAGGATGGGATCAGTACCTGTAGGTCCAATGAACTATCATTTTCCTTTCCTAAATCAGAGAAATGCCTCTCCAAAGAAAACCCATCTGAGAAATGAGGCTCACTTTTTGAAGAACATGTTCATACCATTTCAATACTCTCTAAACACTATTCATGCTATATCATTATTATTAGATATCTTTTGTGTTGATTTGGTGGTCACAACCTATAGGAGTATTCAACTAATTGATCCATTCTATGTTAAGCAAATAAAGGAAATCAAACAGTTATGCAAAGTATCATGGTTGTTTGGTGATCCAAATACAAAGCCGACTCCCTTGTAGATATGGAATAGAACTAGCATCAGTGTATGATTTTTCAAAATAACATTTGCTTCAATATTATACTTCAATATTATATGATTTTGCAAAGATTTGATTAAGGGTTATCAATGAATTTGTTGGTTATTGCCATTAGTTTATTTATGGGCATGTAAGGTGAAATTATGAAAGTTGTTATTGATGATGAACTATCACATTTACATTCATAGTTACTATATAGTCAATTTAATGTTACATTTGATGGTATACACCTACTTGTGAAGGGTTTACAATTGTCATATTTAGCTAAGCAACACTAAACTAGCTAGGGTTTGGCATCTACACTAGACATTTAACTATAATTTCAGATTGCACGTGTTGGAGAAATCATTAGTTCCCATAGCTGTCTATTTGGGACATGACATTGGTATCATAGCTAAACTTATTGCCAACCTATTGGGAAATTTAAACTTTGTTGTAGATCTACAATTATATGAGAGTGTTTAGTGGTTGCATGAAAGCATGAAGTATAGGGAAATGGAGTCAATTCGAGAGACTTTGTCAAAGATGTTACTGATTTTGAAAGATATGAAGAAAGAGTTATTTTTGGTTAAGTAGAAGTATGAAAGAGTTGAAGAAGAAAGTATGAGAGAGGAAATTCAAATGATAGAGGACACCAAATATTGCCACAAAAGGTATACAACTCTTGATCTTGAAATTCAAAAACATTTTTCTTTTGTATATTTCTACAAGTTGGAAATGATGCAACCTGAAGATAGTTGCACATATTTGAAACAAGATTCATAAGATTGGGTCAAATAGGAAAACATGAATAATTGTCAATCTATTTCTAACCCATATTTTGAGATGGATATAAAAATATCTATCGATAACCCACTTTTTGAGATGGGTACCTATGAGCAACAAATTGAAGAAGTAGATATTTGTTTGACTTCTAACAAGTGTGATTTTCAGCATAATTGTGATGTAGTCAAGGAGGAGTTTGTGCTAGAAAATATTGAGAAAGAAGAAAAATTAGAATTGCAAGAGTTTGAGAGAGCGCTGATCTTGGAGGAATCTATCCCACAAGTGGAAGGTATGAAATTTGATGAAGAAAATGTTATCTTTTTAACCTCTAAGTTGGCAGATCTAAAAAACAATAATATTCATGAAGTCAAGGATATATGGTGGGAAGCACATGATAATTGAGAATATTATGAAGCAGTGAATGCACAATTAGTGCTGACTCCTTTGTAAATGTGTTAGGACCTAATGGTTCAGGGTTTTCCTAGGATGACTAGGTTTGATGAAGCTATGAATGTTATGCATAAAATATACATGTAAAAGTTTCCAACTCAGTTATACTAGAGTAGTGTAGTGAAAACATGGTGAAGCATACATTTTCCACATCAAGCACCCTTTGGATAAATTAAATTTTTTTAGTAATAAATCTAATAATGGAGGAGTCTGCTAAAGTTTTGGTTGATAGTCACAATAAACTTCCAAGGTTGATCTGGGATCCTTGTATTGCAGGGATGTACAATCAAGTGCATTAGGGTGCATTGCTTGAGTACAAGCAATCTTAGGAAGGTAGGATTTGTAATGTCCCTTTTTCTCTTAAGTATTGTTTTATTTTCCATAGAAAATGATTGTAAAATATTAATAGGTTGGCACTCATTTTATTTTAAAAATATTAAGATCAACTTATTATTATTTTTGTTGGTCACATGAATTGGCTATATTACCTAACTAGTTCTATATTAGGACTTATTCACATGTTACAGTTTGCTAGTGTATATATTTATTTTCATACACTATAGGTGCTAAGCCTAGTTAGGCATCCTTTTTATGCATCCTTGACACATGCCTCATTGAGGAGTCAAGGTAGTTAGGTGACTTGGTACAGAGGTGTCGACAAGTTGCTATCCAACTAGCCACCTTGTGCTAGTTTCTTGGGAGGCAACTCGCTACCACTCGTGGAGTCCTATCCTCAACTCACATCTTCTTTATCCTGACATATATGTACTCACCTATTGGCTAATATAGAGAAATGACTTTGCATATTATTTCTATGCTTTGCATTTGATATTCAATCCTTTTATTTTTGTATAATTCATCTCCTGATTCTCGAATTCTACATGTTATCAAAGCGGGAGGAGGTTGATTACAGTCTATAATATTGTTTTGTATTGTTTTAATGAAATTGTATTGTTTCTCTCAGTGTTCTTTATGTTTCTTCATGCTCTCTGTGACTTTGCATATTATTTATGTGCTTTGCATTTGATATTCAGTCATTTTGTTTTTGTGTAATTTGTCTCCTAATTTTAGAATTTAGGAGGAGATCTACATGGAACAACTACCAGGGTTTGTTCAAGTATCATCCTTAGTTTGCAGACTTAGGAAATCTCTTTAGCCTCAAACAAGACCCTAGGGCTTGGTATACCAAGATGGATTCCTACCTCCTATCTTTAGGTTTTACTTGATGTCATTCATATCCTAATGTGTATGATCTATTATGGTAGAATAATTCACTAATTGTACTGGTACTATATGTTGATGATCTTTTGATCACCGAGAATACTTCATATGCTATTACAACAGTGAAGTCAACTCTTCAAGAAAACTTTGACATGACTGAGATGGGTTTATGATGCAGGAGCATCCAGTGGTGTAAGGGCAATCTTGCATCACCCAAAAAGAAGTTAATTCAAAATCATTGTAGTTGTTTTCATTTCTTTCCATAATTATTATTTCTGGTTCCATAATATCCTGAATAATGATGTAGGACTTTCAATTTTTCCAAAATGGCTAAAAATAGTAAACTGCCAGTTTTGGAGAGTTTACCTGCTATTTCAGGAAAGTTTGCATTTGGGCACAGATTGAAGCAAAAACTTACATAAAGATTCATAATGGAAATATAAGACCTTTGGCGAAGGAATCAGGCAAAGATCATTTGCGAGATGAAAGATATTGAAGTTTTTATTTTCTGAAAAGCCCCTAAAAATTTCTAAAATGAGATATGAGGCACTAAAACATCCCATAACGTCCCAAAAAGTTGACAAAAAATCATTTACTAATTTCTAGTGTGATAGTTGATATCACAAACTTTTTGGCGCTTAAAACAGTTTGTCAATTGGACACCCGAATCAAAGGTTATGCTTCTCGGAAGTTGACCTACTTTTGGAGGGAGTTAAAAATTTTGAAATTTAGCTGGAAGCTACCAAAAAGTGCTATTTATGACTATTTTGGGAACCATGGGTAGTAGTAGAGTTAAGGGGGAGAGTCAAGAATAGGTGGGAAAATAGAAACCCTAGCTGATTTGGGGTTACAGAAGGTAGAAGATTCCAGAGCCTAGTGATGTGTAGTTGTAGTGTGTTGCAGCCTATGGGGGATTGATTCCTCTTATTGTAATTGAGCTTCTGTAATGTAATAAGTTGTCCAAATCAATAAAGAAATATTCTATTTTCTCTGTGCCATTTCTGTTATTGTGTGTTTTATAGTTTACCCCCTTCATCAAGTGGTATCAGATCTAGGTTCTTGAGTGTGTAGACAGATTGCCGACCATGAGGTAGTTTGCACTAGAACTTGAGGTTGTGGGTTTGCTGTGGAGATCAAGATGCCTCCACAAAGAAATCATAATGGGAGGAATGCTTTGATGGAAGAGGGTTTTAGAGCCTTGCAAAGGAAGATTGATGCATTGCAAGAGGATTTGTGAAGAGGGTTTGCTCCGAGAACAAGAGAAGAACGCAAGGATGATGCTGAAGAAGAGCTATCTAAGGAAGAACAAGAAGCTGTAGGAGATCCTGTAGACGTTAGCTTGTTGAGGGCCATTTCAAAGATCAAAAAGAGGCCCAGGATCAAAGTTTCTATATATTCTAGAAATTTGAATATGGAACAACTTATTGATTGGATCAATGACATGGAGGAGTATTTTGAGTATGAAGATGTGGAGGACCCAGATCGGGTTAAGTTTGCGAAAACAAAGTTGAAGGGCCATGCCAGTATTTGGTGGAAGGAGGTCCAATTAGAGAGGAATAGAACAGGAAGAGGAAAGATCACTAGATGGGATCTAATGGTGGAGAAACTAAAGAAGCAGTTCATTTCTGTGGAGTATGAGATGGAGTTGCTGAAGAAGCTGCAAGGACTGAAGCAAGGTAACAAGTTTGTAAAGGAGTATACATAAGAGTTTTATAAGATTACTATTAGGATAGGCAATGCAAAGGCCAACAAGGAGAAGGTAGCTTGTTAGATTAATGGGTTGACGCCAAGTATTCAAGAGGAGTTGAGCCTAGTCAGAATGACCACCATAGAAGATGCATACTAGTTTTCCCTGAAGGTGGAAGAGAAGCAAAATAAAAGATTCGATAAAAAACAAAGGGGAGGAGGTCAAGGTGGAAGGACTGGTGGAAGGTCCTATGGAGGCTGAAATGAAGATCCAAAGAGAAGTGAAGAAGCTGGCACCATTCGAAATCAAAGAGGAGATAATGCATACCGCCCTCATGACCAGAACAATGGTGAGCAAAGAGGAAGAGGAAGATGCCGACCTGGGCAAGGACCTGGAAGAGGAGGTTTCAAAGGAATATGTTTCCAATGTGGAGAAGAAGGACATCGAGCATATGAGTGTCCACAACATCAAGGGACGACAAATAGGAGACCTGATGGAAATGCATGAGTTACACATGTAGATGAAGATGCACAGTTTGAGCATTCTGAAGATGCTGAAAGGGGAGAAACCCTAGTAGTCAGAAGAACTTTGTTGAATGAGGAGAAAGAACCCAATTAGAGGAAGAGTTTATTCCTCACAAGGTGGAAATGTGAAGATAAGTGAACTATGATATTATTAATGACAGTGGAAGTACTAACAATCTTGTTTCTGAGGAGATGGTTGACAAGTTCAAGTTGACAAGAACAAAGCATCCACATCCATATCAGATTGCATGGTCATAGAAAAACCATAGAGCTTTGATCAATGAATTGTGTCTAGTGAAGTTCAAGATTGGGGACTACCATGATGAGCTACTGTGTGATATCATACCGATGGATGCATGTCATATGTTGTTGGGGAGGCCATGGAAGTATGATAGGAGCACTGTCCATGATGGTTGTACAAACACATATTCCATACCAAAAGATGGAGTTTGTCACAAGCTGAGGCCCTTGAAGGAGGTGGAAGAAAAGGTATGTAGTACTGCCAGAATTTGCTTAGTAGATGGTAGGAATTTTTTGGCGGGTATGAAGCATGAGCATCATTACTTTGCATTGATTCCTAAGATTAGTCAAGAGAAATGTGAAGATGTACTAGTAGAAGTCTTAGAAATGTTGGAAGAATTTCAAGATATTTTCTTTGATAATGTACCAGAAGGTTTACCACCAATGAGGAAGATAAGTCATGAAATGGATTTGATACCAAGAGCCAGTTTGCCGAATAAAGCATCCCATAGATTGACTCTAGTAGAGAGTGAAGAGTTGAAAAGACAAGTTTAGGAGTTGCTGAGGAAGGGATCGATAAGGGAGAGCATGAGTCCATGTGTGGTACCTGCAGTACTAGCACTAAAGAATGATGGAGAGTGGAGAATGTGTACAGATTCTTGAGCCATAAATAAGATCATGATCAAGTATAGGTTTCCATTGCCAAGAATGGATGACATAATGGATTGTTTGAGTGGAGCCAAGTAAGATTGACCTAAAGAGTGGGTATCACCAGATCTGAATCAGAGAAGGAGATGAATGGAAGATAGCCTTCAAGACAAAGGAGGGTTTGTATGAGTGGTTAGTCATGTCATTTGGGCTAACCAATGCACCGAACACATCTATGCGGCCCATGAATGAGGTACTGAAAGAATTTTTGGGAAGTTTTGTTATTGTTTAGTTGGATGATATTTTGATTTTCAGTAAGACTTGGGATGAGCATCTAATGCATATCAGAAGAGATTTAGAGAAGTTGAGGGAGGAGAAATTGCTGATTAATCTGAAGAAATGTAGTTTTACAAAGAAGGAGTTGGTGTACCTAAGATATGTTGTCTCAGAGGAAGGTCTTAAGATGGACCCAGAGAAGGCAAGAGCTATCCTTGAATGGCCTACACCAAGGAATGCCATGGAGGTAAGATCTTTTCATGGTTTGGCAAGCTTTTAGAGAAAGTTTATCAGAAATTTTAGTAGCATTTGTGAACCCCTAACTGAGACAATAAGAGGGGATAGAAAAGAGTTTAGATGGACAAAAGGAGTAGACAAAAGATTTGATACATTCAAGCAGAATGTCATAGAGCAACCTATTTTGGCACTTCCAGATTTCAATAAGGTATTTCAAGTAGATTGTGATGCTAGTGGTAGTGCTATAGGAGATGTTTTGAGTCAAAAAGGTAAGCCCATTGCCTATTTTAGTGAGAAGCTTAATGATGCCAAGAAAAAGTATTATGTTTATGATCAAGAATTTTATGGAATAGTTTAGGCTCTGAAGAAATGGAGACATTATCTGTTGCCAAAAGAGTTTATTTTAAATATTGATCATCAGGCTTTATAGTATCTTAATAGTTAAGGAAAGTTGAATCAAAAGCACTTAAAATGGGTTACGATTTTGTAAAGTTATACTTTTGTTTTGAAGCACAGGAGTGCGAAGTCCAACAGAGTTACAGATGCCTTGAGAAGAAGGCAAAATTTGTTGACAGAAATGAAGATAGAGGTTGTTGGGTTCGATGAGCTCAAGAGTTTGTATCCAGAAGATCCAGATTTTGCAGAGGCTTGGACAACTTGTTTGGAACCTGTTACTTTGGACATGATAAAATGGTTGTATTTCATAATCCAAGATGGCAGGTTGTTTAGAGGAAGCCAGTTGTGCATTCCAAGGAGTTCCATGAGAGAGAACTTGATTAAGGAGAAGCATAGTGGAGGATTAGCTGGACACTTTGGTTGAGATAAGACCATTGTTGTTGTTGGTGAAAATTATTATTCACCATAGTTGTAGTAGGATGTGAGGAAATTTGTGCAGAGTTGCAGAGTATGTCAGATGGTGAAAGGAGCAAGTTAGAATACAGGTCTATATCAGCCATTACCAGTACTAGAGAAGCCATGGGATGATATTAGTATGAATTTTGTTCTTGGTTTACCAAGTACACAGAGAGGACATGATTCTAATTTTGAGGTGGTGGATAGATTCTTGAAGATGGCACATTTCATTCCTTTCAAGAAGACCAGTGATGTTGTTCATATTGCTGAATTATTTTTCAGAGAGGTGGTGAGATTACATGGTCTACCAAAGAGCATAGTTTTAGATCAAGATACCAAGTTTGCTGGTTATTTCTGGAGGACATTATGGAAGAAGTTGAAGACAGATTTGAAGTTTAGTTTTGCACACCATCCACAGACTGATGGACAGACGGAAGTGGTGAATAGGAGTTTGGGTAACCTGCTACGATGCTTAGTAGGAGATAAGGCCAAGGGATGGGATTTGATTTTATCATAGGCAAAATTTACTTACAACAATTCTGTCAATAGGAGTACTGGTAAATCACCATTCCAGATTGTATATGGCAATAGCCCAAGAAATGCTTCTGAGTTAAGGAAGCTAGGAAAAGGAGAAAAGACAAGTGTTGAAGCCAAAAACTTTGCAGAACATCTGAAGAATTTGCATGAAGAGGTGAGGAAGCACATTAATAAGATGAATATTCAGTACAAGGCTAAGGTAGATAAGAAGAGGAGATAAAAGGAGTTCCAGGTAGGAGATGAAGTCATGGCTCACTTCAGAAAAAAAAAGGTTCCTAATTGGAACATACAATAAGCTAAAAATGAAGAAATTTGGACAGAATTTTGAAGAAACATGATTCAAGAAATGCATATGAGGTGGGACTGCTGAGTGGGATCAACATTTCCCCTATTTTCAACATTGTTGATTTATCAGAATATCATGAAGGTGGAGAAAAGGATGGACCAACAGAAGAATAGTGGAGTATTCTGACATCTACTTCAATGGAGGAGATAGGAGACATCTTGGATAGCCATGTGGGAAGAAGTACCTAGAATAGGCAATATGAAGAATATTTGGTGAAATGGAAAGGAAGGCTTGTTGAAGATTCTTCTTGGTTGTCTAAGGCAGAGGTTGACCATTTAGGTTTTCCTCAAACAAACACCTGAGACATGACAGGGTCACTTCTCAAATTACCCTAGGTGTCTGATGTAGGAGCATCCAGTGGTGCAAGGGCAATCTTGCATCACCCAAAAAGAAGTTAATTTAAAATCATTGTAGTTGTTTTCATTTCTTTCCATAATTAGTGTTTCTGGTTCCATAATATCCTGAATAATGATGTAGGACTTTCAGTTTTCCAAAACTACAAAAAATAGTAAACTGCTAGTTTTAGAGAGTTTACCTGCTATTTTAGAAAAGTTTGCATTTAGGCATGGATTGAGGAAAAAACTATAGAAATCTTCATAATAGAAATATAAGACCTTTGGTGAAGGAATCAGGCAAAGATAATTTGTGAGATGAAAGATATTAAAGTTTTTGTTTTCTGAAAAGCCCCTGAAATTTTTTGAAATGAGATATGAGGCACTAAAACATTCGATAACATCTTGAAAAGTCAATGGAAATCTATTTATAGGTTTTTGGCATGATAGTTCACATCATGAGATTTCTGGCACTTAAAACAGTTCATCAATCGGACACTCGGATCAAAAGTTATGCTTCCCAGAAGTTGACCTACTTTTGGAGGGAGTTCAAATTTTTTAAATTTAGCCGGAAGCTGCCAAAAAGTGCTATTTATGACTATTTTGGGAACCCTGGACAGTAGTAGAGTTAAGGGGGGAAGGTGTAGAGTCAAGAATAGGTGGGAAAATAGAAACCCTAGCAGATTTGGGGTTACAGAAGGCAGAAGATTCTAGAGCCTGGTGATGTGTAGCTTTAGTGTATTGCAGCCTATGGGGGATTATTCCTCTTATTGTAATTGAGCTTCTGTAATGTAATAAGTTGTCCAAATCAATAAAGAAATATTCTATTTTTTGTGTGCCATTTTTGTTATTTAGTGTTTTATGATTTAACCCCTTTATCAAGTGGTATCAGAGCCAGGTTCTTGAGTTTGTAGACAGATCACCGACTGTGAGGCAGTTTGCACCAGGACATGAGGTTGTGGGTTTGCTGCAGATATCAAGATGCCTTGATGAATAAATCATAATCGAAGAAATGCTTTGACAGAAGAGGGTTTTAGAGCTAGGTAACAAGTCTGTTAAGGACTATACAGAAGAGTTTTATAAGATTACTATTAGGATAGGCCATGCAGAGGCCAACAAGGAGATGGTAAACCATTACATTAATGGGTTAAGGCCAAGTATTCAAGAGGAGTTGAGCTTGGTTAGAATGACCACCATAGAAGATGCATACCAGTTTTCCCTAAAGGTGGAAGAGAAGCTAAATAAAAGATTCAACAACAAACAAAGGGGAAGAGGTCAAGGTGGAAGGACTGGTGGAAGGTCCTATGGAGGCTGAAATGAAGATGCAAAGAGAAGTGAAGAAGTTGGCACCAGTCAAAATCATAGAGGAGATAATGCATACCGCCCTCACGACTAGAACAATGGTGAGCAAAGAGGAAGAGGAAGAGGAAGAGGCCGACCTGGGCAAGGACCTGGAAGAGGAGGTTTCAAAGGAAACTATTTCTAATGTGGAGAAGGACATTGAGCATATGAGTGTCCACAACATCAAGGGAGGACAAATAGGAGACCTGATGGAAATGTACAAGTTGCACATGTAGATGAAGATGCCCAGTTTGAGCATTCTGTAGATGCTAAAATGGGAGAAACCCTAGTAGTCAGAAGAACTTTGTTGAATGAGGAGAAAGAACCTAATTAGAGAAAGAGTTTATTCCACAGAAGGTGCCAATGTGAAGGTAAGTGTTGTGATATTATTATTGACAGTGGAAGTACTGACAATCTTATTTTAGAGGAGATGGTTGACAAGTTGAAGTTGACAAGAAGAAAGCATCCACATCCATATCAGATTGCATGGTTGCAGAAAGACCATAGAGCTTTGGTCAATGAACAATGTCTAGTGAAGTTCAAGATTGGGGACTACCATGATGACGTGCTGTGTGATATCATACCGATGGATGCATGTCATATGTTGTTGGGGAGGCCATGGCAGTATGATAGGAGTCCTGTCCATGATGACCGTGCAAACACATATTCCCTAATAGAGGCTGGAGTTTGTCACAAGTTGAAACACTTGAAGGAGGTGGAAGAAAAGGTATGTAGTACTACAAGAATTTTCTTGGTAGATGGTAGGAAATTTTTGGAGGGTATGAAGCATGAGCGTCATTGCTTTGCATTGATTCCTAAGATTAGTCAAGATAAATATGAAGATGTACTAGCAAAAGTCTCAGAAATGTTGGAAGAAATTGAGGATATTATCTCTAATAATGTACCAGAAGGTTTACCACCAGTGAGGAAGATAAGTCATCAAATGGATTTCATACCAGGAGCTAGTTTGTCGAATAAGGAAGCCCATAGAATGACTCCAGCAGAGAGTGAAGAGTTGAACAGACAAGTTCAGGAGTTGTTGAGGAAGGGATTGATAAGGGAGAGCTTGAGTCCATGTGTGCTACCTATAGTACTAGCACCAAAGAAAGATGGAGAGTGGAGAATGTGTATAGATTCTCAAGCCATAAATAAGATCATGATCAAGTATAGGTTTCCATTGCCAAGAATAGATGACATAATAGATTGTTTGAGTGGAGCCAAGTACTTCATGAAGATTGACCTGAAGAGTGGGTATCACCAGATCTATATCACAGAAGGAGATGAATGGAAGATAGCCTTCAAGACAAAGGAGGGTTTGTATGAGTGGTTAGTCATGCCATTTCAGCTAACCAACGCATCGAGCAGATTCATGCGGCTCATGAACGAGGTACTGAAAATTTTTTTAGGAAGTTTTGTTATTGTTTATTTGGATAATATTTTAATTTTCAGTAAGACTTGGGATGAGCATCTGATGCATATCAAAAGAGTTTTAGATAAGCCGAGGGATGAGAAGTTGCTGATTAATCTGAAGAAATGTAGCTTTGCAAAGAAGGAGTTGGTATGCCTTGGATTTGTTGTCTCAAAGGAATGTCTTAAGATGGACCTAGAGAAGGCAAGAGCTATCCTTGAATGGCCTTCACCAAGGAGTGCCACGGAGGTAAGATCTTTTCATGGTTTGGCAAACTTTTACAGAAAGTTTATCAAAAATTTTAGTAGCATTTGTGCATCCCTAACTGAGATAATGAGACGGGATAGAAAAGAGTTTAGATGGACTAAAGGAGCACATAAAAGCTTTGATACATTGAAGCAGAATGTCACAGAGCAACCTGTTTTGGCACTTCCAGATTTCAATAAGGTATTTCAGGTAAATTGTGATGCTAGTGGTAGTGTTATAGGAGCTATTTTGAGTCAACAAGGTAAGCCCATTGCCTATTTTATTGAGAAGCTTAATGATGCAAAGAAAAAGTATTTTGTTTATGATTAGGAATTTTATGCAATAGTTCAGGCTTTGAAGAAATGGAGACATTATCTATTGCTAAAAGAGTTTGTTTTATATACTGATCATTAGGCTTTATAGTATCTTAATAGTCAAGGAATGTTGAATCAAAGGCACTTAACATGGGTTGAGTTTTTGTAGAGTTATACTTTTGTTTTGAAGCACAGGAGTGCAAAGTCCAACAGAGTTACAGATGCCCTGAGTAGAAGGCAAAATTTATTGACAAAAATGAAGATAGAGGTTGTTGGGTTTGATGAGCTCATGAGTTTGTATCCAGAAGATCCAAATTTTATAAAGGCTTGGACAACTTGTTTGGAACTTGTTACTATGGACAAGACAAAATGGTTGGATTTCATAATCCAAGATGGCATGTTGTTTAGAGGAAGCCAGTTGTGCATTCCAAGGAGTTCAATGAGAGAGAACCTGATTAAGGAGAAGCATAGTGGAGGATTGGCTACACACTTTGGTTGAGATAAGACCATTGCTGTTGCTGGTGAAACTTATTATTCACCACAGTTGCAGTAGGATGTGAGGAAATTTGTGCAGAGTTGTAGAGTATGTCAGATGGCGAAAGGAGCAAGTCAGAATACAAGTCTATATTAGCCATTACTTGTACCAAAGAAGCCATGGGATGATATTAGTATGGATTTTGTGCTTGGTTTACCAAGGACACAGAGAGGACATGATTCCATTTTTGTGGTGGTGGATAGATTCTTGAAGATGGCACATTTTATTCCTTGCAAGAAGACCAATGACGCCGTTCATATTGCTGAATTATTTTTCAGAGACGTGGTGAGATTGCATGGTCTACCAAAGAGCATAGTTTCAGATCAAGATACTAAGTTTGTTGGTTATTTCTAGAGGACATTGTGGAAAAAGTTGAAAATAGATTTGAAGTTCAGTTCTGCACACCATCCATAGACTGATTGAGAGACAGAAGTGATGAATAGGAGTTTGGGTAACCTACTACGATGCTTAGTAGGAGATAAGCCCAAGGAATGAGATTTGATTTTACCATAGGCATAATTTGCTTACAACAATTCTGTCAATAGGAGTACTGGTAAATCACCATTCCAGATTGTATGTGGCAATAGCCCAAGAAATGCTTTTGAGTTAAGGAAGCTGGATAAAGGAGAAAAGACAAGTGCTGAAGCTGAAAACTTTGCAGAACATCTGAGGAATTTGCATAAAGAGGTGAGGAAGCACATTAATAAGATGAATATTCAGTACAAGGCTAAGGTAGATTAGATGAGGATATATAAGGAGTTCCAGGTAGGAGATGAAGTCATGGTTCACTTGAGAAAAGAAAGGTTCCCAATTGGAACATACAATAAGATGGAAATGAAGAAATTTGGACCATGCAGAATTTTGAAGAAACATGATTCAGGAAATGCATATGAGGTGGAACTGCTAAGTGGGATCAACATTTCCCCTATTTTCAACATTGTTGATTTATCAGAATATCATGAAGGTGGAGTAGAGGATGGACCAATGGAAGAACAGTGGAGTATTCCGGCATCTACTTCAATGGAGGAGATAGAAGAGATCTTGGATAGACGTGTGGGAAGAAGTACCTAGAACATACAATATGAAGAATATTTGGTGAAATGAAAAGGAAGGCCTGTTGAAGATTCTTCTTAGTTTTCTAAGGCAGAGGTTGACTATTTAGGTTTTCCTCAAACAAACACCTAAGACGTGATGGGGTCACTTCTCAAATTACCCTGGGTGTCTGATGCAAGAGCATCCAGTGGTGTAAGGGAAATCTTGCATCACCCAAAAAGAAGTTAATTCAAAATCATTGTAGTTGTTTTTATTTCTTTCCATAATTAGTGTTTCTGGTTCCATAATATCCTGAATAATGATGTAGGACTTTCAGTTTTTCTAAAACTACAAAAAATAGTAAGCTGTTAGTTTTTGAGAGTTTACCTGCTATTTTAGGAAAGTTTGCATTTGCACATGGATTGAAGAAAAAACTTACAGAAAAATTCGTAACAAAAATATAAGACCTTTGGTGAAGGAATCAGGCAAAGATAATTTGTGAGATGAAAGATATTAAAGTTTTTGTTTTCTGAAAAGCCCCTAAAATTTTTTTGAAACAAGATATGAGGCACTAAAACATTCCATAACATCCTAAAAAGTTGATGGAAATCTATTTACAGATTTCTAGTGTGATAGTTCACGTCATGAGATTTCTAGTGCTTAAAATAGTTCATTATTGGGACACCTAGATCAAAATTTATGCATCCCAGAAGTTGACCTACTTTTGGAGGGAGTTAAATTTTTTGAAATTTAGCTGGAAGTTGCCAAAAAGTGCTATTTATGACTATTTTGGGTACCCTGGACAGTAGTAGAGTTAAGGGGGGAAAGTGTAGAGTCAAGAATAGGTGAGAAAATAGAAACCCTAGCAGATTTGGGGTTACAGAAGGGAGAAGATTCTAGAGACCAGTGATGTGTAGCTGTAGTGTATTGCAGCCTATGGGGGATTGATTCCTCTGATTGTAATTGAGTTTCTGTAATGTAATAAGTTGTCCAAATCAATAAAGAAATATTCTATTTTCTATGTGCCCTTTTTTTTATTTAGTGTTTTATGATTTACCCCCTTCATCAAGTGGTATGAGAGCTAGGTTCTTGAGTTTGTAGACAGATCGTTGACCGTGAGGTAGTTTGCACCAGGACCTGAGGTTGTGGGTTTGTTGTGGAGATCAAGATGCCTCCACAAAGAAATCATAATGGGAGGAATTCTTTGACAGAAGAGGGTTTAGAGCCCTACAAAGGTAGATCGATGCATTGCAAGAGGAGCTGTGAAGATGGTTTGATCCAAGAACAAGACAAGAAAGCGAGGGTGAAGCTGAAGAAGAGCTATCTAAGGAAGATCAAAAAGCTGCAGGAGATTATGTAGATGTTAGGTTATGAGGGCCATTTTGAATATTGGAAAGAGGCCTAGGATCGAAGTTTCTACATATTCTAGAGATTTGAATCTAGATTAGCTTATTGATTGGATCAATGACATGGAGGAGTATTTTGAGTATGAAGATGTGGAGGACCCAGATCAAGTTAAGTTTGCAAAAATAAAGTTGAAGGGCCACGCCAGTATTTGGTGGGAGGAGTTCCAATTAGAGAGGAACATAATAGGAAAAGGAAAGATCACCAGATGGGATCAGATGGTGGAGAAACTAAAGAAGCAGTTCATTTATGTGGACTACGAGATGGAGTTGCTGAAGAAGTTGCAAGGACTGAAGCAAGGTAACAAGTATGTTAAGGAGTATACAGAAGAGTTTTATAAGATTACTATTAGGATAGGTGATGCAGAGGCCAACAAGGAGAAGGTAGCCCATTACATTAATGGGTTAAGGCCAAGTATTCAAGAGGAGTTGAGCCTGGTTAGAATGACCGCCATAGAAGATGCGTACTAGTTTTCCCTGAAGGTGGAAGAGATGCTAAATAAAAGATTCAACAACAAACAAAGTGGAAGAGGTCAAGGTGGAAGGACTGGTGGAAGGTCCTATGAAGGCTGAAATGAAGGGGTAAAAGTACAATGTTGTGTCACACTTTTATAAAGGAAATGGCCAATGCTGATTCAACTTTTAAATTTGAATCACTAAAAAGTGACATATGTTTTAAATTTTGAAATGATGTAAATTAATAAAATATTTATTTTTTAGTATATTTTATGTTTCTATTTTTTAAAAAAATTAAAAAAATATTTGAATATAGTTTTTAATAAATGGACACTATAATTTAGTTGCTAATAAAATGCTGAAAAATGAAGTTACATGAAACATCAATCTTTATATAGTAAATTTTATTTGTTTTTCTTCAATTTTTTTGTCTGTATTTATAACTTCAAACTTTAGGGCATGGATATATTTTTTTTCAATTTTGATAAACATATATTTTTAAACAAATATTAAAATGTGTGTGTATTAAAACATAATTGTTTCCAGTCGACGTCAACTTTCATATTAACTATTTATCTAAAATAGAAAAAAAATTATACCATCTTGAAATAGATTTTTTTATCTAGGGCATCATATTTTTTTCAATTTTTTAAAATAAGTTTTACTATTTTTCCTTGACATGGTAATTGACTTAATGTTTTTTGCTAATAACCTACTTTTAGTAAAAATAAAAAGTAAAATATTAATAATAATTAAACTATTAAAATATATATTTTTTTGAAAACTATACTTATAGATCTATAAAAGGGTATTTTTATATTTTAAAAAAAATGTTATTTACATGATTAGAAGTTGTTGAAATATCATGTTTTTTCAAATAATTCTATTTTTTTGGTAGATTGGCCTCATCATGGTGCTACATATGCATTTAGCCAACAATTTTAGTTGGAAAACTTGTGCACATATCTAACTTAGCTACAATGAATCTTACAAGATCATATGTTTGACCAAAATTGATTTTTAGTTAGAAATACATAAATTCACTTGTGCTGATAAGTTGGCTGAAAGTGTAACACAGATCTGTGTTTTTACCCGAAGATCCAAAGAGAAGTGAAGAAATTGGCACAAGTCAAAATCAAAGAGGAGATAATGCATACCGCCCTCATGACTAGAACAATGGTGAGCAAAGAGGAAGAGGAAAAGGTTGACCTGGGCAAAGACCTGGAAGATGAGGTTTCAAAGGAATTTGTTTCCAATGTGGAGAAGAAGGAAATTGAGCATATGACTATCCGCAACATCTAGGGAGGACAAATAGGAGACCTGATGGAAATGACAAGTTGCACATGTAGATGAAGATTCACAGTCTGAGCATTCTAAAGATGCTGAAAGTAGAGAAACCCTAGTAGTCAGAAGAACTTTGTTGAATGAGGAGAAAGAACCCAATCAGAGGAAGAGTTTATTCTACACAAGGTGCAAATGTGAAGGTAAGTGTTATGATATTATTATTGATAGTGGAAGTATTGAAAATCTTATTTTAGAAGAGATGGTTGACAAGTTGAAGTTGACAAGAAGAAAGCATCCACATCCATATTGGATTGCATGGTTGCAAAAAGACCATAGAGCTTTGGTCAATGAACAATGTCTAGTGAAGTTCAAGATTGGGGACTACCATGATGGCGTGCCATGTGATATCATACCGATGGATGCATGTCATATGTTGTTGGGGAGGCCATGGCAGTATGATAGGAGCACTGTCTATGATGGCTGTAAAAACACATATTCCATAACAAAGGATGGAGTTTGTCACAAGCTGAAGCCCTTGAAGGAGGTGGAAGAAAAGGTATGTAGTACTACTAGAATATTCTTCGTAGATGGTAGGAAATTTTTGGAGGGTATGGAGTATGAGTGTCATTGCTTTGCATTGATTCCTAAGATTAGTCAAGAGAAATGTGAAGATATACTAGTAGAAGTCTCAGAAATGTTGGAAGAAATTCAAGATATTATCTCTGATAATGTACCAGAAGGTTTACCACCAGTGAGGAAGATAAGTCATCAAATGGATTTGATACCAGGACCTAGTTTACCGAATAAGGAAGCCCATAGAATGACTCTAGCAGAGAGTGAAGAGTTGAACAGACAAGTTCACGAGCTATTGAGGAAGGGATTGATAAGGGAGAGACTGAGTCCATGTGCGGTACCTATAGTACTAGCACCAAAGAAAGATGGAGAGTGGAGAATGTGTACAGATTCTTGAGCCATAAATAAGATCACGATCAAGTATAGGTTTCCATTACCAAGAATGGATGATATAATGTATTGTTTGAGTGGAGCCAAGTACTTCATGAAGATTGACCTGAAGAGTGGGTATCACCAGATCTGTATCATAGAAGGAGATGAATGGAAGACAGCCTTCAAGACAAAGGAGGGTTTGTATGAGTTGTTAGTCATGCCATTTGGGCTAACCAACACACCAAGCACATTCATGTGGCTCATGAATGAGGTATTGAAAGAATTTTTGGGAAGTTTTGTTATTGTTTATTTAGATGATATTTTGATTTTTAGAAAGACTTGGGATGAGCATCTAATGGAGGAGAAGTTGCTGATTAATCTGAAGAAAAGTAGTTTTACAAAGGAGTTAGTATACCTCAAATTTGTTGTCTCAGAGGAATGTCTTAAGATGGACCCAGAGAAGGAGAGAGTTATCCTTGAATGACCTACACCAAGGAGTGCCACGGAGGGAAGATCTTTTCATGGTTTCACAAGCTTTTATAGAAAGTTTATCAAAAATTTTAGTAGCATTTGTGCACCACTAACTAAGACAATGAGAGGGGATAGAAAAGAGTTTACATGGACTAAAGGAGTGGACAAAAACTTTGATACATTGAAGCAGAAATTCACAGAGCAACCTATTTTGGCACTTCCAGATTTCAATAAGGTGTTTCAGGTATATTGTGATGCTAGTGGTAGTGATATAGGAGTTGTTTTGAGTCAAGAAGGTAAGCCCATTGCCTATTTTAGTGAGAACTTTAATGATGCCAAGAAAAAGTATTCTGCTTATGATCAGGAATTTTATGCAATAGTGTAGGCTTTAAAGAAATGGAGACATTATCTGTTGCCAAAAGAGTTTGTTTTAAATACTGATCATCAGGCTTTACAGTATCTTAATAGTCAAGGAAAGTTAAATCAAAAGCACATAAATGGGTTGAGATTTTGTAGAGCTATACTTTTGTTTTGAAGCACAGGAGTGCGAAGTCCAACAAAGTTACAGATGCCTTGAGCAGAAGGCAAAATTTGTTGACAAAAATGAAGTTAAAGGTTATTGGGTTTGATGAGCTCAAGAGTTCATATCTAGAAGATCCAAATTTTGCAGAGGCTTGGACAACTTGTTTAGAACCTGTTACTTTGGACAGGATAAAATAGTTGTATTTCATAATCCAAGAGGGCATGTTGTTTAAAGGAAGCCAGTTGTGCATTCCAAGGAGTTCCATGAGAGAGAACTTGATTAAGGAGAAGCATAGTGGAGGATTGGCTGGACAATTTGGTTGAGATAAGACCATTGCTGTTGTTGGTGAAAATTATTATTCGCCATAGTTACAGTAGGATGTGAGGAAGTTTGTGCAGAGTTGCAGAGTATGTCAGATGGCGAAAGGAGCAAGTTAGAATATAGGTCTATATTAGCCATTACCTATACCAGAGAAGCCATGGGATGATATTATTATAGGGAAAATTTGATGATAAATAAAATGAATTATAAACCCAATAACTTCAATGGAATATGCAAATAACAAAGATTTAAAACCAATAAACAAACTTAGAGTGCTTTGTTACCTGACGACTTCCATTGTTCGCCTATTCTCGTTTGATCTTTGGTGATGAATATGGCCCTCAGGAAGCTTACTTCCTTTCTTTGATTCCTCAAGATGACAAAGGAGAAATGACTCAGATATCTATTGTATTGAAGATGAGCTTCAACATAATATAGGATGAAATGCAAGAGTGTGGGTGCCAATGGCACGCTATAGATTCGACAGAGTAATCTTACTTGAAAGCTTCATTATATGAAAAATCAAAAAATAGAGGGGTATTTATAGACTTGTGAGAGAAGATCAACAGTGTAGAAGAAATAAGAAGATCAATGGTAGAGGATGGTTGGGAGAACGTGCGCGAATAGAAAGAAGACATGTGTCATTCAAAAATATATTTTGTTGAGTTAACTGCTTTTTTGATGAGGATGATCTTTTATTTCTTAAATTAGAATATATTTTTCTAATTTAAGAGTTTGTTGATAAAAATAAAGTTTGCTTTAAATCAGTTAACTCAACTTTTGCTTTTGCATGACAAGGAGAATTTATTTTTAGAAGATTTGGAAGATAAGAAAGCAAAATTAAATAAATAAATTTATTTAATTGATTGTGCAAGATTTAGATGAATAAATAAAATATGTGATTATATTTTATTTTTGGAGACTGAGATTTTAATTTAAATAAATTTGTATTTTATTTAAATTTGGAAGAATGAATGATTTAATTAAATAATTAAAATTATTTAATTGTTTTAGAAGAATAAAGTTGATATTGATGAAATTAATTAAATAAATATAATTTATTCAATTAATGGGAGGAAAATGAATCAAATAAATAAATTGATTTATTTATTTATTGATAGAGGAATATTAAGATGAAACAAATATTTAAAATATTTATTTGGGTAGAGTCATGTCATTTTTAGGTGTATACATTTTGTACTTCTTTGATGCAATGTGTTTTATCACGTTGTTTCAAAGAATAAGAATTTTTGACAATGATGCATGCCCCAATTTGCCCCTGGTACAAGTTTAACGATAGGATGCCCCCTCATGAGATTGGACAGAAAGAAGGCAGAAGGCATGAGATAGACAATCTCATGAAGAAGAAGCTAGAAAATAGGTTAGGTTGAAGAAAAATAGGACATGGTTTGGAGGAACAGGCATGGGAAATAGTCACAGTTGTCACACAATCAGCTATGGTTCACTTGCTATATATAGGAGCTGGGTCCACAAGTTCTATTCATTTGCACACTTGTCCTTAGTTGATTTGACTTTGAGAGCTTAGGAGAGCAGAGGAACTAGAGCAGTCGTCAGAGATATGGACATTCCGCGCGAGGAGCATCGTTTTGAGCGAGTTCGACGGTTTGATCGGCCACCCGAGACAGGACCACCGGTATGTAGTTCAACAAAACTCACTCAAAGTCATTTATTAGGGCAATAAATGCTTAGGAAAATTAGTTAGGATAGATGCGCTGAACTGCAATGCCCCAAAACAGTACATATGATGAGAAAGCACGCATATGAGTGATCTTTTGACGCATTTGATAAAGCTGCGCATATAGGCTATGAATCAGTGCATTTATTGCAGAACTACACATTTGACACAAGAAGTGATGCATATACGTCAAGGATCATCACATTCACGGTGAAGCGGCGCATCTGATATGAATCAGTGCATTTGCCACCTGGTTCAGCATATTTGCACTAGGATAGTCAGCTGACTTAATGAAATTAACCCAATTGGCATCTTGATTGATGCATTAATTGATAAGTGATCTCTGAACTTGCCGAGAATCTAGTTAAGAGATGATATGTTGTTTTGATTAATTTGATATGTTAAGTCAGCGATAGGATAGTTTGATTGCTTTGAGTAGCTTTTTTCTTAGATATGGGTTTTTTGCTTGACACTATGCTTTTGCTTGGTTGCAGGAGGATATTTGTGATACTCTGATGTCACGAGAGCAGTTCCCGTTGCCACTATTGCAGCGGTATATGTTGACAAAGATGGACCATGAGGCTCTTGGTGCTATGGGTCTGCATTATGTTTGTTCCATGCCCAAGGTTCACACGAACCTCGGTTTGTTGACTATGGTGGTGGAGAGATTCCACATCGAGGATGGGACGTTCCATCTACCGACTCGGGAGATGGCGATTACTTTAGAGGATGTTTACAGGATTCTGCACCTCCTGATTCAAGGAGAGTTGGTAGAGTATGACCCACAGCGTGATGTAGGATTGACCAAGTGCAGACGGGTATTTAACGAACTGGAGTTGGATGAGCAGGTGATTTCATGGCAGGATATAGATGACTGTTATGACTACTTCATGGGGATAGTGGCAAGACTGATCGACGGCATAGTATGCCCCAATAGGAAATCAAATGGGTTCCTGATTGGCTGGGGGAGGGTGATGGAGAGCATGATTACCGATGGGACTCGATACTCATGGGGTCTGTGCGTGCTAGCACACTTGTATAGGGATATGCACCAAGTTGTGTATCACAGAGGGGCCAGCTTGTCAGTAGGCGTGTATCTTTTACAGTTTTGGTTATGGGAGGACATAGTGATCACGCGGCTAATATGTGTCTTTCATAGGTAGAGAGGAGAGCCATACAACTACAGATATGTAGGCGTGATTTCCCATCATAAGTTGGGAAAGCTTGAGTATTGGAGACATGCGCTAAATAATGTGGATGTAGTTATCTGGTGCCCATACTTGGACTGTGCGGTATGGGAGGATGAGGACGATGAGTTACTGTATTGTTTCTAGACTCGGTGGCTCATTAGCAGGACGTAGTTCATATTAGAGCATCAGATTGTTAGCAGAGTGCAGAGGTAGTTTGGCAAAGTGCAGGGCATGCCACAGGGGCAGGCTCAATTTGCGAGGACCCATGCAGAGAGGCTGAGGTGGGGTACAATGGCGTCTTATGAGGAGGCCTTGGCAAATTTTTGGCAGATACCCTATGTAGCCTGGCCTATGTGGAGGGAGATAGTTGATGCAAGGATGATGCCAAACTATGAGGAGTGTTTCGTTGCTCATCCATTTCCTAGATACTCAGGACCTAGAGAGTTGGCTCCTCGTATAGACGAGGAGGATTCAGATGACAAGGACGGGGCTAGCAGGAGGAGGAGGAGATAGAGGAGGGGTCAGGGAGAGGGAGATGATGGTGGGGATGGAGGAGGATGAGGAGGAGGTGATGGAGAAGGAGGAGGAGGAGGCCGACCGAGATAGAGGAGGAGGTCCACAGACCTCCGAGACAGTAGCATGTGCAGCCACAGGCTGTAGGGCAGGTACAGGTGCCAGCACAGCAGGTGGCACAGTAGAGACAGATGCCACAACCATAGAAAGTGGCACAACAGAGAGAGATGCTGCCACCACAGCAGGTAGCATAGTAGAGAGAGATGCTGCCATCACAGCAGGTGGCACAACAGAGAGAGATGTCACCATCACAGCAGGTGCAGGGATAGGGAGAGCAGGCTGCACAGCCTAATTTACAGTAGCAGGCCATTACTACATTACAGGGTCAGGTGAGGCAGCTAAAGACCCACCTTAGAGCACCGGAGTCTCATAGAGAGGTAGATACGAGATGCATATCAGAGATCTCCAGAGAGTGAGACTCAGCCTTGGCGAGGGTGCAAGCGATCATAGTGAAAAGGGATGCGGCAGTGGCAGCCCTAGGTACAGATAGTACTTCGAGCTTCCTAGTTACATAGGTGTAGCAGGTACAAACACAGCTTGCATAGGCATAGACACAGCTGGCATAGGTATAGGGTCAGTTGGCATAGGTACAGGGTGAGCTTGCGAGAGCCTAGGCTCAGACTTAGTATTATAGAGGATTATATCACGAGGCAGTGCCAATGGACCAGCGTGCACCTAGTTACAGGAGTTAGTCTGTGGCTTCTCAAAGGGCAGGTAGATCTCTATCTGTGGCATCAATGAGAGGCACCCAATAGTCAAGGGGGATAGAGGAGAGGGTAGTACAAGGAGTAGTGTGCCCCGACAGTAGGGCTAGCTAGTTTTTGATACTTGTACCAATTTTTGGCTGTATGGATACACATTTCTTTTTTGGGTCAGATAGTCTAATATGTATATATTTGCATTATTTTTGCTCTGAGACATGTATAATTGTCTTTTTGTACTTTGTATATATTTCATGACATGACTATGAGAGATGGACAGATATTTTGATATATTGTACATTTGGACATGTTTTTATGCTTATATGATGATGTAGTTATTGATGTTCTACATGCACTTGTTCTATGTTTATATGCCATGGATGTAATCTATTCTTATGATGTTATGTGATGCATATTTTGATTATGTTTATGCAGTCTTAGATGGATTATGATGATCTGATATGCTAATGCAAATGTGAATGTTATTAATATGATTATGTAGCTCTATATGTATTTGTCTATGTTTTTTATTTTTGATATGATATACGAATGCAAATGTATATGGATGACCTGATGCACTTATTATGTATGCAAATGATTAATCATGTGAATCACTGTCTTATGTGATATGATATGCAATTTATGCTATGTTTTTGGTATGTCCAAATATACTCAATTGACATAGAGATAATATAGATAGGTGGAAGAAAAGGAATGAAAGGAAAATGAGCTTTCATTTGATAATCTGTCGTATTCTCTTATTGCATGGATGACATGGATTTCTAGATATGGGATGGATGTGGATACTTTGTCATCATTAGAGTGCAAGTATTTTTCTTTCATTATTGGGTGTTTTTTGTTTCTTTTCTCTTTTTGAAATGTTGTAAGGAAATACAAGCATCTAGGCATAATTAAACCGAGATGACCTGAGTATTCCTTACATGGATTTTGATATAGCAAGCTAATACAAGCACCTAGTAAAACTTGAATCTAGTGTTGCAAGTATGAGGTTAGCTAGTGTTGTCACTGATGTCAACATACTCATATTGCATTGGCAAGAAGGATTGGATGAGCTGTGTGCTGAGGATATTGAGGAAATTAGTCTCAATTAGGAACAGTGAAGAACAGTGATGAGAAGAAGGCAAAAGTACCCAATAGGTTGAGATTCAGAGGTTGCGGATTAAAGGGTTTGTAGATATGAGTCTTGAGATGATCTAGTTAAGATTTCAGAGGTCCGCATGAAGATTTGAAGAAGTTGTGATTGATCAAGTAGAACCGGTTCCAGGAGATGCTCTGGAGTGACAAAGTGTTACAAAAAGGTCTAGTGAGATCCGGAAGTGCATTGTCCTATTCTGCAGATTGGACAGAGTGTTTTGGATGTCCTTGTGATGTGTCATCTCGATTGGTATGTGGTTTGGAGGTCCGGAAGCACCTCTTGCAATATGACAGTGGCGATAGACTGTGTTCTTGAAGTTATAGATGAGGAAGAGAAGAGATTCCAGTGAGCAGAGGAAGTGCGGATGTACCTGGTCATTTTGGCAGTCTTGTGAAGGTTCTTAGATCATGTTGAGGTTGTGTTGTTGGTCCGCATTGATGGTAGAGCCCGGAATTGAAGATATTTTTCCGGATGAAGTTCTTGTTCAAACTAGCCGATCGGATGTGTTATTCATCTTGCGGATGTTCTTATAGTTGATTGCCGACTTAGATGATTGTTCCTAAGTCGATGTCTTGTATAAATAAAGGTTTGTGAGTTCATTTCAAAGTGTGGATGTGGAGTGGATGAGTGTGGTATAGCAAAAGAGTGAAAGGTAGAGCAGAAGTGTTTTGGGCTTAAATGGAGCTGATCCAGACATAGTGAAGATGTCACTCTCTAGTCCAAGGTTGTGATCCTTATGATCTTGTAGATAGTGTGTCTCTTTGTAGGTAGTGTGCCTCCTTGTGAGCAGTGTGCTCAGGCAGTGAGCCCTAATTGGCATGTGCCATTCATTTTTCTCATTCTTCTAACAGAGAATAATCCTTGGGTTAATCACCTCGTGGTTTTTCCCTTAACCAAGTTTTCCACGTCAAAAATCTTGGTGTCTAATGTGTTGATGTTTATCTTCTCTAGTGTTTATGCTTTCTGCTTTCATGAATGGTTAATTGATATGCTGCTAACTAATAAAGAAGAATCAAGTGTTTTTGTACAACCGATTCACCCCCCCTCTCAGTTGTGTGCCCTAGATCTAACAATTGGTATCAGAGCCAAGTTCCTTTGAAACGAGCTTAACTGCTTGAGGAGATCCAGGATGTCATCTTACAAGAAGGATAGTCTAAAGTTTGATGGTTCCAATTTCACTCTCTGGAAAGGTCACATGAAATGTCACTTGGAGTGTATGGGAAAAGCATACTTGGCCATGGTTTCAAAACCATATGTACCTCCACAGGGTGGTCTGTCAACTCTGAATGAAATCACAGATGCTGAAAACAATCTGCGGACCAAAGAAGCTCTTCTAAGTGCATTAAATGACTCAGATCTCTCAAATGTTATTGACCTACCAACTGCATATGAGATCTAGACTAAACTGGAACTTCTGTATGAAGGAGATGAGTTTGTCAAGAATGCAAGGTTGCAAAGTCTGAAAGAGAAATTTGAAAGATTGAAGATGAGAGATGATGAAAATATCACTACCTTTATGCCAAGAGTGAATGAGCTGGTGTGTGGAATCAGGAATGCTGGTGGAGTTCTAGATGAAAATGAAATTGTTTGCAAAATTCTCAGATCCCTTCCTGCTGCCTACAAGATCAAGGTTGCTGCCATTGATGAATTCAGACCCCATACAACTATCACAAGAGAGCAATTGGTTGGCAAACTGGCTACATTTGAAATGACTGAGTTTGGAGATGATCTCCCCAAGACTGAATCTGCATTCAAGGCTAGTGCCTATGTGAAAGGCAAACAAAGATTTGATCTGGGAGAGAACTTTTCAAGGAAACTGTCATGGTATGATCAAGCAAGGAAAGACATGGAAGAGGAAGAAGCAGAAATAGCTCAACTTGAAGCCCTCATTACAAAGAGACTGCCAAGAGGATCTGGTAAGTATAAAGGAAAACTACCCTTTAAGTGCTTCAATTGTAATAAGATTGGTCATTTTACTTTAAGATGTCTAGAAAGATCTGCAAGGTCAAATGCTAATAGACAAAGGTTTCAAAAGAACTGCTATTATGTTCATGAAGAAGATGATAATGAAGGAGTAACAGATGATGAATCAGAAATGGGAAGCAAATCTAGAAATGAATGGGTGTTTATTGCCATCAAGGAAGAAGGTTCAATATCCTCTGAATCTGTTAATCATAAGGTTGTAGAAAGAGCTTTGGCTGCCCAAGTTGAAGAAAAGGATGATTGGGTTATTTACAGTGGTTGTTCTCACCATATGACAGGTGACAAGAACAAGTTCTTAGATTTGGAAAGGTATGAAGGAGGAATGGTAAGGTTTGGAGACAATTCTGCTGGCAAAATCAGAGGTAGGAGAACCATTTCTTTTGATGGAAAGAGCAAAATGGTAATGTACTATATGTTGAAGGGTTGAAGCACAATCTTCTCAGTGTTGGTCAGTTGGTGGACAAAGGTTATGATCTCCGGTTCAAGAATGGAAGATGCAGGATCTTTGAAAGCTTTGGAACTGAGATTACATCTAGTACTCAAACAAAAGGTAATATCTTCCATCTAGTTGGTTCTAATAAAAGTTGTCTATATGTTCAAGTTGATCAGAGTTGGTTATGGCATAGAAGGATGTGTCATGTGAATTTTGATAACATCATCAAGATAAGCAATACTCAGGTTGTAAGAGATCTTCCTAAATTGGTGAAACCTATAAATAGTTTGTGCAAAGAATGTCAGCTAGGTAAATAGAGCAGAGTCTCTTTCAAAAGTAAGGATTAGTCCACTACCGGATTACTAGAATTAGTCCATACTGATCTATGTGGTCTGACAAGAATCAAGAGTATGCAAGGTGATAGATATTTCATGTTATTAATTGATGATCATTCTCGGATGATGTGGGTTACCTTCCTAAAAGAGAAATCAGAAGCCCTTGAGAAGTTCAAAATCTTCAAAGCTATGGTAGAGAATCAAACCAGATTGAAACTGAAATGTCTGAGGTTTGATAGAGGTGGTGAATTCACATCCAGTGAATTCATAGACTTTTGTGAGAAGCATGGCATAAGGAGACAGCTGTCTGCCCCTAGGACTCCACAGTAGAATGGAGTTGTTGAGAGAAAGAACCGGACCATCTAGGAAGCTTCCAAGACAATGATGATGGAAGCAAATGTTCCTCAAATGTTTTGGAGAGAAGCTGTCAGCATTGCAGTCTACACTCTTAATCAAGTTCAAATCAGAAGCAATACCGGTAAGACTCCTTATGAACTTTGGTTTGGTGTAACTCCTACTGTGAGATATTTCAGAGTATTTGGTAGCAAGTGTTATATCAAAAGAGATGAAGATCTAGGAAACTTTGATGCTAGAAGTGATGAAGGAATTTTCTTGGGTTACTCCACTTAAAGCAAAGCATACCGGTGTTACAATAAGAGATTGAGAAAGATGATAGAAAGTACAAATGTGAAGGTTGATGAGGGTATTGAGAAGCCCTCAAAATTCTATGAATGTGATGAAGATGATTAGAATGATTCTCTGGTGGAAAGAGCTCAATCCTCCTCTGAAATTTAGATTCAGACTGATCTGGTAAATCAGGAAGAAGAGGTGTGTCTAAATGAGCCTGATCAAGAAACAATAGTGCAAGAAACTCCCAAAATTCTAAGGTATGTAACTCTAAATCATTCTGAAGATCAGATCATAGGTGACAAAAGCAAAGGGGTACAAACAAGGAGAAGAATTTCTCAAGAGTCAAATGAATGTTGTCTGATTTCAAAGATTGAACCTAAGATAATTAATGAAGCTTGCAATGATAAAAACTGGACCAAAGCAATGGAGGAAGAGTTGATGCAAATTGAGAAAAATCATACTTGGGATCTTGTTCCCAGACCTAGAAACAAGAATGTGATTGGAACCAAATGGGTCTTCTGGAACAAACTAAATGAAGTGGATGAAGTGATCAGAAACAGAGCTAGATTGGTCTGCAAAGGCTACTCTCAAATAGAAGGAATTGATTTTGAAGAAACCTTTGCTTTGGTGGCAAGAATTGAAGTAGTCAGATTATTTCTTGCATTTGCTACCTTCAAAGATTTCAAGGTATATCAGATGGATGTCAAGTCTGCCTTCCTAAATGGTGATTTGGAAGAAGAAGTTTACATTGAACAACCAGATGGATTTCAATTGTCTGATAATGATGATATGGTCTGCAAGTTGAAGAAAGCATTGTATGGATTGAAGCAAGCTCCAAGAGCATGGTATGAAAGGTTGGATAAGCATCTTGTGCAGATTGGATTCAACAAAGGTACTGCTAATAGTAACTTATATTTCAAAATTGATCATGAAAACATTTTGATTGTTGAAGTGTTTGTGGATGATATCATTTTTGGAGGAAGAGATAGTATGTGCAAAACTTTTGCAAATCAAATGAAAAGTGAGTTTAAAATGTCTATGCTTGGTGAAATGAATTTCTTCTTGGGTCTGCAAATTACTCAAACAAAGCAAGGGATCTTTATTTCTCAGATCAAATATGTGAAAGAATTGTTGAGGAAATTCGGTATGGAAGATTCAAAGCCAATGAACACTCCTATGGCAACTAGATGTAAGTTGAGCAAAGATGATGACTCTCCTAAGGCAGATCAGAAAAAGTATAGATCAATGATTTATAAATTGTTGTATCTCACTCAGACTAGACCAGATATAATGCAGGCTATTGGTCTTGTGGCAAGATTTCAGGCTGATCCTAGAGAATCTCATGTCATGGCAATCAAGAGAATCTTTAAATATCTAAAGGGGACAGTTGAGTATGGTTTGTGGTATCGTAGAGATCATGATTTCTCTCTTCATGCATATACAGATGCAGCTTGGGCAGGAGATGTGGATGACCAAAAGAGTACCAGTGGTGGAGCATTCTTTTTGGGAAAGAGATTGGTTTCTTGGTTAAGAAAGAAACAAGATGCAATATCTCTGTCTACAACTGAAGCAGAATACATTGCAGCAGCAGGTAGTTGCACTCAATTCTTATGGATGAAGCAGATGCTAAAAGACATTAAAGTAGAATATGAGGAGTCTATCACAATTTTCTGTGATAATTCAAGTGCAATAAATATTTCTAAGAATCCGGTGTTGCATTCTAAGACCAAGCACATATCTATAAAATGTCACTTTCTGAGAGAACAAGTGAACAAGGATGAAGTCAGATTGGAATATGTATCCTCCAAGGATCAGATTGCAGATATCTTTACTAAACCTCTTCCCAAGGACTCTTTGGAGTATCTCAGGGAGAAGTTAGGGGTCATGGCCCCTCCGAAGATGAACTAGGATGCACTGATGTGCATCAGTTTGGTGGATATCACAGTCATATCTTGTGATCTAGATTGATGATGGGGAGCTGCTACTAAGGGGGAGCAGCTGGTATGATTCTGATGTGTTCGAATTGCAAGTATGAGCCCTTTGCCATTGATGTCAAAGGGGGAGAGAAGACATGTGAAAAACAAGTGGTTGATGATCAAAGGGGGAGCAGTAAAGGAAGAGAAGACATGTGAAGAGTTGTTGTTGATAGGGGGAGTTGTGACAGAAAGGAGAAGTTCTTGTCTTGATAGTTTTTCACATCATATGTTGCCATCAGTGACAAAGGGGGAGATTGTTGCAAGTATGAGGTTAGCCAGTGTTGTCATTGATGTCAACATACTCATATTGCATTGGCAAGAAGGATTGGATGAGCTGTGTGCTGAGGATATTGAGAAAATTAGTCTCAGTCAGGAACAGTGAAGAACAGTGATGAGAAGAAGGCAAAAGTACCCAATAGGTTGAGATTTAGAGGTTGCAGATTAAAGGGTTTGTAGATATGAGTCTTGAGATGATCCAGTTAAGATTTTAGAGGTCCACATGAAGATTTGAAGAAGTTGTGATTGATCAAGTAGAACCGGTTCTAGGAGATGCTCTGGAGTGACAAAGTGTTACAAAAAGGTCTAGTGAGATCCGGAAGTGCATTCTCCTATTCTGCAGATTGGACAGAGTGTTTTGGATGTCCTTGTGATGTGTCATCTCGATTGGTATGTGGTTTGGAGGTCCGGAAGCACCTCTTGCAATATGACAGTGGCAATAGACTGTGTTCTTGAAGTTCTGGATGAGGAAGAGAAGAGATTCCAGTGAGCAGAGGAAGTGCGGATGTACCTGGTCATTTTGGCAGGCTTGTGAAGGTTCTTGGATCATGTTGAGGTTGTGTTGTTGGTCCGCATTGATGGTAGAGCCTAGAATTGAAGATATTCTTCCAGATGAAGTTCTTGTTCAAACTAGCCGACCGGATGTGTTATTCATCTTGCGGATGTTCTTATGGTTGATTGTCGACTTAGATGATTGTTCCTAAGTCGATGTCTTGTATAAATAAAGGTTTGTGAGTTCATTTCAAAGTGTGGATGTGGAGTGGATGACTGTGGTATAGAAAAAGAGTGAAAGGCAGAGCAGAAATATTTCAGGCTTAAATGGAACTGATCCAGACATGGTGAAGATGTCACTCTCCAGTTTAAGGTTGTGATCCTTATGATCTTGTAGACAGTGTGTCTCTTTGTAGGCAGTGTGCCTCCTTGTGAGCAGTGTGCTCAGGCAATGAGCCTTAATTGTCATGTGCCATTCATTTTTCTCATTCTTCTAACAGAGAATAATCCTTGGGTTAATCACATCGTGGTTTTTCCCTTAACCAGGTTTTCCACGTCAAAAATCTTGGTGTCTAATGTATTGATGTTTATCTGCTCCGGTGTTTATGCTTTCTGCTTTCATGAATGGTTAATTGATATGCTGCTAACTAATAAAGAAGAATCAAGTGTTTTTGTACAACTGATTCACCCCCTCTCAGTTGTGTGCCCTAGATCTAACATCTAGATGACCTGAGTATCTCTTGTGTTTCAACAGGCAAGGATTGTCCCTTTTCATGTTTAGACCTCTGAAGTCCTCGATGATCTTTTGTTGATCATGTTGTTAGACAAAAGTCATTACATTACTAAAGTTTAATCAACAAACAACAGACAAAGAAAAAGATTATAGCCCCATCATAGCATCTCTAGCTTTTGGCATCCTTGAGTAGCATAGAAAAACATAATGACAAAAATCCAAGACCTTGTAAGTTAACCTCTTCACCAAACATCCTTGCATTAGATGTGTCTTCTTGCCATAATTGATATAGAATTGAGTGTTTTGGTATATGTTTAGCTTTGCTTTGGAAAGGTTGATGTTCTGTGCTAAGATTTTTGTTTTTTTTGGGTAGCTTGCTTTGTTGTGTGCACTCATTTAGTGAAAGTCATCACAATCCTTATTGGTAATCCTCTTAGAACATGTGGCATTCAAAAATCTGAATCTACAACTAGGTCAAGGAGTTGCCCCCAATCTAGACAAAGGATCAACTTATTATGGGTGAGATGAAAAATAGACACAGAGAGACAGACCCTAAGGGACTAACCTAGTGCCTCGGGGGCTCATTGCTAAATGGCCTTGCCTACGTGACAACGCAGAGGCAACGTAGTTTGGGGTGAACCTGATGGACGTAGGACCTAAGTGATGGCAAAGATGTAGAATTGGTATGGATAGCAGGATAGATGACACTTGATGGAATGGACAGGAAGGAAGGGGAGCGGAGCGGAGCCTCTGGGGCACGTTGAGAATGGCCTTGCCTACGAGATAACTCAGAGGCGACATAGTTCAACGATAGTTTAAGGATGGGTTCAAGATGAACAATACGATGGACACAAGAGAGATGAGGTTGTGGAGGAAGTGGTTTGTTGTAGACAACGCCTATATACCAGGTTTTCCCCACTTGATTTTATTTGCACAATAGCCAAAAATATGCATGATGCCTGTTTGCCAGGTTTTCATCATGGTATCTATCCCAGATGCCTGTTTGCCAGGTTTTCACCATAGGACAATTTTTTTGTTATTTTTCTATTTTTTTGCTTTTTTTTAAGGACTCCTTTGCATTAGGATTTTTAGGTATAGAACTTGCGAAGATGCATTCTATTGATAGGATCATCAAATAGTTCATCTTTAGATGTAGCCAATTGATAAGCCCCTGACCCATAGGCCACGATGATGACATACGGACCCAGCTAGTTGGGTTTGAACTTGCCTTTCTTCTCTCGATCTTGCTGATTTCTAGGATTTTCTCTGAGGACTAGATCACCCACTTGGAATACTAGGGGTTTTATCTTGTGGTTGTAGCTTTAGGACATCCGTTGTTGATAAGCTTTTAGGTGGTTAAAGGCCTATTGCCTTCTCTCTTAGAGAAGCTCTAACTCTTGAAGTATGGACACTCTGTACCCTTCATCAGATATGAGACCTTTCAAAGAAACTCGCAAGGATGGGATCTCAACTTTAATGGACAAGATGGATTTAGATCCGTAGACTAAGGAGTATGGTGTTGCACCTATGGGTGTGTGGATACTTGTACGATAGGCCCACAACATTGGATTTAACTGGATATGCCAATCATGGCTGGCATCATTGATAGTCTTTTTTAGAAATATTAAGATAGTTTTGTTTGATGCCTCTACTTGGCCATTGCCTTGGGGTAATAGGGAGTAGAAAAGTGGTGCTGGATATGGAATTTGTCACATAGTTCCCTAACATGCTAATTTTTGAATGGTCATCCATTGTCCGTGATAATGGACGAAGGGATGCCATAGCAACAAATGATATAGTTCAAGATAAAGGAGGCAATCTACTTGCTTGTGATATTGACTAAGGGCACGAATTCAATCCACTTCGTAAAGTACTCGGTGGCAGTGATTATGAATTTATGGTGACAGGATGAAGGAGGGTGGATCTTGCCCACTAAGTCAAGTCCCCACTGATAGAAAGGCCAAGGAGTTGTTAATGGTTGTAGCTCCTGTGCTGGTGGATGTATCAGGTTCCCATGGATTTGGTACTTCTTGCACTTCTTTACAAAATGGTAGGAATCTTGTTCCATGGTTAGCCAGTAGTATCCCATGTGTATGAATTTCTTGGCTCGGGTACGACCACTAGAGTGGGTTCCACATATACCGCCATGCACTTCATTTAGAGTGGTTTGATATTCCTCACTATCGAGACATCTAAGGAGAGTACCATTGAGACCTCGGTGATAAAGGGTATTGTCGACAATGGCATACCAGGATACCTGACAGATGAAGGTTCATTTTTGGTTACTGGAGAGATCAGGTAGGAGGGTATTCTCTTTAAGATAGGCAAATATTTTTCCATAGAGGGGGGAATCAGTTCCGACAATGTGGCAAATGATATGGGATTCAGGGGTTTCATATGCAGGATGGGAGGTTGGCTCTACCAAGAACTCATAACAGGATTGATTATTTGGAATATCGAGGAGAGATGCAATCATGGCCATGGCGTCTACAACTTTGTTCTCAATCCTTGGTATCTACTCAAAAGAGATCTTGACAAAGTATTCCTTGAAGTCATATACCATTCATTTGTAAGGGATTAATTTCTCATCTTTTGTCTAGTAGTCATCATTTACTTGATTTATGACCAGCTGTGAGTGACCATACGCCTGAAGTTCTTTGATAGTCCATTCAACTGCTAGCTTGATGCCAATGACTACGGCTTCATATTCTGCCACGTTGTTAGTGCAGGGAAAGAGTAATCTGTAGGATTTAGGAATGGTGTCGCCACTAGGGGTGATCAACAAGATACCTGCTCCTGATCCATGCTGAGTGTGTGAGCCATCAAAATACATTTTACAGGTTGTTGTGGTTATGTGAAAGATAGATTCATCTGGGAATTCAAAGCTCAAAGGGATGTCATTTGTTAGAGGTGCATCTGCTAGTTGGTCTACAAGTACTTGGCCTTTTATTGCCCTCTTGTCTATATATTCAATGTCGAACTCACTAAGAAGCATGACCCATTTAGACAATCTACCTGTAAGGGTCGCTTTGTTGAGTAAATACTTGAGTGGATCAATCTTTGCTACTAGTTTAATAAAGTGTGAAAGCATGTAATGTCTCCACTTTTGCAAGGTGAAGACCATAGCGAGACATGCTCTTTCAATTAACATGTATTGTAGTTCATACCCAACAAGTGTTCGAATGATATAGTAGATCGCTTGTTCTTTCCCTTCATAATTTTGCTGTGCAAGGAGAGCTCCCAAAGCTGTTAGTGTGGCTGAGATATATAGTAGCAGAGGTTTACCTTGAATCAGTGGCATTAATAAAGGTGGTTTAATGAGATATTCTTTTAACATCTAAAATGCCTATTCACATGAATCATTCCATTTGAAAGGGACATTCTTATGTAGGAGGTGGGAAAATGGGTGGCACTTGTCTGCCAATTGAGAAATGAATCTTCTGATAGATTGCAATTTTCCTTGCAGAGACCTTAGTGGAGTAAGATTTTTAGGAGGCGGAATTTCCATGATGGCCTTTACTTTAGCGGGGTCAACTTCAATTCCATTAGTGGACACTATGTATCCGAGTAGCTTGCCTAATGTAACCCAAACATGCACTTCTTCGGATTGAGGCACACATTAAACTGTTCCAGTCTTGTGAAGATTTTGTCCAGTACTACCAAGTGTCCTTCTCTTGTGAGTGATTTTGCCAAGATGTCATCAACATAATCTTCCATTATAGTGTGCATCATGTCATGGAAGATTGTGGTCATAGCTCTCTGATATGTTGCACCGGCATTTTTCAAACCAAATGGCATGACACACCAACAATAGGTGCCCCATGGACATGTGAATGCAGTCTTGTGTTGGTCTTCAAGTGCAATTTTGATCTATTATATCTAGAAAAACCATCCATTAGTGATAGTATGGTGTGTTATGTTGTGAGATCTACAATAATGTCAATGTTTGGCAATGGGAGATCATCTTTTAGACAAGCTTTATTCAGGTCCTTGAAGTTATTACATATTCAAACTTTTCCATCTAGTTTTGCAACTGGCACTATGTTTAAAATCCACTTAGGATAGTCTATTGGTTTGATGAATCCGACATCTAACAGTTTCTTCAGGTCTTCTTTCACCATGAGGGCCACATGTGGGTGCATCTTCCTGAGTTTTTGCTTTATTGGCTTAGCTCCTGGAGCTAAGGATAAGTGATGCATTATGAGATTTGGATCTAGCCCTAGCATATCCGCATATGTCCAAGCGAAGTTGATCTATTTTCATTTGAAGAATTCAGTAAACGCTAGTTTTTCTTGTGTTGTTAAAGACTGTGCCATGTGAATCATTCTGGGATTGTCACCTATGGTGACATTGATTAGGTCTGTTGGTTCTATCAAGATTGAAGATCTCTCTTGATGTATAAGATTGGGTAGAGGGTCAAGCCTTCCATCCTTCAGCGCCTCAGACAGGTTTTCACCATTGGATACATCTATATTTTTACTTTTTTCATGATCTAACACTGCCATAGAGTAGTTTTCACCATTAGATCTTTCTTTCATTTTAACATTTTTGAGACTAAAAGGCTTGGCACTCTCTCCAAAATAGACCTTGTCATTGAGTTCTATGGTATAGCCAGCTCTGTGGTCCCCTGCGGGTATATGATCTCTAAGCTCAAGATAGTCTATGATGGCTTCATCATTTTGAAAGGTATCGAACTGAGGGATAGTGTCTTGTAAGTCCCAATCTATGAGTTGAGGGTGCAACAAAGGTAAGGGGTCATTGGGTTGGTCTGGTTCGATGGTATTGATGGTCAAGATAGAGGTGTTATGGTGGTCATTATAAGCATGGACAATGCCTATGATGGTACTCTCCATTAACTGATTTGTCAAGGGGGGTATCATTCTTTCCTCACGACTTTCACTATTGGTATTATGTGGGTTGGACTCTAGTAGTCTAGCCCTTAAACCTTGTTCCTCAGTTGCATGGGTTAGGTCATACTCATGGACAACATCAATATCTTTTTCATCACAAGATAGCTCAAAGAGGCTATCCCACTCATATTCATTGGAGTCAGTCTCACTCCCCATTTGCAGTTGGTGAATTTGATCAACCAGATTAGTAGCAGATGTTTTGGTTGTTTGCCTTTATGTTTATTTTCCCTGTTGGTTCTTGGGTATGTGCAGGATCATCACAGGCCAAATAGTGGCAATAGGAAAAAAATCTCATTTTTACTTAGCCAAATTCGCGACTTGGCAAAGTTTGACTTTGAAACGGATATCTATTTTGGTTTGGATACCAAACCAAAACGGACCAAAACGGATATCCGTTTTGAAATGAATATCCATTTTGGAAACAGATATCCATTTTGGAAATGGATATCCATTTCCAAAACGGATATCCATTTTTGAAAAAATTTTGGGAAAAAGGCTTTTTACTGGTAGTCATCAATTTTCCACATTCCATGATGTTGAGTTTGAAATGCTTCTGGATTTGACTGTGTATTATTATTTTCCTTAACATTTCGAATCACACACAGTGATCCATCATCAGGAGAAAGATAGCAAGCAAGAGAAGAGAGAGCATGAATGACAGTATGCAGACTTAAGACCACTTAAAAGGAGTGAGAGAGATGTGAGGCGGAAACCAAGATCAATTAAGGGAGAAGGATAGATGCCTATCAAACCTAGTGAAGTGAGGGACAAAGAGGAGTGGGGGACATCTAGGCACACTAAGACAAAACAAACAAAGAAAGACTAAATAGGATGAGAGGAAGACCCAAGTAAAGAAAATTAAAAAAGCAAACAAAGGAGCAAGGCCACAAATTAGAAGGGAGCAAAAAGAGGAATAACTGTAATACAATCAACCATAAAGAACAAACCGAGGATGAAAGAGATAAGATAATTAAATAATTAAATAAATAATAAAAAAGGGAGGACAACCGAAGAGGTTAAAATGTGAGGGATAGATTGGGAAAAGCTACATATAAAGAACACGAGAGGGCTCCAAGTTAAAAGAGAGAGAGGGGTGAACTATGAAGGCAAAGGAGGGGGGGGCTAACAAAAAAGAAAGGTAAGCCAATAAATATCCAAAGGAGGAAAGAAACTAGCTGGGACAAAGCATAAGAGAGAAGAGTAAATCATAAAAGGGAAGACAAGCTACAATGACCAAATAATATATATAAATATATATTCACAACAAACTCCAAGCCACAAACGGAGCATTAGGGGGTAACAAGAAATGAAGGATACGGTTAAAAACCTAGAAATTAAAGAGGAGGGAGAAGGGGGCAACAAGATCCAGAGGTTGGAGACGGGAGGTTAAGCTAGGGACAAGAGTATGAGAAATAAAAAGGTGAGAATGGGCCAAGGAGGGTAAAGAGGAGGGAGGACAAGGAGCAAAGGGAAAGGGGGGAGAGGAGCCTAGGGGGGAGAGGAAAAGGGGATAAGATGAGGGCAAAAGAGGAGGGGCAAAGACTCAATCCCACAAAAGGGGACAAGGAGGGGACAGAGGGGGGGCGGGGGCAAGAACTGATAAGAGGGGAAAAAAGGACAAAGATAGGAGAAGGGAGAGGGGAGCTAACAAGATCGGGTCAGGAAAGAGAGGGGAGGGGTAAGAGGGGAGGATGGGGAAGAGAAATCAACTAAGAGTGAAGGAAATCATGATGGGGTAAGAGGGGAAGCTTTTTACTCTTTTTGAAAATACACCTCTTAAATCTTGGATCTCCCATCAATATATGAACCTCCTTAAAGACCGTTTCTAGTGAAGGAGGAGGGCAAATTAACATTGGTAGCTTCTTTACACATTGATCCATAAGGATTTGTTAAACACTAAGAATCATCACTAGTGAATTACTCAAATAATCAATAATAAAATATTCAATTTTGTTCATCAGGTGAAATAATCACTTTTCTAGACTATGTTCCAATATTTTGGGGATAGGAATGGTGGGGCAGTAGGGGTTGTGTTTTGGGGTGTTTTGGATTTCATGCCCTAAATTGCTTTACACAATCCTTCATATGATTTGATTCATGATACATGGTTTGAGAAGGATACACATGATATACCCTTACCCTCTAGTGATAAAATTATGAATGATACTTTATGTGGTGAAGCTACACCTTCGTTAATCCTTCATGACATTGTTATTCCTTGTGATGATGATGTCCTTCATGTGATATGTTAGGACATAATGCAAAGTTAACATGGCATGAACTCTCTTGGAAGGGTAAGCATGGACTAGAAGAACATTGAACTAGTTGGATCTGTTAAGCTCGCCATTTATGAAAGAACCTTTTAAAAGGTTAACCTTAATTAGGTAAGGTTATGTTTCAGTGTGGTTGTTTGTACAACAATGTGTAAATTAATGTTACTGAAGGATAAATCTAACTATAATATACTAACATTTTAATAACCATGAGAGCTGGCACTAACAATTAGACTAAAAACTTGACAAACAATACAACTTGGACACATGTAGGACTTGGAAAATGGAAAAGAATATAATTAAATGTGGAAAACAATGAAAAAGTGGTATTAGTTGTACCTATATAGAGAAGTGGTTTAGAGGTTGGTTAGGGGAATTATTTAGGGTTTAGAGGTTTAGGGTTGCTCGAGTTTAGGGGTTTAGGGTTTACAATTTAAAGAGAGATAGAGAGAGGGGACTGATAGAGTTTGGGAGAGATAGAGGAGACAAAGGGGAGAGATAGGAGATAGAGAGTGAGAGACATGTCCAAAGACATAGAGAGATAGAGAGAGATTGAGAGGTAGAGGGATGATAAAGATAGGGAGATAGAGGTTTAGGGTTGCTTGGGTTTGTTGATGACTGTTTTGATGAAATCATAACAATAAGTTAAAATTCACATAAAATGAACTGAAACTATACTTGAAAGACAAGAAGGAATTATTTGGTGATTCAACTAATCCCAAGTCTACAATGGTTCGGTTGGTCAAGTTCAGTTGGTCAATGTGAAGCTGTAATGTTCAAGGGGCCTTACGTAGTTTAGGTTTGTTTTGTGGTTTACTGGACTAAGAATATGCAAAGAGGTCATAGATTTCAACAAGTATTCTGTTCATTTGCATACAGGTGTTACTGGGCTGCAAGTTTTAGATGGTTTTCTTGGGTTTTTTGCAGCTTTCTTCTTTATCTGTTTATGAAAACTGTCTGCTTATAGCTCTGTTATGCATGCTTCTTCAAGTTTGAGACATTTTCCTTTAGATTTCTACATTTTTAGCTAAATATTTCAGATGGGTTGGGAAAAGTTAGAAAGATCTACTCTATACCTCACTTAATCTACAGAAGGATCTAAGTGTTTCTGTTATGCACTATGTAAATACCACAGTAATTTGATCAAATCCACAGTAAAAACCCTAAATGTAAGTTCTGAGCATTTTCACAAACATACATTTAAAATTGCAAGCTCTCAAAGAAGATATTTCAAAACACAAAGAAGAGCAGGAGAACACTCAGAAGATAGATGCAGAACTCCAGATTCTATTGTATTAGAAACGAATAGCCATACATGATTTACAATGTAAGAATGACTCTTAGTTTCATTGATCATACTACAGAGAACTTACAAGCTTTACAGATATAGTAAGGCAGCCAGACATTCCACGCGCACCTTACTGCAGACAAACAGGCGACCTCCTTCTTCTACCTCTAAACTATGCTAAGCTAACTTGCTGTGTTTTCCTAGAATCTCTGTTGTAGGCCCTAAAAATCCCTGTTGTGTAGCCCCTGTTGTAAAGTATTACAGTGTAGAGAGGCACAATATAAAGACATTCTGATTGTCCTCACTACAGCAAAAAAAACCTAACTGAACCCCTGGTTCAAACCCCTAGTTACAGCAATAAATGCAGGTGAACCAGTTCTCAAAAATATCTCAGAGCAGTGGTCAAATCTGGGCGAAATATTGCCCCTTCTGAGAAGTTCTGGCAGCTGGGTAATAACTTTTGTTTGTCTTTTGTGATAATACCCTCAGCTGCAACCTTCTTCTTTACTTGAATGGCCTTGACCTTTTGCATTTCATCTCTATCTTCTTGCTCCTGAGATCAGATCTTCTGCCTCCATGAGGTCACTGTGTTAACTTTCCAGCTGCTTCCTCAACTGCAAGCCTGCAAGACAAGACAAGCAATAAGTTTCACATTTATCACAAAAAATAGCATGAAATTAAAATAAGCGTTTATATCCAGGTGACAGCGCAAGATGGAGAAAATCGGATCCAGAAATCCTCTCAAAACGTGTCAAAAAATGCATTCAGACTGCTCAAGATTCACGGGTCAACCATCGCTGACCGAAAAATGCCAGAGGCGCCAAAAAAAAAACACTTTAAAACTCCACCACCTCATTTCCCGCCCATCGGCATGACTATCCCTGTCGGTGCGTCAAAAAAACATGTTAGCCGACATACTTCATCATCATGATATTTCGCTTCTGCACATCGGGGAAAAGAACATCATCATCATCATCATGATGAAGGATAATAGGAGGATATGAAGATAATCCTGCTGCTGAGGAAAGGAAGATGATGGTGACGTCATCATGATATTCGGGCTTCATTGAAATGCTAAGGATGACATCATCGTCATATCCGGTTAAGATCAGGGGGCTAATTGTGATATCGGGTCACCTAAAGAGCATGATCAGGATGATGAGTGTAATATGATCCTTTTGCGGCCAGGGTAACCCTCTCGAAAGATCAGGATGATGATGATCATCATCATAATTCGCGAACCAGATCGGGCTTTGGGAAATATCCTGTTGAAGGAAAAATGTGATGATGATCATCATCAAGATATTTACTTCTTCGTTTATTAGATCGGGATGACGTCATCGTCATATCCGGAGCCTTCGTTAAACTTAAAACATGACGTCATCATGATATTTCGCCAACCGGATCATGTTCGGGAAAAAATCCTGCCGAAGGGAAAATGTGATGATGATGATCATCAGGATATGTGCAAAAGGTTGTATTTCATCGGCAGGAGGACTTTGCGAAATATCGAGCGAACAAACAAGATCATAATGATCTTGACGATATGACAGGATAAAAAGTATATGATGATGATCCTCCTTATCAAATTATCCAGATGATGTCATCATCATAATTTGTCTTCGGAGCACAAGGATGAGTTAAGGTCATCATGATATTTGCGCTAGGGTGATATTGTGAAATATGATCATGCTGTTGGGGTATGCAATATCGACCTCTTCTTCAAATAGACAGGGTGATCATCATGATATTCGCTAACCAGAGATCAGGAGGATATGAAGATGATGATCCTCTTAATCGAATTATGATGATGATGCTTCCATCACTTAGCGAATTTCAGCAAATGACTCGTGAAAGATCAAGATGATATGGAGTCGTCATCATCATAATTCGAAGTTCAGCAAATATCATGATGATGACCTTGCGATAGGTTTATAACACGCGCATGCAAATATGCCGAAGGTGGATTTTTCTAAGTCTGGGTGATCAGCATGATAATATAAGATCAGGTAATGTTGAATTATCATGATGATGCTTGCGATACAAAAGACCACTTCGACGGGGAACTTACCTTGACTTAAAGCCGATGTCATCATGATATTTGAACCTCAGGATATTGTCGGGGGGGTGCGTTTCAAATATGATGATGATGACGTTCTTCATACAGCAAAGCCAAGCTATAAAATATGACGCTCCTAAGAAAATCATGATGCTGCATAATGCGCACAAGGCCTTTTGACGGGTAAAAAGCACTACCACCTAAGATTGACGTCCAGATGTTGCGACTGCATGATTTTTAGCGGGTGATAGACCAAGATCATGATGATCTTGTCAACATGACTTAGGATATTAAAAAATATGATGATCCTCCTGCGAATATCAGGTTTGACCGAGACTTTGACCGTGCATAACTTCCACATATGGACGAATTTTCAAGTGAAGTAAAAGGCAAATCTGCATGGAATTTCAAGCTCTTTTAAAATATGAGGTCACAGAAACAAAATATGAACTTTGACAAACAGACCTCATGATGATGACCTACCTTATCATATATCATGATGATGATGCACCTGACCTTCATTTTTACCAGACCGCCAGGAAGCAGAAAAAACACCAGCAAAAGCAAAAAGCAAGAAATCAGCAGGGGTCCCCATTTTGCTAAGGAGCACAATGGGGCGTGTTGTGAACATCACAACAGGGTTTAGGGGCATTATTTAGGGTTTAGGGTTTATGGTTTTGGGGTTAGGGGTTAAGGTTTAGAGGTTTAGGGTTTAGGGTTTAGAGAGAGATAAAGGACCAATAGGGAGATATAGAGGAGTCTGAGGGGAGAGATAGGGATATAAAGAGTGAGGGACATGGCAAGAGACATAGGGAGAGAGATTGAGAGGTAGAGGGACAAAGGTGATAGGGAGATAGGGGAGAGATATGGAGATAGTGGTTTATGGTTACTTGGGTTTAGGGTTTAGGGGTTTGGGGTTTAGGGTTTCTCAGGTTTAGGGGTTAGGGTTTAGGGGTTAGGGGTTAGGTTTAGAGGTTTAGGGTTTTGGATTTAGGGTTTATAGAGAGGAATTATAGGGAGATAGAGAGAGGAGATGGAGGAGAGAGATAAGGAGATAGAGAATGAGGCACATGGCCAGGGACATAGGAAGAGAGATCAAGAGAGGTAGAGGGATGATAGAGATAGGGAGATAGGGGAGAGATAGGGAGATATAGGTTTAGAGTTGATTGGATTTAAGGTGTACCTAGGTTTAGGGTTTCTTAGTTTTAGAGATAGCTAGATAGAAAGACAGAGGAGACATATAGGGAGAGATAGAGATGACAAAGGGGAGAGATAGGGAGATAGAGAGTTAGCGATATGTCTAGAGAAATAGGGAGAAGGATTGAGAGGTAGAAGGATGATAGAGATAGGGAGATAAGGGAGAGATAGGAGATAGAGTTTAGGGTTGCTCACGTTCAGGGTTTAGAGGTTAAGGTTTAGAGGTTTAGGGTTTAGTGTTTAGAGAGAGAGGACCAATAGGGAGATATAGAGTGAGGGACATGGCTAAAGCATAAGGAGAGAGTTTGAGAGGTAGAGGAATGATAGTGATGGGGAGATAGTGAGATAAGGAGATAAAGCTCGATAGAGGTTTAGGGTTTCTTGGGTTTAGTGTTTAGGATTTAGGGGTTTATGGTTTCTCAAGTTTAGGGTTTAGGGGTTAGGAAATAGGGGTTAGAGGTTAGGTTTAATCATGCATCCCAGTCATTACCCTATCATTCCTATATATCCTATCTCTCCCCTCTATCTTTCCCTCTCCCTTATCGACGAAGCAAATGGAAACAAGAAAACTAGGACTCCCTTTGTCAGGTTTAGGGTTTAGGGCTTAGGGGAATTATTTAGGGTTTGTAGTTTAGGGGTTAGGGTTTAGTATTTGGAAGAATTATTTAGGGTTACTTGGGTTTAGGGTTTAGGGGCATTATTTAGGGTTTACGGTTGCACGTCAAAAGTAGTCTCTCTCTCTAAATCTATAAACCCTAAATAATGGCCCTAATCCCTAACCCCTAACCCGCATTTACCTCTCTCCTATGTCTACCTCTCTCCTGTATCTATTCAAAAGTGCCTTTAAAATACTATGAGATACCTTAGTATAAGTAAATCATATAAAAATCAAATATATATATCATCATAATCCTATATAAATTTTGATAGTATTCTATAGCTAAAATGCCTAAATATCATCATAATCCTTTATAAATTTGCTTGTATTTTATAGCTAAAATGCCTAAATATCATCATAATCCTTTATAAATTTGCTTGCATTTTATAGCTAAAATGATTAAATATCATCATAATCCTTTATAAATTTGCTTGTATTTTATAGCTAAAATGCCTAAATACTTAAAATGTTAAAAATGCTACAATAATTAAATAAAAAATAATGAATACAATAGGGAAAAAGAAAATGGATATCCATTTTGGAGATCATAAAAAGCAAAAAAAGACTACGTTTTTGCAAACCCGCGGCTTGTAAAATGTAGTCTCATCTTCAAAAAATGGATATCAGAGCTAAGGAATGGATATCTGATCCAAAGAGGTAAGATTTCATGCATTTTTTTTGTTTGTTTTGTATTTTCAAGCAATTTTTTTGGTTTTTATGCTAAGTGGATATGTTTTATAATTTAATTAGGTAAAATGGATGCACAAAATGAAAACCCAAACCCTCCACCACCAAACCCTCCCCCTCCGACAATAGAAGATAATATTCAAAGAAATATTGATCATATAAGCAAGACCATAGAAATGTATCACCACCACCCTCGATTGTCTATAATGACATCGAATTTAGAGAGAATCATTAATCATATTCAAACCTTGTCAACCCAACATGAATCATTTCAGCAATGGCGAGAAGCCAAGAAGACCGAATATGCTAATGGTTTGTCATATGAGGAAGTCAAAGATTTAGAGATTACAAAAACTATGTTAGCCCAACACTTTGTCAATCCTAAAACTGGATTGCATGTTGATGTCCATAAGCCCAAATTTTTAATCAAATGGTGTATTCATAACAGCATTAGTCAAAACTTTTGGGATCATTGGTGGATGGTTTTTGATAAACCACCCAACAACAATTTAGATGTGCCTTTGTATTTCCTCTGTAAACTCTATGTAGAGTTCATCATGGGTCAACATGTTAATTATTTTGATTTTAGAGAGTTTCAAGGAGTGGGTAGAGGAATGCCTCAAGATAGACCTGGGGCAATTAGACAAGTACAAGGTCCCTATATTCCCCCTCCTGCTATCCCTTCTCCACCCCCAATGCAGCACCCAAACATTGTTGTAAATGCAACACAACAAGGCCTTAGTGCCATACACTCTTTGAACGAACATTTGATTAGACAGACATCTCAGTTTGCATAAACACATGATGAAAGTGATGATATTAGATCACCTGGTACTACTAGACCATTGTCGTCTAGACATGTATGTGTGCCCCATCATTGCATTTATTGCAATCATTTATGCTTAGGTCCTATTATGGAGAGTAGTGAGCCACCATTGAACACATCAGAGTATGATCTCCATTCATGAGATGAGGCAATGGGGTCTAGAACTCAAGCTGAGGGGTCAGGGACAAGAGTAGAAGCTACCGGATCAGTAAACATTAGAGAAGGAGAAATGCATGAGCAATCTTTTGTGCAGGTAAAATTTATAGTTAAATTTTATGGTCTATTCCATTTGAATATATAAACAACTTTATTAGTACTAATGTATCTAAGTGGGATAACAGTTGATGACAGAGGAGGAGTTGACAAAAGTTCATCATGGAACTTTGTCTGCCATCCAATTTGGCTTGGACTTGCCGGTATAATTTGTTGTACACATTAACTTTTTTTTATGCATTTATTTCTTTGTGAGTAATTATATATTAATTTATATCTTGATGTTAATTTTATTTTATAGTCAATCAAAAATGTGAATGATGTGGCATCTTTGCCAATAATCTTTTCTCAAACTCTTGTTGACCCAAGGGACTATCATTTGCAGAATGGCTTTCTCAACACCAACAAAGGGTGGAGGTAATTTGATTGAATTGTACTTTAATTGATAATTTAGAAAACTTAAATATTTGATTATAGTCATTTAGAGTCTTACATTCTTGTCCTTCTTAATTGATGCAGGATGCCTCGATGGTGGCATGTGCTTGTTTTCTAGTAGATAAGTTTTTGGGTAGTGCATTTCCTATTTTGTTTAATAATTATATATTAATTTATTTCAATGTTACTTTGCTTTTATGTAGTCTATTGAGAATGTGAGTGATGTGCCACCTTTGCCATCATGCTTCACTAGGACACCTGATCATCTTAAGGGAAAATCATTTGCAGAACGATTGTCTGAAAAACAACATAGAGTCGAGGTAATTGAATTGAATTTTTCTAAATAATTGATAGTTTATCTAGCAGTCTTATAGTTGATTGTAGTGATTTAGATGTATGTTAATAAATGAAAGTTCTTAATTGTAGTAGATAAGAATCTATTTACTAACATTAACTTATTTTTATTTACCATTGAAGAGATTAATCAAATTTGTGTTTTGACTTGTTAATGCAGGAAACTTCACCTCCATCAATTACTAGACATTTTGGTACAAAGAGGACACTTTTTCAGGATCCATCATAGATTGAGGATCCATCACAGATTGAGGATCCATCGCAGATTGAGGGTTAAGTGGACTTGTAGTATTTGATGTAGCTATTTGGCATGTAGATTGTATATAGATTTTGAGACATGGCATATGCCACATTTTGTAAAAAATATTTTGAGTTGGCATATTTGCCAAATTTTTGTATATGTCTACCATTATGGACTAGATTTTAATGTATATACACCTTGATATGCAATATAATTTAAATTCCTTATGTGCAAGTCATGATACTTCCCATGATACACCGGAATGACTTGGACGCTTGGTGCACAAAACGAGACCTCCACTAGCATTTACCCACCCACCCCGATGCGTTGGTGTAGTCTGTTCAACCGCACAAGCTATGGAATGAAAAATGTCGCACCTAGCACCTTTCCACTGCATCAAATTGAAGCATTTTGCAACAATGCATTTGATTTCGGCACGGTCAAATGGAATGGAGTTGACCAAAAATGAGAGGTTATTGTGGAAGGATGCCACGTGCACCTATAGGTCCAAACAGAACATTCCCAACTATCACGACTTCTGAGAACTGCCCTGTCAAAGTTTGGCAATTTTTTGGTCTCAGGGATCTTAAGGGATTTTGCTGGTAGCCTCTTGTCCGGAATGACTGGGACGCTTGGTGCACAAAATGAGACCTCCACTAGCATTTACCCGCCCACCCCGACACGTTGGTGCAGTCCGTTCGACCCCACGATGAGCAGAACAAAAAATATTGTTCTAGTTGACACATTCTCAATCATTGACATGGATGATATCTCATTACCATTCCTTTAGGCACAATATGAGCTTCCAATGGAAGTTGCAATTGTGAGGTTAGAGATGATGAAAAGTGTGCCTCATTCACAGTCATGTTTTACTTGTCTTCAATGATGATTCCTTGATTCAACTTAATCCTTTGATAATACATTTTAACCTCCTTGTGAAAGTGCACTTTCAAGGTTGCTTGAGCAAGAGCTAGCGCCTCAACATTGAGGCACACTTTTGGTGTTCTAGAAGCATGAACTAGCACCTCAAATAGTAAGGCACTCATTCTAGGTTATTTATTCAATAATTGGCACTAGTCACATATGGTGTAGAGAGGTAGATGTGCGCCCAAGTCATCATTTGATGCCTTTAATAACTATAAACTCCTTTGATGATGCATTTTATCCTTCCAATTCACTATCTAGCCTTAGGCGCACATTTTAGGTTGATCAATCATAATCTAGTGCCCTAAGTACCAAGGCGCACTTTTAGGTTAGTTTGATAAAGGATTAGTGCCTTCATTTCTAGGCAAAAGTTTGGAGTTGAAATACATCAAAATAATAAGTTTCTTCATCACTTCAAACATATTTAACACTTTGAAGATCTCCAATGCATGATTGAATATCAAGAAACCAATGCATCATTTCATGAAGGTCTTAAGTGTTGTAAATATGCATCTTCTTATTTAATCATGTGTTGTAAATGAAGGAATGCAATGATTGCAATATGTGCACAAAACAGAATTTTTGATAAGGATTGAAAGGAAATGTTACGAAAATGCAATTGGCGGGTGTAAATCCAAAGTGTGGAAGCATAGACAAGGCATGTGAATAGTTTGGCATGACACCTCAAAGAGATGCTATCTCATGGAATGCAATGATTGCAAGATATGCACAAAATGGATTTTTTGAAAAGGCTTTAGAAACTTTGAAGCAAATACAATTGGAATGTTTAAAACCAAATTCCATAACCTGTGCAAGCATTCTCCCTACTTGTGCCAAATTAGGATCTTATATATACATATATGCACATAATGTCATGAAAATAATGTATAGTGTATATATCATGCCATATAGGCATGTACAAATAAAACCATATAGGTATATACAATGATATACATTGATAACATACAAAAGTATGTTTACAAAGCCAAATACACACATGTAACAAAATGTCCCAAAATCAAATCTCCTATGGATTGCTATCAAATAATCTATGGCTCTTGCTAGGCCATGAAGATGGTGAACCAGTCAATGACTCATCTTCTATCGCTCATCGACTAGACCTCCTTGATAGAGATTTTTGAATTTCCACCTATTAATACAATCAAACAACATGCACATTAATATAGAATTTAATATTCAAAATATATAACATGACATAAGTAATCAATCACTTACGACCAATTGGTGATCCCTTTTGATCATTTGTTGTCTCTTTTCTTCTATAGAGCTGGATGGGTAGGGGAGGTGACGTCCTGTGAGAAGCATGAGCAAGCAGATTTAAAAGTAAACATGAATATCATAAATATGTACATTAAATGTTGTGCTTATTATAGGACTGTTCTAGTACTATTTTAGGACTGTTGTAGGACTGTTGTAGTTAAAACTATCCTAGTAGACATGTATAGGACTGTTATAGGACTGTCATCTCATGGAATACAATGATGGCAAGATTACTATCAAGATTAGTATGAAGATTAATTATGACTATTATAGGACTTTTATAAGAATGCAAAGTAAGGAAGCATAGGCAAGGCACATGAACTGTTTGGTGGAATACCTCAAAGAAATGAGAATTTTGTCAGTTGTTGTAGTTGCAATTGCCATGTGACACATGTATGTAATATGTGAAAGCATAGACAAGGCACATGAACTATTTGGCAAAAGACATCAAATACATGTCATCTCATGGAATGCCTTATGTAGAAAAAGGTACAAATGTGCAATATTAAGAAATACAAATGAGAACTAAAAATCATACCTCGAGTATAGTCAAAATAACCTATGATGCCATACAAAATAATTTACGATGCCATGCAAAATAATCTACGATGCCATGTAAAATAACTTTATTCGTAGTCCTGTATAGTCAAAAGCATGCATTATAGTTAAAGTAACAAGATTTTTAATAAAACAATTCTAAAAAATAGAAAAAATAAGAACAAGTTAAGATAAAAAATGTCATACTTGTCCATCTAGAAGTTTAAATGCTAGTCAAGCGTACCTGAGGGGTCATCTCTTACCTTCAAAGTATCCAATATTACTTCATGATCAGCATTACTAATTGTCCATAGTTCTTTTAATTTTGGTTTTCCACAATGTTTTAGTAACTTGACATTTGTTGCTACAACTAGATGAGAATACATCAATATGGTTTTATGCTTCTGAAAGTCTTCAAAGACCAGGATGCCATTCTTTTTAACCATATATGTTCGTAACCAAGTCCCAGCAATAACAACTGATCCTCTAGGATATGTGAACCCATCATCATCTGTCATAGGTTGTGTTAGCTTTTGTTTTCCCTATACACATCATGCCAAACAATAGTCTGACCTCTCTTCATTTCCATGCGGTGCAACAACTGTATAAACATGACCTGGCTGTACAAGGTCTGAAAGATGTTCATAGTCAAATGAGCTCTCCATGTCATTGACGGAAGATGATTGACCTTCATATAAAGGGATTAAATATTATGGAATCCATGCATCTACCCACTCACTTGACTCACAATTGTTTGAATCACATTTAATACAACTCTGACAAAAACAAGCTAATTCTCGTGTCCAAATAATCCATGTACTTGCATTTGAGCTTTGAAATGAATGCATCTTTGATGATTCACTGATTCTCTGACATTCCAATTTCTCTATCGCTATCCCATCATCAACCAACCAAAAGAACCTGCGCACTTCAGAATCAAGAGCCACTCCTCATGACAATGCATAGTTACACCTCTTAACAATGGAATATGCATCATTGAATGTAGCACCACCTCTAATCTTTAGTTGTTCTTTAAAAAGAGCTCTCTTCACGCATGCACCTGCTCCATCATGTTCACCTTTTCCATGCCCGGCTTCAAAAAAATTCCAAATATGAGGTATACCCTTCTCTACATGTATTTTGCTCAACCAATAGAAATTATGAGCATTCTTGAATTGACCAATGCAATTATCTTACCAAATGAGATGTTGATCTATTCTAATATCTTTTTCTTGCAAGAACCCATAAAATTGTTGAAAACAATATTGCACAAACTCTACTGAATGAGATTGATCATCACTCATGTAAAAATGGTATTCTCTGACAATCTTCCTATTCTCTTCTGTACTCTTGGGGGCATGTCTCTATGTGATGTGAGCAAAAATAGAAATCTAAATAGAATTGTAGTACTAGGATTGAACTTCATTTTGGGGTTGTAATGTATATTTTTCTGCAAAATCAACTACAGAGACAATAGTTCCAATCGGGAAAGAGTCTTTACACATCCTGAACTGTTGATTTAACCATCGAGACTTGTGGCTATGTCTGACATACTTGTAGACAAGATTTTTCTTAAAATCATCAATAAAATCAGCAATACTTACCTCTCTTACAATCAACTCACATCTAGAACCTTCACCTCCACTTTTCAAATTGTATTTCACTGTCTCATATCTCTTTTTCTCAACCATTCTCTTTCCAAAATCATGCTCATTGCCCTCATGAAAACATGATACAAACTTTGATAACCCACCACATTGTAAACACTTTTCATTTAAACAATCATTCTTGTAGAACATGCAACCATCATCTCTAATACATAGAAATAAATCCAATAAGTCCCTAGATGACTTTGGTAGTTGAATTACACCACACTCCTATAACATTTCGTTAGTGTGCAAAGTAGAACGAATATTGCATAATAATTCATGGTACATAGAAAATTCTACATGGTATTTGCAACAACATGTATTATGAACTTTAAGAGGAACACAATAAAATGGCTTAAGAGATTCAAATGCTCTTTGTGAGATTGTCATACCTGGGTGAGTTTCACAATATTGTTTGTACAATGTTGTTTGGCTACATTCCAAGTAATGTTTAGGATGTGGTGTGAGGTCTTTATCACCAATTCTTAACTTTACAACATCTTTTACATTCAGTGATACCCTAGAGTTAGTGTGCCAAAATCATTCAATTTCTTCCTTTGTGCTATCAATTAGCTTCTTGTCAACTCATGGAAGCCTACCATGAAAGCCCAAGTATCACTGGCAACAGGACTATCTAGCCTTGATCTTAATGCTAGTGCTTTTGACAATGTTTTACGATTCAATCTTAAGTCAACACAAGTTTGCCTCATTAATCGAGCATTTCTTAATTGTTTGCTTACTATTGAGGTTATTATTACTCTATGGGCAACTCTTTTATCTTTCTCCTTGCTAGTCTTTCCAATAGAATTGAGTGCATTGAAAAGGCTTCTTACAATAATTTTATTCCGATCGGACACTTTGTTTAACCAAATCTTTAATTTCTTTAGTAAAGGTCTCATTTTGTACATCTTTAATAATTGCACAAAAAGTTGGCATTGTTCGGTTAATGTTTTCTTCTCAAAGTATTCATTGAAAAGTTTTGTAGCCCACAACCGAACCGTTCGTGATGACCTCTTGCCTTCAAGTTTTTCCAGTATGTTCTCATCAATTTCAAGTAACCATTTTGGGGTTTTTGGGTGTTTTCCAATTTCATCACGGTTATTCTCTTCTTGACAAATGTCCTCTCTTCTTATGAAATTTGGAGATACATTGATTGTTCTTGTTTCATCCATGTTATCAACCTCATCAATTTTATCAACAAATGGATTATGGAGTGCAATTTCAACATCATGATGTTCATATCCACTTTATTCAAGTGCACATCTTCATTTTTCTTCTTCTTCTTTGTCCATTGTATTGCTATTATGAATAGGTGTTTCATAAAATTTTTCAATATTTTCATTTGCAATATCATGGTGAATTTCATTCTTATCTAACATTTCATTATAATCAAAATTAACATCTTCAATTTACATCTCATTAGATGGTAAAGAAGAAGATTCACCTTGATGAGTATCCGCCAAACCCACCCTTCCAATCCTCTTCCTTTCCCTATCTTTTTTCCTAATTGCTTCAATTTCCTCCAATGTAACTTTCCTCCTCCTTTTTACTTTACGATGCCTGTTGCTCCCCATTAGGGGAACAAAAATATTACCCTTATGATTGTAACAAGAAAATTGTGTCTCCAAAAGTGCATAAAAATATTCCTTTCATTGTCATAGCCAGAAATCATGAGTATTTTGACAGCAGAGGGTCTCTGGTTGCGGAAGTCGGGCCCAACAATAGTCCTTTTGTCTTTTTTTTGCTTTTACAAAATGGATATCTATTTTCAAAATAGATATCTGTTTTGGAAAAGCCTAATTCTTTGCAATGGACACTTGCAATGTCCATATGGCTACTACAAAACAAATATCCGTTTTATTATGTACATTTGGATTCTAGACTAGGGATTCATTGTATTATTCAATAAACTTGTGAATTACCATCTAATTTCAATGTTTAGACACTAATCCACCTAGGTATCACCTTAATAAAGCTCTAGATATAAGCCATTATTCAATTTTAGGCTATCATCAAATGAGGGGCTTCTAAAGGCAAAAATGTTGTCCCAAAAGAAGGCTCAATGTTAATCGTAAAGACATTAGATTGTTAAAATACAAATTCAAGGTTAGATATTCCTTGGGCTATTTTAGTATAGAGAAGCAAAATTGAAATATATGACTATCATAGGAATTAGAATGGTTGATCATAGGATATTCATGGCATTTTGATATTAATGGATGGATTGATGGATGTTTAGGGAGTTTAAGTTTAAATGTAATGTATGAGAATTCTTATTTATGAAGGATCTAATATGTCTTATGTCTTATTTGTAGGCCATTCAAGAAAGAAATGAAAAGATGCCAAGGACTATCATAACACCTATTATAATTAGGTGCATCAAAGGATTGTCATCCAGGACCTTACCAATATGGGAAGTTATCAAAACCATGTCATGTTTAAAATTAAAGGCTTTATCACCTCTTTGTCCCTATAGGCCTATTAGAACAATAGGTCACATTTTATTCATATACCGGGGTTGAGAATAAACACTAAGCATTTGTAGTTATGGCAAGTGTAAATGGAAATAGATCACAACTTTAGACAATCTATCCTCTCCTAGATTGTACTGACTGAGTGGAAATTAAAAATTCCCTATTAATGTCCTTTATATACTGAAGGTATGGGTGAGAAAGGTAAACTTTGTATGTTGTAGACAAGTGATGCAGAGCAACACAGCAAAAGTTTACAAACAGGGTGTAAAATACCCATTAACCCACCAATTGCTCAAATAGCTTTTAAAATATCCTTCCCAAGGTCTAAACGAGACCGAAATACACTCTTTCTTTACTATTGGCAAGATATTTCTAATGTCTCATCGAACTATACTTCACATGTTCTTCCTTTCTCTATTGTCGGCCAGACTTATCATTATCGGTAACCTTCAAATTTGTTAGCCCGATGTGGGACCTCTCACCAATGTGTAAAATCCATCGCTCAGGCTTATGCTGTCGGTATGACTCCTCCGTTGTTCTCCAATATGTATAAGAGGACGGATCAAAGTAATTAGCATGCTCCCTTCAAAGTAAAGACATGAGAATAGAGCACTTGTGAGATGATTATTGTAAAGGGACAAATCAAGTAGAGACATGCAGTTTCCTAGAGAATTTGGAACGCTTCCACTCAGGCGATTGTAGGACAAACAACGATGTTCTAACTTTCCTAGACCACCAAATTTTGTAAATATACTCCCCTTCAAGTTGTTGTGTGAAATTCTTTTCCAGTGAAGTTGTGAGTAATTGGCAAGAGATTTGGGAATAGAACCCTCTAGTCCATTTCTTCTTAAGTCAAGTATCTTCAACACTTTCAACTGGTCAAACCAAGGTGGAATCCTTCCCTTGAAAGAAATAAAAGAGAGATTTAAAGTGCATAATAAGGAGAGACCTCCTTCAAATGGAAAAAGGGTACCTTTTAATTCCAATTGAGGGAGAATTATGGCCACCACTCTATTGGTATGTTTCTTGTACTAAACACTGGTCCAGAAGCACACATTTTCTAAATTGGTAGAAGTCTAGTTGGAGAAATGTGGTCTCCTCGACTACTATTATTGTAGGATATGCATAAACAGGTTTGTTGAAAAGGCTTTAGAAAATTTCAAGCAAATGTAATTGGCAAGTGTAAAGCTAGATTCTACAACCTTTGTCAGTATCCTCTCTACCTCTACCAAAATGGGAGCTTTGGAATAGGGTATGGACATTCATCAAAGCATAATGGAAGTGGGATTTTTGTAGATATTCTAGTTGGAAATGGTCTGGTAGACATGTACGGAAAGTGTGGAAGCATAGACAAGACACATGAACTGTTTGAAAAAATACCTCAAAGAAATGTGGTCTCATGGAATAAGATGATTGCAGGATATATACACACTTACTCCGATGTAAGATTCACCACCCTTGTCTATCGGTAAGACCAATACCCCTGGTGAGAATTTTTACTTGCATTGCAACGTTATAACTCTCCCCGATGTGTTTACCGTCCATTAGTCATCGGTAAGACTTCTACATCGGTCAGACATTCTCTTCGATTTCCGATATCGTATCTCACACCGAAACAATAAACACCGAACTACACCATCGGCCAAACCGCCTCTATCGGTGACACTTTTCTTCTCGCCTCTGAGAGTCCATCTCTTTCTGATGTTCCTTCTATTGGTGTGACTCCCTCTCATCGATGTAGTTCTCAACCGTTCTTTCGATGTGCCGATAAATAACCCATCGGTGACACTGAATGATTGTCACCCTGATATGACTTGATCGGTGAGATTAATGTTGTCGGCTCAATGGAACTTTGTCTCTCCAATAACTATTGTCAGTCCGATGTCTTCGATTTAGCCTATACATAACATGACTTGTTATAACCGGTCGACTAACGTATCTTTTCCCAATTTTCCCGATATGGCGGGTCAACCTTTGTATCCTTTGACATGTACATTCACCATTTACAACCATGATAAATGATAGCAGGATATACACAAAATGTCCATGCATACATAAATGATATACCCATGGATTGAATCTTCGGTGAAACAATACCAATGGTACAAAATATGTTGCTTCTCTTCATCCAAAACCAATGGTACAAAATTTTTCATAGATCAACGAAATGGATATTTGTTTTCAGAATGGATATCCATTTTGAGTTGCTTTTACCGAAGCAAAACTGATATCCGTCTAGATTTGGTACAAAGAAAGACGGATATCCATTTTGATTGTTGACTTTTTATGGATTGTAACATGTTTTAATGTTTCAGTCTCTTCTTCGAACTTCACCCTTCATGCTGACGACTTTTTTTATGCAAAATTGATAAAACAAAAAGGGTTTATAGAAAAAATTGTTAGATTTCGAAAAATATAAGATTTATTTGGTTATCATTTTATTAAATAATTATTAATAATTTTCAATATACCGTGTCTCTGAAATCCTGATGGACACATTGACTGAAAAACATCCATAACTTTCAAACCATTTCACCTTTTTGAGATCTGAAACCTGCGTCACACTCTATGCTTTTCTGGCTATAGGTTAAAAAAAAATTTTAATTTTAATTTTTTTTTATCGAGTTAGGTTGGCTAGAAAATTACTTTTTTTTTTAAAAAAAAAGTCACAGTAAAAAAATCATAACTAATTATTTTATTAGAAAAAAATTTCAAATAAATATGCATCACATTCAGACATGAGTCCTCTACTTATTTTGAAAGTTTCAAAAATATATATATATTTTTACTCATAGTTAGGTTGGCTGGACAGACACCCACTTTTTATTTTTTTCTAAAAAAATTAATAGCTGTTCATTGAAATATTCAATTTTCACTAAGTAAATTTAGTTTTCTTTAAAAAAAATTAGTAGCCTACAAACTAGATTCAATTCTCTACAAATTTCATTCTTACATCTTTTTCAAATTGTATAGATAATCCATTCAAAATTTCACATGAACTTGATAAAGTCTGATTTTTTGTATTTTCGTTGCCACTTAGAGGTATAGTTTGGCCCATCATGATCCTGCACATACCCTCTTGTTGTGCCAATGTAACCTAGCCCTGTAGTGTCTCAGGTTGTCAACATATGAGGTTGGATGGGTTTAGTGATCCCTTCCTTTCTCAAACCAAGGGGGCCATGTCCTTCATACCCCATTCTTTGTAGCATTTGGAATCCTTGACCATATTGTTCAGTTTGTATAGTAGCATGATGGTCTTGTTGTGTTAATGAACTTCCTTCATCCTTATATAACCATTGAAGGATATCCTTTTCATCGCTCTCATCTTCGAGGCTTCCCTATTTGATAAACAGACCTTTGGTAGTTTTGACTGCTTTAGATTTCCTCAGGGTAGGTCTTCCATACGATCTGGGAGATAGGGGGAGTTGTGCCCAATAGAGGGATTGGGAGATTGTGTACTCACCCAGGCCCTTATCTTTGAGTCTGAGTTTAGGTTGGGAAGCCTTTGATGTGGAAGCAAGTGAAGCTAGGTCAACACGAGATGAAGATGAAGTAGAAGCGTGGTTATGACGAATCACAACTTCAGGTTTAGGATGGATGGAGTTGCAATACTAAAATGGATTAGGGTCACCTTGGATGGTGATCTCTTGACCTTCATAGGGGAATTTGATACACTGGTGGTATGTTGACGATATTGCTTTCAGAGCATGTATCTAGGGTCTCCCAAGAAGAATGTTATATGCTAACTCCATGTCGAGGACTTGGCATGCCACATCTTTTACTACAGGTCCAACTCTGATTGGTAAAATAATAGTTCCCTTGGAAGTTCTCTCCTCCTCATCATAGGCTTTGATAGTTATTTTCTTTTTTGGATCAATAGCTTTTTCCACAAACCCCAATGCAAGGATTAGCTTCAAGGTGCAAATATTCAAACCGGCTCCTCCATTGATTAGAACCCTTTTTACCTTGTGTTTGTGGACGAAGGCTTCAATATGAAGAGATGCGTTATGAGGTTGGGTAATTGACATATCATCCTTTTTAGTGAATGATAGGGAGTGAGGTGAGGTAATGTTACCTACCATGTTTTGAAACTATTCTTTGGCAAGATTCGTTGGAATGGAGGCTTTTGAAAGAGCTTTGTCAAGTATGGCCCTATGGGACGGGGACAAACACAGAAGTTCCAGAATGGAGATATGTGTAGGTGTCTTATGGAGTTGATCCAGGAAACTATACTGATTAGACAGAGACGCTGGGACTCCTCTAAGAGTGACTCTATTACTGTGAGTGGTAGTGTTACAATCCAAGTCTTTGTTGATGGTGATCACATTGACGTGTGGATCACTTTCTAAGATATGCTTAACAACATAGTCAAATGACATATTTGTGTAATTGGCATTGTTAGTTCCATCGTTATTTTGATTGGAAGCTCCTCCTTGCTCATAATTGGGAAATGGATCTTTGAATGCCCGATGATCATTATTAGAGGTATGTCCATCAAGTGAAACTTTGTTTTGATCTATTAAATCTTGGATAGTGTGCTTGAGCGCAATGCAGTCATTGGTTTTGTGCCCCCTATTTCGGTGATATTTATAGAAATCATTGTCATTCCACCAATGAGGTTTGACTTTTGGTTCATATTCTCATGCTATTGGAAGTGTTATGAGTTTGTTTGTGATCAACTTCAGTAAGGAGGTTTCCAATGTTTCCCCTAGGGGTGTGAATTTCCTCTGAGATTGATAGTTTGTAAACCGTGATTTAGTATTTCATGGTTTATTTTGTAGGGGGTTGTTTTGAGGCTTTAACAAGTTGAAGATTGGTTGCTTTGGTGCCACGTTTTTGGTATCTACCACCCCATCATTCACAATGTTCTTGTTCTTTGTCTAGAATCTTGGTTTATCTATGTTCGTGTTGGTGCTAGGAGTGTTCTTATACAACTTTATTTGACCTTTGGTGATTAAAGCCTTTTCGATGATTAGACCCATCTTAATGACCTTACTAAAGGAAGTAGGACATTGGATTTGTATCTGATTGCTTAGATTAGTTTGTAAGTTATGGACAAACATCTCTGACATTTTTTTTTCAGGCATTTGTTGTGGGCACTTACTTGCCAACTGTCTCCATCTTTGTAGGAAGGCGGCAAAGGATTATCCAGCTTTTTTCTTGGTGTTACAAAGATCTAAAATTGAGGTGTCATGCTCAATATTGTAGAAGAAACGTGTGACAAATTTGTCCACAAGTTCGTTAATGGTTCTAATGTCGGGTGGTAGTCTAGAAAACCACTCCATGGCTTGTCCTCCTAAGCTTCTTGGAAATAGTCGCATAAGACAAGTATCATTGTGGGTGAATTCAAGACATGCAACATTAAATTCTCTAATGTGGTCCCTTGGATCACCCTTTCCACGATATTTATCAAATTTTGGTAGCTCAAATTTAGAGGGGAAAGGAATCATGATCAAGGTCCTATCAAAAGGATATGGTGAAATATCCTCTAGGGAATAATGCTTAGTTGATGATCTCGTTTGCATGTTTGTGAATTATTGTTGTAAAGCTTGGATCTGTTGGGTCACTAAGGTTAGGGTATTTGTAGAATCAATGGTTGCTTTTCTTTCCTCTCGTGTGCTTCCCTTAGGGTTTCTTTCTTCCTCAGTTTCTTTTAATGCTTCTACGTCAAAATCTTTAGGAAGCTTGATTCCTTGGTGTGCTAAGTGAAGAAAGAACCTAGTAGAGTCTTGGGCAAGCACCTTGTCCATTAAGCATTGGAACCTTCGATCTTGTTGAGATTGTAGAATCTCTTCTAGAGTAATTTCCTCATCACTGTCATGAGGGGATGGAATAGTTTTGTCTGCCATTTCAATTTGCTTTTTGTTTTTGGGACCTTGTTAAGACCATGCAAGGTGATTTGAGATGGGATGGAGTGATCCTAAAAGTTTTGAACAAGAGGTGATAGAATGTGTCAAGGTTTGAACAAGGTTCTCCTTAGATCTAATTGGCATCAAACAAGTTGGGTGAACAAAACGATAGTCAAACTAAGGATGATAGAAATCTGGTTACTTGATGTAGACTAGTTTTGCACAAGCCACTAGTGGAGTTCTGAGAGAAAAGGATGATTGATCCTTGATAGTGGAGACTCACTAGGTTTGTTTGAAGATTTGATGTGATCAAGAATAGATTGGTACTAACCTAGTTTTTAGATATCTTGCTTGATTTTGTAAGACTTTTGTAAAGTTTTTGGATGATGCAAATGTGGAGAAAGCAGCTATGGTGTGGAAGAACAACAAGGTGGTTGACTTGCATGATTTTAATCAGATCTTGGAAAAACTGAGACAAGTTTGAAAATGGATTCTTGAAAAGTTGAAAGTTTTTCTCCAAGGAAGTATGGAACAGCTCTCTGGAATCGATGCGTAGCACTAAATGCATAGGAACAGAAGGCAAAAGTGTAGCAGGTCATAGTGAACGTGCAGATCTAGCAAATTTTAAATGCTCAGCAATAGTATTCAAATGAATAGAAGGTCAAAATGGATGTACAGTAGGTCATAGTGAATGCACAGTTTTGGTTTTTTAATTTGCCTTGGCAAAGTTTTTTGGCACGTTTTTCAAAAATTTCTATTTTTAGTTGAAAACTTGGTCTCTTTTGAATTCTGATCTTCAATTATGGCAGATAAAGACACATCAAACGCATAGAATTTTTCATTATTTTTATCCTTTATTACTTTTTTTTGTATTTTTGTGGACTTTTTGACACAAGAATAATTACAACCTAGGCTGGAAAAGATAGTATTTGTTGAGTCCCCTAGCTATGAATATTCAAAGTGTGTAGCTTCAGGATCTAGTAGCACCGGCTCCCGTCCATGGCACTCACTTCTCACGCATACTAGATCTGGGTTTCCTTAGGCTCATACCCCCACCGAACCTTAGGATTGTCCCTACTACCCCTACTAAGAATCACATGAATCGAGGCTGCTTCAAAGGTCCCACCTTTTGCGCCAACAAATAGAGGATTTTGGTATACTAGACAATGGCTAAATAGTCAGGGCAACCGTTCGAGTGGTTACATGTGTGGCATCACTACTCTTTGTTATGGAGTCTCCCAGCCTGCAAGGGTTATGCCTTGGAGGGTTTTGGGGGAGGTTGGCTATCGGTGTAACACAGTGACACTCATTGCAGGAAGCTTTTGCCTCAAGTACAATTTATTTATAGTGGATTGGTAGGGCTTGGCTTTAGCCTGTTACCACTTAGGGTCGTTCCTACTTGGACATGCGGGCATCCAAGGGCATGCCCCTCTAAAGGTTATACACAAAGAATGACAAGTCTAGTGTTCTGGTCACCTAGTAAAGGGGAGAGCATAAGCCTATTGTCATTTAGTAGACAAAGAAAATAGTGGTTTATCCAATCCTATTTAAAATGAGAAAAACTATATCTGTTATCTACTTGGGCACTCACACAGTTGTTAACTTTGAAGTGATTAAAGATAGCAATGGTTCTTTTCCTTTTGCAACATAGCAATGTTCTAAACTAAAGAGATAGCAATAATGCAAAGATAGTAATGATATTCATTACTACCCTCCTAGTTAAGAATTATGTGAGATTGGCATGCACACATTTTTTTACTTTTCCTCCTAGTTAATCTATGATGCATGTTTTAAGGAAAATGAAACTACCTAGCTCTTAACCCTGCATGAAAATTAGAAAATCAATCCCACAGGACAAGTAACATCATTAGAAAACCTGCAAGAAATCCCTAGACAACTCCTGAAATCATATGTGCAGCTTAAGAGATTGAATGCGTAGAAACAATACTCAAAAGTGCAACAATTACAAATACACAGGAGAATGGGTTATAAGCGCAGTAATGAAGAATATATGCGCAAAACGGTTAAAAGCACCAAAACAAATATCAGATGCATAGAATCAGAGAACAAATGTGCAGTAATATTGTATGCGCCAAAATAGGTGGTATATGCGCAGCCTTGGAGGATGTATATGCTGGACAGTTGCATGCATTGGAACAGGTGTCAGATGCGCTGTGGGATTGCTCGTATGTGCCGAATGAACCTATGCGAAGACTATACGAAATCTGTATGGAACCTGTCACTCAAGAACTTAGTTTTTTTTTTTTAGATTTGGGGCAAAGGCCTCATGGTGGGCGCCAGAAATGTTATAGGGAAAATTTGGTGATAAATAAAATGAATTATAAACCCAATAACTTCAATGGAATATGCAAATAACAATGATTTAAAACCAATAAACAAACTTACAGTGCTTTGTTACCTGATGGCTTCCATTGTTCACCTATTCTCATTTGATCTTTGGTGACAAATATGGCCCTCAGGAAGCTTGCTTCCTTGCTTTGATTCCTCAAGATGACAAAGGAGAAATGGCTCAGATATCTATTGTATTGAAGATGAGCTTCAACACAATATAGGATGAAATGCAAGAGTGGGGGTGCCAATGGCGTGCTATAGATTCGACAGAGTAATCTAACTTGAAAGCTTCGTTATATGAGAAATAGAAAAATATAGGGGTATTTATAGACTTGTGAGAGAAGATCAACGGTGTAGAAGAAATAAGAAGATCAATGGTAGAGGATGGTTGAGAGAATGTTCGTGAATAGAAAGAAAAATGTGTCATTCAAAAAGATTTTTTGTTGAGTTAACTGTGTTTTTTATGAGTATGATCTTTTATTTCTTAAATTAGAATCTATTTTTCTAATTTAAGACTTTGTTGATAAAAACAAAGTTTGCTTTAAATCAGTTAACTCGGCTTTTGCTTTTGCATGACAAGGAGATTTTATTTTTAGAAGATTTGAAAGATAAAAAAGCAAAATTAAATAAATAAATTTATTTAATTGATTGTGCAAGATTTAGAGGAATAAATAAAATATTTGATTATATTTTATTTTGGACACTGAGATTTTAATTTAAATAAATTTGCATTTTATTTAAATTTGGAAGAATGAATGACTTAATTAAATAATTAAAATTATTTAATTGTTTTAGAAGAATAAAATTGATATTGATGAAATTTATTAAATAAATATAATTTATTCAATTAATGGGAGGAAAGTGAATCAAATAAATTTATTTATTTATTTATTTATTTATAGAGGAATATTAAGATGAAATAAATATTTAAAATATTTATTTGGGTAGTCATATCATTTTTAGGTGTATACAAATATTAGTATAGATTTTGTTCTTGGTTTACCAAGGACATAGAGAGGACATGATTCCAGTTTTGTGGTGGTGGATAGATTCTTGAAGATGGCACATTTCATTCCTTGCAAGAAGACCAATGATGCTATTCATATTGCTGAATTATTTTTCAGAGAGGTGGTGAGATTACACGGTCTACCAAAGATCATAGTTTCAGATCAAGATACCAAGTTTGTTGGTTATTGCTAGAGGACATTGTGGAAGAAGTTGAAGACATATTTGAAGTTTAGTTCTGCACACCATCCACAGACTGATGGATAGACGGAAGTGTTGAATAGGAGTTTCGGTAACCTGCTACGATGCTTAGTAGGAGATAAGCCCAAGGGATGGGATTTAATTTTACCATAGGCAGAATGTGCTTACAACAATTCTATCAATAGGAGTACTGGTAAATCACCATTCCAAATTGTATATGGCAATAGCCCAAGAAATGCTTCTGAGTTAAGGAAGCTAGACAAAGGAGAAAAGATAAGTGCTGAAGCTAAAGACTTTGCAGAACATCTGAAGAATTTGCATGAAGAGGTGAGGAAGCACATTAATAAGATGAATATTCAGTACAATGCTAAGGTAGATCAGAAGAGGAGATATAAGGAGTTCTAGGTAGGAGATGAATTCATGGTTCACTTGAGAAAAGAAAGGTTCCCAATTGGAACATACAATAAGTTAAAAATGAAGAAATTTGGACCATGTAGAATTTTGAAGAAAGATGATTTAAGAAATGCATATGAGGTGGAACTGCCAAGTGGGATCAACATTTCCCCTATTTTCAACATTGTTGATTCACCAAAATATCATAAATGTGGAGTAGAGGATGGACCAATAGAAGAACAGTGGAGTATTCTAGCATCTACTTCAATGGAGGAGATAGAAGAGATCTTGGATAGCCAGGTGGGAAGAAGTACCCGAAATAGGCAATATGAAGAATATCTGGTGAAATGAAAAGGAAGGCTTGTTGAAGATTCTTCTTGGTTGTCTAAGGCAGAGGTTGACTGTTTGGGTTTTCCTCAAACAAACAATTGAAACGTGATAGGGTCACTTCTTAAATTACCCTGGGTGATTGATGCAGGAGCATCCAGTGGTGTAAGGGCAATCTTACATCACCCAAGAAGAAGTTAATTCAAAATCATTTTAGTTGTTTTCATTTCCTTCCATAATTAGTGTTTCTGGTTCCATAATATCCTGAATAATGCTGTAGGACTCTCAGTTTTTCCAAAACTGCTAAAAATAGTAAACTGCTAGTTTTGGAGAGTTTACCTGCTACTTTAGGAAAGTTTGGATTTGGGCATAGATTGAAGTGAAAACTTACAAAAATATTTATAATAGAAATATAAGACCTTTGGCGAAGGAATCAGGCAAAGATCATTTGTGAGATGAAAGATATTAATGTTTTTGTTTTCTGAAAAGCCCCTGAAAATTTTTGAAACGAGATATGAGGCACTAAAACATCCCATAACATCCCAAAATTGATGAAAATTCAATTATGAATTTCTAGTGTGATATTTTACAGCGTGAGCTTTGCGGTGCTTAAAACGGTTCGTCAATCAGACACCGGGATCAAAAGTTATGCTTCCCAGAAGTTGACCTACTTTTGGAGGGAGTTAAATTTTTTGAAATTTAGCTAGAAGCTGCCAAAAAGTGCTATTTATGACTATTTTGGGAACCCTGGGAAGTAGTAGAGTTAAGCGGGGAAAGTGTAGAGTCAAGAATAAGTGGAAAAATAGAAACCCTAGCTGATTTAGGGTTATAGAAGGCAGAAGATTCTAGAGCCTGGTGATGTGTAGTTGTAGTGTGTTGTAGCCTGTGGGGGATTGATTCCTCTGATTGTAATTGAGCTTCTATAATGTAATAAGTTGTCCAAATCAATAAATAAATATTCTATTTTCTATGTGCCATTTTTGGTATTGTGTGTTTTATGATTTACCCCTTTCATCAGTTTATTGCACTACTTCCTTGGCATTGAGATTTCATAGTCTGATTTAGGGATCACTCTTGCACAACCTAAGTATACTCTTGATTTACTTGCACAATTTCACATGACTACCTGAAAACCATCTCCAACTCCCTTTCTATCTAGAGTCAAGCTTGAGGCTTCCTATACTAAATCATTGGTTGATGCTACTTTGTATCGACAACTTCTTGGTAGTCTTGTCTATTTGACCCATATCAGGCCCAACATTTCATTTGCAGTTGGGATAGCTAAAAGATTCATGCAGGAACCTCATGAGATGCATGTTACCATTTTTTCACTTGCAGTACAAATTGGTAGAGCTGGTACAACAAATTTATTTTTAGAGTGAACGTTAACATTTTCTACTATAAGTTATTTGCATAGTTGATTGTGTTTCAGTGATTACAGTTCAGTTGTTCAAACAAAAGGAAATGTTCAAATCATCATTCATTGAAGAAAGGTGCCTAAGAGATAAGTTATTTTATTTCACTACAATGTTTATCCATTTTACAAATGAAATACATAAAAGAAGTAAACATTGCATTGAATGAAAGAATGTTAAATCAAATGATCCACACAAGCCATGGGAATAGCTAAACAAATGCAAATATAAGAAAGATACTTTGAATCTAAAGATAGAGGAGAGAAAGATCATAGCCATCATTTCCTTGTAGTGTCTGCAATCTTCGAGGTTGCCTTCTGTCTTTGCTCCTGATCTCTGACAAGAACTTGCAAAAATTGGAAAATGACATATTAGAGCTCTGGTTATGAGTTCTCTATGGCCTATTAGAAGAGGCATAACACATTTCTTATAATACACTAGATCAGAAATACATCATTCGCATACAGAGGAGCTGAAAAATGAAATAGCATCACCAAGCATAATGTTTTTCAAACTAATGTGTTTGTTTTATGTGCAGGTATAGGATATGTCATGTAGTTATTTTGAAGACATATTATCATGTGGTATAAAATGGGCTCCCACAAGGGTTGAGCCCAGCATGCTGCCCCTAGATCTTAAGGGGGGTGGTTTAGGAATATTGATTTGCATTGTGCAAAAGAGCATTTCAACTAAAAGAAGAATTCACAGAATGCTTGAGCTTCAAGCTCATTGCCCATTTATAACTGACATATCAAATGAGATGAAATGGAGTTATCTAAGTGCAGTGAGCTTATTCAAGACAGTCAAATAAGGTATGATACTAAGTGGAAAGTACCTTTCAATACCATTGCATCTATTCACTGACACTACATCAATTTGTTGTTACAAAATTATATATTGTTCTTGTAATCATTCAAATCATCATGATTAGAACAAAAAGAGTCAGAGAGTACAAGTACCAAATGAAGAGGATAGCATTATATTCCTTTTGCTAATCAAAAATAGAATATCCAATGCAACTAAGAATGGTGCGAGACAAATTCAATGAGCTCAACTATAAACAGTCAATGCAATGTCATGGGAGATCATTCAAATATAAACAGATGGAGTACAAATCACATCAAATGCCTTGCCATTATAAAAGAAAGAGACTTTGTTGCTCCTGTCTTAAGGGTGACAGGAAGAGAATCAAGTGACAGTAAGTTTGTGGTTGCAATGCCACAGCAGAAAATCAAATGGAGGGACAACATTCAAAGGAGATGTGAAGGAAATGACATGTATGTCAACATAATAGAGCTTCAATATGTAAATGCACTATGAAATATATTAGTTGAGTATAGAGATGATGCAATTGTGGATTGTACACATGAGCTATGAAGCCAAATATCCATGATGTATGTGAGTAAAATGAGGCACTGTTATTTCACTATGGTATGAGCAAAACGTATTTGATACAGTGTAGAAAACTAGATAGAAAATCGCATGCCATTCAAAGTGTATACAGAAATCAGAGAAAATGATTCAATCTTTGTCACATCTAGTGGAGTACAATGGAGGCGGTACAGGAAAGGAGAACAGTATGTCTTCCAACTGATACTTTTGTCATGACAATTAGTGTAGTCTGTAAAGGGCATCATATACATGAAGTTCCAGAGCTCATTCATCGCCAAGTCAACAAAGAAAGTAGTCACCATTATCAATTACAGAAGCATTGAGCATTGTTGCACTTTGATTATCAATGTAGATGAAAGGTATCCACTTGGTATAGAGATCTTATAGGCATGTAGACATTAGCAATTGTGCTAAGAGGACCAGTCATCTACTGCCTGTGCAAATGATCATATGGAGGAATCGTGTGCCTCATATAGAAGTGATTTCATTGATTAAAAATGCTCAGAAATAAATAAGACCACAGTTACAGCATATTGGAAAGTTCAAACCCACATCACTAAGAGTGATTTTTAGGAATAAGGGTTTGCTATCTAAAATGCAAGAAGTGATTTACGGATCATTTTAACTAGCCCTGGCCTGATATCCAGGATAAGGGGATAATGAAATTTTATACAGAGAAGAAACCAATGTGATGCCAATAGAGCCCACGGCCTATAATGAAAGAAGTCTTTTCTTTACAATGAAGAAAAACCCACAAGTTGTTTGTATAGGGTTTCAAAAAATTGCAGCTATAGGATTGTGTCAGGGAAACAACTATTTGAGTACCACAGTCAAGATATAAAGTTTTATTTGAAACAAGTAAATGTTTAGTCATAATCACTGACTGCTAGAAGCACAGTAAATTTCATGACATTTTGTAGAATGCAAAAGGAAAACAGAGAGGTAGACGTAACCAAGGATGGTCAAGCCTGCTTAGGGTTTCAGACCAAATCACAGATTGAAAGGAATCATTAAAGCATTCAAGTTCAATTGAAAATGCTTAGGAAGACAAAGTTGGCCGTAACCTTTAACAGTATGGAGGTGCTGAGTTCAAACTTATCTTGTATCCAAGGTGATATATACACAGAAATATGGGTCTTTTCATCTGTTTTATTTCAGAAATTATTAATGGCACCTCAAGATAGTAATAATAATGTAAATTACATCAGAATGATGGAGCTAACCACAAATAAAAAACAAATCTTTTTGCCTTCAGAATGAAGATTTGGCTCAGATTTCATGATTGAAACCAGAAAAGGCATTGTCTTTTGTAGTTCCTAAGCTATGTTCGACAGATATAAATAAAAAGTAAGAAATGATGCAAAGACAAAGTTCAAAAGGTAAAATCTTACCTTTTCTTCTCTTTTGAGCAAAGAAACACATGCAGATTGGTTGAAGTTTTTACCCTCATCAAGTCTTAGAGGCAATAGAATGTGTATCGACACAAGATATAGAGAATAAAACAAACAAATGCATCAGAAAATCTGTATATAGACGTGGCTAGAGCCATTAAGTTACCTCTAAAATGAAGAATATTGACCAAACCTATGATAGAGGGACTTACCTCCATGAGGGTCTTCACAAAATAACTCGAGAGTAGTAAAGAATGGTGGAAAACATCTAATTGTCAAGTTGAAAACCCTAGCAATGGCAGCAGATGTAGAGCATACTCTCAAAAAAATGCAAAAATGCAAATGAGGCTGATAAGATAGGGCTAGGTTTATTTTGTGTTAGGGTTTCGATGAAGCCCTAACTCAAATGAGATTTTTATCACATTTGTTTAATTTTCAAAATTATGGCTAATACCCCCAATGTTATTAAGGTCCTAAGTCATTTTGACTTTAGAATGATTATGCATTAGACCACTTAACCACTTGGGGTAAATCATTGATAAATGCACATGGTCACCTTAAATACACCTTGCTTAGGAACTCATACCTTGAAACCCATTTTGGTCCCCTTGGAGATAGATGACATGCAGGACCTATGCCTTGGAAATTTTTGCAGATCAAATAGAAAATAAGCCTCAGAGGATTTATTTTTTGCAAAACTATAGTATGCCTTCATATTTTTACAATTTTTTATAGAAAAATCAATTTCCATGTAATGCATATGCTTAGAAAAATGCCAGATATGATCACATCATTTTGTAAGAATCAAATTTAATCAGGATATGTAATAAAACTACAATCTAATGTAAACTGTTATTTTAAAGAAATAATTTATAAATTGCTTTAAAATTAAAATTATTTTATGCAATTAAAACTATTAAAGCAAATCAACTATTCTTTTCTAGATTTGCTTTATTTTGGGGTAGAAATGGACAAAATAGGATCTTTCAGAGTACACAAAGTGGATTTTCCATTGGTTATAGCTTGGAGGGCTTTTTGACAGTTTTGGCAACCTGATTGGAGGTGATTTGGTTACTTTTTTGAAGCTTTTTTGTGAAGCTTGAAAATGGATTTCTACATCTATTTTTAGGAGCTTTTTCAGAGAGATCTCTTGGTAGGCATTTATAGGAGAAAAAATTAGCTTTTTCTTGGTTAGTTGATACCATTTGTTTCTTCTCTCTTGAGTACATAGAGAGTTTGTATACAGGCAATTGACTCAGTTAGTTTATTTTTGCGATGTACTACTTCTAGTTCAATATAACAGGTTTCCCTATTTTCATCTACTGGTCTATTTTTTAGTTTTGATCTGATCTCTCATTGTGGCAGTGTTATGTCCTTTGTTATGTCTCTTTACTGTGAAATTACATGTTGACCCTGGTTGTAATTTGTGTTCAATCTGAACCTTGTTATAAATTATTTTTTGATCAAATCTCGTAGGTTGGGTTGTGGAAGTTTAAGTTTGAAGGGTTGTTTGTGAGTAAAAATATTCCATTTAGATTCAAATTTAGAGTTTAGAGTTTCATTTTACTACAGCTCTCTCATCCCTTTTCTCAGACAAGTCAATAGTTTAAGAAATCATAAGGAGAACCAGCTCACTCTAAAGGTTCACTCTCAACACAGATCACCCACAATCCAAGAGTGTTTCCATGTGTCAACAGATAGCTAAGTCTTTCATAAGCTTAGCATAGGGTGTATATTTGATTGATAACAGTTTTTGGCATGTCGGGTGGGACTCTGAAAGTGTTTTCAGAGAAACTATCAATTCTTCAAGATGTTATTTTTGTATATGCAGCAGTGTTCCAGCATTTGGAGGCTTTTTACAAGTATACCTGGTGACTCAATATTCTGGTCTTGCATGTAGAACTAGCGCATTCAACTCGTGAAAACAAGATCAGAATAGATTGGACTATTTCAGTCCAATAGCATGTTCATCTATCACTGATATTTGGTGTGTGTATCAATGATCTCAGCCTTTGGACGTAGAAAATCAAACACATCTGGCGACTTTGAATCATGATCTACAGGTTTTGGTGTGATCAAGTGCCTGTATGTTATAAAATTCATCTATTCATTCTATTTTCCAACTTTCATATGAGTAAAAATGTCAACTTTTCATAGCCAACAAGTATACCCACCCCCATACTATGAGAATTCAACTTACCTACCTCCAGATCAGCCATATCAGGCCAATTATGTTGTTTCCAATTTCGTGGCCCTTCAAAATCAACACACATAGTATAATTGCCACCAACCCACCCCTACTCAGCCTCCTTACCAGTCATTCACAAGCAGCTATAATGTTGCTTTTAGTAATACTCAAGACACTTATCGCATGCCCATTCCTAGCCAATCTCCTAGTCATCCATCTTACCAGATAAAATAGTTTGAAATTCAAGAGCTTAAAGACATTGTCTCATACCTCAACAAGTAAATGGAGGAGATTAGAAGGCAACATGAGTATAATCAGCACCAAGAGGAGCTAGCTTATCAAGCCTATCTTCATGAGCAGGAGTTGGAGGCACAAAGAGCACAATATGAGTAGGAGATTGCAAGCATAAATAGTTATCAGTACCAACAAGAAGGGGGATTTTAAGCAAGATAGTATGAAGAGTCTGATTTGCAGTTGCAAGAGTTGAATCACCAAGTTTACTTTCAATAGCTAGAGTAGCCACCCTGTGAGACCTTTGGTTCTGATCAAGAGTGGGAGACACAAAAGAGACAGTTTGAAGAGAATCTTGAGAGAGAGGTAGCTGCACAAATAAAGCTTTTGTTTGCTCGAGCCCAAGAAGCTCCTGCTATTCTAGAACAACCTGCTCAAGAAGAGGTACATAAGTATAAATTTCCAAGTTTCAGACAGAATGAACCTCTTAAAGCTCTTAAAGTTGAGATTCCAAGTTTTAGGCAAAATAAGGTCCTTGATTCCCCCAACTAGCCTCTCAAGCTTGAAATCTCAGGTTTCAGAAGCCTTCACCCCTTGCAGGTTGAGGAAAATAGTCATATTCAGCCTAGTACAGTTGCAAGTCAGCCCCTTGAGAAACATTCTTTCCTCTAAGAAACTCAAGAAACTCCCCAAGTTCCCCAACCTAACAAATTTGATTTTTCTATCACTATTTGCCTTTGTAAAGATGGACCGATTGTCTTACAAAATGACTCATTCACCATGAAAGAAGCTAGAAAGGTAAATTTATTACATATAGCTATGGAGCAATATCAGTTAGAGCAGTAGAAGATCAAACCAGAAAAGGCTCCTCCTGATGAACCTTTCGATGTTTGCATTAATGATCCTCCTTATTTTGTAAAAGATGATAAAATTCTTTCAGAAAGTCATGTAGCGTAGGAGGCTAATTCACATGAAAAGGTTGCTTCTATTTGTGTAGAGCAAGTTGATTCAAATATGACCCTGAATCCACTACATTTTGATTCCTTTGAAAAATTTTCTAATGTTGTTCATAAGATGCATGAAAGCAGAGTATAGAGCTCACAAGGTCAAATTCTAAAATTGCGAAGATAGAATACTCGGGTTGCATTGGAGGAAGCACCAATTTTTGAACAGCAAGAGGATCCTCATCAGTACAAGGAGTTGTCGATTGAAGCCAAGCAATATGACAATGGGGTCTTAGACCAAGGAGAAGGAAATACAGAGGAGCTCAATTTGGATCCCAATAAGCTAAGCGAAAGCTATCATGAGGTAAAGAAAATCCTTTTCCCATCAAAAAATCAGGAGAATTTGTTTTGGAGTAGTCTTGAGATTCCTGTTACAAACATAAATAATATGCAAAAAGAGGGTGTTGAACCTCAATTTTCAGTTAACCTGTTTGATGAGCTTCCTAAGTTTGTGCATGAAAGTGAGAATGACATGGATATACGAAGTTCTGACCACCACAGTAATGAGGACTGCTCAGATAATGTGTTGATACAAGAGCCAACAAGAAGGAACAACCTTGATTTGAAAAGTACAAAGCTTGAGGAGGATCCATTTCAAGCAGAAATTGAGCTTTTCTACTCACATTTAGAGGTTATGCCAGCATTTATGAAAGGAGGTTGCGTGGAACAGCAAAAGTAAGAAGTGGAAGTGGTTGTATTCTTAGATGAATCATTGGTTATAAAGCAGCCTAATCAGCAGCCTAATCTTGACTGGTTAGAGGAGCTGCCCTCTTGTTTCATAGAGCAACTTGAAGCTGTTGTACAAATTGATGGCTTGTTACAAGAGGTTAGTTCATTATTTGACTTCATTATTGAAAAAACACCTATTTTGAAGTGTATCTCCTCGATCAATCTTGAATATTTTGAGCCTAGTATAGCCCTTGCTAAGAATTTTCCAAGTTTTGATAGTTTTGATGAGCTACTAGATAATATAATGAAGGAGAATGCCCCATTAACCGAAGAGGAGGAAGCCACATGGTGGGCTATCACGCAAGGTACATATCATACTATTGTTTCTAGTCCAAAACCTTTGAGGGGATGTCCTATTAGGTATCTAGCTAGTTTAGAAATCAACAGAAAGGGATAGCCTCGTAGTGACACTGATTTGAATCATCAAGGAGGGTATCACGTGGATCAATTAGCAAAGGAAGTCAAGTGGGTAAGTGACTATATTTTCTTTCTCGAAGAAATGTTTCAACAGTTTACTGAAGTTTTGATTGTTCTTCACCTTTTTGGGTTGATTAACGACCTCATGGAGTATTGCAAACTGCAGAGGAAGGGCAGTTATTTTCTTGAGCCAATGAATGGGTTTGTTTGATCAGCTTCTAGTTAGAGTAGGTTAGAGTAATGTTGTAGTTAATAAGTTCTCATGCACATTTTCTTTCAGTTTTTTGTTTCCCTAAGTGCTACTGCACAAGTTTTTCTGGCCACCAAGGCTTGTTAGTTTGTTTTCAGTTTGATTTGTTTTTGTTTTCTAATGATGGTTGGAGTGCTGAGTTTTAGTGTTTTTTGAGTTTGAGAAGAACAGAGTATGTCCCAATGCCCAATCGATAGCTAAGGCAATTGGTCTTGATGCTTAGCAGACAAGCATATAGCAGAAGTTGCCAGAAACGTTATGATTTTTTCACTTGCAACTCAAATTGGTAGAGATAGTACAAAAAATTTATTTTAATAGTGAAGGTTAACATTTTCTACTATAAGTTATTTGCATAGTTGATTGTGTTTCAGTGATATTACAGTTTAGTTGTTTAAACAAAAGGAAATGTTCAAATCATCATTCATTGCAGAAAGGTGCCCAAGAAATAAGTTATTTCATTTCACTACAATGTTTATCCATTTTACAAATGAAATACATAAAAGAAGTAAACATTGCATTGAATGAAAAAATGTTAAATCAAATGACCCACACAAGCTGTGGGAATAGCTGAACATATGCAAATATAAGAAAGATACTATGCATCTAAAGATAGAGGAGAGAAAGATCATAGCCATCATTGCCTTGTAGTGTCTGCGATCTTCGAGGTTGCCTTCTGTCTTTGCTCCTGATCTCTGACAAGACCCTGCAAAAATTGGAAAAAGACATGTTAGAGCACATAGAGGAGCTGGAAAATGAAACATCACCAATTGTCATTGCTTATAATGCACTGGATCATAAATACATCATTCACATATAGAGGAGCTGAAAAATGAAACATCACCAATCATCATTATTTTTCAAACTAATGTGTTTGTTTCATGTGCAAGTATAGGATAAGTCATGTAGCTTTTTTGAAGACATATTAACACGTGGTATAAAATGGGCTCCCACAAGGGTTGAGCCCAGCATGCTACCCTTGGATCTGAAGGGGGATGGTTTAGGAATATTGATTTCATTCTGTAAAAGAGCATTTCAACTAAAAGAAGAATTCATAGAATTCTTGAGCTTCAAGATCATTGCCCATTTATAACTGATAGATCAAATGAGATGAAATGGAGTTATCTAAGTGTAGTGAGCTTATTCAAGATAGTTGAATAAGGTATGATACTGAGTGGAAAGTACCTTTTAATACCACTACATCTATTCACTGACACTACATCAATTTGCTATTACAACATTATATATTGTTCTTGTAAGAATTCAAATCATCATGATTGGAACAACAAGAGTCAAAGAGTACAAGTGCCAAATGAAGAGGACAACATTATATTCCTTTTGCTGATCAAAAATAGAATATCCAGTGCAACCAAGAATGGTGCGAGCCAAATTCAGTGAGCTCAACTACAAACAATCAATGCCATGTCATGGGAGATCATTCAAATGTAAACAAATGGAGTACAAATCACATCAAATGCCTTGCCATTATAAAAGAAAGAGATTTTGTTGCTCCTATCTCAAGGGTGACAGGAAGAAAATCAAGTGATAGTAAGTTTGTGGTTGCAATGCCACAGAAGAAAATCAAATGGAGGGACAACATTCAAAGGAGATGTGAAGGAAATGACATGTATGTCAATATAATAGAGCTTCAACATGTAAATGCACTATGAAATATATCAATTGAGTACATAGATGATGCAATTGTAGATTGTACACATGAGCTATGGAGCCAAACATCCATGATGTATGTGAGTAAAATGAGCCATTGTTATTTCAATATGGTATGAGCAAAAGGTATTTGATACATTGCAGAAAACTAGATAGCAAATTGCATGTGATTCAAAGTGTATATAGAAATCAAAGAAAATGATTCAATCTTTGTCACATCCAGTGGAGTACAATGGAGGCGGTACAAGGAAGGAGAACAAGATGTGTTCAAACTGATACTTTTGTCATGACAATTAGTGCAGTCCATAAAGGGCATCATATACATGAAGTTACAGAGCTCATTCATTGCCAAGTCAACAAAGAAAGTAGTCACCATTATCAGTTACATGAGCATTTAGCACTATTGCACTTTGATTATCAATGCAGATAAAAGGCAGCCACTTGGTATAGAGATCTTATAGGCATGCAGACGTTAGCAATTGTGCTAAGAGGAACAATCATCTATTGCCTATGCAAATGATCATATGGAGGAATCTTGTGCCTCATACAGAAGTAATTTCACTAATTAAAAATGCTTAGAAATAAATAAGACATAGTTACAGCATATTGGAAAGTTCAAACCCACATTACTAAGAGTGATTTTCAGGAATAAGGGTTTGCTGTCTAAAATACAGGAAGTGATTTAAGGATCATTTTAACTAGCCATGGCCTAGTATCTAGGAGAAGGGGAAAATGAGATTTTATACAGAGAAGAAACCAATGTGATGCCGATAGAGCCTACGGCCCATAATGAAAGAAGTCTTTTCTTTATAGCAAAGCTAAACCCACAAGTTGTTTGTATAGGGTTTCATTAAATTGCAGCTACAAGATTGTGCCAGGGAAATGACTATTTGAGTACCACAGTCAAGATATAAAGGTTTATCTGAAATGAGTAAATGTTCAGTCATAATCACTAACTGCTAGAAGCATAGTAAGTTTCATGACATTTTGTTGAATGCAAAAGGAAAATAGAGAGGTAGTCGTAACCAAGGATGGTCAAGCCCGCTTAGGGTTTCAGACCAAATCATAGATTGAAAAAAATCATTAAAGATTTCAAGTTCAAATGAAAATGCTTAGAAAGACAAAGCTGGCTATAGCCTTTTATAGTATGGAGATGCTAATTTCAAACTTACCTCGTATCCAAGGTGATATATGCATAAAAGTATGGGTCTTTTCATCTGCTTCAATTTTAGAAATTATCAATGGCGCCTCAGGATAGTAACAATAATGTAAATTACATTAGAAGATGGAGCTAACCGCAATTAAAAAAAAAGATTTTTGCCTTCATAATGAAGATCTAGCTTAGATTTCATGATTGAAACCAGAAAAGACATTGTCTTTTGTAGTTCATGAGCTGTGTTCGACAGCTATCAATGAAAACTAAGAAATATACAAAGACAAAGTTTGAAAGGTAAAATCGTACGTTTTCATCTCTTCTGAGCAAAGAAACACATGTAGATTGGTTGAAGGTTTTACCCTCGTTGAGTCTTAGAGGCAATAGAATGTGTATCAACACAAGATACAGAGAATAAAACAAACGAATGCATCAGAAAATCTGTATATAGCTGTGGCTAGAGCCATTAAGTTACTTCTGAAATGAAGAATATTGACCAAACCTATGATAGAGGGACTTACCTCCGTGAGGGTCTTCAAAAAATAACTCAAGAGCAAGAAAGAATGGTGGAAAACATCCAAGTGTTGAGCTGAAAACCCTAGCAATGGTGGTAGATGCAAAGCATACTCTCAGAAAAATGCAAAAATGCAAATGAGCCTGATAAGATAGGGCTAGGTTTGTTTTGTGTTAGGGTTTCGATGAAGCCCTAACTCAAAAGTGATTTTTATCATATTTGTTTAATTTTCAAAACTGTGGCTAATACCCCCAATGGTATTAAGGTCCTAAGTCATTTTGACTTTAGAATGATTATTCATTAGACCCCTTAACCACTTGGGGTAAATCATTGATAAATGCCCATGGTCACCTTAAATACACCTTGCTTAGGAACTCATACCTTGAAACCCATTTTGGTCCCCTTGGAGATAGATCACATGCATGACCTATGCCTTGGAAATTTTTGTAGATCAAATAGAAAATAAGCCTCATAGGCTTTAGTTTTTGCAAAACTATAGTATGCCTCCATATTTTTATGATTTTTTATAGAAAAATCAATTACCGTGTAATGCATATGCTTGGCAAAATGCCAGATATGATCACATCATTTTGTAAAAATCAAATTGAATCAGGGTATGTAATAAAACTACAATCTAATGTAAAGTTTTATTTTAAAGCAATAATTTATAAATTGCTTTAAAATTAAAACTATTTTATGCAGTTAAAACTATTAAAGAAAATCAATTATTCTTTTCCAGATTTGCTTTATTTTGTGGCAGAAATGGACAAAATGGGATCTTTTGGAGCACACAAAGTAGATTTTCCATTGGTTACAACTTGGAGGGCTTTTTGACAATTTTGGCAACCTGATTGGAGGTGATTTGGTTACATTTTTTAAGCTTTTTTGTGAAGCTCAAAAATGGATTTCTACATCTATTTTTAGGATTTTTTTAGAGAGATCTCTTGAGAGGCATTTATAGGAGAAAAACTTAGTTTTTTCTCAGTCAGTTGATACCATTTGTTTCTTCTCTCTTGAGCATATAGAGAGTTTGTATATAGGCAGTTGACTCAGTTAGTTTATTTTCGAATTATACTCCTTCCAGTTCAATATAATAGGTTTCCTTATTTTCATCTACTGGTCTATTTTGCAGTTTTGAACTGATGTCTCATTGTGGCAGTGTTATGTCCTTTGTTATGTCTATTTACTATGAAATTGCATGTTGATCCTAGTTGTAATTTGTGTTCAATCTGAACCTTGTTATAAATTATTTTTGGATCAAATCTCGTAGGTGGGGTTATGGAAGTTTAAGTTTGAAGGGTTGTTTGTGAGTACAAATATTCCATTTAGATAAGAATTTAGAGTTTAGAGTTTCATTTCAGTACACCTCTCTCACCCTTTTTCTGAAACAAGTCAATAGTTTAGGAAATCATAAGGAGGACCAGCTCACTCTAGAGATTCACTCTCAACACAGATCACTGACAATCTGAGAGTGTTTCCATGTGTCAATAGATAGCTAAGTCTTCTATAAGCTTAGCATAGGGTGCATATCTGATTGATAACACTGCACTAGAAAGTAGCTAAGAGGATCCTTCACTACCTTCAAGGTACTCTCAAGTTTTAGATTCATTACAGAATTGGTTTAAAGGTTGACTTGGTTGGTTTTATAGATTCATATTAGCCCAGTGATACTAAGAATTGCGAATCCACTTTAGGTTACAATTTTTCACTTGGTTTTGGTCCTATCAATTTGTCTAGCAGGAAGCAAAATGCTACTACTTTATCATCTACAGAGGCATAGTACATAGGAGCTTTTAACACAGCTACTGAGGCTAGTTAGCTTTAGGGCATTGCTTTTGAGTTTGGCATTTCATTCGAACATCCACAATCATCTATTGTGACAACTAGAGCACCATTCAGATATGTAGGAATCTGATTTAGCATTAGAAAACTAAACACATAGATATTCATATGTGTTATATTAGAGAGCTTATGCATGATCAGACCATTGACTTTGTCTTTTGCCAATCTTTAGAGCAGGTTGCTGACTTTTTCACCAAACCATTTATTGAGAGTAAGTTGATTCATCTTCGAGCTCTTCTTGGGGTGCAGTCTACATCAACAACAACATCATCTTTGGAGGGCTTTCTAGCCCTTTTAAATTTATTTTCTTTCTTTTTGAGGGTGGTTTTTTCCCACAAGGTTTTCTACCTTTCTTTGCTTTATGAGAGATTGCATTGTACTTGGGTACCTCATCAAGCCTAGTTGTCAAGACCCAATTTTATATCATTGCATTGTACTTGGGTACCTCATCAGGTCTAGTTGTCAGGACCTAATCTTCAGTCCACCTAAGCGATGCTTAAGGGGAGGTGTTAGTGTATATATTTATTTCATACACTATAGAAGCTAAGCCTAGTTATGCATCCTTGACACATGTTGCAAGTAGGTGTCAAGGTAGTTAGGCGACTTGGGAGATGTGTCGACGAGTTGCTATCCTACTAGCCACCATATGTTAATTTCTTGGGAGGCAATTCGCCACCACTCATGATTGAGGAGTCCTATCCTCAACTCATGTCGTCTTTCTCCTCACCTATATGTACTCACCTATTGTAATATAGAGAGGGAGCTAAATCTACATATTATTTTTGTGCCTTGCATTTGATATTTAGTTTTTTTGGTTTCTTGATGATTCATCTCCTAATTCTAGAATTCTATAGGTTTACTTAGGTGGTTAGGACATTTAATATTTGTGTCATCTAGAAGGAATCTTATTATCCTCTATTTGTCATTTAAATATTTGTGTCTATGTCAGCCTCAGAGATTTACTTTTGTGTCTCTATGTTGGCCTTTGTCCTACCTCTCATCCTTGTGTATATAAGTAAGGTTTCTCATTGTACATTTCATGAAATGTAATGTGTATCAAGTTAAGCTTTACATCTTGTATATTTTATGCATAATTATTATTGGCAATATAAAGCATTGCTATTGCTTTTCATTCTTGTTGTGGAAGCTTGTTTTGGTTGCAGGTGATCTTGGCATGACTTGAGTCCATTGATGGCTCTTACACAGTGTCAAAGTTGTAGATCTATTATCTCCTTCCCTCTTTTTTGAGAGTTTATGCCAAGCAATGTTTTTTGGTGCATCTTGGTGCAATATTGCAGGTTACAATGTGCCTTTTGTAGACTTAGGTGGCTAATTTAGCTTCTACATGCTATTTTTTGTTTTTTATTCATGGGTAAACGCTTTTGACCGGAGCTATGAACCGGCTACAATATCAGGTGGGCAGGGGGGAGACTGGACCTCGTGACCATCTTTACTGCAACGGAATTACTTAGCCAATCGAGCCAGGGCCCCTGCCCAACATGACATCAAAACACTTTTGGGTATTTGTTATTTTTTGCATGTAGAAAACATATTTTGCATAAACTTAATCACAAAGTTTTTACAGGGCCCCTCTCCATTGGCAATTTTGATTTTGCACTATAACTTTGTAGTCCTGTATCTTAGTCATCTAAACTCCTTTTTGTGATCTAATCTTTTTTTTATTTGGGCTATAATTTCACAAGTTTTGTAGTGGTGCAATTAAATTTTTGTTTTGGTGTATGGTTTTTCTAGAAATTATAGATTTTCATCATTGCTGTTGTGTAATTCCCATTTTTAGAACTTTTGGGGCTTCTTTTGGACTCATATAATAACATTTTTTGGTGAATTTTTTTAAAGTGCATAATTGTCTAAGTACTTCTCAGATCTATAATCAGTTTGATCCAATTCTACACAGAAAAGGTACTTTCAGTTATATCCTAATTTTGGTATGTGCATGCACTAAGATCAAAGACCACTTTACTATTTTGGCTTGTGGCAATTCTAATTGCACTAAGTATAAGGTTGGCTTGAGAATTCCTCTAAAGATGGCCATAAGAAGGATCTAGAGAAGATTAAACTTACTGGGGATTTGTTGGTGGAATTTGGGTCTGTTAAACCCATTGATGTTCACTTTTTCCAACCTCCTCCATGATTATTCTCTCCTGGAATGTAACGGGGTTGAATAGAACATCCCGTCAAAAGGCTATTCATGATTTGGTTGTAATTCATTTTCCTAACATCTTTTGTGTTCAGGAGACTAAGCTTTCAGTTGATTTCATGCTTCAGTGTTCTTCTCGTATCTGGTCTTTTGGTCAGTGTCAGTGTATTGGTTCTTAGGGAAATTCTAGAGGTTTGGTGCTTTTTTGGGATCCACAAAAGATTGTTCCTCTCTAGTGGATTTCTATCCATTCTTCTATTTCCATGGTTTCTTCCGCCTTAGAAACTGGTGAGACTATTTTGGTCACTAATGTTTATTATCTGATTGATAGCCATTGTAAAACTTAGCTTTGGGCTTATATAAGGTATATCTAATCATGTGCTCCATATTCTCCTTAGGTCTTAGCTGGTGATTTCAATTCTGTGTTGAGTTTGGAGGAGAAAAGAGGGGTTGACTACCTAGGCTTGATCATGCTTCTGATCTTTTTCAGGTAAATGTGGACTCTCTTGCTTTAGTTGATGTTAAGCCTTCTAATGGGATTTTCACTTGGAATAATAGACAAAGTGGGCAGGATGTAATCTCTGAACGGTTGGATAGATTTCTTGTCTCTAGTTTTTGGGTGGGGGACAGTTTGGTTACTTGTTCTGTGATTCTTGACTGGAGGGGTTCTGATCATTAGCTAATTAAGTTTTCAACTTTTTCTTTTATAGTTCCAAAGAACCCTCCTTTTAAATTTCAGCTTATGTGGCTTCAGGACTCTTCCCTGCATGATCTTGTGGACTAGTGGTGGAGAGATGAGGGCCCTACTTATGGTACAACTACATATTCATTTGTTAAGAAGATTCATTATGTTAAATGTCACCTTAAGAGATGGAATAGGTTATGTTTTGGCAACCTTCAGGCTAAGAAAAGGGAAGCTCAAGATTGCCTTGATGTGATTACCCACCAAATTTGGGACTCTGGATTCTCAGATACACTTGGAAAAGTTGAATCCTAGGCTGTAGGTGATGTCGAGGAGTGGGAGATTCATGAGGAGATTTTTTGGAAATAGAAGGCTCGGATTGAGTGGCTTCAAGAAGGGGATAGGAATACTACTTTATTCCATCATTCGGTGCAGGCTTGTCATAATAGGAGTTATATTTCCTTTCTGGTTAATTCTAATGGTCTTCAAATATCTTCCTTACAAGCTTTGTCTCAAGAGGCTCGTCAGTTTTACTTTGCTCTTTTTTTCTGAAGATTCGCATTCGATTGAAGATGAGGAGAATTTGATCTTGGATTGCATTCCCTCTTTGATCACCAATGAGATGAATGATTCTCTCATTCATTTGATTTCTATCCCTAAATTGGAAGAGGTTGTGTTTGGGATGAACATAGGTAAAGCTCCAGGCCCAGATGGTTTCCCCGTTGAATTTTTTGAGGAATTTTAGGATATTATTAATATGGATTTGTTGGAGGTTGTTTGGGAATCTCTTCACAATAAACAAATGCTTTGAGCCTTGAATTCTACTTTTTTGGTTCTCATTCCTAAAAAGGAAGGTGCTGATAAGCTTGAATTCTTTAGACCTATTACTCTTTGTAATGTGGTGTACAAGATTATTACTAAACTGATTGCACAGAGAGGCTCAAATCTTTTCTTCCTATTGTCATCTCTGAGGAGCAAGGGGCATTTGTGGTTGGTAGACAAATTTTGGATGGGGTGGTGGTGGCTTCTGAAGTCATTCACTCTATGGCGACTTCTAGGGAAAATCTATGTTCATCAAGCTAGACATGGCCAAAGCTTATGATAGAGTTAAGTGGAGTTTTCTTCAGAAGATTCTTCTAGCCTTTGGTTTTTGTCCTGACTGGGTGAGTTGCACTATGAGTTGTGTTACTTCTTCATCTTTCTTAGTTATTGTGAATGGAGATCCTTCCAAACTTTTTCGAGCTTCCAAGGGCCTCCGCCAAGGTGATCCTCTTTCTCCTTATTTGTTTATTATTATGGCTGAGGGGCTGGGCTGATTTCTTAAGTTTCTGGTTTCTTAAGACTTGATTCATAGTTGACAATGGGGCAATGGATTGCCAAAGCTTTCTCATCTCTAATTTGTGGATGACACCTCTCTTATGGGGATGGCTCATCTTCAGGAAGCTGAATCATTTAGGCAGGCTTTGGAAACCTACCTAGCTGCTTCAGGTCAAAAATTCAATAAGCATAAGTCGTCTATTTTCCTTTTAAATACCCCTTAGGCTATTTAAAGGCAGATTGCAAGTATTTTGAGGTTTCAGGTTGGGTCTCTTCCCTTTGTTTACATGGGTATTCCTCTTACTGTTGGTAGACTTCCTAGGTATTCCTAGCAGATTTTGCTTGATAAGATGTGTAGCAAGGTCACTCATTGGACGCATCATTGGTTATCTACTGCTGCTAGAGTGACTCTTCTTAAGTCTATTATTCAGGCTCTCCCTATTTACAATTGTTTTGTTCAGGCAACTCCTATGTATTTCCTTAGGGAACTTGATACTCTCTCACAACAATTTCTTTGGAGTGGTAACTTGTCAACTGCTAAGTGGAGCCTTGTTAAGTGGGGAATTGTGTGTAGACCAAAGAAAGAGGGAGTTCTGGGTTTATGTTCTGCTATTTTGAATGGGGAGGTTCTTGTAGCTAAGTTATATTGGCACTGGTGTACTAGTTAGCATTAGCTATGGCCTCGTATTCTCACCCATAAGTATCTTAAAGATGTTAATTCTTTTGATGTTCCTCACTTTCCTTTGGAGGGAAGGGGTTCTATGATTTGGAATACTTTGAAAATGGGGGCTAAGTTGGTTAAGAATGGGCTTTATTGGATCTGTCATTTGGGGTCACAAGGTCTTTTTTGGTTGGATTCTTGGGATGGTCACCCTTCTATCCTTTCTACTTTTCCTCACCTCTAGTCCCTTTGTGATATTTTTACTGCTGCAGGCTAGGACATAGTTGAGCATTATAAGGTTGCACATAATTGTGGGTTGGTTGTTAGTTTTAGATGGAAGCACTCTTCTGAATGGCCACTAAGAGGGTCTGAGGAGGATAGGTGAGAGCTAGCTTAGATCCTTTCTTCTTGTGAATGCAATACTTTGGTGGGGCATGTTGTTTTGGCTTGGGTTGGCAATGATTTGTCTGGGAAGTACTCTGTTTCAGTAAGTTATGTGCAGCTTGTTAGGAAGATGTTTGGAGACACTGAGGTTCCTTGGTGGAAGCAAGTTTGGCACAATTTTTCGTGGCCCAAGTACAACTTATTCATGTGGTTGGATGTTCAAAATCGGTGTCTTACTTGGGATAATCTGAGTAAGTGTGGTTTTCAGGGTCCCTTGACGTGTGTATTGTGCCGTAATAGTGAGGGAAGTGTTTCTCATCATCTTTTTCCAATGTTCTTTCTCTAGGGAGATTTGGCATTTATGGTGGCATGATTGGAACCAGGCCTGTTGGCATGTCTCCTCTTTGGCTGAGTTTTTTTATCGTTGGGGCATGACCCCTTTTAAAAACTCTTTTCTTCAAGTTACTTGGGCCCTTGGCCCTTCCTTTGTTACTTGGCATATCTGGTTGGAGATGAATCATAGGATTTTTCAAGATCTAATGTTGGTGGCCCATCACTTGTGGTGGAAAATTCTTCATTCTTTGGGCAAAACTATTTTGGTAAATTGTGATTTGGCAGAAGCAGTGGATCTGCAAGATGTTGTTTACTACAGTCGTCTTCATCTTCCTCCTCAACAAGGTGGATACATGAGAAATAAATGTCGACACCCTCTTCGGAAGATAAATAGGGAGGGGCGCTGGACTCCTCCTCATGGAGTTTTGAAACTCAAACTGGATGGCTCTTCTCAGGGAAACCCTGGTCATGCTGGTATTTGTGGAGTTGATCGGGATAGTTCTAGGTCTGTGTAGTTTATCTTTTCTATTTATAAGGGTCTTCATTCTAACAATTTGATGGATGCTCTTGCCATTTTATATGATGTGGAGCACGACTGTCATCCTGGGTGGCGAAGGATCATTTGTGAGTCTCATTCCTAGGTGGTGGTGAATCTGTTGAATAGATAGCATTTAGTTGATGTTAGTTGGCATTTATCTTTGGTTGTTAAACAGATTCTTAATCTATGTGATTCTTTGGATTTAGTTACTTTCATTCATATTCCTACAGAATGGAATGGAGTAGCAGATTGTTTGGCCATATGGGCCTCTAATCACATGCAAAATTGGAACATTATGGATTGGGGTCAATTACCCATGGATTTGTCTCAAAAGTTGGACCACATAGTGGAGATTAATAGGGTTGTGTAAAGCTCGTGCTTTGTTTTTCTTTTGATTTGAATAAATTTTTACCCCTCTTTTAGGTACAAAACTCAAATTGAGGCTTTCTCATGATTGAGTGAATTTGGTGGAGCAAACATACATTTCTACATCGATCATGTACATATGTGCAAAATCAACTATACCTATCATGGGAGTAATTAGCATGAAGATGACATGTGTCCTCATTTTGCACATGCTACCTTTTCACTATTATGTGAAATTGCAACTTCACCACTCCCTATTATTACATATATATAGATACTAAAGTGCTACCAACATTTAGAAAGGTAAATTATTGTGTCGTAACATTATTTATCATTAATACAAGCTTGGGGCCTCTTTGGGTGTGGATTTATTTTTCTACAAGGGTTTCTACATGTATATCTTCTGTTATGGTTTGCATCATTTTATGTTTGTTTCCATTTCCATTATGATCTATCACTATTGCTGAATTTTTTGCATTCGGTTTCAACATATCTCATTGTTTAGTCACTCTTAATTTTCAATAGACAAGATCACACACAGTTTTATCTAATGCAATTTGATTCTAGCTAAGATGCTATAAGTTGTCATAGGTTGTCACATAATCCTAAAACCTATGCAGTTGCAAATGGTATTAATTTTGGACCATTGTAGTGGTGATGAACACCTTTGGGGATCTTTTGTAAGATGATTAAAGTGAGAAACTCCTTTAGTTCCTAGTCAAATCCCTTTGCCGATTTGTAAGATCAAAAACATGAAAGATGTGCAAGATGCCAAATTCTAAAATGTCTAGTATCTATAAAAAATGAATGATGGAGGTCTAATGCTAGCTACTTTGTATGAACTTTAACTAATCATTTATCATGTTCAAGATGATTTTCAAATCAACTGGGAGAATTATAATGTCCTAGTGATTCTCTTTAAACATACAACCCTAAATGTGCAATTCAAAATGTTTATGGCATGTGAGTCAACGCTCACCAATTGATTTTTGGTAATGTCATCTTCAGGAGTAGTAAATTTTGAAATTTTAAAAGGGATGTAATCTTGTGTGTGGCTATGTCCAAGGGATATGATCACATCCATGCTTGTGTCTAGGCGAGGGAAATTCCTAAGGGATTGGACTAGTCTCATTCTACATCTAAAATAAGTCCAATAAAAGGAATAAATGTTAGGATTAACGATAGCCTATAAAAAAAATAGAACAAATTTTGTGTTAAAATAATGTTTTCAAGAGAATAACAAAAACACATGCAAAACAAGAGGGAAAAAAGAGCAAAGTCCAGACATTTCTCCTTTATAGATAGAAATCTCTTTATTTTCCTATATCAATCTAACCATGAAAAAAATATTCACCTTTACCTATCCCTTTAATTAATGATAATTTTAATTTTAACATTAAGAAGGGAAAGATTTAATTTAGTTGCTGCAGATGTTTTCTATTTAATAAAACTAAAAATAATGTTAATTAAAAGTATTGAAACAATTGTAAATGTAGTGAACTAGATGTGAATTTTGAAATTATGAGTCATTGGAACAAAGTAAAAAGACTTGCTATCATCAATTAAAATAACGACTTGTTTATGGCTACGACAAGAATGAGAACTAGCTTAGCCTGTAATTTCGGTCGTCGTCATCCCAATTATCGGAACGTGGACGATATTGGGAGGGAGGACATGGGGGATTTCGAACATTCCGCTGCCATGGCCTATTACTAATGCCATTTCCATATCGAGAACGGGCATAGCCAGAATTTAAGTTAGATTTTGGGCCAGAACTATCAACATTATTATAATTGCTTTCTTTTGCAGTGTTCCAGTTGGAATGCGAATTGGAAGTGGTATTGTTAGCTCTGTGTTTGCGAACGTTCCAGTTGTCATCTTCATCCGCCCTTGAAATAATGGGAGGAGAGGAACGGGAACGTGGTCGAGTAGTATCATTCTTCTTCTTATTCTCTTCGTCATGTCTTGCGTCTTTGGAGTCGTGATTATCGTTGTTAGGTCGCTTGGCTTGTTTCTCATACACCTGCGGGATCACTTGTTTGCCAATCAGAAGCTCTGAAAGACTCAACGTTTTTCCCTTCTTGTTCTTCTTCTTCATCCCCTTAGTGCTATCAGAATGCTGCTTTTGCTTACTATTCTCATCTGCATTCGACATTTCTGCAAATATTGACTCTAGATCTTTTTCTACGGGCTGCAAACAACTGATTATTTTTTGAAAATTCAACAACGGCTGACTATTGAGGTACTTCTGAAACAAGCGGAATGCTTACTTGATGTCTGCTCAACTGACGCCACCCTTCCAAATCCAATTAAACAAGAACCTTTTCATATCTCATGTATGTATAAATTTTATATTTTTGTTGGAAATAAGACGTTATATGGGAAACCAGTATGTATTACTATTACTATTACTATTATTTTCTTAAAACATACAATATATGGCAAAGTAGAAAAAAGTTCACGTTACATGTAAATTCTTTCCTTTTTGAATAATTATCTTGTATATATTCTACCATCAATATCCTTGAAGTAGTTAAAAATATGGAGTTCATGAACTATTGTAGACCTATAAGAGATATAGGTATACGTCTCAAGAACTAAAGTGAAGTCAATCTATTAGGGTTGATTAACTATATATATAGCTCGCGAACAACATAAAGTATTGGAAATGTTTTATAAGTTTAGACGGAAGATAAGAAACATTTGTTATTGTGTGATCACATCCTCTATTTTGGCATGGTTAGCAGTGGGATTGGGAGATCTATTTGGAGGAATTCAGCTTATAGTGTAAGTTGCACCTCTTCAATGATTGAGAAGGTCTTTAAGTTATAAACAATTATATGGCCACCTTCTTATCCTAAGTCTAGATCTAATATAAACATCTAGGTGAGAACATGAACCTTCTTGTTAAGAGGAAAAGAAGAAAAACTATCTTTTTCATTAGTAATAACATTATTTAGTAATGTTTAGAGCTAAAAGACTATAGGAAGTTTGAAAAGTTCCATAAATTAGCAACATATGATGGACACTAAGACATATCCTCAAATAGAGAAATTTTCTAAGAAAGAGGCACAAGATGAAAGGGTGGGAAGTGATTGAGAATCCAACACCAAGAACTCTAGGCTAGTAGTCGTGTCTACAAAAAGTGCTTGAAGGTCTCAAGTGTATTAGAAGTGGGACATTTTCGACAAGCAATACCAATATGTAGAATCCTTTCACCTAAAGGTAAACCTTGATAAATCAAACACAAAAGAAAATGATCAATATTGGGCTCATGTCCACCATGCCATATCCTTAAGATGACAAAGCCAACTTTTGAGAGAAGAATTGAGACCCTGATTGTTATTGGGTTTAATAAGCCCTGATAAAAGTGGCTAAGAGCCTTATATAATAGCCTAGGCATATAATACTAGAAGGTGGTCTGAAAATTCTACCACCTATATTTCTAGCAAGTAAGCAAGGTTGTAGATCCAACATATAAAGCATGCCATTTGTAATAAGCTCTATGTATGGAAGAGACAATGCCTCTACTTTTATGAAAAACTTTTTGGTAAATTTGGAGAGCTTTAATGCCTAGCTATTCATCTAAGTGCAAGTTGGAACTATTGCTAATGGGGGACTGATAGATATTATGGTCATTAAAAGAAAATTTTGATATGAAATCATTATTGTCCCATTTTAGGAATGAATTAACCACATCAAATGATTTAAAAGTGCTATGCACTATTGCACTACAAAAGAGCCTTCCATTTGAACTAGATTCATTATGACAATGAGTGTAAAAATGAACTACTTTCTTGTAAATTTTTTGATAATGAAAACTAGCTAAAAGAAAATGCTTCTAGATCTCTAAGCCTGCAATGGATTAGACCATTCACTTAGCATAAAGCCTAATTTTTTGTTTATAGATATCTAATTTTTTGTTTATGGATATCAATGATACTTAATACTCCTTTTTCCTATGGAAGATAATAAGTATCCTAGGCAACTCTATTAAAACCTCAAGCCTACTTGGCATTGGCCCAAAGGAAATCACATAGAAACTTAGTAGTTAAATGCCACTTTGAAGGAATCCTAACAATAGAAATAATAGACATGAATCACATCAATAAATTCGGTACAAATATGAAATTTACCGGCTAAAGAAATAAACGAGTAGTTAACCATTAAGTTATCTTTTTCTCCACTCATTGCATAGCATATTTCAAAGAAATTGAAGTTCTTCTTTCAAAGGCGAGGGGAATGGTAATACATTTGAATATTTCTTCTTTTCTAAACCATTTTCAAGAATAATTATTGATGTCCAATCTAGTTCACTGAATTGATAGGTCCTCAATCAAATGGTCTCCTCCATCTCCTCCTTTCCTTAAATTAAATTTTGACAGAGCGTGCAGAGGCAAGCCAGGTCTATTAGGAACGGGTTGCATCATCAAATACTACAGGGGGAATCTTATTGTAGCAGAGACGAAAAAAATTCTAGAGGGCACGGACAATCATGATGAGGTATTTGCCATGCTTCATGGCCTCCAGATGGAAATAAATAATAATATAAGAAACCTGTGGATTGAAGGGGACTCTCTCGTCATCATCAACACGGTAAAAAATAGACATGGTCTCAGTTGGAAAATCAATTATCTCATCCAGCAGGTTACAAATTTTCTCATGAATCTTGATTCATTTCAAATCTCCAACTGTTATAGGGAAGCCAACTAGGTCGCTGATTGTCTTGCCAACATGGCAATTGACTAGTCCATTTCTAATGAAGTGTATTATCCAGATCACCAAAGTCTCCCTGACTAATTAATTAATTTAATTGAGTCAGATAAACTTCATTGTCGCTAGAGATCACCTCAAGAGCACATGATGGAAAGCATTTAATGCATCCTATTCTTGATCTTCTCGACGTTTTATATATGGATTTTCATGTCCCCTCAGGCGATCCATTGCTTGGATTTGGCAATATCCACATTTATTTCTTGCTTCGTTGGGTTTTGATAGCTCTTAATGTGGCGTGCAAGGACAACCAGCTCATGTCTTTAACTCCTACCTGGCACTTCATTTAGATTTAATGAAAGACGTGCGGAAGTCTTTTCAAATTGCATCCATTTGGAGTTTTCCATCCAACAGTCCTTTTATCCGCCACCCTTTCGTCTACTTCTGTGCTTCACAATTACAAATAGAGGATGTCATACTAAATTGAACAAAGAATGCATTGATTTATTATTGCTTATATTAATGGGGACAGATTGTTATTTTTAGTTCAATGGATTACTTGTCCTGGCGTCATATCAGCTGGCTTATAGCGGTGCCGCCTCCCATTCCAGTCCAGGGAGTATTAATTTATGTGTTAATTTGTTTATTGGCTTACCTTTTATTTGTAATTGACTAGCCTGCTTTCTTTTCTTTGCCTCCGCATCTTCAAATTCCAATGGCCGCTTGGATCAAGAACAAAAGGATCTTCCTCCCTCGCTTGATCGGGGAACTGATTTATCAGGGGGCTTTGAACATTGTCAATATCAGGGATATCTTTGATATTGATTGTGATAATGTGGATTTTTCCATTGGCTGTGTCCTTGGCTACCATCTCACTCAACCTACAAACACAGAAGTAAAGAGGTTAGAAATCGCTTTTATGTTAATCTCAAACATAATGGATATTGTCTAGGACCATTAATATCTGCAGTCCATTGGCTTTGGTCTGGTGCATACTTTTTTCTTCAATGCTGGAAGATGGAGGACAACTCTTGGTGGCTACGATATCCAATTTAGTGAGGCCCCAGTGGGAGGTATTTTTAGTTGGGATCTTCTATATTCTTCCCACCGTGCTGCCTACATCTACAATGCCATACAACGTGGTCTTTGGGGTGATTGTATCAACCTCCTCAACCAAGCTCTTAACGACCACAAGTTCCAACTACCGGCTGGTATCGTTGACAAGGCCAAGGAATTTTTTAAAGTGGTTTGTTTCCTCTGCCACCATGCCCTTGATCTAGCTTTGGGACCTCCATGTGCTCCTCGTACACTAGCCTTTTCCCTCCCCTTTTTCATTGCTCCTCCTGAGGACAATCACAACTCCAACTCGGATTAGTCCACCTGCCTACTTGTTGCTCCCCTCATCTTGTTCATTCTGGTCCATTTTTTGACAGTTCCTTTTTGATCCCCTTTCATATCCGGTACTCAATCCAGATTTTGACTGTATTTACCTGATGGGGTCATTGCACTTGGTGACAGGCCTGCGACTTTGTATCTTTTTTTTCTATTATTAATATATTACAGGTCATTCGTCACATTTCTTTTAAAAAAATAACAATAAAATAAGAATACCAAAGAACAAATATAAAGAGCTACAGTATACGAAATGATCAATAGAAAAAAGAGTAAACAACAATTATCATGAAGAGGTAAGAGAGAAGCAATGATGAAAGAGGCTACACAAATACTTGTTAAAGAATAATAAATGGATAACTAGAGAAATGAAATAAGATAGATTTTACCAATGGATCTATATAAGACTATAGTGTAGATTGCCAATGTGTATACTAAGAGCTTCAACGAAGAAAGCAATAACATGATCCCAAGAAAGCTACAACCATCTAGAAACCACTAGAAACCACTAGGTGAGAAGAGAGATATTTTCATGCATCAAAGAATATTTTTTAGAAGGGGATTCCAAGAGGTTAGAGAGAGAAAGTCAAGCCTAGATTCACATATGTAGAGGCATTTTGTGATAGACAAGCATTACAATAGGCTTAAAAAAGAACTCACGTATGCAAACAACATTTTAATTATGGAAACTTATGGGACCCTAGCACACTTGTGAAGATGTTTGTGTGATCAAACTATTTTCTATGAGCAAATTCTAGAAATAACTCAAAAAGCCTAGTGACAACAAAATATAACAGAATGCTATGCTCCTAATCCTATACTGTATATTGTGTTATGAGTAGTCGGCTTGTAGCTACCTTAACTCTTACTTAAGTTATATAATCATTAATATAGTCTTATATAGGTAGTTAGGTTGGCCTAGGTGGCATCCATGGAATAAGTATTGTAACAAGCCCCGTGTTTGCTATCAATAGGTCATTCCTATGCTTGATGTACATACCACTACTTATACGATTGGCCAGTGTAGTTACAGCACCTCTATCCAATTGCTACACTTTTGACTATAGTGGTTACATTTATGACTTCACCAAGACTTACATCTCCATGCTTGTGTGGAACACTAATAATCTTTGCAACCATTTATAGTGCTACCCCTCAAACTATCCATTAAGAATAATATCTGAATCGTGGTAGAGGAGGTGGTTGGGAATGTTTAATGAAGAAGAAAAATATCTTTCGGAGTGGTTGGGAATGTTCAAGGTGGCAAAAAAAAGTTGGGGGAGTTGGTCAAACGCAGTGAGGAAAATATATTTGGCAGGGCAGAATGAATTCATGGCAGGATGGAGCAGTTAGATGACAAGATCGATTCCTAGTTGTAGGTACGAATGGTATGGCTTGGGTGAGAGCAACTGTAGGAAAGATAATAGAGGTGGATGAAAGATTGATGGCATCCCTTTTGATAGCGATTGATATTCCACGAATGGACCAAAGAGGGGGCGGAACAATGGAGGGCGATGAGGATATTGGCTGAGGTTGTGGAGGTTTGGCATACGGGGAGAATCAAGGGAAGGCAGAGAAAACACCTTGGAGGAGAGCGACCCACAGGTTAGGGGATTTATTTTTGAAAAACCCACGCAGCTGTTTAGGGAGGGCCGTTCTTCTTGGGGAGAGTCATTTTTCTTCTAGAAAGGGAGGTTGAAAATAGAGGAGGCCATGAAGGCAGCACTAGAGGAAGAATACGACCTAGGCCAGCATATCAGTTGCAAGATTTGAGGTGCGCTTGGTATGGACAGGTATTTGCCTCAGACCTTTGTTTTTCTAGCATAAAAACTAAAACTGTTTGTTGCAATTTCATTACCCACAAAATAAAAATAAAAAATGAAACCCCATTACTACCTTAACAAAAAAAATAAACTATGTTTGCTGTAATTTCATTAAGCATAGAGAAAACTAAACCCCATTTACTGCTTTTTCTTTGGGCATTTTGTCAAACTGTTTACATGCCCTCTCCACGTTGGCAAAGGATGGGGAATTTGGCTATACGCCAGTCAATAGCAATTTCTTGATAGTTTTTAAAGCCTTCTAAACAAATCTAGTATGTGCATCTCCTGCAATCGTTGTAGTTCTTTAGATCACGTTTCTTGGGCATTATGTGAAACAGATCATGTGCCTTGTCTATGCTCCCACAATTTGCATACATGTCTACTAGAGAATATCCAATTATAATATCTGATAAAAATTACCCTTCCGTTAGGCTCTGTTGACCTTGTTCCATAACTCCAATCTTGACAAAGACAGCATGGATGTTGGCAGAGGTTAGGGTTTAAGTTTTACACCCATTAGTGATATTTGCTAGAAGGTTTCTAAAGCCTATTCAACAAATCCATTTTTGTGTACGTCCTGTAGTCTTTCATTTCATGCGACCACATTTCATTGAGTCATTTTGTCAAATAGTTCGCGTGTCCTCTATATGCTTCTATTTTAGCACAAGAAGAGAGGCTGTGAGCTGAGGTTGTGTTGTCTGGTTTTACACCTCCCAATAGCATTTGCTTGATAGTTTCTAAAGACTTTTCAACAAATCCATTATGTGCATATCTTGTAATTTCTACAGTCCATGAGACCGCAATTATTTGAGGCATTCTATCAAATAGATCATGCCTTGTCTATGCTACCACTTTTTGCATACATGTATACCAAGCACTTGCAGCTACAACATTTGACAAAAATATCCCTTCCATTATGTTTCGATGGATGTCAATACCTTGTTCCATCACTCCCTCTTTGGCACGAGCAGTGAGGATGCTAGCTGAGGTTGTGGAGTCTGGCTGTATGGCTTTATAGCTGCCAGTTGCATTGCTTAAAGGTTTCTAAGGCCTTTTATCGAATCCATCTTGCGTGTATTAAAACCATAAATAAAATTGGCAAAGGCCTTTTTGTATGTTATGAATTATTACATTATTTTCATAATCATGTATTTAATATGTGGTTGATTGTATTCATTTTTGTTGAACTTATGAGTAGGCCTTAGTTGTTTTGGGAATAAATGATATTAGCAAATGGTATTAATGTTCTTGTAGTCTATGAGAAGTATGATACTAATTTTATACTTTAAATATAGATTTTCTTGTTAGGGATATTTCACCACGCAACTTTGCAAGCAACCCCAACCTCCAAGTGCAGGGGATTGGGATTGGTTATTCGATTGTCTTTAATTTGGTGTTTTATACCTTGTTTGGTTAAATGAGTTGAGCTTATGTCTAGGATATTGAGTCCTCGTGCATGTCTTTGAGCACTTGTAAAGGCTAAGGATGCATACGAGAAGGCCTATCTGTCTACGGGACGTCAAGTTTTTCATCTACGGGGCGTTGATTTGGGCATGATTGATTCTACGTGACACCCTAGTGTCTTGTACCTTTGTAGTCATGAGTAGCACCTGACATAATATTGATGAGTATCTCTCTGTGTTGACTTTGACTTTAGGCACTGTTTTATGTGTCTACTCCGTTATAGATGTGAGTGTTGGCCATCATGTATACCCTTGCCTTTATTCTTCTATTTGGGCCTTGTGACTACCTCCGAGCATGGTGGGGTGGTCTCTTATGAGTCCACATGGTTGGGAGGCGTTGCCACCACCATTGGGGACTGGTGAACAAGTTTTGGATCACCAACTTGGAGATGTTCTCTTTCTTCCTGTTACTTTATCAGTCATGTACCCATTCAGTTATTGCATCATTCATGGCTATGCTATTGTCCTTGTTTATTCCTTTATGTAATTTTGTACTCTCTTGCGAGAGATGATGTAAATTATAGTAATGAGAAGATATGTGATGTTGCCTCTTATTTGACTTACGGATTCCGGTGTGGGTATCGGATCCGCTTGTAATATGGTGTTTATGGATTCATGTTTATATTTGGATATGGGATTAGGAACATTTGAATTGGTTTTTAAAAAGGAATGTAGTTTATTAATGTTTCTCTGGAGAGTGATTTAGTCCTCTTCTGTGGGTTGTACATTTGGCCATACTTGGCCATGAACATTGTCGACATATCGAATCGACAACCATCTTTTGTGTATGTTATCACTTCATGTCAAAAAAAAATTATCTTGTCCTCTTTTGGCCCTTACCCTTCGGGGTTCATGGGGCAGGATGTTACATCTGGTATCAGAGCCCATGTTCACACACTAGGAGCTCTGGCGTACTTGAGCCTTCTATGTTTCGTTGTGTTTGGCGTGTGTGGCGTGAGCTTGTTATATTGTTTTCATAGTCTTGATTACTTTCATGCCTCAGCATGGTATTAGTGGGTTAAGTTACAACCCCATGCTTACAAATCCTAGAGGAAATAGCCTCCTTAGTTTTACCTTACTCATTAGGACTTGAGTGTTGACCTAGGTTGAGAGTTTCCCATGGTTAAGAGTGATCACACTCCCATGTTATAAGATGAGGATAGGAATGTTCTTCCTTGTATATTTGTGGATTGAAGGTAACTTGAGTTGCATAATTACTCTCGCTTGGACATGCTCTTCTTGTGTCTCCCTTTATGTTGCTAGTGAATGAGATGACCCTAAATGGTCATGAATTGCTCTTGTAATTCTTTCTTGTATTATAGATGTAAAGGGTGATAGAGTGTAGCTGTTTGCGGATATGGACAAATTAGTTTGATTGCTCCATGCTCTCTTGTAAGTGTTGGATGATTGCTGATTTTTTTTTATCACCTCTTAATGTGCTTGAGTTGCTACCATTTACCATCCTTGATAACATATTGAAGTCATTGGAATACTAATGGTGCCTTAAACTTTCCCTTAGTAGAATTTGCATGGGTGCTTAATGAATATTGGATGGCATTTAATGTCTTGACGTGAGATGAAACCTATCTTTCTCTCTTCTTAGTTGTCAATAGTTGACAAGATGTTAGATTGATGGCATATGGATTTAATTAGTATGTTAAAGTTGCAATAAGTAAAAGAATTAGTGAAGAATAACTTATGTTCATTATGGTTATGCAAATGAAAGTGAGTACATGTTTATTAGTGCCTCCTTGTTTAATGAGTTACATGAGATCAGTAATTGTTGTGGATATATCTTGTTGATAAAATTTGATCTCTTCTATTGCGTTGTGATTTTTAATGAGATCATATAGGCAAACACTTGTACTTTATTGCAAATTGAAAATACTTAATGTAGGGTAATAGGAATGTTGCATATCTTGCTTTATGAGCAATTGCATGCCTTAACATAGCCATGGTTGCTTAATATTATATGTATGGTTGTGAACATGAGGAATGGATTAGAGTTCCTTAAACAAACCCATTTCATTATGATTATGAGCATCTGATATTTTTTTGTGAAATGTTACTTATGTTTATGCATTGATGTAATGATGATAGTGATGGTGCTAGATACATGTTCATACACCATTGCCTTATGTTGAAAGAATTGCAAGTGAATCTATGATGTTATGGGTAAATGAGTTGCCCTTGAGAAAAGAGTAAAATCGGTATGGTTATTTGGGAGTACCTATTGTTGGGTAAAGTTGTGTATCTTGCATTATGTTGTATAGTCATAGGTGAACTATGGTTATGTCTGGGTAAGAGAAATTGTGATTGTATTCCCCATTATGTGAACATACATTGATGTATCTCTATTGAGTGTTTTGATTAACCAGTGCTTGAGATGTGTGCCCATGGGATGGTGATATTGTGTACCCATCCATGGAGGATATATATGGATTATGTGTATGGATGAAAACCATACCATGTATGTGTTTTTTTGTTATCACCTTATTGACTGCCAACCTAAGGGTTGTTGATAGGTCAATATGTGGAGGGTAGTAGAAGCAACAAAGTTCCTTGGGAGGGAATTGCATGGCGTACGCATAATGGCGGCATGAAACGACAGCGATCGTTTCAACCTCCCGGGAAAGTACTCACTACTTCCCCTTACTAATGGACCAAATACTTGGTTCATACAGTGTTAGCCTAATCTGCACAGTTCTTGAGGATGATTTTAGTTTGTCATATGAGCACCTATGACAGCTATGATCTTACCCTGATGTGATTGTTTTAGATATGATGTCACCCCCCCACTGGTGAGGATACCATGTCATTGATGGTAGTGAGCTGAGCTCGAGGACACGATGCCATGTACATAGATGTGTGAAGGTGTAGTATAGATGTTGTGTTCCTACTTGTGTAGAGAGGAGTGGTTGCTCGCACAGAGTAGAGGGTTCACTCAAGAGGGCCTTGATTCCAATCGGTTGGCATGCGAGTGGAATCTAGCCATGTGCACCTCTGGCTCAGTGTGTTACTACATGTGTTTTCTCCGTGGGTACACACTATGTGGGATGTTCCTATGAGTAGGACATTGCCATGCAATATTTGGCTTGCGTACTTTCTCTGCTTGGCATATACCATGCGCGGTCACGCCGCATGAGGTATGTGACCTGGGTGGCCGGCACATTACTTTTCCATGTGAGGGTTGCATGAGTAGGCCACACCCACATGAAGGACTGTTGATATAGTCACGCTTATTTCCCTCCTTCCTCGTGTGGTGACTAGCAATAGTCACGTGGTGTTGTAATGTGTATATTTCAAAGATTGTGAATCTTCCTTTCGGTTATTGGTGATTTTTACTTTGCTTGTGCGGACCAACACTTTGGTTATCTTGTTTGTATTGGTTTAGCCACAGATGATTTTCATTCACATGTAACTTGTAGTTACATTTGATTTATTGTTGAAACTATGCACATTTTTTTACCTTATTGTTGAAATTGACATTTACTTTTTCTTATTTATATTTTGGTGGCTAAACTCATTGACCTTTCTATTTTCGAATGCTGGTCTTTTGTTGTGATGTGATTCCTCATTGGGTATGGTGAGATCCACCCGTTTGAGTGTATACGAGGAAGTAGACGCAGGGAAACCCTTAAGGATGGGGGTATGTGTGAGTTGTTCTAAGCTCTAATTCACTACCTTCCTATTGTTTGACTATCTCTTGGAGGCTAAAACCCTTACACAAACAAGAGATATGTCATTGTGGCTTGTATGGAAGGGCTCACTAGGTGGGTCAATGCCATCAAGACACATGGATACAGATATTGGACATGGTTATTGGTTATAGACTCATGGTTACTTTAGATATGGATGGTACTACGACATCCATGTGAACCCCTATGTAGACTTATGATGTGAATGAGTATGTATGTATATGTAGGTGGAACAATTGTCATGTATGTAGTTGCATATTAAAATATAGAAGGGAACAAAATTTGTATCATTATGCCTTGAAAAGTGACAAGCTATTGCATTATATGTGAAGAGATGTCATGCATGCTATGAAGTTAGAGTTTGAAATTATGTATATGTGTGTATGTATGCTCCATTTTATAGATAGCTGCATATAAAAAGTTAGAGAACTGGAAATTTTGTATATTAAAAGTGCATTTTACTACAAATTATGAGAAAATTGTGTGTTTATGCTAGAATTACATGTTTATATGTTTATATACTGTAATCAATGCTTTCAGATGATCAGGGATAGGAAAGGGATGATGTCGTCACACTCATATTCAAGAGGCTTACGATGTCATGACCCTCTTCCTGATGACCATTGATGCTTCAGCTATTATATGATATATGCACATGTGCTTTGACGTGTGCTTGGAGTATTGCAGGTACTGAGTATTGACTGCGCCTGAATTCATAGGCCTGAGCATACTCTTGTTATCCCTGATGGTGGTTACTAGAGATAGTCACAGGCCCTATTCCCTATCCTAGCCACTGTACCCTACTAGTGCAGTGTTCCTGTGTTGTTGTCTTGTCATCCGGTTACCTAACGATAATGACCAGATTGCCCCTTATGGTCATGTGTAGTTTGCCAGTGTGGTGGTTGAGGCTTTTCTCCTTGTTTCTGTTGATTGTTTGATGTGGTTTCTTTGGCATCATTCTTTATTTTGTTTGGAGAAAACTGTTACATGCTAGTGTATATTTTTGTAAGAAATGAGTTCCTTGCCTATACCTTCCCAATGTTTTTGAACTAATTGCATGTATTTGTGCATGTGATAACATGATTTTATTATTGTATCGAGTTTCTTGGACTAGTGTGTGCTTTGGCTACATCTTAGCATTTGCAAGCTTCCAAGAGTAAGCCTAGTCCTAGGGGGGCAGGATGTAACGACCCCCGTGTTTGCTATCAAATGGTCATTCCTATGCTTGATGTACATACCACTACTGATACCATTGGCTGGTGTAGTTACAGCACCTCTATCCAATTGCTACACTTTTGACTATAGTGGTTACATTTATGACTTCACCAAGACTTACATCTCCATGCTTGCGTGGAACACCAATAACCTTTGCAACCGTTTATAGTGCTACCCCTCAAACTATCCATTAAGAATAATATCTGAATCGTGGTAGAGGAGGTGGTTGGGAATGTTTAATGAAGAAGAAAAATATCTTTTGGAGTGGTTGGGAATGTTGAAGGTGGAAAAAAAAAAGTTGTGAGAGTTGGTCAAAGGCAGCGCGGAAAATATATTTGGTAGGGCAGAACGAATTCATGGCAGGGTGGAGCAGTTCGATGACAATATCGATTCCTGGTTGTAGGTACGAATGGTATGGCTTGGGTGAGAGAAACTACAAGAAAGATATTAGAGGTGGATGAAAGATTGATGGCATCCCTTTTGATAGCGATTGATATTCCACAAATGGACCAGAGAGGGGTCGGAACAACAGAGGGCGATGAGGATATTGGCTGAGGTTGTGGAGGTTTGGCATACGGGGGGAATAAAGGGAAGGCAGAGAAAATACCTTAGAGGAGAGCGACCCATAGGTTAGGGGATTTCTTTTTGAAAAACCCATGCAGCTATTTAGGGAGGGCCGTTCTTCTTGGGGAGAGTCGTTTTTCTTCTAGAAAGGGAGGTTGAAAATAGAGGAGGCCATGAAGGTAGTGTTAGAGGAAGAATACGACCCAGGCTAGCATATCAGTTGCAAGATTTGAGGTGCGCTTGGTATGGAGAGGTATTTGCCTCAGACCATTGTTTTTCTAGCATAAAAACTAAAACTGTTTGTTGCAATTTCTTTACCCACAAAAAAAAAAAAAAAAAAAAAAAACCCCATTACTACCTTAACAAAAAAATAAACTATGTTTATTGTAATTTCATTAAGTATAGAGAAAACTGAACCCCGTTTACTACTTTTTCTTTGGGCATTTTGTCAAACTGTTTACATGCCCTCTCCACGTTGGCAAAGGATGGGGAATTTGGCTATACGCTAGTCAATAGCAATTTCTTGATAGTTTTTAAAGCCTTCTAAACAAATCCAGTATGTGCATCTCTTGCAATTGTCGTAGTTCTTTAGATCACGTTTCTTGGGCATTATGTGAAACGGATCATGTGCCTTGTCTATGCTCCCACAATTTGCATACATGTCTACCAGAGAATATCTAATTATAATATCTGATAAAAATTACCCTTCCGTTAGGCTCTGTTGACCCTGTTCCATTACTCCAATCTTGACAAAGACAGCATGGATGCTAGCAGAGGCTAGGGATTCAGTTTTGCACCCATTAGTGATATTTGCTAGAAGGTTTCTAAAGCCTATTCAACAAATCCATTTTTGTGTACATCCTGCAGTCTTTCATTTCATGCGACCACATTTCATTGAGTCATTTTGTCAAACAGTTCACGTGCCCTCTATATGCTTCCATTTTAGCATAGGTAGAGAGGCTGCGCACTGTGGTTGTGTTGTCTGGTTTTACACCTCCCAATAGCATTTGCTTGATAGTTTCTAAAGACTTTTCAACAAATCCATTATGTGCATATCCTGTAATTTCTACAGTCCATGAGACCACAATTCTTTGAGGCATTTTGTCAAATAGATCATGCCTTGTCTATGCTACCACTTTTTGCATACATGTATACCGAGCACTTGCAGCTACAACATTCGACAAAAATATCCCTTTCATTATGTTTCGATGGTTGTCAATACCTTGTTCCATCACTCCCTCTTTGGCACGAGTAGTGAGGATGCTAGTTGAGGTTGTGGAGTCTGGGTGTATGGCTTTATAGCCGCCAGTTGCATTGCTTAAAGGTTTCTAAGGCCTTTTATCGAATCCATCTTGTGTGTATTAAAACCATAAATAATATTGGCAAAGGCCTTTTTGTATGTTATGAATGATTACATTATTTTCATAATCATGTATTTAATATGTGGTTGATTGTATTCATTTTTGTTGAACTTATGAGTAGGCCTTAGTTGTTTTGGGAATAAATGATATTAGCAAATGGTATTAATGTTCTTGTAGCCTATGAGAAGTATGATACTAATTTTATACTTTAAATATAGATTTTCTTGTTAGGCATATTTCACCACGCAACTTTGCAAGCAACCCCAACCTCCAAGTGCAGGGGATTGGGATTGGTTATTGGATTGTCTTTAATTTGGTGTTTTATACCTTGTTTGGTTAAATGAGTTGAGCTTATGTCTAGGATATTGAGTCCTTATGCATGTCTTTGAGCACTTGTAAAGGCGAAGGATGAATACGAGAAGGCCTATCCGTCTATGGGACGTCAAGTTATCCATCTGTGGGGCATTGATTTGGGCATGATTGACTCTACGTGACACCCTAGTGTCTTGTACCTTTGTAGTCATGAGTAGCACCTGACATAATATTGATGAGTATCTCCTTGTGTTGACTTTGACTTTAGGCACTGTTTTATGTGTCTACTCTGTGATAGATGTGAGTGTTGACCATCATGTATACCCTTGCCTTTATTCTTCTATTTGGGCCTTGTGACTACCTCTGAGAATGGTGGGGTGGTCTCTTATGAGTCCACATGGTTGGGAGGCATTGCCACTGCCATTGGGGACCGGTGAACAAGTTTTGGAGCACCAGCTTGGAGACGTTCTCTTTCTTCCTATTACATTGTCAGTCATGTACCCATTCAGTTATTGCATCATTCATGGCTATGCTATTGTCCTTGTTTATTCCTTTATGTAATTTTGTACTCTCTTGCGAGAGATGATGTAAATTATAGTAATGAGAAGATATGTGATGTTGCCTCTTATTTGACTTACGGATTCCAGTGTGGGTATCGGATCCGCTTGTAATATGGTGTTTATGGATTCATGTTTATATTTAGATATGGGATTAGGAACATTTGAATTGGTGTTTAAAAAGGAATGTAGTTTATTAATGTTTCTCTAGAGAGTGATTTAGTCCTCTTCTATGGGTTGTGCATTTGGCCATACTTGGCCATGAACGTTGTCAACATATCGAATCGATAACCATCTCATGTGTATGTTATCACTTCATGTCAAAAAAATTTATCTTGTCCTCTTTTGGCCCTTACCCTTTGGGGTTCGCGAGGCGGGATGTTACAAGTATGGTATATATTGGAGGTAGAGGTTAGTTATTATCACCATGTTGACTATTGTGTTCTTATCGAAGACTACTGGAGGTATCCCCCTAGAAGTGGCATATTGTTATCAAGTATCTCTAGAATATTTACTAGTATATTCTTTTTATTGTGTAAGTTGTTTCATTACAAGTGGTATTAGAGCATGATCTTGGCACCATGAAGGCAAGAAATAAGGCTTCTTTTAAAAAAAATTGGAGGCCATTATGGGGTGTGCACATTTCTCTTATTTTGGTGAACATTTTTAATCTTTTTGGAGGGCTTTTTCAATAAAACATTTAATCTACTACAGTCCACATTTCAAGTCAATTGGAGTATAATAAAGGGAGTTATTATTGAATTAGGGTTTCCACCATTTTCACTTTTATTGTTGAAATTCAGCAATGTTTTTCATAATTTATGGAGGGTTGAACATGGTTGTATTGAGAAACCTACAAAAATATCATCTACCATGAATCTTTTAATACCCATTTTGAGAACTTGTATTTGCAAGTAAAGGGAAAGATTATCTTATTTAATCTTATCCTAATCCAAGTGTAATTTCTCAAGGTTGAATTTGAACACATTGGATTTTATTGGGAGGGAGTCTGGCTAGGATGCCCTAGATCTAGGACATTAAAGAAAGATCTTCTATGCATGGGAGATTCCTTTGAGGAGATCCATTATTTGTAAGCAAACTAAGTAATTCATGGTGGAATCTTGTTGTCTTGATTTATGTGTGGTATTGACTTTCTATCCTTTTCTAGTTCTATATGTCTCAATGTGTTTTGATTGAAAATGAGTTGAGGATTCTATGATTGATCTTTATGTTCTTTGCTCTTCTAAGATTGTAGGATCCTTATGAGTTTTTTTATTAATAGGAAGCTTTAAAATGGCTTTGTTGAATTTGAAGCATGTTGTTATATTGTGTCCTTTTACCTTGTGAAATAAGTAGTACAAGTTGGGGTTGCAAGATGATGATACAACTCCTGATAATTTCCTATTTTATCATTGTTTTGCTAATGTATGACTATGTTTACATCATTGTTAGACAAAGTTTCCATCACCCTATATGTTTTCATATTTTGATTGTTATTGAAATCCTTAATAATGGATGGGTTGCTTCCGCTATTATTGCTTTAAACTACCAATCTTCTAGTCAATCCATAGGTTTTTGGCCCATTGTCTATAGAAGCTTGGTCAATTCTCAAGGCACTTTCTAGGGCTTCCTCATATGATTTATAAGGCAATTTCTACACTTCCTCCCTTGCATCCTTTTTAAGGGCAAGAAAAAAGAGGTCACCAAGTTCCTTGTGGTCAATGTTTGGTGCACTTATTAAAGAATCGAGGACTTGTGTCCATCATATTACAAAGTGTGCTATAGACTTGTTGGTGTCTTGTTTCATCCTTAAGAATTCCCTAATTCTTATTTTTATGACTTTTTTCATGTCAAATACTACCACATACTCACGAATAAGCTACCTAAAGGAATCTATGGATATCTCACAGATGTAAAAGTACTAGTTGAGAGTAATTCCTTCAAGTATCTTTGGGAATGTTCTTTCTACAACTCTATCCCAAGGGAGGAGTTCTCTCACTGTTGTGGTGTATTCCTTAATATGAGAATTAGGATCACCCTCTCCATTAGACTTAGGTAAATCTAGGAGTGGACAAGGAAGCAACACATTACAAATGGTGTAATCCATTGGCTTTTTAGACACCCAATATATGTCCCTATAAACTAGTTTTGCAAAGTTGTATATATTCTAATGAACATAAGCCTTGTAGGTTCAAAATTCTATTTTTGAAGGTTTACTTGACACCACGGTACAATTGGATATGTTTGTTGGGTGTGCATTTTTCATGTAGGCGACATCATCTAATTATGCACTATGTGGATACCACTTGGTTGCATGTTATGGACATAATTTTGAGGAGACATAAATGCCTCATTTCCTAAGTTATGAGAATAAAATTTTAGATAAGGGGGAAGTTGGGTTGCATCCTAGCTTAGTTCAGTCCTATCAGTAAAAGGATTTGTTTGTGATCTAGGTCCTTCTAGTTGGGGTTTCTTAGGACCTCCTACTTCTAAAATTCAAATCTATTGGACTAGAGCATCTATGAGGTGTGCAGGTGTGGCTCCCTTAATTCTTTGATTTTCACTACCTTGTAGTTGGTTGTTTTATGTTTGGGATTGAGAGGCCCCATTTATTCCAAGAATGTTTTCTATTAACACTTAATGTGCTATAGATTTTTTTGTTTAATAGGCCACATGGAAAGTTTCTCATGCCGATCACAACTCTTGCAAGTTCTATTCAAGATGACCTACTTCATTGTCCATTTAAATGGTCATTTCTCTATAAGTTTGGATGGGACAACAATGTTGGTGTATTTTTTATCAGATTCAATATGGTTGGTTTTGGCTAGGATAATTTAGTTGGATCATTGTCTCTTGCTCCTAGGTTTGATTGTTAACTGATAAGGATCTTTGTGGATCCTAACAACCATATTTATATTTAGAATCTTTGTAGTAAAAATAATTTGTAATTAGTGCAATTGGATATGATGGCACATATCTTTCAAATATTGGAGTGATAGGTTCACTTGAGGGGAGATTGCCCTAAGGTCTATAAAACTCTATCATATTCATGGATGCTACAAAACACCAAGAAATAAAATGGAATGGATGCAAAATCTAGTAGAAAAGTAACAAAGAAAACATGAAAATCTTGACCAAAAGGTTTTTCCATTCATGTTAGGTTTACCAAAATATGTGTTGTTTATAATGTGACTCAAGCACAATGCAAATGAGTTAGATTCCAACACAAAACATGAACCATATCCTTACAAAGGTGACCTCTCAGTCACTCTTTCTCTCATGGAAAAAGCCAGTCAAACATCAAAAACATTGAGTGGCTACCATGTTCCCTCAAGAGAAAGATGTTGTGGATTGTGATTGGGTTGATCATGTTTATTTTTTGAATGTATCTATTATTATTATTGTGGTCATTGTTGTTTAGTTGTTATTGTTGAGTTTGTTGAATTGGTGTTGTTGTGGTTGTTCATTTAACTTGCGTGCAGTTGAAAGGTCAATTCATTAGGTAAGTTAAGATTTGTGTTGTCTTCTTCTCTAATGATTTGTAAGTTGTGTTTCAATTCTTTTTAAAATCTATTGATTATTTGGCCTTGAATTTAGAAAATTATGAGGATGTTATTCCTAATTGTTTCATGCCTAGTTTGATGTAGGATTTACATTTGTTCTTGAATATTTTCCTCAATTAGATTTTCTTGGATAGGGAGGTTCACTCGGATTTCCTCTAAGACTAATCTTATCTAATCTTCCCTCACACTAGAGCACAACAAGTGCCTACTTGAGAAGATCCAAAGTTTGATTTGATGTTGATCTTTAAATGTTTTATGTCTCATGGTGAAACTCAAGGGCTTGTTTTGATGCATTGAATGTTGAATGTATGCCTCGTGGTGAAATTGAGGGCTTGAAATTTATGTTTTCAAAGGTTTTAAATAAATTTTATAAATGTGATTAAATCTAAATGAATGAATTCATTTTGTATTTTCCCAAACTTATAAAATTTTTTTAACTACTAAATGGCTTTTTGATACAAACCTATATAGTTTTTCCTAAATACACTATTTGAATGTTTTTATGTTTTTGAAGGTTTAATTTTAAAAGGAGTTAATATAATGAAAATAAATTTGTATTTATTCTAAAAAATACAATAAACTCTAATCTAGAACCAGAAAAAGCAATGTAAATAAAGAGAAAACAAAATAGAGCTTTACTTCCTCAAGAGCAGGGGTATTTGTTAATTCCTAATTCTAATACATGAAAAGTGATAAAGAGCCTATAATGGTGCTAGTACTAGACATATGTCATCAAAGGTCCATCTATACGGTAACCTTCTTAGTAGTAATCAAGTTCTTTTCTTGATAACAAGAAAGGGTGGGGGTTTGAGGAGATTTGTAAAAGAGGAAATAAGCACAAAGGATTGTTAAGCATAAAAGAAAAAGGTTCAAATCATATCTAAGAAGCTTTGAAGCTTCTATCCTAAACTAATCTTTGAAGAAACTAGAGTTTCTTAAGATGATATGTGAAGAAGATGATTTGAAGATACTAGAGCTTCTTGAAAATAGAGTCTAAGTTGTGTGGATATCTAAAACTAAATGTAAGAAAGTAAAAGGCTTAAAGTCATGTGAAGAAGCTTGTGATGCAACTTCAAACTGAGAAGAAGATGCTAAATAATGGTGAATGAAAGGGTATTTATAGGTAGAAATTAGAGGGAAGAGAAGAATAGATATGATTGGAAGAATTAGTTAACTAAAAAAGAAATGGAAACTTTTTAGAGAATAAGCAAGTGGATAAGAAGAAAACAAGAAGAAAAATAGAGAATTTACTGAAATAAAACAAGAATAAACTCAAAGAGATTGGGGAAACAAATTAGAAGAGACCAAACTTGATCATGAATTCACAATAGAATAAAGAGAGGAGAGGACAAGTTATCATGAAGAAAAATGTGAGGAAAAATAGGCTAAAAATTAAGAAGGAAAGGTAAAACTAAAAGTTATTTTGCACATCCAAAAATGATAGGGTCACCCCTTTTGGGAAATGGGTCACCTATTTTACTAGGGCTGGTTTCTTCAGTGATGCTAAAACTTAAAGATAGGTCACCCGAGTGACCCATGCTTAGTCTAAGAGGTGACCCTATAGAAGAGGTTGGAAAGGGTCAGCTAAGCGAAACATAGGGCTTGGAAAGTTAGGTCAAAGGTTGAACAAGGTGGACAAAAAGACAAAATGGCTAAAGGCTACATCATCAAGACATGATATGACTAGCAGAAGTATAATCATGTCTTTGAGAGTCATGAGTGGGACCACTACATCATCATCAAACTATTGTGTAGTTCTAACATGATTTTAGTACTTACAACTTCCTACTATATATATTTCATTCCTAGATATAATATTTTGTAAATGTTTATCTAAATACTATAATGTAATCTACACACACACACATATGGTGGTCACTTTATATTGTAAATGATTCCTTTTTCTTATATGATTGCACTACTCTTACCTTCATGTTGAGCTAGAACTAATGGTTGTTTAAATATATTTTCTCATGTTTTCAAAGGAGGATTGGAATTCAATGGTTGCCTTCTAGTTAATGAACTCTCCTTTCTTATCCATTGTCTCCTCTCTTTTCTTTCTCTCTCCCCCTTTATCTTTTTCTCTTTTTATCCCTTCAATTAGATTAGGATAGTTTAGCAATAGTTTAGGTGTAGTTTTAAAAACTCTATGGTTCAAATTTGAGTATTGTAGGTTTGATTTAGAGTATCATAGGCATGATCATCTACATAGATTTCACCAATGTTTTATATCATTGATTTGTTAAAATATGTACTAAAAAACTTATTGGCCTTTGTCTTCCTAGTAGGTGAAATTGTCAAGGTGGTGTCTAAGAACATCATTTAGGAGTTTACTTAATCAGTAGGTGAATAATCACTTGTAGATCAATCCCATTTCATAGGTTCGATTAATGACAATGAATGGTCTCAAAAACAATATGCACAAACTTGTAGATGACATATATGATGATGTGGGTATAATTCTTTGTTTCCTTTAAAATAGAAATGTGTTCTAATGATTTTCTCCTTGTAATCACATGTTAAAATTAATATAATGAGATGAAAACATGTGACACAAACATCTATTCAGTTGACTCATAACAACTAGTAGAAGAATATGGGAAAATTAAAATTTGATCCTTGATAATTTAAATTTTATTTTCATTCCCATACATTGCCATGTGATTAACCATATCAACCTTGAGCCACTTGGAAATGAATCTTGGGGCTCAAATGGTAAATTTGACATCCATGTGAATGCATGGAAGTAAGTGCAAATGAAATTATAATAATGATGAGTAAATGGTGATTTTGTAGATTGATGTAAATGGAGGTAAATCAAGATAAATAAGAACATAACCATGAGCCATGTCCCATGTATGTAAATTATGCAATTAAATATGTTTGTATATATGTATGTATATCTCACGCACACAACACACACACACACACACACACACACACACACACACACACACACAGAGAGAGAGAGAGAGAGAGAGAGAGAGAGAGAGAGAGAGAGAGAGAGAGAGAGAGAGAGAGAGAGAGAGAGAGAGAGAGAGAGAGAGAGTACATGACCATACACTAAATGAGAAGGACGAATATTTTTAAATTGGACACACACTTTGAATTCTTTTTTGAAATAGAGAATCTAACCCATCTTGAGCAATAGATTCAATAGAGATTAAAGTAAGTAAAAATTCAATGGAGTCCATATTTATAACTAAAACGAAGGAGGAGAAAAGAGAGAAAAATGAGAACATGTCTGAGAGTGGTTGTAGAGGCCTCACCAATGAACAACTAGAGAGGTTAATAAGTCTAAATGTAGCTCAAAACTATATATTCTACTTGCAACATACATAAAAAGGAAATAAATTACAAATAAATTAATTTGATAGATATAATTTAACAAAGATGTGCAAATGCCACTATGACAAACTGAAATTATACAATGCAAGAATGCCATAATTAATATTTTGTGGAGTTATAAATTTAATAATTAGATTTAAAATGTATATATAATTTATTCTAGTTTTCTTTATAATATTTAAGATATAGAAAAAACCTGAACTATTAATACGTTGTAGTTTATGCTTTCACACCTAAACTAATGATAAAGGTTAGTAATTATAAGCAAAGGTTAACAATCATAAACAAATTAGCGATAGAAAATCCATCTATATAAATTTGACATTGCTCCAATACACAAATACAAAAATATATAAAAATGTTCCAATCAATGGTAGTATAAATCTTTCCAACTAACCACTTTCAGAGTTCAAACTTACCTATTCAATATAACAGCATAGTATTGTATACATACAAAGGGATGACTACTATAACTACTCGAGGACACAATCCAACCATTAAGATCTAATACTCTCTAACTATTTGAGGGCACGCTATTTATTCTATTATCACGTCTATTTTGAGACCTTCAACCAGTTGCTAATTCATTGTATTTGCCTCCAACTAGCTTAGGATCTGGGGAAAAGTTTTATGTGAAAACCATTAGCTGGGAGAGCCAAGAGTAGATCTGTCGATATTTTTTCAGCTGGGTCAATGGAGCCACTGAAAGTTTTAACAAAATGATGAACGAACAGTAATATCTCCATCTTTGAAAATTCCCATCCCGGGCAAACTCGCTGCCCTGGAGCGAATGGTAAGAAGGTGTAGGGAGCCACATCCCTGCCTTCCTCTTGGAACCGTGAAGGCCTGAATTTGTCTGTCTCAGTGAAATACTCTTCTTTCATATGCGTGCTATAAACTGTCCATAAGATCTGTTTATATCAAACATACATCCAAAAGTCATAATGCTGGATTTAGTTTTAGTGATTTGAAGAAGAAAGAGAAAAAAAAAAAAAAAACGATTTTTTAAGTTATTATGATTGAATCGAATCGATAGAAAATCATTAGAAATCTACAGCTTACTTTCCATCCTTTTGGGATTGTATAACCCTTGTAATCAATATCAGTGATGGCCTCGCGAAATGTTCCAAAATGTGGAGGATTCATGCGCAGTGATTCCTGAACAGCTTGCCATGTATATTTCATATCTTTGAGATCTTCCCAGCTGATTTCTTCTCCATCCTTTTTGTTTGTTATAATTGCCATTTGTTCTGATATACACTTATGGGGTATTAATGGCAGATGCTATTAATAGAAACATATTAAGTTCAAAAAGTAAAAGAAAAGAGCAGGGCTTCGCATACCTTGAACTACTTCTTCATAGCAATCAGGATTGGAAGACAAGAGTTTAAATAGCAAGGTAAGTGTTGAAACAGTGGTCTCATACGAAGCATGAAGAAAACCATTAAAATTGTCGAGGATCTCTTTGTCGGTGAGTGGATTCCCTCTTTCATCTTTGAAGGTGATCAGCACAGAGAGTAAATCTTGATTGGTAGTCGCCGTGCCTGAACGCAAATCGATTCTTCTCTTTTCTATTAAAGAAGAGAGAATTTGATCGGTGATGGAGTGTGCTTCAAGTGCTCTCCGGAAACGAGTTCCTGGAAAGTCGAGCGGAATAGACAAAGATCCAGCAATTACAGTTTCCAGAAGATGACGGAGTCGCATTCTTTGAGAATCGTCGCTAATATCGAAAAACAAGCTGGCTGCGACTGAAAAGATAAGCTCCTTCACCAAAGGAAGCATCTTCACTTGGGATTTTCCATTCCATCTTTCTGTGATATGACGTTGGATTTCGAAACTCATTTTAGACAAATAATTCTGTAATGCTAGAGGACCCAGGCAGCGAGCAAGTGCGGCACGCAAGCGGAGATGCTCCTTTCCCCTTTTGGCTCCAATGGCTTCAGATCCGAGCAGTTTAATGAAAGACTTGGGCCATGACATCTGCACCAGCTTGTCCTCGTTGGATAGAGCCAAACGGTTTCCATCGGCGCCGTACAGTACTACGGTGGGATGCCCCACTAGTGATGTCTTGAAAACATCACCGAATTTCTTCACTCTCTCATCGAAAAACTGTTGAGGCGTGCCTGATCGAAGTGCCCGCAGGAATTGTAATGTCTCACCAATCACAGGGAACCCTAATTTTCCTGGGGGAATTTTAAGAGAGGATTGGCTCTTCCGACGGTTTATAGAGAGAAGAAGAATGCCCAGAATGGCCGAGACGGTAATAGAAAGAATTGCAGGGGAAGGCTCCACCCGAATGAAATTCGAAACTCTGCATCCTAGAAAATTCAAAACCTCCATTTCGATTACAAGAAGGGAATATGGTGGAGCAGAGAGATTATCAGTGATTGAAGGAATGAATGTGAGTGCCTTCTCAAATAGCAGTGTTATCACGGATTAAGGAATACTGTTTAACGGTCACAATCGGTAACAGATTCGAATCTATTCTCCATTCAGTTTAAAAATATATTCATATGAATCACACGGAAGTGCCATGGACCTTAAGCAAATTATTTAATATTTTTCTTCTATATTATTTTCAATAAAGTCTAGGCCACGTAGATTCCCATGTATTACACTTCACTGGAACCCTGCTGCATGACGTTATTACCACAGGAATATGGGCCCTTTGCTCTTTGACTTAAAATTTTATTTATCTATTTATGTATGAGTGATTTTGGATTTAAGTGTGTATCTTTTTCAATACCAACTATTTATTTATAGTTATTTGTCATAATACAGTTCCAGAATCTCTTAGTTTTGTCGGTTCCCTTTGTCACTTTGAGATCCATCACTCTTCACACTACGTTCCATGTAATGGGGGTGTACAACATTATTTAAAATTTTTTTTTTCCATACCAACTATTTATTTATAGTTATTCTCCATGTCTTTGATAATAAAGTCCCAGAATTTCTTAGTTTTTTAGGTTCCCTTTATCACCTTGAGACCCATCACTCCTCACACTACGATCCATGTAATGGGGGTGTACAACATTATTTTAGAATTTTTTTTTAATATTTCATAGGAATTTTTATGTCCAATAGTGCACTTTTATATTAAAAATATAAAAATACAATACACAATTCAAATAAAAGACGGGTGGGATGGAAACACACCCAAAAGTCAATGGTGAAACAATTTTTATGTTTGTAGGAATTTGAAGTTCATTCATAGTTAGAGTTATTTGAAATTGAAATTAGCATTATTCTTGATGTTTACAAATATTTACAAAGGATAGTGGGAATGAAAGTAGAGTCTGTTATGATAGGTTAAGAGAGAACATCAAGAGTGTTTAAAACATTTAAAGCATCTCTATACACGGAATAAAATAGAATAAAAATATGTGCAATAATAAGGTTCAAAATTAAGATAGTTGTGAAAGAAATTCATAGTACAAGTGCTTTTATTATGGAGAATTTGCCACACTATATGTCTCCTTAGTTTTCACATGTTATGTTTGGTGTCACCATTATCTGAATGCCTCAATTATTGACTTGGTCTAGAATGTAAGGGACTATGAGATGCATGCTTTGAGCCACTAAAAGAGTTGATTGAAATGAAGAAGGAAGTTGTAATTTTAGTTGGTGATCAAAATTGTTGTCCATATTCCTATAGCAAACACTCAATATTTAGAATAGGGAATGCATGACAACCTAGCAAAGGAGACACAACTAATCACTGGACTATCATTGTTAAGAGACCAATTACTAAGAGAGGGTAGTTCTTCTCCACTTTACACTCTACTTAACTTAGGAGGGTGTTCTTAGAGGCCTTCAACATGGCAATTAAAGAGAAATACCAATAACAATTTAGGTCCTACCAACAATACCTCATGTATAGGTGGAGTCACACTATACTAGTTGATAATGAAAGATCTTATAGACTTCTACTCAAGTAGATGAAATGACAAGTTGCATATGCACCAAAAGATATGAACAAAAAATATATCCTTTCAAGTGAATCTCCTTAACCATGCCTATTGTATATGTAAAATGAATCTTGATGATGCCACATGGATAACTAATAAGGTAACCATTTTCCTACAAACATACTCAAGATACAACTTGAGCACCTTAGAAAAGATCACATGATGTGCACACATAAGGGGATAGATCTAACAACAAGTGCATTGTGAGCAATACAAAATTGAATGATAATTATTGCTTGTTAGTGTTGGGGAGATTTTATCTACTACCATTTAAGAAGTCACTATGCATCACTTGAGCACAATCCTCAAAGCATGTAGCCTACATAGGCACCAGACCCACCATGAACTAACTCACTACACCTTCACTCAAAATAATCTCACCATGCATCACAGAATTTGCACTCAACTGCCACATGCCTACCAACACACCAAGCACTAACCAACTAAAACATGCCTCGAGAACTGCCCAACTATAGAACAAAAATAATCATATGGCAAAACATAAATTTATGTGTACTAATGTTGAAAAGAGGAGGACAAAACTAAATCTTGTAGCTCCCTTTTGAGTTGAAACACTCAAGATGTATTACATATGAAACACATAAATATTTAGGTCTGTGATTTTGATTGAAAATTAAAAAATATGGTGAATAATTAGATAGGCTAATCAACTTTATTTCACACACTATAAAATTAAAAACCTCATAGTCCATATTCAATATTACTCTACATGTTAGCCATATTGGGTACTTTAAGATGAAACCTGAATGTCTCAAACTCACTTGGTTTAAAATCACTTACTTGGCTACATGGTTTATCAAAATAGAAACTTTCATCATACAATTTGTATTAGCTCTATTTTGTTGTTCCTCATGGTCATCTAAATAGGGAAGTTCACCATCTAGCACACATGTATTTAGGTCCTAGTTGAAATTTTTGTATTCAAGTACAACATTGATATCATCAACAAAAAGACCTTGACCTTCATCAAAACAAAAGACCTCATTTTCAACAATGTTCACATCATCCTTTGAAATATTTAGTAACATGAATGCGTTATTTCTCACAAGATAGTAGACTCATACTCATTTGTGTCACAAGAGTAAACCCAATCTATTTGTATTCAAAACAACTTCAATAATAAACAATAGTCTAACAAGTTTAGTGCAAACTAATATGCTTTCATACATGGTTATAGGACATCCATTAGTAAATATGAAATCAAACTCACTAACAAATGCAACTAATTAAATGTCACTTGTAGTTTTAAATTGTTTCATCATGAAAGCCTTTGCAATAGATATTCCACAAGGTATTTAACATACATCACACCAAGGCAATGAGTGAGCACACACTAAAGCTTGATCAATAGCATCACATGTATTACAATCATTTTCAAGCAATCCTATAGATTGAGTTTCCAATGATAGAGGGTGAGTATGACTAACATTCTTGGATGACATATTTAAACAAGCTTTGAGATGTTAGAAACAAGATAAAAGGTACAACAAAAATAATGAATAATATAGAGTTTAAATATAATTAAGATGTGATTAGGCTAGTAAACATTGTCATCAAAATAATGAAGAAGCAAGTAGAAATTAGTAAACTGATAAAATGTAAGTCATAACACTAGATATATGTGGAGAAACCCTTTTGGGAAAAAACCACCACCAAAGAGATACTGATCTTGTATTAATCTTAAGATCAAGATTACACCAATACAATCCACTCTATCTTTTTCAACCTATTAGTATTCTAGTAGCCTAAGAGTACTCAACCTACATAACAATCTCCTTTTTCTCTCTAAAACCCCTAATGCATGTGCATATATTAATAATAAACTCAAAAAAGTATTTTTACAATACCATAGGCACCAGAACCATTGGTCAATAAAGCAACTCAGAAAACACCCCAACCCCCCTCTAGTAGTGGGGAGTGAACGGTGGGGGACTTCACCTCATAATCATCATGCAAAATATATTAGTCCTCATGAGTGTCCAAGTACACAATCATTACACATAGGATAGCAAGGTGAATATCACACTAAATCCTAACATGAGAACCTAAGGTTCTCATGAAAACTAATTGCTAGACTATAAACTTGTTCAAGATTTACAACTTGGGTCTTATCTCTTGAAAGGAAACCTGTAACATCCATTCTAATAAACTAGAATAAAATAATATTGTTTTAATAAATCAATATGGAAAAAGAGAATGAATTAAAATTTTCCCATAAAATACAACTCAAGAAGTAGATAAATTTCATTAATTATATAATTAAATATCATTACAACAACTAGTCAAACAACTTACAAATACTACTAAGTCCTTTACAACATCTAGCCATGTATAGGCTTATAAGAAAATAATTTCACACCATACAATGTCCTTGATACAATACCATATCTTCGACACTGAACCTGGTAGAGAGATCATCATCAATGTGATTTACCACCCAGCCACAAGGCTCAAGCCTCCCCAGTCTAACTCCTGAATGGAGAAGCCCAACCATTTCTGAGGGGTCTAGCAAATTGAAGCTAGCATGCATGAAGGAATCTGGTGCAACATGATATATCAAACATTTATAGCATGTATAATATATATATATATATATATATATATATATATATATATATATATATATATATATATATATATATATATATATATATATATATATATATATATATATACCTATATCGTGCTATGATAGAAAGTGAAAATAAAATCAAATAGTAATTAAACTAAATTGATTAACAAGATTTGGCCAAAGCATCTTTTTAAGCCATGTTCGACTAGATAGATTACGAATAGAAGTCTACACTTCTCTGCAGCTCCATATTCGGCACTCGTCCATGCTGATTCTCTTACTTAACTTATAGAAATGACAGAAGTAGTGAAACAAAATACAGTTTCAATCAATCATACAAGATGCATTCATTAATTGCAAAACAACCTTTAAAAGGAACATTCAGGATAATCATTTTATCCATACTATCCAACCAGGAAGTATTTGATAACATAGGAGTCATTTTTCATCATTTAGATACTATTTTCTAAATAAGATAAACACATTTTCAAGAAATAAATGGATTATCACAATGGTCCAAAATTACACAACCCACTATGGAAGGAGATTCACCTCAATCATTCTAGTTCAAACCTAAGGATTCACAAAGCATAGGATACAATACAATATGAGGTCTTAGTTAAGATTATTTTCTTTGTTAATGATGATGTTGAGATTAAACATATCAAGGTTAATCAACCATCTACCCTATATGGTAACATATCACTAATGAATTGAGTAAGAGAGGACTGAAAGAACAATTCATCCATTATCAATATGTAAGATATGACATGATCGAAATTCATAAATTTGGAAACGTGAAGCTAATGGAATACATTACATTTCCCTATCACTGCTATCATGGAGTCTAAACTTCATAGATAAAGAGAAAATTGAACAATAATATACATTACACAAATATAAACATTAATTATCATAAATAATAGTTACATGACTATAGACCAATTATTAACATTGCTAACTGAGCAATTATCTAAACTTACTATAAATTAACTTGTTCGACTAAAAACAAAACTAACTAAACTAAATGCATTGTTATAACTAAATGACCAATATAGAAAACTTCAAGAATCTATACTATCTTTAAAGTCATACTCTAAGTTTGCCAATAAAATGAGTTTAACTAAAATCATCAAGAGGTAATTATTGTGGACAATATTATTTAGGGAGATAGAGAATGGAGAGAGAAACATCATACAACACCGTTTACTCCAAAGGTTCTTCTCTCTAAAACTTTCTAGGATTCAAGAGTATGGAATTACATTTAACTAGTTTGATGAGCATCTCAAATTCAGTCCTAAGGTAAACAAAAGTCTCTAAGAACTTTAAACAACTAGTAAACTAGTCCTATTAATATCAAAATGATCCAACCTAAAACATAGTTCTTCTAGAGGTGTCTACTCCTCATAATGATTACCATGCTGATTAAAATCACTTAGCCTACACTCTACACTAGTCTTACATGTGTGAATCAAAACAAGCATTCTAAACATGTTAACATACCAATTTGAAGATTAGAATAAATAAAATAATTAAAAACATAAATATATTATAATAGAAAACATTTTAAGTAATTCCTATCTGAAGTATAAATTAAAAAAATATCTTAAATGTATAGTTTCTATGTCTAAATACTAATTCCAAAACAAATAGAAGACTTACCCTTCTGCTAATTTCATTCCACGATATATTAAGTCCTAAAGAAAAAGTTTGAAGATGGATATTCTAAAGAGGGTTAAAGGTAGAAAAAGCTTTCTTAGGAATATGAACTAACATTTTATGTCGACGATCTTCAAGCAATGGATTGGCTAAGTCATAATCCCAATAAACATAGTTAACAATTGATACACAAGAATAAAAGATAAGAATACATTACTAATCTGATTTTAAACCCATATCGACCAAGTCACCCACAGGTGAATCGACTCATACTATTTGAAGAATGAAAGATAAGAAATTGATACCTACGAGATAAATGAATAAAACCATGAATATAGGACAAACTCCAAGTGAATTACAATATCCTTAAAGGAAAAAGCCATTAATTGGAGGATTGGACAGCAGATGAGATAGTGTTGAACTAAGAGGAAGCCTTTCATGAAAGATTAAACAAGCTATTTCCTCAGACCATAAAGAACAAGATCCAAATTGTTAAGAGGTATGGTATACCTTCTAATAATAACATTTCTAAACCTTGTCTGAGAAAAAAGATATCATGCCACCAATAACTAAAAGTTCAAAAGTGAAGATCACAAGGTAAATTTGCTAAACTTCACCAAACAGTAATATGAATCTGAATTTCAGGGATTAAAAAAAAAGAAAAAAGATTTAGAAAAAAGAAAGAAAAGAACAATAGAAGGAGCGTAAAAGGTGTTAGGAATAGTTAAGATTGTCTAGAAAATGATAAGATATTTCTAGAAGTCTTCCATAAAGTTGTTCTAGAAAAGAACATTCTAGGTTATCTAGAAGGGTAGAATCTTCTAGTTGTTTTAGAAAAGAACACTCTTGGATTTTAGAGTTATCTAGAAAGCTAGAAGCTTCCAGGCTTCAAAGAATATGTAGCTATATATATGTGATTGGAGAGAGCTGTTGGGCAGAACATTTTTGGATGTAATGCAAGCTAGATAAATATATTTTTAAGTTATCTAACTCTATTTTGCTCTGTTTCATCAGTTTATTACTGTTGTTTTATTGTGTTTTGATTTATGGGTCTATTTTACATGGTATCAGAGCCTGATTTAGCTAGAATTTTTTTCCAGGTTCAACTAGAGATTTAGCTAGAGGTTCAGCTAGAAATATAATGCTAGAGTGATTTGTTTGTAGGGCTGATAAATTGTTGGAGTGATATTTTGTTTACAGGGTTGTTATATTGCTGGAGTGATATTTGTTTGAAGACTAGTTTTTTTGGCTAACATGGGCTCTACAAATGAAGTGTTGCCAATATTTGATGGAAGTGGTTTTGTAGATTAGAAGATTCTAGTCAAGAATGCTTTGAGAGAAAAGGCTCTATGGAGGATAGTGAATAAGGAAATTGGAGAACCCCAAAGTGAAAAAGAAAAGGAGCTATGGAAATGCAAGTTGGAACAAGATAGAAGTATTATTGGTAAAGCTTTAAGCCCCAATCTTAATAGAAGATTTGTTGATACTGATAATCCAATAAAGTTGTGGGAAACTTTAGAAAAAGATTATAAAGATGCAAATATTGCTAGCATATTTAGTATAGAAGAAAAAATAGTGAATTTAAATCCCCCTGATTTTGAAAAAATGATTGATTACTTCAATGAAGTTACTTTTTTAAATGCTCAGCTGAAGAAAATAGGTATTGAATATGCAAAAAAAGATTTTCAGTTGATTGCAATGGTTGAAAGTAAGCTTCCCCAGCCCTACAAGGTATTTAAGGAATCAAGGAAAAGGGTTCTCCAACTAACCCCCAATGCCCCCTAGCAAACTTTTGATCAATTTTGTAAGTCTGTTTTAGATGAAGAGGTTCAGCTTATTAAAGAAGGATATATTATGAAGAATCACACATATGTAGCTAAGAGTAAATTTACTAGATATGATGGAATGAAGAATTGCAAAGGAAATAATAAATTTCTAAATAATGATGGTTCTAACCATTTTTCTAGAAATAATGCTATAGAAAAGCAAGTTGGAAGGAAACTGATTATTTGCAGGTAATGTGGAGGTGAAAATCACATGGAGAAATTTTGTTTGAAGAAGAGGGACAATGAAAGGCAGCAATACAAGCCCAAACAAGAAAGGTTTAAGGATGGCAAGAAAGATAGACAATACTTCGCAGCCATCTCTCTAAAAAGGCAAGAGAAATCAAATAAGGAGGTAATTGCTAGACCCAAAAGTAGTGTTAAGGGGGGATACTTTGCTTCAGATTCTAATAAAGAATGGATTTTAGATTCAGGGGCATCATTTCACATGACTGGGGATAGATCTTTGTTTATTGATTTTTATGAAGGAAAGAATTCAGATCAAAAAATTACTATTGGTAATAAAATGAGATTTCCAGTCTTAGGGATAGGGACTGTTAATGTAACAAATGGGTCTTTAAAAAATATTTTTCTGGTTGAAGGATTAGGGGTGATTCTTATTTCAATATATAAAATTGTTCAAGTTGGATATGAGTTTTTTGTCACTACTGATCAAGTTATTGTTAGAGATAGAAGAGACCCAAGCAATATAATTGCTATTAGTAGAGTTGATCATAAAGAGAGTCTATTTAAATTTGTGGGGTTTGTTGATGATGAATATACACTCTCTCATGTTTTTTTGCTTAGGCTGATTATATGTCAAAACTTTGGCATGCTAGACTTGGACATATAAATTATAAAAAATTATAAGATATGGTTAGAATGGATATGGTTAGTGGATTAACAAAAATTTTAGCATCTGAAGGTGTGTATGAAGGATGTGTGTTAGGAAAACATCATCAGGATCCTTTTGATTTAGGAAAAGCATGGAGAGCTAATTATCCATTACAACTCATTCATAGTGATCTACGCGAACTAGGCTATCCTTCAATTTCAGGTGCCAGGTACCTTCTCACTTTTATTGATGATTATAGCAGGAGACTATGGGTTTATTTTCTTGAAAGGAAAAATGAAGTATTTGAAGTTTTTCAAAAGTTCAAGGCATTAGTTGAAAATCAAAGTGGGAAAAGAATTAAGCTAAGTTACCGAATTCGCCCCTGTCCTGGCCGGATGTGGGTACAGTTCGCACCAGGTTCATGGTTTAGTGCAGTTCGCACCGGGTACGTGGTTCAGTGTTGTTCACCTATGGGTGCAGATAGGGTGTGCCCAAAACAAGCCAGGTGCATCTCGGATGAACCCGGATAGTCCAGAGGCGAACCTGGGGCCCAGAAAGTGCACCCAGGGTGAACCCAGGCCGAACCCACCCCAACAAACGGCCAAGTCAATTGTGTTTTTATTTTTTTTACATTTTAAGCATAGTTCTAAAACTCGCCAGGACACGGTGACAACATATTTCAAAATACATTTAAGTATAAGTTTTATATTGAATTTCTTATACTTTAAATATTTTGAAATATATTGTCATGATGTTTGAGATAGGTTCCAGATCCATGGGATTTAACATGTGGATTCTAGATTTTGGAGGATCCATCAGATTTCAAACTTAACCAATTTTTCAGGGTTTCAGGGTTTCAGACTTAGCCAAATTTAGGGTTTTGGTTGCACACAAAAAGAATAGAGGACAAATCACTGGATCCTATTGATTTGGATGAGATAGATCCTATTAATTGGTCGAGTTTTCTCTGAGTTTTTGTTGACTTGTCAAAACACAAATACTCTCCATTGTGATTGAACTCACATATTTGTTTGCAGCTTGAGAGGAATTAGAGCACATACTCTTTCATCCACTCAATAAAGTGCAACTAATTGCACTCAAAAAAGATAGAGAACTTAGTGTATATGCATTCCAACTTGTGCCTCCTTTCTCACAAACAACATGGCTATAAGGAAGGGGAATCAAAGTTGTGGGATATCAAGCCAGAGCAAATTGACATGGATGCTTCTACTTCCCATTCCCAACATGTTCCACTTGAGGGATCAGAGAGTGAGCACACTTTTTCAGCAAGTGGCAGTGGTGTTGGTTGTGGCTCTTCAAATGATCCTGCTAATGTCCAAGATGATGATAATGATGATGATGTGTAGGATTTAGCAAATCCATATGATTGGTGACATTTGTCATTTGACATTGAAAATTGATTGTTGAACTTGATATTATTATTTTGAATCTTGTTATTGAACTTGAAGTTCAAGTTTTATGTTTTATGATATTCACGTTTATGGTGGTTTTGTTGATTATATGATGCTATGTGGTGTTTTACACTTTATTCTTGCTTTTCTACACTTTCTTTATATATATATATGACCCCAAAAACAAACCCAACCCCCCCCCCCCACCCCCCCCCAAAAAAAAAAAAAAAATTGTTCGAATCCACAGACCGAACCCTCGAACCTAAACCAAAACCAAAACTGGTAAATTAGGAATTAAGTGTTTAAAGATGGATAATGGGGGTGAATATTGCAATTATGCATTTGAGTCATTTTGTAAAAATTATGGTATTATGGTGCAAAGAACAGTTCCTTATATTTCTCAACAAAATGTGGTGGCTAAATGAATGAATAGAACTCTTTTAGAAATGCCTTGTTGCATGTTGCATTTTAAAAGTTTGCATAATAAATTTTGGGGTTTGGCTATTTCTTGTGCTACATATATTGTGAATAGAATCCCCACTAAAGCCCTCCCAAATATCACCCCTGAAAAAGCATGGAGTGGTAGAAAGCCCCACATTGGGTATTTTAAAATATTTGGGTGCATTGCTTGGGCACACATTCCTAATGAAAAGAGGAAAAAGTTAGAACCAAAGAGTTATAAGTGTTTGTTCATGGGTTATAATGAAGAATCAAAGGCTTACATGTTATATGATTTGACAACAAGAAAGGTCTTTATTAGTAGAGATGTAAAGTTTGATGAGCATTCACAACTTACAGCCACTTCCTCTCACTCTACAACAACAAATGCTTCTAATTTTTTAGGTATTTTAGAAAGAAATGAAGCTAATATTGATGAGGATGAGGTGAGCACTACTATAAATGATGATAATACTATTGAAAATAAAACTACTAATGCTTGTAATCAGCCATTTTCTACAGGTAGTGATGATGAAGAAGATGACATTTCAACTAGACAAAAAACAAGGAGTGTTGAAGAAATATATAAGCAATGGTCAAAGATCTACGCGAGGAATGGTAGTGCTCTCATGGTCAAAGTATTACAAGTAAATGACCTAATCTCATATGAGCAAGCTAGAGGAAAGAAAGAATGGGAGCAAGCCATGAAAGCGGAATATGATGCACTATTAGAAAATAAAGCTTGGGAACTTTTGGCCCGCCCCCAAGGTAAAAATGTTATTAGTTGCAAATTGGTTTACAAAATAAAATTTAAATCAGATGGTGCTATAGAAAACATCATTGTTTGCTAAGGGGTTCAATAAAAAAGAGGGTGTTGATTATGAAGAAACATTTGCTCCTGTCATTAAAATGAATATAGTTAGAAATATTATTTTGTTGGCTACAAGGCTTGGATGGCATATTCATCAAATGGATGTTAAAAATGCTTTCTTAAATGGAGATTTATATGAAGAAATATATATGGATCAACCACCAGGTTTTGTGGATCAGCAACATCCTAATCTTGTTTGGAGATTAAAGAAGTCATTTTATGGTCTTAAACAAGTGCCATGAACATTGAATGAGAAGATTGATAGGCATTTTCAACTTCATGGATTTAAGAGATGTAAGTCAGATCCAAATCTTTATGTGAAGAAAGTTCAAGATGATATTCTTTTTGTTACAATTTATGTAGATGATTTACTCATTGTTGGACCGAATATTGGGCTAATCAATGATTTAAAATTAGATCTTAAGATGACATTTCATATGAGTGATTTGGGTGAACTAAACTATTTTCTTGGATTACAAATTTCTAGATTACTTGATGGATTCTTCATCTCACAATCAAAATATGCTTTGGACCTTTTAGCAATGTTTAACATGCTTGAATGCAAGCCAGTATCTACCCTGTTTCAATCTAGAGTCAAAATTACAAAAGAATGTACTTCCTAGAGTGTTAATGCCACTTTATATAGACAACTTGTTGGTAGCTTGGTTTATCTAACTCATACTCGACTAAATATTTGTTTTGTAGTCAATCTTGTATCTAGATTTATGCAGGCACCTAAAGAAAGTCATTCGTTGGCTGTTAAGAAAATTTTACGATACATCCGTGGAACCATACACTTTGGCATCTTCTATAACTATAAATCTTCAATTTACTAATTCAGATTGGATTTACTGATTCAGATTGGGGTGGTGATATAAATGATAGAAAATCTACCGGTGGTTATGTTTTCAATCTTGGATTAGACCCTATTGCATGGAGCAGTAAAAAACAAACAACTACATCATTATCTTCATGTGAAGCAGAATATAGAGCAGCAAAAGAAGTAGGCAAGGAAGCAGCTTGGATTCAAAATTTTCTATTTGAGCTTGGTTTTCTACAAAGTTCTACTAGTACTATGTATTGTGACAATCAAAGTAACATACAGGTTACCAACAATCTAGTTTTTCATGCTAAAACAAAGCATATTGAGATTGATGTTCACTACATTTGGGATCTTGTTCAAGCATCCATTGTCAGAATTCAATTTTGTCCAAGTGAAGAACAAGTAGCTGATATATTTATTATGAGTATGACCGAAGCCAAATTCTTAAAATTAAGAGGCATGCTTGGTATGTTAGAGGTGAACATTAAGCGGGGATAGTAGTATAATGTTCCCCTCTCCTTTCTATTCTCTTTGTATTCTCTTTGTATTATTCTAGCCAATCTTAAGGGGGGATGTTAGGAATAGTTAAGATTGTCTAGAAAATGACAAGATATTTCTAGAAGTCTTCCATAAAGCTGTTCTAGAAAAAAACATTCCAGGTTATCTAAAAAGGTAGAATTTTCTAGCTGTTTTAGAAAAGAATATTTTAGAATTTTAGAGTTGTCTAGAAAGCTAGAAGCTTCCAAGCTTCAAAGAATATGTAGCTATATATGTGATTGGAGAGAGCTGTTGGGCACAACATTTTTGGATATAATGCAAGCTAGATAAATATATTTCTGAGTTATCTAACTCTGTTTTGCCCTGTTTCATCAGTTTATTACTGCTATTTTATTGTGTTTTGATTTCTGGGTCTGTTTTACAAAAGGAGGCGCAAGCATAGCACATTAATAAGAACTAAAAGAATCCAGAATTGCTCGCTGAAACCTCAAATTAGGCATGGTACAATATTGAAGGGTTTATAGCACAAGATGAGGCATAACGAAACTTAAAACTCATATCGAATCATTAAATTTAATCGGTCCCAGAAAGGCGCAAGAGGAAAAACACAAGAGCAGGTGAATAGACAAATACAAAACCCTTGCCATTCAATAATCCGGAGTGTAGTAGCGAAGACTAAGTAAATATATCCAAAACTGTGGATAGTACAAATTGGTGTCTTTTACCACAATGGTTAAATATCTAGTGGAATGTATGGTTAGAGGAAATACAGAAAATAGATTTGGTATATATGCTTGAATGAAATCAGCAGGTGAAAAGAGAAGGTGCATACAAAATGTAGAAGCAAAGTTTCAGCACATACTGCTTGACAAAAGCTCCAGAGATCCCTTTCGAACTTCCAATGAAGGCAGGATTCACACAAACGGAATTGAGATAATCAAACAATTGTAATAGATATGCATAGAGCCCTTCGGCCATGCTATAATTGAAAGTAAAGCACTTATTAGATTGTTGAAAAGACTTCAGCTACATTCAAGCAAATGCAAAGCAAAGTTTGCAGGTTATACACAATATGGAATTATTGATAAGGCTCTAGAAACCTTCGAGCAAAAGCTAAAGCAACTGGCAAGTGTAAATTTGGGCCTTACCTATGCCAACATTCTTGCGGCTTGCACAAGGCTTAGGAGAGACTTAGATTTGTTAGGACTGAAAGTCAAACTCAATTGCAGAAAAAGAAATAAAAACAACGCACAGATGTAATTAGAAAGCAAATAGAAAATGAGACACCAGATTTATCATGGTTCACCAAACTTGGCTACATCCACACTGAGCAGAGGAATTGTATTGATAATAAATTGTGTTTTACAATGAGATATCAAGCATATATAATGCTTCGTTATACATCACAAGAGGAATGTGAAAGGACAAGCAATTGGCGGGAAAAGTAATGTGTCCGTTGGTCTTCATTTCCTTACAATCTCCCACTTGAAGGTCAATGGATGCTGCAACTCGCCAATCATTCCCCTGCTCTAAACTTCTGATTACTTCTTCTTAACTAGACCAAGAGAAGTCCTGGCACATTTGAACTTCTCTTTGGGAACAACCTTGGTGAAAATGTTTGCCGGATTGACCTTTGTGTCAATTTTTGCAACTTGTAACTTGCCCTCTTCAACGACATGATGAATGAAATAAGCATGTATGTCAATATGCTTAGAACGACACTAAGATGAATGATTATGAGCCATAAAAATGGTGCTGCGACTATCACAAAATAAAACATAGTCACTTTGTTGACATTTCAAATCACCAAACAACTGCTGTAACCAAATCATCTCCCTAGCACCGTCGAAAAGAGCCATGTACTCAGCTTTGGCAGAAGAAAGAGCAACAGAATGTTGCAGCCTTGAGACCCAACTAATGGAAGCTCCAACAAACATAAAAACATAGCCAGTAGTAGATCTCCGCTTATCTAAATCTCCGGCAAGATCAGAATCAGTGAAACCTTGCAGCTGTGCCTTATTGCCACCAAAACAAAAAGCATAATCAGAAGTACCTTTACGATACCTTAATATCCATTTGACAGCTTCCCAATGAGGCTTACCGGGATTGCTCATGAACCTGCTCACAACTCCCACTGCATGAGCAATATCAGGACGAGTGGAGATCCTAGCATACATAATGCTACCAACAGCCGATGTATAAGGAACACCTTGCATAAACTCTTTATCCTCTTGTGTTTTTGGACACAAATCAGAAGATAAATGAAAATGGGCAGCAAGAGGAGTAGAAACAACCTTTGCATCAGCCATACCAAATCTGTCTACAACCTTGTCAATGTATGCCTTTTGTGACAACATGATCTCCTTCTTTTGTCTATCCGTAGTGATGGTCATTCCAAGAATCTTCTTGGCTGGGCCTAAGTCTTTCATAGTAAATCTCTTAGCTAATTGAGACTTTAATTCAGAAACAATCCTCATACTTGTGCCGGCTACCAACATGTCATCAACATAGAGCAAGAGAATGACAAACTCACCATTAGGAAGTCGCTTATAGTAGACACAAGGATCTGATTCACATCTCAAGAAGTTATGCTCAGTCATAAAGTGATCAAACTTGAGATACCATTGGCGTGGGGCTTGCTTGAGCCCATACAAGATGCGCTTCAATCTGCAATAAAGATGTTCAAGTCCCTATTTCTTAAATCCTTCTGGCTGTTCCATGTACAGTTCTTCATCAACATCACCATGTAAAAATGCTGTCTTGACATCCAACTGATCAAGTTCAAGATCCCAAACTGCAACCAAACCCAAAACTGCCCGGATTGTGGTCATTCTCACAACTGGTGAGAAAATCTGATTAAAGTCTATGCCTTTCTATTGATCATACCCTTTGACAACCAGTCTAGCGCAATAGCGCTTGTTGCCTCCATCTTCCTCTTTCAACTTGTATACCCAACGATTCTTCAAGGGTCTTCGATTAGGCAGAAGTGGCACTAAATCCCAAGTATTATTAGCTTGCAATGAACTCATTTCATCTTGCATCGCCTCTTGCCACTTCGAAGAATCAACTGCCTTGCAAGCCTGTTTATAGGTAGCTGGTTCAGGTTGATCAGAAATCAATGATTCTGGCTGTGCCTCCTCTGAATACAACAATTCATAATCAGAAAATTTTGAAGGACATCTCCTCTCCCGGGTAGACCTCCTTAACTGAGAAGGCTCCTTTTGCAAATTTGAATCATCCAGATTCATTCTGTGTAACCAGTTTTGAATATTTGCTATGTCATTTTGCAAATTAGCCTTGTTTTGAACAATGTCTTCATGACTCTGCCTCTGAACACTTCCTTGTTGCACAGTCTCTTGCATCTGTATATTTCCTTGTACTATTTCTCCAATGTTCTGCCCCTGCACACCAATCGGCTGAGGCAACAGAAATTGAGAATGTACTGGAGGTAGCATATGGGCCATATGAGGCTGCATAGTAGAACAAGATTGACTTGGCTGCGTTTGGTTTAGAGAAGGCTGCATAGGAGTGAAAGGCAGTGCACTTGTGTATGGGGGCAGTGATAAACTAAAAGGAGGCAACAAATGACTTCCACCATCAGCTGCAGACGTGCTTTGACAAAGCTGTGTGGAGTTTGAAATGAGCTGGCATCCAGTTTGCTGAGGATGCTGATCATTATATGACAGCTACATACATATAACTGGAGGCAGCGAATGAGTTAGGGGGGGCAGCAATGTCACTGTAGGAGGTGACATTGCATTTAGAGGCAGTGTTTGATCATTAAGAGGCTGCGTAGGACTTGGGAGACACTGCATTGGATGGGAGGGAGGCAACGATGACATCATAGGCTGCGTTGGGACTTGTGGGGTCAACATTTGACTAAGTGGCAATGATTGGACAGGGTGCACACTAATATGTGGAGGGACGCTAGAACCCAAAGACTGTGAACATGTAGTCAGAGGCTGAGAAAAAGAAACACCATTGTCAAACAAATCAACCTTAACATATTCTTTTGAAGATGTACTTTCTCTGTGCAAACCTGGGAAAACTCTTTCGTTGAAGACAACATCCCGACTGCAAGTGACCTTTTTGGCAACGGGATCCCACAACCTGAATCCATACTGATCCTCGCCATACCCAACAAAGATACACTTTTGCGACTTGGGATCCAATTTGGATCGTTTCTTAGGAGGAATAAGAACAAACGCTTCACATCCGAACACCCGTAGATGACTAAAGAAATACGCTTGCCCATCCACCTTTCCTCGGGAATGTCAAGATTTAACCGAGATGAGGGAGCTCAATTAATGAGATAAACTGCAGTGTTGCAAGCTTCTGCCCAGAATTCTTTTCCCAGTCTAGCATTGGAAAGCATACACCGTACTTTTTCCAAAATTGTTCTGTTTAGCCTCTCCGTAGCCCCATTTTCTTGCGGTGTATAAGGAACAACTTTGATTCTTCGAATACCATTGTCAGCACAAAAACTATCAAACTCTAGTGAACAAAATTCGCCGCCATTATCAGTTTGCAAACACTTGATATTATGCCCACTCTGATTTTCAACTAGAGCTTTAAAAATTTTGAACTTGCTGAACACTTCAAATTTTTTGTTAAGCATAAAAATCCAAACTTTCCTAGTGCAATCATCAAGGAAAGTTAAAAAATAATTAGCACCTCCAAGAGAAGTTACCTCAGTTGGCCCAAAAACATCTGAATAAACCAGCTCCAAAGGTGAGGTGTTCTTCTTATGACCCGTCTTTATGAAGCTGATCCGCTTCTGCTTGCCGTAGAGACAATGTTGGCAAAAATCCAAATCCACGGATTTCAACCCCGGTAGTTGTTCTCTTTTGATCATGACTTCAAGACCTTTTCTACTCATATGTCCAAGCCATTGATGCCACAGCTCAGTTTCGTTGTCCGTCACTGTCATAGCAGCTCCCACTTGAGAGTCATTCTCAAAAACATATAAACTACCCTCTCTATTTCCTTTGGCAATCTGCATGACACCTTTAGTAACCTTCCATGAATCTGGATAGAAGGTAGTATTGCAGCCTTGTGAGAACAATTGGGTTATAGAAATCATATTCTTTTTCAGTTTTGGGACATGCCTAACATCTTGCAAAAGCCATTTGCTTCCATTTTTAGATTGTAGGAGAACATCACCTTTACCAATGATGTCCAATGAATTGTTATCCCCCAAGTAAACCTTCCCGAGCTGTCCTCCTTGATAATTAGAGAAGGCATCCGTGCAAGAGGAGGCATGAAAGGATGTGCCCGAATCTAGAACCCATGAATCTGAAGTGGTTTCACTTACGGACAAAACCAAAATATTATCACCCTTGTCATAAACAGCATTGACCTCGCTGTCTTTAACCTTCTCTTGCGCCTTCTTATAGGAATAACAATTTTTCTTGGTGTGACCGGGCTTACCGCAGAACCAACAGTCACCAACTCTACCTCTGGATTTTGACCTCTTCGCTGATTTTGATCTTCTTCTGTTATTGTCTTTGCCTCTATTCTGAGGCCTTCCTCTACTAACGGCAGTTACCAGAAGATATCTCTTGGTTCTTTCTATGCATATCTTCACTAAGGAGTGTAGCTGCTACGTCATCAAACACCAATTTTGTTTTGGCTGAAGCTGAAGTACTTATGGCCATCACGACACCTTCCCAGCTGTTGGGCAATGAGCATAGCAGCAAGATTGCTTTAATTTCATCTTCCAACTTTATCTCCACCAAAGTCAGTTGGGTAAGTAATGTATTAAACTCATTCAAATGGTTAGACATAATTCCGCCTTCTTTCATTTTCAGGTTATAAAGCTTTTTCATGATAAAAACTTTATTAGATGCTGAAGCCATCTCATACATCTTACAAAGTTTATCCCACAGCTCCTTCGAAGTCTTCTCCGCTGAAACATTAAACAACACATTGCTGGACAGCGAGAGGAAAATTGTAGCTCTTGCCTTCTTATCCATCTTGTCCCACTCTTCATCCATCATTGAGCTTGGTTTCTTTGCTACCCCTTCAAGTGCCAGTGAGAGGTCTTGTTTTATCAGCAAAGACTCCATATGTACTTTCCACAGTCCAAAATTCTAACCGGAGAACTTCTCAATCTTTGGTTCCTCCATGGCTCGAAAATTCAACACCGATTTTCGCAATCAGCTATACTGTCACCGTACAGCTCTGATACCAATTGTTAGGACTGAAAGTTGAACTCAATTGCAGAAAAAGAAATAAAAACAGCGCACAGATGTAATTAGAAAGCAAACAGAAAATGAGACACCAGATTTATCGTGGTTCACCAAACTTAGCTACATCCACACTGAGCAGAGGAATTGTATTGATAATAAATTGTGTTTTACAATGAGATATCAAGCATATATAATGCTTCGTTATACATCACAAGAGGAATGTGAAAGGACAAGCAATTGGCGGGAAAAGTAATGTGTCCGTTGGTCTTCATTTCCTTACAAGATTTCCTCACAACATTTATGCAGAAGTGGATAGGTGCAGAGAGATACGAATGGTACAGGGTTTGGCATTCGGTATAGTTCTTAACAAACCAAATAATACAACAATACAACTCAAATCTTACAGCAAGAGAACACATATGCATACCAATGGCATGAATGAAACCAATCAAAGCAAGAGGAGGAAACTCACAGAATGACCATGGAGGGTTTTTTCTTGCCCTCGGTCATTCTTCGAGCCCCTCTATCCTTTCTCTTTACAATGTATTTTCAAGTGTTCAAAATTGGAGTTCCAAAATTATTGGCAGAGAATAACCACAGACAAAGGCATGGGGATGTGATGCCCCTACATCAGAACCCCAAGAAGAAGTTAACTAGGCCAGAAAATCTAGCTATGCGGTATAATTATTATCAATTTACAAGATAAATGTTGTAGAGGGAGCTGAACACATATATTATCACCTACTTAGAGGCACTCTATTTAAATATCATCCATTTCAATGGTTAAATAGTCAATAGCAATTTTACACCTCATTTACAACAAAATATAATACATATATATTTCATTTTTATTGGCCAAATTTGACTTTTCATTGTTGCCTTGGATGATATTTCACAATAGCCCATTGGCACCTTTCACTTTCAATAAACACTGTGCTTGTTTCTGATCATTAGGTTTGAAAACAACAACGCCTCCAGATGGATCGAAGAACAGCAACACAAGTCAAAGCTTTATACGCCCAATTCTCTCAGCAATGCGCATAGAGTCCATCAAAGTTAGGTTAGAAGATTGAAAGTAACGAGAATGTTAGGTTAGAAGATTGAAATTTTAGCCGCGTGAGAATGGGAGGTATGAAGAGTAGAAGAGCATTGACAATTGAAATTTAATATGCTTAAATAAATTTGTGAAGCGATCACATACATGAAATCGAAACCACCACTATGTTATTTTTTTTTAAGTGACAGTCACCATACTGTATCAAGAGAGCAAAAATTACAATGTTTTGTATACATACCCCCATAACAAATGGCCGATAGAGATAAACTACTATGTTATTTCTTAATATACTATATAATCAACCATGACATTGATTTCTAATTAATTTTGTTTTATCATACATAGAGAATTTCTTATGTTCTTTACATATTGAAGAAGATGAATAATTTTTTCTATGTATTAAATTATAACGTATTTAATCAAATTGAGGTAATTATATGTATTTAGTTCTTATGAAAGTGGAATATCATTCATAACTAATCCTTGTTGGGGCATAATAGGATATCATTGTTATATATATAATACATAGTATTTCTCATCTTAGTGCTAAAAAAGGTTTCTTAAGACTCCCATGAATCATTAAATAGAAATAAGAATCTTGACGAGCACATGATTATACTAAGAGGAGGGAATCAATATAATACAATATTTTTACTTTTTCAAAATTTAACAGCCATAACAATATGAATCACACAAGATCTACCAATTATGAAACATAAGAAGAACACTATGTGGAAACCCTTTTCGGAGAAAACCACAAAAAATATTGTATTTATATAAATCTCTCTTACAATCTTTGTAGGCACTAACCTACAGGAGACACCAATCCCCTCTTATATGATTTGTAGGCACCAACCCACTGGAGACACCAATCCCTAGAACTAAGCACCCACGTAGTAAGAAACACCAATCTCTTATTTTGGGAGGCACCAACCTCTTCTACAAAATATCACCTTCGGAATGTTGCTTCTTCAATGGATGATGGACATCTAATTTTCCTTTACAAACTCTTCTTGTAAATAATATACTTCACAAATTTGATGCACTTGATTTCTTATACTTTCCTTGGCAAATCTGCATATACTCCCTTTCAAATCCACATACTCCTCTTTCAAATCTGCATACTCATACATATACTTCTTTTAGATCTGCATGTGTAAACTCATATCTCTAATGTTGTATATGATTTATCTTCAATGCTCCACACTACACACTATGAAAACGTAGAATTGTCATAGACGATTGCAAGCACTGACATGAGTCATGAGAGATCAATAATCACACACTCAACACTATCAAATACATAAGCAATACACAATACAAAACTAGATGATCTATTAGTTTCCAAGAGGTAGTACATATAGGTCGTAATCGATGAAGAATAATTGACCCAATAATAGAAAAAGCTCACTAAGAATAGTGGTGCTCCAAGAATAGAAGAAACAACCACTTAACTTATGTCTAATCTAGGCATGCCAAGAATAGCTCGAGACTAAACATAGATGAATGTGCACATCTAAGTAAGCTTAATTTACACTAACACCCCCTTAAGAAAAGCTTAGGTGGACTAAATAAAGATGGGTCCTGGCAACTAGGCCTGATTAGGTATCTATGTACAATGCAATCTCTCATAAAGTAGAGAAAGGAAGAAAACCTTGTGGGAACAAAATTCCCTCTGAAAAGAGAGAAAAGGATAAAAGAAGAGGACTAGGAAGCCTCATCAAAGATGATAGCTCTGCAAACCTAAAACAATGTCTCTTTGACTATAATGATGAAGATATGACCCCCCAATAGGAGAGTAAAATAGACTATGTAGGCCCCCATAATGAAGTAGCCCCTATGTTGAAAGAGAATGCCCATGTATGAATGCTGAAAATGATCCATTTGTGGTGAACAACATTTCTCCCCTTAGGAAGAAACAACTCCAATGGTGAATGCTGAAGTAACTACAACTCAAAGAAGAAAGGTGAGGTAGTAAGTCTCATGATGTACCCTATCTTAGAACACTGCACAAATGTCGTCATACTGATGTTGAAATGAGTCACAATCGAATCAAGAGTCTTGGGCTTCACAGAAACAAGTGACCTCTCAAAATCATGTGAAGACTGATGAAGAACAATATCTGAAGAACTAATGTATGGATGTGGAATGACAATGCATGACAAGTGGCTACAATGAAAAATCCATGAGATGTCCTATGAAGAATTAATGGAAGCCCTTGGTGAAGCCTCTCTAAACTTTTTATTAAAAGCTTGTGTATGCATATTGTCATCAAACATAAAGATGAGATTCTCCAAGGTGTCATCAAGATCCAATATGTGAGACTCTACAAATAGCCAAGAGATGTCTGGTAGAAGTGTGTCCCAATGAAGTGAATTCTGAATATGACCCTGCTATAATGAATCACTAGAAACTCTCGAAGGAGAAATACTGAACTCAGAAGCGAGGGCATAGAAAGCATGTGCCCTATAATGTGACAATGGAAGTTGGCCACCAAATGGATTATGTACCCTAGTACCTACACTCTTAAGTGGTTGTCTAGACCAAAGAGAGCTGAATGTGGGTGAGTCAGGTGTTGAATCCTCATCCTCCGAAATGAATCTAGAGATGGATGGAGATGACACCCCATCATTGTTCTCGTAGTCAAAACTGGAAGAAGAGAATTCTACCTCTGGAATCTATTGTGAAGCAATAGTACATGAAAGAGATGAATTCTAGATGTCCTGGTGTAAGGAGTCACTGAAGGCTCTCAAAGGAATGACACTAAACTCTATCGAAGAAACAAATGCAGAAGCATGAAGAGAAATATGTATGTCATCTGACTGTCTAAGACACGCAATATACTCAAACTCCTCTAAAGTATCATCATTAAAGGGTATGATGTCTACTTTAGGAAGAGGAAGAAGACAATCTGCAGTAGGATCATCTAGGATTGGAGAGATATCAAGATCTTCATGAATGTCCCAGATTCTAGCCCAAAGTGTACGAGGACACTCAATGTCTGATACATCACTAAGAGTGTTAGGATCAACACTAAGACAAATCAAACCTACTACATGGTCAATGATATTTCCCCAAGTTGATGTTTTCCTCGGTGTGTCTAGTTTAGGCATGAGTCCATAGAGATAGGCAAAAGTTTAAGCCATTTGAGGTGTGTTAGGTTGTCAATTTACCAAGACTCATAATTGGCCTTCTCCAGGATTACCATGGAAGGATGAGTAGTGAAACCCATGATGAAATTGAGACCAATAATCTCAATGCATAACAAAGGCCGGAAGGAAGGAAGTGTTCAAAGACAGAACACACAAGACCCCCTTGAATACTCCATGTTGGAAACAATGTGTAAAAGAAGGAGACAACACAACCTAATAAGATGCCCTATGATCATTATGTGACCCCCCCTAATTTGGCACTTTATAAATAGTGTGAGGGAAAAAAATTTCCTATTACACAAGTTTAAATGCACTTTTAGTTTATTTTGCCAAGTAATTTTTGGACAAAATTAAACTTTACAAGGAGAGCAGTTCAATTTTCTTTAAAAAAGATTTTTAAAACAGGTTTAAATATAGCTTGTCTTAAAAAAAACCCTAAATTTTAGTGAAAAATAAACAAAAATTGGGTGAAGGAGGTAGAATACGTGCCTTAACTGGGTGAAAATATGTAAAAATAGGCAAAATAGAGGTCAAATCACCTCTAATCTATTATTTTCATGGGTGATTGAGCCACTTTCTGGGTGAATATGGGGTCGTTGAGTTGTTTTGAGACCTCTATTGTGAAAGAAAACCCCAAAAGTCTTGCCTATGCAATGTTTTATGTGAAAACGAGGGTGAGATGGCCACTTTGGGGGAGTGAGGCTATGGCTTGTCCTAAGGCCCATGGTCTGGACTAAGGTCCATGCCTAAGCTCCAATAAACTAATCAAGAAAACATGTTTGAGAGAAAAAAAGGCTTAGATGCAGAGGAAATGCCTCACAGAGCAAAAAAAGCCTCCTTTTGAAAAAAACACCTTTAGTTGCATACAAGAAATTCATGTAGCTCAATTAAAAATGTCTCTGTAGCAAGGAACACCTTTAGTTTTGCAAAAAAAATCTTCTAGGTCAAGTCAAATTCCTTTGAAGCAAGGAAAAATGCCTTTCCACACCCTACAGATTGCCCAAATAGGAAAATAGTTGAGAAAAAAACTCAGGAACGCCTTCTTCAAGGAAAAAACTATCTTTGATCATCTTTTGAGTAGTAAAATGATTCTGGAATTGAACAAAAACTCCCCCAAAATAGTGAAAAAGCTTTAGAATGGTGAAGAAAATGCCTCTTTGTCAAACCAGTAACGCACAAAGAATGTTATGCTCAAATAAATTTGATAGAAGAATAGGTTCACAAGCTTACCATTCCCACTTTGATACCATGTGGAAACCAAGAACTATCATGGAAGATTGCAAGCATTGACATGAGTGATGAGAGATCAAAAATCACACACTCAACACTATCAAAGACCTAAGCAATATGCAAAGCAAAACCGGACAATCTATTAGCTTCCAAGAGGTAGTACATATAGGGCATAATCGACTAAGAATAGTTGAGCCAGTAATAGAAAAAGATCACTAAGAATAGTGGTGCTCCAAGAATAGGAAAAGCAACCTCTTAACTTGGACAAAGCTAATCTAGGCATGCTAGGAATAGCTCGAGGATAAACATAGATGAAAGTGCACACCTAAGTAAGCTTAATTTACACTAACACACTTTATTGCCCTTGATTGATCTTTATGTATATTATATTCATGCCATTCTTCATACTTCCTTTAATTAGTTTTGTTCTAAATCTTCTTAAATTCATTTGATATTCACTGTATTCCTTGCTTTTCTAACTCCTCTTTTATCTCCTTTTATACACTTGATTCCTCACTATCTTCTCTTTGACTGTTCTTTAGATATATTCTCTTAATTCTATCACTCCACACTCACATATTTTCCTTCATATATTTCAACTTAAGGTCTATACAAAATCTTCTTTAATTGTCATATGATTTTACATTTCAAATCTTTCTACTTTATCATCTCACTTATTTCTCTTTTATACCACTTCAAATGCCAAGGGATGTGTCTCTATAAGGAGGGACAACTTCATGAAAGTATACAACATTCACCAAGGGAGGTGTCTATTTGTTATCACTCCCTTTTATCTTAAGCGCTACCATTTACTATATGTTAAACTTAAATTTTGGAGCCACATGAAAGGAGTCGGCCTGCAATTAAACAAGTCATCCATACAAACCCAACACTACCATAATAACAAGTCAGCCATCAAAGTGTATTTGTCTTCAAAAAGGTGGTTGGGAGCCATAAATGGCATTAATATTAGCATTAATATGAGGTCTTTGAGTACCAAGGATGGGGGTTGGCCCAAAGCATTTTAAATTTATTTTCTTAAGACTTAGGCGCTAATAAGAGGAGTCGACTATTCCTTGAATGGGTCGGCCATATATACAAATTTGCTGCAACCTTTTCACATAAATATTTTTTCCTTTTAAAATCTGCTTGAAATATTTTATTTTGACTTCACCAATAACCAAAGACTTAAATTTCAAAACTCCATATCTTGAATGACGTTGGCAATTTTGCATAGGAGTTATACATGAAGTCAACCAACTTTACTATCCTTTTGATGATGCAATTTATGGCCTTTGCCCTATAATGATTTCCTCTTTCATCAAATCTTTCCTTTGACATCAATGAAAATTTTCCAACAATCTCTAATATGACTTTGACATCAATGATAACAATCTTGGACAATGAATTCTGTCTTGACATCAATGACAGCATTTGCAACAATCTCCCCCTTTGTCATTGATGAAAACATAATTCTCCCCAATGGTAAAGGGATGTAACATACTTCTCTCTCTTTTTTTTATGCTCCTCCTATTTGTAAAGCTCCCCCTTTCTGTAATACTTCCTCTTGACTTCAATGGCATCATTCTCCCTTTTTCTATAACTCTTTTTTTTCTGAAACTCTTCCCCCTTTTACATAAATGGTAAAGGGCTCATTACATCAATAGGAACTCCTTTAATGTGAATTCAAACATAAGTACCAACACAAGAATCCAACTTTTCACTATCAACACTATCAATCTCTTTTTTTTTCAACACATGCTTGTGTGTTCTACAAAAATTGTCAAATGCAAATATATGAGCATTCTCTTTAGGAAATGACTCCTTTGGATTGTTCTCATCCTTTTATCAGGTTTTCAAAGATATCTCTCATCAAGTTTAGTCTTACAAACATCTTTATCACTTTCTTCTTCATATCTTCTTGTGCCATGATAAAAACTTAAATCTTTGTGATCCTCATTCCTAGTCTCTTACCCATAGCATCTTTATCATGATTTATTCCATCTCTCATTGTTGAAAGACTTCTAGGCTCTCTATGATCTTTCAATATTAATTTATCTTCACTCCATTATATGGTAACTTTCTAATATGCAGGCTGTTACTACTATATCATTCTCTTTTCTTGTCTTTGTGGGACAATCAAACAAAATTCTTCTACTTCTTCTACAATAGTATTCTCATTTTTCTTTCCAACCATATCTTCTCTTTCTCTGATATTCTATGAGACTTCATCATTTGAGTTGCTTTCTCCATGGAGCTAAAAGATAATGCAATAATTAGCTCCCTTTGAATTCATGCTTCTTTTGACTCAAGAGAGTTTCTTTCTCAACTTATGTGTAGACTAACACCACTTTGTACAGCTCTTCATGCAACCTCATTCACATTTATCTATTTTTTCCTCTAAGGAACGTCCTTCTTGAATGATTTGTAGTTATTCTATCTTCTCTAACCTTTTTTTTTGTGCCACTTAGGTGACATGCTTCTTTGCTATTAAATCCAAAGTGCTTTGAATCGTCTTCTCTCATCTACCTTGCCTACTGAATCCATGTTTGAGTGCATTGTATGTATTTACATTGGGTTGAATCCCTCTTACCTTCATTTCATTTTTTAGTTTAAAAGACTCTTCGATTTGTCCTTCCTTCATGAACCCAAAAATCAATGTTGTATAAATAAATTCATCGACCATCAAACCAACCTCTTGCTTGCAATGATCATGAATCATTGTGATACAAGTATTAGCATCCAATGTCGATGTACCATCGGTATTCTTCATTTTATGAATGAAATGTAGTTTGCATAGTTTGCATGGTTTTCTCCTTCTAACTTTCTTGGTCATTCTTTCTTCTCCAAAATTTTGTAGATTTTTTCTTTTGTTTGGAAATGATATCCTTCTTCTTGCTCTGTTTAGGTTCTACAAGAAAAATTTTACAAAATTGTACCATATGCCCATAGTTATTACAATTATAGCATATAAATTTGTAATCTTCTAAAAGAGCATAGGAATTATAGTTTCTACTTGAGAACCCATCAGGACTTGTATTCTTGTTCCAACCAAAATTTCTTCCATGCTTTCTACAATCTCTTGCTTTATGACCAAAGTTGTTGCATTTATAACATATGATATTGTAATTTTGTTTGACAACTAATAAGAACTTATATTCTTATTCCAACCAAAAATTCTTGCACGTGTTCTACAATCTCTTGCTTTATGACCAAAATTATTGTAGGAATAGCAATATCCATAGAAAGGATTTTGAAACTTGGTTATGTGTGGTTTCCTTGGAGGAAAGGATCTTTAAAATTTATTCTTGTTCTCTTCTAGATGAGTGCTTGATTTATGTGGAACATGATTCTTCTTCTTCTTACTACTTTCATTTTTTAAGGACTTTTGAGGGAATTTGCATAACTCTTTGGTTTTTCTTCATTTGTCTCTTTTGGTGGCTCATTGGAAACTTGATCTTCCTTTGCTTCATAACCAAGACCTGTCTTTATGAATGGTGACCTTTGCCCATTTATAATATCATCCAAGATCTTGATACTTTTATTGAAATTGAGGCTTTGGTTCAACTTAGTAGTTGTCTTTTCTAGTTCCTTTCTCAAGGAAACAATTTCTGATTCTAACCTTTCACAATTTTCTTCCTTTTCCTTCAATTGAAATCTTATTTCTTCCTCAAATCTTTTTGCTTCTTCTATTAGAGCACCCAGGGATCCAATCTACACATCAAAAAACCTTCACAAAGACTGAGAGAAGCAACATGAAAAAGAAGCTATTTCACCAATAGTGAATAAAATACATTGAGATGAGATGAGATATAATACAATGTACAAAACTCAGAATATATAACTAGGTGTGATGAGGTATGAGAACACCAATCTCCAACTACCTCAACAGAAAAAATAATGCACCTAAACATTATTAAATAATGATACATCTAATAATCTAACTGTTAGGTAGCCTAAGTAAACTTAAGCCTACTCTAACATCTTCAATTTAAATTTTTAAATTTATAATCATCTTCTCCAACTCTTCAAGACTTTGTGATAACTTAGCCTTAGATTCACATTCTTCTTGAAGCTATAATTTATGTTTTGATTTCCTTCTCATAAGCTTCTTGATTTTTCTTAAGGAAGAAATGAGTTCTTCCAAATCAACTTCCGCATCCATTTCATCATTCTCTTTCCCTTCTAACTCCATATCTTCTTTTGTTTCACTCATAAAGCCATCTTCACTTTCCAATACAACACTCCTTGATTCTCTTTCCATGAATAGAAACTCTTCTCCCTCATCACTAATTTTATTTTCTACATATAGGTATTTGATACTAAGATGTCCTACTTTTCCACAATTAAGGCACACAACTGATTGTCAAATATCAAGGCCAAGAGCCATTAAGTAAGTGTGCATTCTTATGCTCCAAAATGCATAGTTTGGTCCATGGAACAATGGAGCCCTATTTGATGAAAAACTTTCTTGACTCTCCATGTGTTATTTAGAGATCTATCTTCTAGCGGTTAGGCTATTCATGAAGGAACCTGCTCTAATACCAATTGATGAGCACATGATTATACTGAGGGGGGATGAATCAATATAATACAATCTTTTTACTTTTTCAAAACTTAACAACCATAACAATATCAATCACATAAGATCTACCAATTATGCAACACAAGAAGAACACAAGGTTTATGTGAAAACCCTTTTGGGAGTAAACCATAGAAAAATGTTGCTTTCCTATAAGTCTCTCTTATAATCTTTGTAGGCACCAACCTACAAGACACACCAATCCCCTCTTATATGATCTGTAGGAACCAACCCACTGGAGACACCAATCCCCACTTGTAGAATTTGTAGGCATCAACCCATTGGAGACACCGATCCCCACAACTGAGCACCCACTCAACAAGAGACACCAATCTCTTCTTTTGGGAGGCAACAACCTCTTCTACAAAATATCACCTTTGGGATATTGCTTCTTCAATAGATGATGGACATCTGATTTGCCTTCACAAACTCTTCTTGTAAATGATATACTTCTTCACAAATTCAATGCACCCAATTTCATATACTTTCCTTTGCAAATCTGCATATACTCTCATTCAAATCTACATGGTCCTCTTTCAAATCTGCATACTCATACATATATTTGCATATACTTCTCATAGATCTACATGTATAAACTCATATCTTTGATGGTGTATATGATTCATCTTTAATGCTCCACACTACACACTTTATTGCCCTTGATTAATGCTTGTCCTAGTTCTAAGTGTGATGCCTAGTGGAGTGGAGCCAGAATTTTGAAAATACACAAAATGGAGACTCTACTGAGGAAGAATTCCATTCTTTTCCTTTCCTAGTTTGGTAGATATTGAAGACTCTAATTGTTGAGACTAGGCCATGTTTTATTTTCTACCCTTTGAGATCTTCTTTTCTTCAAGTTTTCCCTCATTGAAGAGGTGGTGACTTTGCAAGTGTTGTTGAATGTTCTTTTCTCCCATCAAGTACTAGCCATGGTTTCTACATGTGAGCTATAGAGAAAAAATTTATAAGGTGACAATGTTTTCTTTTTTCTCTCTCCTCATGGAAGTCAATATATTACTTGGATGTTGTTAAGTAGATCGTATATGAGTAGTATTTTACAACAACAGTGTGAAATTTTATTATGGGTGGCTACTGGGCACTTTGTTGGGAGGGTTTTCTAGGCCTTTTCCTCATATTACTCTAGAGAGTACCCCTAAGTTGTGGCATTATCAAGAATGCTATATCATAGGCTATGCTAGTGAGGAAAGTTCTTATATTATTGATTCCTTTGAAATCTCCCCCTTTTCTTTTCAATATCTTTCTAACATTTAAAATGAGATGAATATTGTTATGCAACAAATTAAGGTTCTTAAGTACAAGATCAAACAAGAGGGGCCATTATATCCACTTGAAGGACTTAGGTGTCTTGTTTGGTGTTAGGAAACTTGAAGAAGAGCTTATTGTGGATATTAACACTAGATTTGAGAGTGTTTTGTTTGATATTTTTGAGGTCACTATCTTTGATGAACTGCAATGTGTTAGTTCATACATTGGTCCACTTAGGAATGATATGGGTCTAATTTTGCAAGATATGAACCCTACTACATGTTGTGACCTTCACAAAACACCATAGTTCTTTTAGAATTGGGGACCTTGGGTTTGATTTGCATTTACTTTTTCTTCCTAGTCATATCCTTGGTCAAAGTCTTCCTAGGCACCTAGTTACCTCTTGTATAGTCATTTGTCACTTATTGAGTCTTACATAGTTGTCACATTTATTTGTGCATATGAGTATTGTCCTAAATGTCTTGATTCTTTGGTCACAATTTAGTGTCATGTGTATAGGGATGCCGCAAGAGCATATAGGTATGTGTTTAAGTTTATTTTTCAATGAAAAAGGTATTTTTTGATTTGCAAACTTGTTAAAAATTACCTTTAACAATAGTCATCATTTTTATATTATTTCATTTCATGATCATATTGAATATTTGAACTCTTTGTTTGTTCATACGACCAATGGTCTTCGTGATTTAACCTCTAATCCATATTTATTTTGTTTGAAATCTTGCATAGGCTCTCGATTTACTCATTTTTCAAGTCTTCATTAAACTTGGCCCCTTTAATTATACATTGGCAAACATCAAAAGATTTTGTTCTTAAAAGTTTACAATTGGATTTCCCTTATAATCTTTATCTCATTCTTTGTAATTCAATAGTGACTTTTTATCGCAGGTGGAATTACTTAACAAACCCCATTGGTTTCAACTCTTAGCGTTTGGTGTATTGGACTAGACCATAGACCAGACGTGTGGTGAGTAGTGATGGCTCAGCGACCAAATGGGAGACAATTCAGGATGCTTTTGAATTGAGTTTATGTGGCGTCGTATTATAGGCTAGCGGGCAAAGGCAACACAATGGCTAATTGAAATAAGCGAGCAAATCACCACACGCTAGAATGGGCTCATCACGACTTGTTTTGCGCTGTATTTTGGCCAATTGAAAACCAACCTCGCTTTGTGTCCTATGAGGTTTGGGATTTCCTATTTTTTCGAGACTATGTATCGACTTCTTTACCATGATTGCACGTGGTATGGTGTGCTATAAACGTGTCAACCTTCTTTAGGTATATGTTAGGTTATCTTGGGTTACACATAGGGGTTTTTCTTTAAGTGTATGGAATTTGTGAATGCCATGTGGTGATAGAGCTATAGGGTAGGACATTTGAGGCAAGAGGGCACCCTCTAACCTAATAGACCACGTTTTTGTATTGGTGCAAGACTAAATTCAGGGGTCTTATTAGACTAGCGAATAAATAAGAAAAATATAAATAGTAACACAAATAACCACGTCAGCACAAAATGAATCTATTTATTAGTAGGAACAAAATGATTACCGGAGTACAAAATTTTGTAACACAGTCTCAAGATACAACAATCTTTGTTTACAAAAACTTCACCAACATCTCTTTTCTCCATTGAGATTGAACCAAGAAAAATCTAACTGAACTGAACCAACCCCTAATCTAGACCAAGAAATTGTATTTATGGCATTCAACTAAAATAGTTCAACTACTATGAATCACTATACAACTGAAAGAACCACCAAGTAGTTTAACATTTACAAAATTAAACCACTGCCATTAAACCTTCTCATGAGCATATCACAATCACCATTGTCTTTATTCATCAGTTTATACATATTCGGGCTCTAGGCAGTTATTGGCAAAATTGCAATATTACAAACCTAGGCCTTTGTCGCTTTCATCGACAAAAGTTATGTTTTTCAAAACAGGCCTTTATTGCCCTTTGTTGGCGAAATCTCACATTTCTGAACCTTCGTTATCACTATTAATAAAAAGCTTATGTCACAAACCATTCTTCTTGCAAGCTTTTATCGCCTTTATCAGTGAAAGTTTAATTTTTCTAACCTTAATTATAATTGCTTATTAGCAAAAACCTATTTTTGTAAACTTGGACTTGCCTCTTATGCCTTCGCTTCTGTCGGTGATTTGGGCATTTTTTGAACTAGCTCTTTGTCCACTCTATTGGAAGAAATTGCTTTTTCAGAACCATCAGCCTTGGTCTTCTATCGATGAATTCTCACAATTCCAAATTGATGAGGACTTTGTTTTAAATACAATAACATGCTTGCCTTCACTGCTACCGGTTAGTCGACAAATTGGAAGAAAGCAGAACCTGTGAACTAGTTTAGAAATTCAAAACTTTCCCGATAGTGCTTCACTTCTAAAACTATCTCCATGCATCTACCATTGAATTGGAGAAAAACATAACTCTTGAACAACATTTACTTTCCACTCAGACTTTAGAAAACACACTTCCCTATGCTATCAGCAAACTAGGAAAAAACAAGACCGGCAAACTTGTTGGTTCCAGAATTGCAAAATTATCTGACTAGCTATAACAGCCAATTTTTGCTCAAACTTCACAAAAATGAAACTTGGGATACCCATTTGGGTCTCTAACAAGATGATGTCCTAAAGTTGATAAAAAAATATGAAATTGCTCTTGAAACACAAAAACCAACTTTGCAAGGAAACAAAGCCAAAAACAACTTACGAAATAAAACATATTTTTGGTGACACAAGATTGCCAGTGAACTTGGATGCTCCTACGTCATGTATTCTTGTATATGCAATTTTTGTATCATGAGGAATTGTGTGTAGGTTATACATTCAAGTAAGGTTTATATATTAATCAAATAAGTCAAGCAATCATGTAAATATTATAGGTTATCCTAGTATAACTTGAAAATTGAATTGTTGAAATTTATTATAAAGTTCAAATATACTTGTACATATTTATGTGTATGATTTGCATTCTTTTGGACTATCATTCAAAAGGAATGTTGATACTTTGTTTTCTTTACGATTGTAGAGTTTATATAGCAAACATAGGTGTTATTATCAGAGGTTTCATGGGTATTTAATTGAGCTAGAATTAAGCATTCATGTGGCCTTTTATGATCATCATAATTAGAAGGAGGATGATCAAGTGGGAGCTTCCATTAAGTAAACATAAACATGGGAACATTGTGATCATGGTTGTATGCTTATATAATTCTACATCTAGGGATTAATTAACCACCATTGACTAATCTTTTCATCCAATGACATGTTTTCTATCAACATAATTATGAAGCCAATGTGAATGAACAAAGATGATATGTTCTTGTGTTTATATTTAATGTTAATTAGAAATTTGCTTAACGAACTTCAAAGCTCTATTCTTCTATGTGTTTCTGAGTTTGACCAATATATTCATATAAGGGGCTTATGGCATATGGAGAAATTTTAATTAAAGGCTATGCATGGGGGCCAAAGGTAGAGGAATCTATAGATGCCTATTCAAATCAAGAGTAGAAGGAATGTCTTAAAGCTCAACAAAGACTTGTGTGGTACAAAAATGTCAAAGGAGCTTGTCTACTCTCTAAATAGATAAGGAAAAGCTACAAATTATTGATTCAAGAAGAATTTAATCATTCATATGGATTAACAAAGACTGTTAAGGACCTAGGGATAAACTTACTAGGTACAAAATTCATATTACTAATTAGAGGGTGATTTTGGAGATTATATGGCATTGATTTAAAGACTAGATCATAATGTTGTTATTTGAATGGAAGATGTTTGAATGAAAGCTCTTAAAGGGTATTTTTTTTCTTTTCTGATGAGCAACAATAGGATTATTTTATCCTAGAATATGTCTATTATCAATTGTATAATCAACTTTGTCTTATTTGTTGTTCTTGTAGGGAAAACTTTTCATATTCCTTGCTCAAGAAAAGTCCATAAATATGTGTAAACTAGACTTCTATATTGATAAGAAACCATTTGAAAAACTAATTATGACTAAACAAAGTTAATTGTTTATGTTCTTCTAATTTAATCCTAGTGTTCTAGTCATGAGTCTAAAAGTTTCTTTCTTTGTATTGTTAAACTCTTGAGTATTCAGTGAACTCAAAATGTGTTTCACATCACTAGTGTCTTGCTAATGGTGAGATACTTTGTGTGGTCAGCCTAAGGACATTTTTGTAGTCCTGAAATGAATGTCAATCTTGTAAATCGACCATGAGGCTTGCACCTTTAATTTACATTATGAATAGCTAGGTGGTTGTAGATTATTGCTTTCACTATTGTCTCTACTTAGAAGATGAACCATCTTCCATGTTGTTTGTGAGTAACAATGACAAGTGAAGGAGTGGTTTAAATTAGGTTCATCTACTTATGGATTGCTATTACAGAATGAGACTTCCAAGGCTCATCCTCACCCTTTCTCTCTTGCTTTATTTTGGATTTTTAATACCACTGATTAGAATAGGTTTAGTTTAGAATTTAATTTAGGATATCAACAAGTTTTAAGTTTAATCCTTGATGTTGTGTGACAATAAATGAGTAGAATTTTGTCAAATTACATTATTTTCTTTACATATGATGAGTTTTTAATGACTACAATATTGTCTTCTTTGGACTTTATATACACGTGTGTAACCTATATAGTTATTATTAGACCAAATCAACAAACAATTAGTGGTTTTCCAACAAGATTCCAGTGGAGCCCCTTGACTAAAACAATTGAATTGCTTACCTACTAGGTCATTTGAGTATCTTTTAAACCTATGAGATTGCATACACGACTCTTGGGGTTAACAACCTTTCAAGTAGGGGAATAATCTTGTTCCAGCTTACTGATCTACCAAAACATGCAGTGACATGATTGGTATTAGAAGGTGTGCATGAAAGAGGAATCTTGAAGGCTATTCATAAACACAAAGTGCTATTCAAACTAACTTCAAACTACCAAAATCTTACTAAAATTTTCAAATAAACTAAATGAATATTAAACCCAAAACAGAAAAAAGAATCAAAACTAAAAAAGAAAAATAAACATACACAAGATGAAGTTTGTCCTAGGACAGTATGTGGGTGGCTATCCTATGAGCATTTTGGGGAATACCCATGAGCTCGCTTTGAATTTTTATGGATAAATCCATTCTTTAAATGTCCAAAGTCATCAAATTGCATCTGTGTACATACAAACATTCAAAAAGATGATAGTGCAATACCAAGTTATGCACAAAGACATTGTGTGCACTTATATTGCACATTCATTGAATGGTGGGGCTTTTGAGTTATATAGGCAGCTTGCCCCTAATTCTATACACTCCTAGATAGAATTAGAAATAGCCTTCTTTAGGAAATTTAAAGGAAATGTAAATGCAAAAGAAGCCCAAAGACATCTTCAAATGTTAAGGAAAGAACCCAACAAATCAAACTTGTTCTCCCTCTTACACTAAGTCATCATTAGTTTATAATTCTCAACTAATGATTTTAACTAAACAACTAATACAAACTTTTTCCCAACCACCATATCAACAAAATTTGAGTATGTATGGTTCCCAATAAAGCCAAATAAGTTGTCTTCCTCTACAAAATCAAGCATTTTGTAGATCACAACAACTAATGGGTTGTTCCCTCAACAAAATCAAATAATCTACTTCAATTAAATCTATTGGCTTATAAATACAACCAACATGCAGTGTCTTATACAACTAATACATATCCTTGTGGAGACTATTCTACTATTTTAACTATCCACAATGAGAGTAAAGAATCTTACACATCTATGTTTGATGATGAATCAGATTGTGGGGTCATTAATGCAACTAATATAGATTGGATTAGTTTAGCAGTGACTATAAATTATAAAATGCCACTTACATTTTAGGTGAACAAAGTGAGATGGCGAAAACATATTCAGGTCCATGAATAAAAAGGATAGAAAATTAAAGATCCTTATACCTTTTTGTAAGTAAGATAAGTTCGTATGGTGAGGGAAAAGGCACATTTCAAAATGTTGAGAGAAGTAAATATTTCCAAACAAGTGTTCAAGGCAATCATGCCACGATAATTCCAACACAATAGTCAAACTATGTCAATTGATAATGCCAACTTTTCAATTAGATATACCAAAGGTGATAGAGAAGATGAAGGATTATGTGTTAATTTTACAATTTATACGCACGTAAGAGGACATGAGTTTTCACAATAGATGTCACATTCACAATACAATCGAGCATGGAGAACTGGCCTATCTCAAGTTCTTCATAAAACTAGACTTAGCCTTCAAGGAGATGATAGATATTGTATTATCCAATCCCAATGAAAATGATAATTCAACTGATTAAGAGTTTGAAAACCAAAAGTATGTTGGTGTCCCACTTGAGGAAGAAAGTCATATGCATACCCAAATTCAAGAGATGGAGAAATATCATGAAAATACGAACATTAGGTAAGAATGATGATCCAATTTAGCTCAAAGTGGAGAGTAAAATGATAGAAAGTATCACTAATTTACTTTGTTTTTAGGTAGATGATTAAAATGATTGTGTGAAAACTCATGATCCAAAGTTGAAAGACAATTGCTTATAATATGTTGGCTTTCACCTTAAAACACAGGATTTCTGCTTTCAAGTTTTTTTAAGTTGTTCTTAGATGATGAGGATATGGAAAAACTATATGATATTGCACAAGTCAAATACCATGGTGCATAACACTTCATGAAGGATCTTTACAAAGTTGGCTCTAAAGTATCTCAACTTTAAAGTTCCTAACTTTGGATTATTCTAACTTTGAAGTAGCCATACAAAGCGAGCTCCTAACTATTTCGAGATGGCTACTAACTATTTTATGTAGCTGTATAATATTTAGTAAGGTAATCTTCGATAAATTTGTGGCATTGCATGATTCTAGAAGGTACATAATAGTCATGATACCCTATTTTTGAGACTCTATCTAGCATGTGGATGATGCCAAAATTCCAAGTAGTAGAAAAAGAGAACAAAATCAATCTTGTAAATATTAAGGATGAATGGTGTAATGAAAATCATTTATTACAAGTGAAGGCTCAATGTGGGGGCCCACCCAGAAGGTAGGCACCACTTTTGGGTGAAGGCTCAATGTGGGGGCCCACCTAGAAGGTAGGCACCACTTTTGGTTGCATGTTATTATAAAACCATGAATATCCATATAGAAGGTGGGAATTCAAATTGTGAAAGGAGGCACCACATATGGACAAGAGTTCTTGTTTTATTTTCTACTTCCTAGGTACCATGTCATACTTGTCTTTAACCACATATGTTGATGTTACCTTGACCAAATATTATTATGAAATTATAAAGTGGGAGGTGCCATGTAGGCTTTTCTTTTTAACATAAGACATTGATTTTTAATGAGAGTGGGCATTCTAAGCAGCCAATACCTCTTATGTTTTCTTCTCCACATAAACAATAATTTTTAAGACTCTAAAGAGGGGGAAACGAGACCATTGGAAATAGTATGTGTGAAGGAGATATTTTTATTAGCTAGGGATTGTGGAAAAATAGTAAAGGGAGATGCCATACACATGGGTATAAGTTGCATCATTTTATTACTTGGTTCTTCATGTTTATTGCATTGTATGCATATTGTTTTGTAAACTTTTTGCAACCAAAATTTAGGCTTACCTTTTCGTACATAGAAAGAGGAATCAATATTAGATTTAGGTGGGTCCTTGTTAGATTAGTTTTTTTTTTGGCACATTTATGTAGATTTGATTTGGTTTTTTTACTTTTGATGACCTCTAAGGGTGGATTTTATGCACATATACCTTGGTTTTGGAATTATCAAGTAGCTAGATATGCATTAAGGAATTTTATTAATTGTTGCAACTTAGTCATATGTCAAATTTGATCTTGGAAATGTGTTATTGATGCTACATGCTACTTGAGTGGATTTATAGCATGAGGACATATTTAAGAATATCTTGGAGACATAAAGATAATTGGAAGGGTTTTGTAAGCTTTTTCTACATTACTTTACATATTCAAATGATAATAATACCCAAATTTGATTTCATATATGTTTGTACATGTTAAATGTTGAATATATGATGATGGTGAGCAAAGGAGGTAGGGAAAAGTGTAGATTTGATTGAAGTAGGTGATGATCCACTTCCCTATGTTATAGAATTTGGGATAGAATGTTGTATATGTAGACTTTTGTACAAAGAATACATTGTTAGTTGAGTGACAAGTAAAGACATCTATTTTCAATTGGATAAGCTGATTTCCATGGATTTTATCTAGAAAATTAGGCATATTTAAATTTAAATTTGATCCTTGAACAAAAATATGTGCATTGTAAACAATTGAAATCTATTTAATGCAAAGTAACATGTTTTGAATGTCTCCATCTATATCAATTTTATCGTTTATAGTCATGGTAATTTTCCTTCATTTATATCTACTTTGCTAAATGATAAAATGTGCATTCTTTGTTAATCAATACATAAAAAATGTAAAACCTTTGAGAAGCCTTTTGTAGAGATTCTTTACATCATATTATAGGTATATTTGTTGATTACTATTAAGTTATTGAAGTAGAATCATTCAAGTATAATTTATCTAACTAATTTGGTTTCTTGATATACACCTTTAGCCCAGCTCTTGTGTATGTTTGGAGGGCTTAGCTATAATACTCTTAATCTCTTATGACTAGTAAGCACCCTGTCTCAAAATAGACATTGTAAATATAAATGGATGAAGGCACCAATCTCTTTGCCTCCTACTATCTTATTGCAATCAAAATCATAAATACATATGACAAAGTATTTCATAACAATAGTAGAAAAATGATTCTATTCATCTTTACAAGTCATATTTTACTCAGAGATCATACCATTCAAGAGCCTAAAATTGAAAATACATTTGTGAGCCTGGTATTTCTATTTCATAATTTTTACTATCATAGGTGATATAATTTATTATAATGTAAGTATCATTAGGGGTATAACTAGTTTTTCAGTTACTTGCTTGTATGACTAACTTATCATATTGAAAGACGTTCCAAAATTTGAGTTAGCAATCTCATATGATAAAGACTAGTGACACATTTTTAGTAGCTTTATCTATATAGGGCAAGGTTAGCCTCCAAATTTACTTGATTTATTTTATCTCTATTTGATATACCAATAGGAACCTCATGGACTACTCTCCCATATTTAGTATAGTCTAAAGAGAACGGGTCTAAACCTACCTTAAGCATTGGGTCATAAATATCCTATCTTTGATCATAAGCCTTACCCTTCTTCAATAATTTGAGATCCTTGGTCTTAGGATTGGTTCTCGTGCTTTAAAATACATGATTTGTTGTTATAAGTACCAAAAAAATGACACTATTTATAGGGAAGTGTTAACCTAGAGGTTTCTTTCAAGCCCTTAGAAACTCAATAATTTTCATAGTAGTCCCTTTTGATGTATCTAGTTGGCATCCTAATAAATTTTTGGTCTATTTGTTATCAAGGAGACATACCTACTCATTTTAGTATGTAATTGGTGTGCTAATGGTTACAAAGATCATTATCTCTTCTTGACAAAAAAGTGGTGGATCTATTTTTACGAACTCTAGTTGAGCCACAATTAAAGAGTAAGAGATGGAACAAAGAATAATTCTAGGGAATTTGTGAGAGATGGAGGTTAGTATGCACTAACAATTAAGAACAATTGAACTTGGAAAGATAAATAGGGAGGTAAGTTAGTACAAACCTCCTCTCACAAAGTTGAAGTTGGTACATGTAAAATAAATCTTGTTGTGGATTTGAGGGATCAATATACTTTTGATTAGATTGAAAATGTTGATAGAACTAAATGAAGGTCTCAATTATTTGATCATAAAAATCATGGATAAACACATTGAGAAGAATTATCTATAGTGTACATGTTTAATGAGCAATGTAAAATTCTAATTCTATTTAACCAACTTAATGTGGAAGAACTTGAGAGAACTATTGATGAAATATTAGTTTTACTCGATGAAATTATAATTAGGCATGAAATATTTCAAGCCCATATAGTTCATAAACAAGCCCAACTTCCATAACAACATAATCAAAATCAAAGGAAACATGTTCCTAATTAGCATGTCCCTCATGAATGGTTAATAAATCAACTCAATCTTCCTTATAATGCAAGTGATCATTCTAGGAGACGGGTACAGAGGTTTTCATCCTATTAGGTAGCCTTTGGGAATAAAATGATATATGAAACTTGATTTTTATGGAATCCCTAACCACCCCAATTTCATAGACCTATTCTTCTTAGGCACATGAGCATATGCCTCACAACCAAGTAATCAAATGTGTCTCAATGAAGGAGTTTTAGCAGACCACACCTCCATAGGTGTCATATCAACTTGAGCACTGATGTAGGAGACATGTTAACAAGGTAACAAGAGGTAGCAACAACTTCAATCCAAAATTTTTATTCAAGGCTATCTCCAGGTAGCATACTCCTAGCCCTCTCCATCAAAATTTTGTTCATCCTCTCTGCAACTCCATTCTGCTGAGAGTTGTCTTGCGCCTCTCAATCCCATGTTTTTTATAGAACTTGTTGAAATCTACTCAACAAAACTCACCACCATTGTCAATACTCAAACACTTAATCTTTCTATCTTTCTAATTGTCTATAAGAGATTTGAACTCTTTGAATCTACTAAAGACTCTAGATTTGATTCTAAGGAAATACACTCATGTCCTTCTATTGTAATAATCAATGAATGAAACAAAGTAAGTTTATTTTGAAATCAAAGGAACATTAACATGACCAAAAACATTAGAATGAATCAAGTCCAAGACCTCAGAATATCTGTGAGAACTAGAATAAAACTAAACATAGTTTTGTTTTCCATAAATGTAATGTTCACAAAAATCAAACTCAAGATTATAGTCATTCATACCCTCAATGAGGTATTTATTTTTCTAGGCGCCCTCAAAAAAATTTCACCAATATGACCAATCCTTTGGTGGAATAACATTGTCTTCTTAGCTAGAAGCTTCATCTCCATAGATCTCCACTACTAGTTCCAATGGTGAGGATGAAGACTCTGAAGATCTCTTCTTTGAAACAAAGGCACTATTGCATTGAAATGCACACACATCAAGCTGAAACAAAGTGCCAATCCAAACACCCTTAGCTAGAACCATAGTTCCTCTAGTCATCTTGTACCCTCCATTCGAGAAAATAACCTACCCACCCACATCATTCAATTTACTTAAAGATAATAGTTTCCATTCCAACATAGGGATATGTTGAACACCATTGATGTCCTTCACTCATCGATTAGGGAATTGAATCAATATTCTTCAATGAACAACAATCTTCAGGTGAGAATCATCAGCCAAGTATACCTTTGGACACCATTGTATTCTTCATACGTAGTGAACCAACCCTGATATAAGGTCACATGAAAATATGCACTAGAGTCAATAAGCCACACATCCTCAGATGCATGAGTTTCTAAGGCAGTGACAAATGCTTCTCCTTCATCCTCAGAGGACTTGTCAGAATCTAAATCGTAGATCTTCTTCTTTTTCTTCTTCTCCTTCTTGCACTCCTTACAGAAGTGACCAGGATTTTTGCAATTCCAACACAGAGCCTTGGACTTTATAGGAAACGTGGATCTCCTCTGGGATTTGGATCTTCCTTTTTATTCCTTCTTCTTATCCTTTTTCTTTCCTTCTCTTTAGATCTACCACAAACTACAAGAGCCTCCTTACTAGATTTAGAAGATTTACTTTGCATTTCAGACAACAATGATCATACCACGTCATCCATCTTGAAGGTGGTAGTGGTACTCCCAAAGGCCATAATAAGGTCATCCCATGAATCTAGTAAGGTACACAGTAATGTCATACATCGATCCTCCTCCATCTTCACACCAACAAAGGTCAACTAGGAAAGAAGCATATTGAATGTATTTAGGTTCAATCAATGATAGATCCTGCATCTTCCATCCTCAAAGAATATAATTTGTTTTGCAATAATAACTTCTTCACTACAGATTTAGCCTGATAAACATCTCCACATTTATTCCAAAGATCTTTTGCAATCTTCTCTTCATGGATATTCAAGAGCACTGAATCATCCAAATAGAGTCTTATCAAACCCTTGGCCTTCTTATCCATCAAATACCAATCTTGTTATTTCTGGCATGAGTCTGGATACTATAAGCCATAGATCTCTATCCATGAATAAGTCCTCCATCTTGAGTTTCCACAAATCAATGTTACCTCCATTAAACTTCTCTATATCAAACCTCCCCAATGTGCACACCATCTCTTTCCTGCAACAAGGATTTTAAAATGCTCTACACAAGCTCCCACTCAAATGAAGATGAGATCCAAAACCCCTCTACCAAACAACTAGAACTAAAGGTGATCAAGATCTGATACCAACTGAAAGGAAGCAAGGTACGTGAAAACAACTTCCTACACTGATCTAATCAGGAAAGTTATGTAAACTTTTATCTTTTATAGTTACTAATTATGAGATGCACATTAATAGAAAAAGTAACACCATATCAAAAACAAGTATAATGCTCAAAACACAAGATATACATAGGGAAAACCCTTTCAGATGAAAAACCCCACACTCCAAAACCTGTATAATGTATTATCAAATCAAAAAATGATTACAACACACTTGCAATGTAAGTTCTTCTAAGAGTTCACAAATGTGAATACTAGAGTAATTCCAGTAGCATAATGGTACCTATAAATGAACCATTCAAATTACTCCCAAAAGCACCTTATTTATAGTGAGATATAAGCATGAAAGAAGCTTCTACAGAAAGAAGTAAGAGATGGGCATTTGAATCCTTGTGGCAAACTTTTTAAACACATGTTTGACTCTTGTGACACTTGTACAACATTCCCTTACAATCCTCTATACTTGGGAACCCCAAATTTGCCCAAAATAGATATGACAAATGCTCTTACATCGTCATAAAATTTGTCATATATGACAACACTTACAACTATAAGAGAATCTATCATAACTGACTATTAATAAATGATTCTCTTATAGCTTATCATATCTCAAAATTGGGCACACCAATTTGGGCTAAGTCAAAGATGCCTCTTACAATGCCATACATGCAAATGACACTTATCTCATCCCTTCTATTTCTAGATCTTACAATGTCATAGAATCTGTCATTGTTCTTACATGTCATAAACCTCTTACAACACCCAAAAGATTTTGACACATGGAAAAATACCTCTATCACAAAATGGGACACCTACCTCCTCATATGAGAACAAAAATATATCTATTCACCTTCCATGTAGGATGACACATCATCGTTCCAACTTCCACAAAGTGAAAAAATAAGATTTAAATAGAAAATTACAATAGTAGGTGAATATAAATAAATACAACATTAGGAAATTGTAAAGGTTGAGACACCTCAATTCCCAACATTTTGGTAACCCTCAACCCCACAACATTCCCCCACACATCTATCTACCATCCTATCCCCACCATCCACTATATGTCCCCCATCCCATCACTATGACCAAGGCTTTTGCATAATCCATTCATCATTCATCCACCTTCCATCTATCTATCCTCCATCCCATCACCTCCATCTCCAACATGAGCTATTATCATCCCCTCCTAGAAATAGATGCCTGATTCCAATCCCTCCATCCAAAATCCACCCATCCCATCCAGATATCACAAAGTCCAAAAACTAGAAAATTGTCAAGAATGCAAATAAGAAAAAATAAAAAAATAAAAAATATTTAGGAGAAAAAACTATCCAATGGTGAAAACCACTCCTTGTGGCACCTTTAGCAAGTACCATGATGAAAACCCTTATGAGAATCATGCGTTACAATGCCTATCACTTTACACCTTACACTTAGGGGAAAGTCTCGCATAGCCTATATAACTCCCATCCATCCTATCCTATCATCATCCATCTATCCCTTCCTCTATATCTCCCTATCCATCCTATCATAATCCCATCCTCCATTCCCACTTTCATCCTGATAAGGACAGGGGAAAAATATCCAAACATGCTTTAGACACCTCTTGGCATACATCCCTTCCAAGCATATCTTACAAATGTCCATCCCACCCACACATATAATGCTTCATCATGAGAAACACATCTAGAATGGAGTATCTTATTCCTATGTGAAATAGTCCTTGCAGATCACATCTGAACCCCTCCATCCATCTATCCAAAATCTTCTATCCATCATAAACCCCTATCCCAATCCCTGTTTCATCCCCCTACCCAACTTTCACATGGTTTTTAGATCCATGGGTATAGTATGGGCACTCTATTCCCCCATCTATCAACCTATCACCTCATCACCCAATCACTTAATTACCCCATCTAAATCAACCTATTATCCCTTGTCAATAGACTTGATTTTACCTTGTCTTTGGTATGTAGCTAAAGGCTACCCAAACATAATCTAATGTAATCCCTCCCACCAATCCAGATCTCCTTAACATCCAAATCTCCCAAACATATAAATATCACAAGAAAATACTAATCATTGCACATCTCCAGCTAGAAATCTACGTAAAATAATCCAAGTGCATCCATGGTCTTGTTCCCAATGTTTCTGCAAGCCTCAATCAAACTTCCATCATCATCTTTCAGATATATCACTCCCAATCCTCATGTTGTTCTTATCATCAAAAACACAATCAAGCATCATCAATCCATCAATCTTTGGCTTTTCAACTTGACCAAGGGCAAGATCATGTTTTTCTTTGTAGCATTTTGTGCATGCATGTTTGCTTGTATGTGTGCATTATCATCTTATCTTGCATATGCATTAGTCACTATAACCTACCTACCACATTGGTAGTGTGGTCTTCCCTATCATGATGCTTTATAGTATAGGGTTTCTCAAGTGACTTTATTGGTTGTCTCATGAAAGTACCCACTAATGTCATCAAATTCCTTTCAATGTGCCAGGGCATCCTTTTATGCATGGGGCACATTGTCTCCGTAGTTCATAATGTCTCATGCCATATCAAATAAGATTGCTCCAATCCAATGTACCACAATGTATAACCTCATCTAATCATTTATCCCCGATCACCCTTTTACTCTAATCCCTAACATCTCATCTCTTATATCCTTCTGATCCCTTTTTAAATTCCACTTTCATCTTTCTCATCCAACTATCTTCATCCTTTCAAGAGCACAGTCGTGTTCTTTGAACCGACCTACCCTCTTGAGGGGGCATCATCCCTACCACCATTCCTCCTTGTTGCTCTTTCTTTGAATAGCCAAGCATCATCATCCTTGACCCTACCATCTTCTTCTTTGAATCTATCCCAACACTATGTTTTATCTTTCTCTGAAATGATGTTGCTTCACAACACCATCTCAAAGAGGGGCAAAATGGAGACACCAAAAATCATCCACTAGATCTCTTACCACTATTCATCTCAAATTAGGACATCACTAAATCACTTTCTTCCACAATTAACTGGATAAAAACCTATTAAGATATATAATTGAACAATCCCCTTTCCAATAGTTATTAAATAATATTTTTTTATTAAATCACTATTCATCCATACCATCTCCTACCATTAATTGAATAAAATTAATCATTTATTCAATTAATCAATCATTTTCCATACTCCAACATTAGATAAATATTTATTTATCTAATATCCCTTCATCCCCATCCCAAAAATTAAATAAATATTTTTATTTATTTTTGTGGACTTTTGATTTACTTTACTAATCCACTTAATCAACTTAATCACTTGATTGTATAATCCTAATCTTTCATTAACCCATTAGAACCCATCAAATCTTTCAATATGTACAAAGACATGGGCTTTTGTAGAAGACCACATCATGGGTCTCTTACAAAGGGATGGGAAAGTACTTTGCACATCCCTCTAAAAAGGGTCCCATTGTCCCTTTTCACTCACATCCATCCCCTTCTTCCAAGACCTTCCTCCACCCTTGATTTCTCCATGATCCAAGGACCATCTTTATCTTCTAATCCAATTGTGCCACTTGGTGGTCTCTCATAAATCCAATCCTCTCAACAAGTCTCAATCATTGTTCCTCCAAATCAATCATATCCATCAAATCCTCATCCCAAAAATCTATAAATGGTCATCAACCCAAGCCATTTTCAAGTCTCCATAAAGTGCAATGTTATGTTGTCAACTTGAGGAGCAATCAACATATCAAGACATTAAGGGCACATCCAATGATCAATGCTTGCATGTAGTTATCTAGTTTAACTTGGTTTGTATGCATTCCTTTAGCTGTATCATGACGCTGTATTAGATTATGAGAAAATAGGCTACTATTGGTTTATTTTGTTCTATATTAAGCTTATTTTCTTATGTATACATAAGTATAGTAAAATAGAAGACATTATTTGTAGTACTATAATCAAATTAAGGAAGGAGAGTCTCAACTGCATTATGTCTAGCCTCCAACTTCTTCAGAAAGAGAAAGATAGGGGAAATACTAAAAAGGGTAAGAGTACTATCGAGGACTCTAGTGCCAGCTCCGATTCTTTGTTTGCGAAGGTACACCTTATTTTTGAAGAGAGTGATGATGTGTCTAGCCTTTGGGGTTTGGGACATTCTCCTAAGGTCTAGGTGTCACTTTCTATTATCTCTAGGTGCTTTATTCAAGTTCCTGGTCGCTACTATTTGTGTCATTTTTGTTTAAGCTATATGTCTTGATTTCTTCCTTGGAATTTGTTCTCCTTTTGTCTTTTGGCTTTTGGTAAGGGTAGGGACCCTTGTATCCCCTTTAATATTAGCAAAAAAATTCCAAGAGAGGAAGAAATGTGTGAACTATACTTTCAAGGGGTAGAGATTGAGGATCATTATATTTTAAACATGATGTTTTATGATATGTATAGAAAATTCTCACTTTATGGACTTAGTCTAGTATTTGAAAACATCCTTTCAATATAAAGATAATAAGTGCACTTAAATATAAAGAAACAAATATGTGTTTTTTCTAACATCCGAACTATGACCTCTTTTTCATTTCAATATTTCATCTAAGTGGGTCAAAACATGTATTTGATATAGACACTAGACCTAGTTATAAAAGGACACTTTAAGATAGTGGAGACATGAAGCATAAGGTCTAAAAACCTAAGACGCATATAATGTAACATACATATATTCTAATATAAGCATTCATATTATGAATTTTTATTACAACTAATTTTATTTTAAATTTTAAATTTCATTCTTAACTTATTATTCTAAACTTTTTATTCGCTGTGATTATTTATAAATATTAATAATAGTCTCAATTTCAAACACAATTGCAATTGCACATGAGCATGTTTCCCTTTATTAACAATTTAGATTACATTAAAAACCCTTGAGAAATATTCTATTGAACAATAACGGAATCAGAAGGGTTATAGGCCATACTTCCAATTTGGAAGAGAATAATAACCCCGAAAAGAAGAACCATCAGTAATACAATTACTAAATTAGAGACCGAGGAGGGCATAGGAATGGGGACAGGAGTGGGAGATCTCAGAGTGTATACCAGCATTCCATCTATGTGTTTCACCACTTCTTTACTTCTCTGTGTCCAATAGTAAGAAGGGATTTGAAGCTCTATAATCAATAAGTCAGAATTCTTGTTGACCAGAGCTGGATCTCTTCCTAGCGATTTAAAAGGTTGCATGTTATTATCTTGATGCCCATCCACTAAGTGGAGATAAACCTCTAAATTGTGGAGGCTACCTGGATTATAATTTTCTTTAGCACTGGCGAGTTTCTGCTATCGAAAGTAATCTAGATTCCCACATGAACATCTGACCATGGAAACCAATACAAAATTCTAGTGAGCCAACCTATTTTTTCATTGACAAAACCTCTAGAAACTTTAGGAACCAAATCTTTTTTGTTTACCAAGCGCAACACTTTAACTCCAATCTCCTCAACGTGTTGGGAAAATGATAAGTTTCCTACGCATAGAGAGGCAAAGGCAAAGACTGTAAATTAGTATTGACCTCATAAGTTTCCTACCTGGATAAGTTTTTTACGTATTGACCTCATGTAATTTTGATTGATTTTTTTTTTTTTACCAGAAAAAGGTGATGGAGCACCCGTAAATTAGTATTAAAAGCATTTGTACATAATAGAAGAAATGATAGTCTGAATGAGAACCAGAAAATATAAAAAATGGGGCACCAACCTGGCCATATGAACCGAGAAAAAGAACATAATTTAAAGGACAAAACCTTCAAAAATAGAGAAGGAGAAGAATGCCAAAAACCTCAACCTGCCACACCACCCAACTACCGTGAGAGGAGAAACCAGCCACAACTGAAAGCATCATTAAAAAAAACCATCCGAACAGCACCACAAAAACACACCACATCACGAAGAGCACCCATAAACACGAACCAACAACATCGGTACAACACAACCCCAGGAAGACACCAGTGAAAAGCACCATGACCACATCTGCCCCAAGTGCTAAAAACAGCTGACCCTATCACTACCTCAACGTGTTGGCAGAGCTGCCAGTAGATTATGCTCATCTAGCTCCACTGACGCTGATGATTGAGCTCCATCGTCCGGGATCTCCAGAGCATACCACGCCATTCCTGGAGCTAGGTCAGAAGCATGAATCCTTAGGAAACGAGTGACTGTAAACACATCCTTGATTCTCTCAACCTTCTTCTTGGTAAACAGAAAACAATGAGCTCGCAATACCTCATCAATTTCACCAATGCTCAAAGATATGATACTGGCTTACAAATCCCTATATATTACTTGCTGTGAGGGAGAGGTACACATAGCTGCCAAGTTGAAAAGTCAACCAATTAGGGCATCACCCTGTTCCATTCTATAATTAGACACTATTGTTTCCCACCTTTTGATAGTGTAGATGTTTTTGTAGAACAGCCCTGCCGCTAATGTATTCGCGTACTCACCATCCATTGCCAGATCCATAATGTTGGATAGTAGCTATGAAACAACATCTATGTAGTTGAGCACACGCCCCTTGTAGCCTTGAATCCAAGCATGGCTGACAATATTCCTGATAGTGAACTAGTTGAGGGTGCAATTCAAGTCGATCAGGGTCATCAAATCAGACGCTATAACTCTCCCTCTAATTTCTGGTTCCCAGTCGAGAGCTGGGAAGAACAGTCTTTGATTAAGGTGAGTGTTGGCCATGAGAATGTGTCTATCAAGAGAAATATGGTGGAGTGCTTCAATGACCTCATATGGTTAGAGAGTACTAGTGGCAAGATGTGGAGTACTCTGCCAAAGGATGGCTACCATTTAAAATTATCTATGTGTCCTCTGCAGGAAATCTCGATCAGGGGAGATGAAGCCGTTGGACCGTCACAGAGCCCTAACAGTTAAGGCTTGTCACCTCCCTTAAATGAGACATCAATGGAGGACAGATTTGCAATCCCACCTTCCCTCACGAGTAGCTAAAATGGCTTAAACAGTCTTGATTCAGTGTCCATTTAAACATCGCAAGGCAGGGTTTTTGTACTGACAATCCACTGCCACAGATATTGTTAGACGCCAACCAAAAAGGGTTAAGCCACATTTTATTTGGTGCCCTTCATTCAAAACGAAATGGCTAAGCACTAAACCCCATACTCTAGCCAGCCTGTTCGTGCCACCTATTAATTCCCTTGCACCAGGAGGTAGGACAGGTTGGATGCTGAGAAGGAATGTGATTTGGAGGGGAGACTTTTTCAAATGCCATGCTGGCACTATTAGAGCAGCTAAGACCCAACGGAGGTAGTGTTCATCTCAGAAGCCAGAAAATACGAAAACAGTTTTGGGAGCAAAAGATTATCAGATGGAAAAGATATAGAGGCGCTCTCACTATCCACTGCTATGTTTCCTAGTAGATCCGCCACCTTATTGCCTTCCCTCAACGTATGGGAAATAACATAATTATCTAAACTATCTAGCAAAGTGTCAGCCTACTGAAGAATGTATTTAAGCTTCTAGTTATGTAATCCTCTTCCTTTGACGGCAATAATCATGATCAGGGAGTCACCCTCAATCCACACATTCTTTAAACCTTTTTCAATCACCAAAATTAATCCATGCACTAAGGCCCATGCTTCCGCCTCATTGTTACATCCTATGGGTAGCTTGGTGGACTTGGCTGTGATCATTACACCATATTCATTCCTAATAACACACCTTGTTCCAGATGGACCCAGATTTCCTCGACAAGCTCTGTCAAAATTTAACTTGAAGAAAGGTGGGGAGGGTGGAATCCATTTTACCTTCTCTCTATTCATGATGAACTTAGGGCCCCCTGAAATGCTGCCTAGCCCTAGCAAACTAACTGACGGCCAGAAGGAGATGATATCTAAATCCCTCTTGGTCCATACTAACTTGGAAGTGTTTGAATGCTGAGATGAGACGCAAGCTGATCTAAGATCATTGTTTCAAGATTGTCACAAACTTGGGACACCAATCTTGTTTCCTTCCTAAAAATTTGAAAATTTCTTTCCCACCATAGGTGCTAGAAGATCATCGAGGGACCTATGTCCCATATACCTACTAAAGATGAATTTGCAAATGGATTTGGCCAATTCTTAAACATCAGAATCAAGGATTTGGATATAGGGCTGACCCAATTAATCTTCCTGAAGAACCAGAGCCAGCATTCTCTGCTAAAAGGGCATAAGAGCAGAATATGATCTGTAGATTCATCCTAATTTCCACATAGGACATAGGGAAATTTGGGACCCAGGCCTAGTCTTTTAATTTGGTCTCTAGTAAGGATTTTGTTATGGAGTGCACACCACACAAATTCTCCTGCTTTAGGGAGTAATGCATTCCCCCAACACAATCTTTAAGGCCATTCAGAAGTAGCTTGTTGCATGCAGAATCTATATCCTTCTCTCACAAAATAAAGGCCCAATTTTGTAGCCGTCCAGGCCACCTCGTCCTCCATGCTAGAAACAATAACCAGCTTCTTACTCAGAAGACGACTAAGCAGTACTTTTTGAGTGATGGGGAAATTGTAGTCCCGAAAGCTCTTCTAGGTTACTAAGAATGAAACCCCATCCCTTGTGACCAGCCAATAATCTTTAACTTTGTGGCCCCAGTTATCTTGAAGAAAAATCCTTGCCTCTGTGAGCTCTTTTCTTGAAGCCAAAGACGGCCCCACTCCCCAAGAGTCATACCAGAAATCTACTTTTTCTCCATTATGGATTATCCATGATAGATTGGCCTTTTGGGGGGTTCTGCACTATGAAGATTCTCTCGTTATCAAAGGAGTCAAGATACTTGGCCTGCATTAGTCTTACCCATATGGAATTAGGTTTTGCATACATGTCCCATGCCAACTTGGCCCCAAGTGCTTGGTTTTGAATTTCAATATTAAGAATTCCAACCCCCCTATCTCTTTAGGTTTACAGACTTTATCCCAGGCCAATAGATGAAGTTTCTTTACTTCAAGAGATCCTTGCCATAGAAATTTCCTACATGCCCCATCTAGTTTGGAGATAATACCTTTGGGAATATGAAAGACTAACATCATGTATACTGGCATAGCAGAGAGAACTGTCATCACTATATGACCTGCCAAAGACAAACTACGTCCTTTCCAGTTAGACAGTTTTGCATTCAAATTTCTTAGGACTTTGCTCCATAGATTATTCCTATATCTGCCATTAAATATAGGTAGACTGAGATAGTTTCCTGGTAGTGCTTGTATGTCAAGATTGAGGATGCTGCAGATCTCATTCTGAAGTTGAAATGGCACATTGTGAAAGAAGACCCTAGACTTATTGAAGTTCACCAGTTGTCCTGAAGCATGGAAATAGGATTTAACTGTGTTCATCATTGCTCTGGCTTCTTGAATGGAGGCATGACCAAATAGAATTGTGTCATCTACAAAGAGTGCATGAGTGAAAGCATCTTGAACGCCTAAGATCTTGATAACATTCCATTCGAACCTTCTCTTTGCTTCCTTTATTGACCAAGTGAGTGCCTTTGTCATTAGGATGAAGAGATAGGGGGATAGAGGGCCCCTTGTCTCAACCCTCACGAGGGTTCTATGGGCCTAGATTCCTTACCGTTAATTAGCACTAAAACATGGAAACTTGAGATACAAGAAGTGATCCATTTTACCACATCTTTGGAAAAACCTATTTGCAGTAGAATATCTAAAAGGAAATTCCACTCTACTCTGTCATATGCCTTTGACATATCTAATTTGACCACCATGGTTGACTTTTTAGCTTTATCCACAGAATGCAGGATTTCATGTGTTAATATAGCACGCTCCAAGGTTTCTTTCCCTTGGATGAAACCCGGCCACTCCATAGAGATCAAATCATTCAAGAAAGAAGAAAGCCGTAATGCCAATGCCTTCGAAATTATTTTGTAGATAAAGTTACATAATGAAATTGGCCCGAAATCTTCAAAAGTTTGAGGAGAACTTAATTTTGGAATTAGCATAATGCAAGTCAACTTGATTTCCTTAAGCACATTCCTATATTTTCTCGATTCTTCTACTGCCAAGAAGACATTTCTTCCAACTATGTCCCAGCATTTATGAAAGAAAAGACCCATCCATCCATCTGGTCTGGAAGCTTTCTCTCCCACCATCAAAAACACTGCTGCCTTAACTTCCTCTAAGAAAAATTCTCTCCTTAACTCCATATTGTGGCTTTCCTTTACCAATTTGGGAATGAGTTTATAGACCTTTTGACCCCTATCCCCTTCATGAAAAGATCTGGAGAGTAAATCTCCATAAAAGACTTGAGTTGTGGAAAGAATATCGGTTGAATCAGTGCAGACTTGACCATCTCCCATCTTGATTGATTTGATAAAATTAGCACCCTCCCACACCTTAGTTGAGATATAAAAAAATGATGTATTCTTGTCCCCTTCTTTCAACCATAATTCCTTTGATCTCTGCCTCCAAAAGATTTCTTCTCTTTTCATTATCTCTTCCATTTCTACTTTCAGATTTTCTCTCAGTCGAAGGCAGAAAGGTCCATACCATTGATGATTACGAGTTCTGCCAGAGCTCTCATCTCTTTCTGTACTCTGAGTTTTTCTGCAAATATATTATGAAACTGATTCTTGTTCCATTCCATGATCTTATGCCTTAGAAATTTTAGTTTACATACTAACTGAAACATGTGGGATCCTTCCACGAACGGGGTATGTGTCCACCAATTCTTAACATTTTGAATAAAGGACATGTCTCTAAACCACATTGTTTGGAACCTAAACTTCTTCTTGTTAAGAAAACTATTGCCTCCTATACTTAAACTGACTGGGAAATGATCTGACCCCAACAAAGGTTGAATTTCTGCCTAAAATGTCACTGGGAGATTAAAGCATTTTCAAGCTAGGAGAAATCTATCTAGTCTTTTTATTATTTGAAGAAAGCCTTTCCTTCTATTCGTCCAAGTAAAAATGCCATTTTTGGGGATACAATCTAGGAGGAGATTTGAATTAATAAACTCTTTAAAATCTCTCTGAGATCTAGGTGGATGTGAAATACCCTCAGATTTTTCTGATTCCTCTAGAATGGAATTGAAATCCCCCCTATTAGAAAGTTGTTTTATATCATATGCACTTATGGTTGCCAGTGCAGCTCCCAACCTATGTCCAGTGAACGTTATACTCACATCTTCATCTTTGAATTTATTCAATAACCTTGTATTGTTGGGAACGTGGTGAATCCCAATCTAACGGCTCACCTTACTTGTCTAAATTTATTCTTATAACCACATGTATTCAGAAGATATACTCATTGGCTTGTAACTGATCCTTTCTGGGTCATTGATTCAGACTGCTCAGATGGTTGGTAGGAATGTTTCTAAGTCTTTTAGCCTACTATGTTTTATTGCTGCTATTCAAAAATATAGATATGTATGCATGAAAAACACAGAGAGAGATTATCATCTATAAAATGAATGAACCCTCTTCTTTGTGGATGTAGCCATTAAAATGGTCAACCACGTTAATTGCTTTGTCTTCTCTGTGTGTGCGATGTCTTTATGATCTTTTCATTTTGAGTATTCTTCTTTTAATTGCTGCTACTTTGTCTTAGTTCTTTTGTATTGTTTCTTTCATCTATAATTGGTATTAGAGCTCTGGTTAGAAACTCAGTCCAGAATCTGATCTTGTGAAGCTAATTGAAATAGGTGAAGATTTTCAAAACCATGGATGATGTAGACAAATTGAAGATAGAGAAATTCACTGGCCAGACCTTTGGACTGTGAAAGGTGCAAATGGAGTTGTTGCTCATCAAGAAGGACCTCTCACTTGAATTGCTAGGAAAAGCAAAAGGCAAAGGTTCAATGTCAGATGGAGACTGGGACAAAATGGATATGAAAGTGAGGACAACTATATTTCTCTCATTGTCCAGCAATGTGTTATTTAATGTTTCAGCTGAGAATACTATGAAAGAGCTTCGAAATAAGCTCTCCAACATGTATGAGATTGCTTCGGCTTCTAATAAGGTATTTATTATGAAGAAATTATATAACTTGAGAATGAAAGATGGTGGGATTATGTCAAATCATCTGAATGAATTTAACACCTTAGTTACTCAATTGACTTCGGTGGGTATAAAGTTAGATTCTCACATTAAAGCAAATTTTCTATTTTGTTAAATACCAAATCATTGGGAAGGTGTTGTGATGGTTGTGAGAACTTTTGTAGTAGCCAAAGTACATTAGTTTTTGATGACATTGTAGCCACTCTTCTCAGTGAAGACATGAGAAGGAAAAATCAAGAACCCTTTTCTGGCAATGCTTTAATAGCTGTAAGTACAAGCAATAGGGGAAGAAGCCAGGAAAGAGGTAGATACAACAACTGGAGAAGATCAAAATCTGGTTTGCGATCAAAGTCCCAAGGCAGAAATGGGGCTTGTTGATTTTGTGGAAAACCTGGTCACACTAAGAACTGCTGGAACTTCAAGAAAGCTCAAGGAAAAGTGAGCACAAATAATGAAGCAAACACTACATGTGATGGTGTTTTAGTCTTATCAGCTAGTGACACAAATGTAGATTCATGGGTCCTTGATCCTGACACCTCATTTCATGCCACTTCATGGTGTAAAGCTTTCACAAATTTTAACGAAGGCACATTCGGTAAGGTGTTTCTTGGTGACAATAAAGAATGTGACATCTTAGGTAAATGTGATATAATATTGTATTTGAAAAATGGAGACAAAATAACTTTGACGGATGTTAGATATGTGCCCATGTTAAAAAGGAATTTAATTTCAGTTAGTTAGCTTATAGCACATGGCTGCAATGTTAAATTTTCTCTTGATTCATGGAAAACTACAAAGGGGCTTGTAGTATTGGCAAGAGGAAAGAAGCAAGGTAATTTCTATATTTTGGAATGTTTGGGTGAAGTGGGAGTTGCTTTGCCGGCTTTGGATAGTGGGTCTGAAATATGGCACAAAAGGCTCGGTCATATGAGCCAAAAAGGACTTCAAGTTATGCTTCAGTGCAATCAGCTTCCAGGCCTCACCTCTGTTGATTTAAAATTATGTGAACATTGCCTTTACGGTAAATGGACATGGAGTAGCTTCTTGAGAATGGGGCATGATCAGAAAGCTACTCCATTGCAACTTGTTCATTCCGACGTATTTGGTCCGACTGAGGTAACTTCTTTTAGTGGAGCTAATTATTTTGGAACCTTTCTTGATGACTGGACTCGAAATATCTGGATTTCTATGTTGAATTGAAAATCTAAGATATTTTCAAATTTAAGATTTTTAAGGCTGCTATTGAAAATCAGATTGGGCATAAAATTAAATGCCTACTAATAGACAATGGTGGAGAATATTGCTCTTCGGAGTTTGATTTATTTTGTGCAGACCATGGTATTCGACGGATAAAGATTCTCTCTTATACACCTCAAGAGAATGGTGCAGCTGAGAGGCTCAATCGCACGATACTTGAGAGAGCTAGATGCATGCTCTCCAATGCCAGATATGGAAAAGAGTTTTGGGCAGAGGCATGTAATACTGCAGTGTATCTAATCAATTGAGCTCCATCGTCGGAGCTCCATCGTCTAGACTGGATTTTGACATTCCTGAGGAGAGATGGTTTGGAAAACGAATTTCCTATCATCATCTACTGAGATAAATTTCAGCAACAACAATCTCTCTTGCGCTGAGCCTACCTCTTCTGGAGCCTTCATCTACTGAGGTATAACACGTTAAAAATCCCTTCTCTATCCGAACATCGGGTTTGGAAGTAGATTGGATGTTAGATTCTTTACTGACAGATAAAGTAGCAGGAACTAATATGTCTTTGAGATTTTGCATCCATTCTTGGGATGTTTCCGTGCCTCTCCATGCAACAACTATATCACGCCTACCCAATCTTTTTATCTCATTTGGGTCTGTGCAAAAAGCAAAAAATCCCATCCAAGCACCGTTATCCCTTGATTTTTTTGTTGAAAAAGGAGTTTAAGACTCCACTATTGGAATATATATATTTGGTGACTTTGTAACCACAACCACATTTCACAGACTCCAATCTGTGCCCGAGTGAGTTTTTGCTGCGCTTACAATTCCTATAATATTTCGAAGACCTAGAATTATCAAATACATCATAGCACTGCTGTGCAAAATCACCGTATCTGAGTATCACTGCTTTGAGAAGCGGGTGAATGGGATCAAGCAAGCCCTTCCAATTGTTTGCACCCTGGATATCTCGCCAAATATCACCAAGTTGCTCTTGGCTTTTGTACATTCCATCCTCATTCAGTTCTTCACTGTTGAGAGAGCTATTGCCACGAGGTAATGCAAATCTTGCCATATATTATTATAGCTATGACACTTCTCTGTTTACAACACAATTTTTATTTGAAGCGCTACCAAGCAAATTGAAATTTCAACTTTTGAGACGTTGGTCACTTAAACATTTAGGCGTAGGATATTTTAGATAGCTGATACAAAAGCAGAATGAAGTGAAGTATATATATTACAACCTACCATTATTAAAGAGACTCTTCAACGTACAGCTGGCTGACAGATCTTGTGGTGTTCAGACCTTCCGTTCTCTATACACAAAATCATCTATGTCGCACACGTTTTGCCTAACATATATTTCTTAAGACCAGTATAACCGTTAACTTTTGTACAATAAATTCCAACTATATACAACTAAAACATTATATTTAAATAATAATAATAATAATAAACAAACGCTTTAAAACAGTTTACTCATTGTTATATACATGAACCTTAAAACTGATTAGAAGCATTGCCAAATTGAAGGTTTACATTTAATATTAAATACAAAATTATAGTCCGAACTAATCTGAATATTTCCCAACTATTTTTCTTTGGTGCATTTCAATTGACTGGTTTGCTCGGGTTTGACGTTTGTGGAGTTAACGTTTCAGTAGAGAATGAATGCCAATTTTAAAGTGGCCGATTCAAGAAATGCTGTCTCTGCACATAATATTTGAAGTAGATTCAACGGAGGAAGGCTGCACACAGGTGGTCTTATAAGGATAAGATTTCATATTAACCTAGAGATAACGTTTTATTGTCTTTGGATAAATCCTTGTTATTTTATTCCCCGAGTCAATTTATCTCGAATATAAAAGATTAGTATTTCCAATCAAATTATATTTCATCAATTTTTTATTTTTTTTAATTTTATTTTCAATGAATAGGCATCTATATCTATATTAATAAAAGATAAAAATACACATATTTACCAAAAAAAAAGGTGGGTGGTAAGAAGGCACAACTCGAGAGTCACATGAGCAGAGCCTAGAAAATCAAAAAGTCTTGGGCCATACCCAGAAACCAGGAAGCATTAAAAAAATAGCAAATAAAAAGGCCATTAAGTGGCCATACCAGTGCCAATAGAGGGTGGTGGGTCCCATCATCCAGTTTTCCCTATACAACAGCGAGGTTCAGAGTGACGTCAGGAGGAGCCCAACCATCGTCATCTTTTTCAGTTTCTTTATCTTCATGGCAAGTTGAAATTGCCAAGTCCAAACACAAGACTCACTTAGAAGTATTAGTGGCCCAGCCAGAACCGCCTCTAGGAGTGTCACCAGAAGACCACCCAGAAGCTCTCCTTCCACCCACTGTTGCGCCTCTGGAAGGCCACCCCAGCTCAGCTCGCAAGGAGGAGAGGGCGTCTGCCTGCAAGGGCAAGAGCTGCGATGAGGAGGAGCCTGAGAATGGGGGTGAAAATCCCTGGCAAAGCCACTTCACCACCGGCCATGTGAAGGCGACCGGCCCCTGGAGGAAGTGGGAGAGGGAAGCATGCGAGCCACAGTGCAAGGGGCATTGCCCTAGTGGTCCAGAAGCTCCTGAAGGTGACAAACTTCAAGCACAACTTTGTTTTCTTGCACTTGAATCTGTAGGAGAACATTAGAGCAAATAATAGCTTTAAGATATAATGTAACAAATGTATCAATTTGGTTGTGAGAAAATATGCAGGCATTTCTATCTTTCCAAATACTGAAGAGGATTTCCACCTTGAAAGTGTGCTAAATCTGAGTATACTTTGCGGGGAGTCTGGGAGAGTCTCCTAGAAAAACCATATGCCAGCAGAAGTGCTCTGGCTTAAATGGCTAAAAGAAGTCATGAATCCAATTCCATAATTGTTGAGCTCTAGTATAGAATTAGAAGAGATGCTTAAACAACTCAACCTGTCCACAAAAAGGGAAATGGGGGTCCTGGACCCCCAAGTGAGAAAGTCGAGACCCCACTGGTAAGCCTTGGAAAAGAATACACCAAGAAAAGTCGGTGAGCTTTGGTTCAACAATTGCAGACCACATAGTAGAAAATATTTTGTGTCAAACAGATACCAAGGACTGGAGGTGCCATCTCTAGTTCAGGTTGTTGATCATGGGAAAATGAGGCAAAAGTCATCAATAACCAAGCTGAAGCTTGTAATTTCTGAAAGAGGTGTCTCAATACCATTTCCAGTCTTTCCACCAGGGCTTGGTGGAATGGATACCCACCTTATGAAGCATATAAGTCGGAATGGCACTCACTAGGCCATCGTAAGTTTCACAATCATGTTTTTGAAAACCAAACTGGGCACGAAAAGCTTCCCTTAACAAAATACTCATGGTGGGTCTATGAAATAAATCCTAAAGGGCCTAGATACCCTTCTTGTGGAATCTAAGGGCCTTAAGCCAAGGAAGCTTGGCCAATGACTGACTTGCACTGGTAGAAAGAGGAGGCGACTGATGGATGCCTTTTCCAATCTAATGGCAGCCCTTTCTGACAAACTGCATTTAGGAACTTTCAAATAATAACAGTGATAGAAACTAGAACAAACAACAGTAAATTGCAAGTTCTTAATGCTCCATATATATATATATATTAGTGCAACATGAATCAATAAACATAACAAGAAACTCAATGATCAGCTTTTTACTTAGAAAGATAACCACATTAATAGAACAAACTTATTTCATTCTCTTATTCTGCATACAATACAAATGCATAGTATTATGGGATTCAAGACAGAATAAAAAACAAAAACAAACTTGGTTACTGCTCACTCAACCAGTCCCATCGGCCCTTTCATCCTCTATTCATCATTGTTCTAAGACGGTCGAACTTCTGCATCTTCCTAGAGTCTTCATTGGAGAAACTGATTCCTTAACTCCCAAATGAAGTCCTTCCCAAATGTCTAAAGTGGGACTTGATCTTTGAATGGGAATGTTGTTCTTAATGTTTGAGAACTGACTGCTTTTGACTGCATATTGTGCCCATTTTTATAAACCTCATGGGCTATTTCAAAACCATTGTCTCGTACTCTCCAAACAAATGTCTTCAACAACTATTTCATGGTAACCATCAGCAAGTAATTGTCTCCAACAAATTGTCTTTGACAATCATCCTCAACATCGGCTTGAAACTACTCATCTTCCCTCCCATGGATTGACAGGAAGGTAACATGAGTCTTTTTAATAATATGTGCCAGGAATCTACAAAGTAGAGCTGTGACATGAAGAATAAACAAAACTGTAAAAAACTAAATGAAATGAAGAAACAAAACAAAACTAAAGGGGATGCCCCTACATCAGGTTCCCCAGGTAGAAAGAAAATCATGAGCTCCTTCTCATGAGATCTAAAACAGAATGACCCTTCTAATTGATCTCTGGTTCTGTGAGCTATGAAGCATCTTCTATTGGATGATTATGCCACTTGACCAGATGCTTGAAGTATTCATGCCTTCAGGGCTTCTTCAACAACTGTCTATCAAGAATGCATTCTATCTCCATTAGAGTGGAAGTAGCTTCTTGTGGTTCTTAAATAAATGGCAACTCTACATTTGTGATGTCTTTAGCCCCATCTCCTTTGTATGGATACAAATCTGCCACATTAAAGATAGGTGAAATGCCCAAGCCTACTGGTAAGGCAAGTTCATAGGCATTTGCTAAAATTTTTTGAAGGATTTTGCAAGGACCCACTTTCTTCATTCTCAGCTTGTTATATGCACCTGGAGGAAACCTCTCCTTCCTAAGGTGAGCCAAAACAAGATTGCCCTCCTGAAAATGCAATTCTCTCTGCTTCTTATCAGCATATTGTTTGTAATGCTAATTATTTTCTTCTATGTTCATTTTGACCTCGTCATGAAGGTCATGGATGAATTTAGGAAAGCCTTCTCCATCTGCACTTCTTTTCTCCATCCCACCAAGATCTCTCAACTCAAACACACCCCTTGGATGCATACCATACACAACATAAAATGGATTGAAACCCATACTCCTATTGGGAGAATCATTGTATGCAAATTCAGCTTGTGCTAATGTAAGATCCCAATTCCCTGGTGAATTTCCAATCAAACATCTCAACATATTACCAAGACTCATATTTACAACTTCAGTTTGGCCATCTATTTGGGGATGGCATGCTGAATTAAAATTTAGATTTGGTCCCAATTTCTTCCAAAGAGTCCTCCAAAAATAACCCACAAACTTAGTATCCCTATCTTATATAATGCTTTTCGAAATACTATGTAATCTCACTACTTCTTTGAAGAACAAATTAGCAATGTGAGCAGCATCATTAGTTTTCTTACATGGAATAAAGTGAACCATTTTAGTGAATCTATCAACAACAAAAAATACTGCATCAATGCCCCTTAGAATTGGAGGCAAACCTAAAACAAAATCCATACTTACAGAATCCCATGGCCTAGATGGAACCAATAGTGGTTGATACAATCCAGCATTTTGTTTTCTTCCCTTTGCATGTTGACAAACCCTACATCTTTGCACATATTTCTTGACATTTGTTTGCATCTTAGGCCAATAATAATGAGCACTCAACTACAAATAAGTTTTGACTTGTCCAAAGTGACCTACTAGGTTACCACAATGCTTCTCCTTCAACAAATTGTCTCTCATAGAGCCCCTTGGTATGCACAACTTGGTTCCCTTAAACAACATACCCTCTTGTAACATCTAATCCTTCCTGGTCCTCTATCTCTAATGATAGGACTATTGCATGCTTCATAGGCATCTTTGGAATCTGCATCACATTCATACAACTCCTTCAAATTATCAAAACCCACACTATTAGCTTGGATCTCATGAAACAACAAAGCTCTTCTACTTAATCCATCAACAACCTTATTTGTTTGTCCACTTTTATGCTTGAACACAAAGTTAAAACTTTGAAGATACTCTACCCATTTTGCATGCCTTTTATTCAGTTTATGTTGGTTGTTAATGAATTGCAATGCATGGTTATCTGTATAAACAACAAACTCCTTAGGAAGTAAATAATGTCTCCATTTCTTCAATGATTGAACCAATGCATAAAATTCAAGATCATAGGTAGAATATTTCTTCTTAGCTTCATTCAATTTCTCACTAAAGTAAGCCACTGGTCTACCTTCTTGACTAAGAACATCCCCTATAGCCAATCCACTAGCATCACACTCAACTTGAAACACTTTATCAAAATCAGGCAAACCAAAAATATGCTGCTCACTCACCTTTTGTCTGAGAAATTTGAAACTATCTTCAGCCCTTCTAGTCCATTCAAAATACCTCTTATTTCACTTTATGGTTTCAAGAATAGGAGAAAACACATGACTGAAATTTCTAATGAATTTTCTATAAAAACAGGTAAGACCATGAAAGCTCTTTACCTCCATTGCACTCCTTGGTGTTGCCCAATCCATGATGGATTGAATCTTCTCCTTATCTATCTTCATTCCATCCTTGGACACCACAAATCAACCAATTCCATTTACATAAACACACACTTCTTAAGGTTAATCTGCAACTTCTCCTCATGTAACCTTGTCATAACCATTCTCAAATGCTCCAAGTGCTCCTCTTTTGACCTACTAAACACCAAAATGTCATCAAGATACACAATAACAAACTTCCCAAGAAAGGGTTTCAAGACCTCATTCATAAACCTCATAAAAGCACTAAGGGAATTAGAAAGCCCAAAAGACATAACCAACCATTCATAATGCCCATCATTAGTTTTAAATGTTGTTTTCCATTCATCCCCAGGTCTGATTCTAATCTGATGGTAACCACTATTCAAATCTATCTTAGAAAAATACATTGAGCCACTCAAACAATCCTTTAAATCTTAAATTCTAGGAATAGGAAATCTATATCTAATAGTTATCTTATTAATGGATCTATAATTAGTGCACATTCTCCATTCACCTCCTTTTTTTGGCACTAGAACTATAGGAACAACACAAGGGCTAAGACTCTCTCATCAAACCTTTCTTGAGTAATTCCTCAACTTGCTTTCGAATCTCCTCATTCTCTTTAGGATTTAATCTATAGGCAACCCTTTTTGGAATGAGAGCCCCTAGAATCAAATCCATATGATGATTAATGCTCCTCATGGGAGGCAACTCATCAGATAAATCCACTACCACAATATCCATATGTTCATTCAAAATATCTTGTACATCATTAGGCAAATCATCTAATCTTGTAGAGGTAAACATAGTAGAAAGTTTAGGAACCAAAGCAAATCCTACTTCTTCATTCTTCATCTCATGTAAAAAATATTTTCCACTTACCAACATAATATTGTTGTTGCTGCTACAAGTGCTGCCCCCTTCTTGTTCTTGCATAGGCATCAAGGTATACTTCAATCCATCCTTCTCAAAGGTGTAAATATTTTCCCTTCCATCATGCACTACTTTCCTATCAAACTTCTAAGGTCTACCAAGAAAAATGTGACATACATCCATAGGCATCATATCACACATCACACTATCCTAGTATAACTACCAATTTGAAATTCAAGAAGTGCTTGTTCATCTACCAGCAATTGATGAGCTTTTTGTAACCAAGAAACATTATAAGGAGAAGGGTGCTTAATCTTCTTAAGTCCTAGTTTATCCACCATTTCTGTAGACACTATATTATCTATACTACCACTATCAATGATCAACTTACAACATTTACCTTTTGCTTTACACTTGGTCTTGAACAATGCTCTCCTTAGGAATGGTTCTTGAGTTTCCTTGGGTGGCTTCAACAATACCCTCTTGAATAATAAGGACTCTTGATTCTACTTCTTCTTTATGATGAGCAAGTCGCCCCACACTCTCTTGATCTGCTTGGAAAATTTGATTGCTCCTCTCAAACTTTGTATGCCCTCCTTGTGAAGCTTCTAGATATTCCCAACTCTTATGACTAGCATATTGGTTACACTTGAAACACTTACCAGGAAACCCTTGACCTCTTCCTTGGAATCCACCTCTTCCATAGCTTCTTCCTTCTTTGTTTTCATAACCTCTTCTTTCATTCTTTCCTATCCCATTGGAACTTCCAGCTCCTTCTTCTTGACGATGCTGCTCTCACCTTCTTGATTGTTGCCATCTTCCTCTAAATCATCTTCATCTTTTCCTGTCTTGTTGATTTTTTTTCCTTTGGAGCTTCTCTTTAGCCTTGAGGGCCAATTGGTAAGCCTTTTCAAGAATCCTAGGGGACACAAGACTCAATTCATCTTGTAGACTATACTTAAATCCATTCATATACCTTGCAACTTTTTCCATATCCTCTTCACTATGACTGGATCTAATCACCAACTTATAGAACTCTTCGGTGTAGTCCTTGACTAACATGTCTTTTTGTTTATGGTTCTGCAATCTCTTGAACAGATTAGTTTGATAGTCTCCTGGAAGGCACTTGGCCTTCAACTTTGCAACCATACGATCCCACAAACTTATCATCTCTTTATTCTTCTTCCTCCTCTCGGATTCGACATAGTCCCACCACATAGCAACATGGCCCTTCAACCTTGTACAATCAAACTTCACTCTTCTTTCTTTAGCAACTCCCTCATATTCAAAATATTTGTCTAAGTCATTAATCCAATCTATCAATTGTTCCCCATTAAGGCTTCCCAAATATGTAGGAACCTCAATCTTTGGTTTAGCACCAAGATTCATAACTGATCTCAATAGTTTCTCTTCAAACCCTTTAGGACCCTCATGTTCTTCTTCATCAGCATCTTCCTGAGGTCTTTTGTCTTCTTCATTATCACTAGTATAATCTATATGTATGCCCCTTCACTATACTCTCTCCATGGCATCTATCCTTGCAATCAAATTCTGCAACACCTTGAGGACTCCATCATGTCCTCCTCTACCTCTTCCATGAGCACCTCTACCCCTAATCATACTTGGAGGTATTTTATCCACTATGCAAGCCCAAATCTTTAGGCTCTTATACCACTCTGATGGATGCCTTTTCCAATCTAAGGGCAGCCCTTTCTGGCAAACTACAGACATGAACATTCAAATAATAATAGTGACAGAAACTAGAACAAACAATAGTAAATTGCAAGTTCTTAAAGATCCATATATATATATATATATATATATATATATATATATATATTTCAGTGCAACATGAATCAGTAGACATAACAAGAAAATCAATGATCGACTTTTTACTCAGAAAGATAACCACATTAATAGAACAAACTTATTTCATTCCCTTATTCTACATACAATATAAATGCATAGTATTCTGGGATTCAAGACAAAGAATAGAATAGAAAACAAACTCAGCTATTGCTCCCTCAACTAGTCCCATTAACCCTTTCATCCTCTATTCATCATTGTTTTGAGACAGTCAAACTTCTACATATTCCCAATGTCTTCATTGGAGAAACTGATTCCTTGACTCCCAAATGTGTAGTCCTTCCCAAATGTCCATAGTGGGACTTGATCTTCGAATGGGAATATAATTCTTAATGTCTGAGAACTGACCACTTTTGACTACATATTGTGCCCATTTTTATAAACCTCATGAGCTATTTCAAAACTGTTGTCTCATACTCTCCAAACAACTATGTTCAACAACTATTTCATGGTAACCATTAGCAAGTAACTATCTCCAACAAACTGTCTTCGACAACCATCCTCAACATCAACTTGAAACTACTTATCTTCCCTCCCGTGGATTGACAGGAAGGTAACATGAAGCTTCTTAACAATATGTGCAAGGAATCTACAAAGCAGAGTTGTGACAGGAACAATAAACAAAACTGCAAAAAGCTAATAGAAACAAAGAAACAAAACTAAACTAAAGGGGATGCCCTTGCATCAACCACCAAATATTTTATTGATTGAACACGAACCCATCATGAAATCCAGTCCTAGTCTAGTGGAGCTAGAGGTTGGTTGCCTTGTAGGCACACCAAATGCTTTTTGCAACAAAGGTACCCAAAATAGGAATTGGTTCCCTCATAACAATAAGGGTTTGAAATCTAATTCCCTTCCAAGAAGGTCTAAGGGTGGGGTAACCCGCTTCAATACAATGCTAGAGGATGATTTTCTACACCTCATTACTAGTAACAGCTTGGATGATCCATTTGACATAAAGAGCAATCCCTTCCTGCTGAGTGGAAAGAAGGCCAAGCGCACCAGAATCTCTGAAGAGGCAACAAAACTCCCAGGCAACATGGTGAAAGCCTTGGTGAGTCTCAGAAGAGGCCCAAAGAAATTCTCTGAGCAATTTTCCTAGCTTAGTATAAGAGGCCTTGGAAGGGGCCCAACATGAAGACTAATACACGTGTCACTACTAATATTTTGGAGCACACCTAAAATTTACCTGCTAGAGAGAGCAGCTTGGTAACCTAGAAAGCTAATTTTTGCTCAATTCAAGATAGAACCACTTGATAGATATTAGCAAAAGAGGCCTGAAAGGCAAAAGAGATGCCAGGAAATCAGAAGATTTCTCTAGGAGCTCTTGGACCTCTTTATTACTATGGATTTTTAGCAGCTCATTATTGTGATTCAAGTATGGCCCATTTCTCCAACATCCCCCTTGGGCCAAACTTTGTTGCTTAGAGTCTTAGTATTGCATTGATATAATGTAAGATTTAAGACATGTGTTGGAATAAATCTAGCTAAAGAAGTAAATTCAAATAAAAATCTAGCTAGTGCATAAATACAAACATAAATATGAACATGAACATAAAGGATTTGTCTTCATCAAACTATGTACAAATTGAGCATATTGTGTTATTTGTGTTCTTTCACTCCATAAAATGTAATGAATTTCCTTTTTATAGTGAGTACAATAGGAGATTAGATAACTTGGTCTCCAAAAATAGGAATATTCTCACAAATCAATCTTGTGAAAAATAGAAATAAAGGAATATTTTCCCAAAGCCTATAGGTAAAATTAAAAAGAAAAAAATTATCCTTATTATTATCTATAAACATACAGATAATAATTATATATTAAATCTACATAATATATACCTAATGAAGATGGTTATAACCTAAGGTGTAATAATGTATATTTACACCAATGGTTTGGGCATCAATAATGAAAGGATGAGTGAGACTTCATAGCCCTATTTTAAGAGAAATATCAAAGGTTTAATATGGTATGCACTTCCTTATCTAATAAAAACATCAAAGAACCTACATAGTTAAAAGAATTTTCCCATACCTATAGCTACACTTGAGGAGGATATTCCTCTAATATATCAAAAATTGATGGATTCAATAAAAGTACTAGGTAAATTATTACCTTTTGTAGAGGCTAGAAAAGAGTTCTACTCAACTCCTATTCAATATTTAATAGAGTTGGGTTGTATTCTAGCTTATTTCTAGGAAACCAAATTAAAAATCTCAATACAAGAATTGGGAATTGCAAATAATAGACCTTACCATACTTCCTTCTGGAATTTGGAGTCTATATGGTGATAGTACAATTTGTGGAATATTTAGGATGTGACACAATTCCCTAGGTAGCTTTCTATCAAATAAAAATAGCCAAAAATAAAATACTAGAGCACAATATCTAGATAATATGGAAAATCAAAAGATTAAAAAAGAAAATAGTTTATTATTAAAAAAACCAAAAAAAAATATGTAAACCTCTTTGCACTAGGATTGATCAACCTTCAAATAACATGTCATTGGAAGAATAAAAGAAAATTTTGTGGTTGTTTAGGAGTTTTCCAAGAGTGGTCAAACCCTTAATACAATATTCCAACCTCCACATACAACCAAATGTTGAAGAGGGTGGAATAGAGTGTGTGCTCCTATTCTACATGTGTTGAAGAAACAAAAGTAGTGACAAGACAATAAGCTAGGAGCACCTCCCTCATCTATGGGGAATAATAGTAGGCCTAATGTGAAAGTTGGATAATAAGAGTAGTGGCCTACACCGATAGATTGCCAAGAGAGAAATGTGATTGGATTTTATATCAATAGGGATACTATTGATACACCACTTGTGTAATAGGATCAACAATATGATTAAGAAATTAAACAACAAAGTAGATTACTATTAATGAGATTTTGATAAAGAAAAACACCAAGAGCTTCACTACCATGTTTGTGGTGATTTGGACTTTGAAGATGTGAAGGATGTTCAACGAGCAATATGCTACTCACTACCTACTAAAAACACCTTTAATGATCTACAAAAGAAAGACTAGAAGAATCATTATGAGGAGCATGAGCCTCTGTGGAAAAATTTGTTCTTTTGATAAAATCTTTAATCTTGCACAATAACAATGAGAAATTGGGTGAAGCACAAAGTAGAGTTACATAGTTGAATTAGAACTAGAATATCTTCACACTTGAAGCCTACAGCAATGGAGGATAGATTATTTTGTATTAAAAACTTATGAAAAACTATAAGAAATTAGAGGAATCTAGAAAAACTAGAGCTATCTAGATGGAGAGTCCAAAGAGAAGGTCCTTGACTCTAAAAGATAACACCTATTTGATCACTTTGATTCCTTTTTTAGATTTTTCCCGGATAGGTTAAGGATAGGAAAGCAAATCTATGGGGACATTATAGCTATCAAGAGACACTATGAGGTGGTGGCATGTAAGAGTAGCACTTGTTTCATAGTATTGTATGATAGAAGATATCAGTGTATCATGTAGACATCTACACATTGCACTACCATCTAATAAAAATGGATTCAAATTTAACATATGTGTTCAAATAGATGATAAGGTCAATGCTCTAGTATGGATTCATGGCAAACTTTATGCAAGGTTAAGTCCAAGTGGTCCTAGAACATGCTACATGAATGGATGCTAGGGAAAGTTTAAGACATAGTGTGAAATTGTAGGCTATACAATTTTGGATATTACATTTTGCTCCCAATTTACCAGGCTAATGTCACTAAGTTATAAGCATGCTATCCACCACCCATCCTCCCCCATCTAATACTAGACTCACATCTTGTTTCAAAAACAACAAGCATATCATCACCCATCGCATGCTACAAAGAATGAACTATTGATGAAAAGGATTAGGCCTTCATGAACAAGAAATGTTGGAGCCTATCCAAGTCAAAACTAACTCACAAATGCATGGCCTTGGTTATATATCCCAAGCCAATGAATTTAAAAAATATTGGTTCCACCTTCACACCTCTTAAGGAAACTTCTTCCAATACCAAACTCAGTGCCCTCCATTGCACCTCAAAACCATTTATTGCTATCCCCCCTCCATCATCATACAAATTCAAAAAGTATGCCACTATCCCTCCTCCATCTTGTTCCTTCCATAAATCTAAACATCTTCCCATCCCTAAATCCACTATTCCTCCCCTCCTCCCAACCCTTAATACCAGCATCGTCAAATCCCCTAATTCTCTCATCCTCAACAACCCCATTGATAAATCTCATATCCCCCCAAAACCTAATCCCCTATCCCCCAAAATCCCTAATCATGACCAACAAGTGTACACATTGTTGAAAGATGAAGCTACCACCAAAACCATGGGAATCAAAAATAATAATTTGAATGCCTTCACACATAAAGAAAAAAATCCACAAATGCCTAATAATTATCATGCTATAGGGAATTGGTACATGAAATCAAAGAAGAATCAATCTAAAATACTACACAAGCCCGCACAATAAAATAAATGATGTGGGTCCCTAAGAAAAAATAATGGAGCATCCAAGTCTCATTCCATCCACAAATCCCAAAATCCTTATCCCTCATCTTACACCCAATCAAAAAATCCTAGAAATCCTAAGTTTTGGAGAGTTTACCTGCTATTTTAGGAAACTTTGGATTTGGGCATGGATTGAAGCAAAAACTTACAAAAATATTCATAATAGAAATATAAGACCTTTGGCGAAGGAATCAGGCAAAGATCATTTGTGAGATGAAAGATATTAATGTTTTTGTTTTCTAAAAAAGCCCCTGAAAATTTCTGAAATGAGATATGAGGCACTAAAACATCCCATAACATCCCAAAAAGTTGACAAAAATCCAATTATGAATTTCTAGTGTGATATTTTACAGCGCGAGCTTTGCGGTGCTTAAAACGGTTCATCAATCGGACACCGGGATCAAAAGTTATGCTTCCTAGAAATTGACCTACTTTTGGAGGGACTTAAAATTTTTGAAATTTAGCTAGAAGCCACCAAAAAGTGTTATTTATAACTATTTTGGGAACCCCAAGTAGTAGTAGAGTTAAGCGGGGAAAGTGTAGAGTCAAGAATAAGTGGGAAAACAGAAACCCTAGCTGATTTAGGGTTATAGAAGGCAAAAGATTCTAGAGCCTGGTGATGTGTAGTTGTAGTGTGTTGCAGCCTGTAGGGGATTGATTCCTCTAATTGTAATTGAGCTTCTATAATGTAATAAGTTGTCCAAATCAATAAAGAAATATTCTATTTTCTATGTGTCATTTTTTTTATTGTGTGTTTTATGATTTACCCCCTTCATCAGTTTATTGCACTACTTCCTTGGCATTGAGATTTCATAGTCTGATTTAGGGATCACTCTTGCACAACCTAAGTATACTCTTGATTTACTTGCACAGTTTCACATGACTAGCTGAAAACCATCTCCAACTCCCTTTCTATCTAGAGTCAAGCTTGAGGCTTCCTATACTAAATCATTGGTTGATGCTACTTTGTATTGACAACTTCTTGGTAGTCTTGTCTATTTGACCCATATCAGGCCCAACATTTCATTTGCAGTTGCGATTGCTAAAAGATTCATGCAAGAACCTCATGAGATGCATGTTACCATTTTTTCACTTGCAGCACAAATTGGTAGAGCTGGTACAACAAATTTATTTTTAGAGTGCAGGTTAACATTTTCTACTATAAGTTATTTGCATAGTTGATTGTGTTTCAGTGATATTACAGTTCAGTTGTTCAAACAAAAGGAAATGTTCAAATCATCATTCATTGAAGAAAGGTGCCTAAGAGAAAAGTTATTTTATTTCACTACAATGTTTATCCATTTTACAAATGAAATAAATAAAAGAAGTAAACATTGCATTGAATGAAAGAATGTTAAATCAAATGATCCACACAAGCCGTGGGAATAGCTGAACAAATGCAAATATAAGAAAGATACTTTGAATCTAAAGCTAGAGGAGAGAAAGATCGTAGCCATCATTTCCTTGTAGTGTCTGCAACCTTCAAGGTTGCCTTCTGTCTTTGCTCCTGATCTCTAACAAGAACTTGCAAAAATTGGAAAAAGACAAGTTAGAGCTCTGGTTATGAGTTCTCCATGGCCTATTAGAAGAGGCATAACACATTGCTTATAATACACTAGATCAGAAATACATCATTCGCATACAGAGGAGCAGAAAAATGAAATAGCATCACCAAGCATAATGTTTTTCAAACTAATGTGTTTGTTTCACGTGCAGGTATAGGATAAGTCATGTAGTTGTTTTGAAGACATATTAGCACGTGGTATAAAATGGGCTCCCACAAGGGTTGAGCCCAGCATGCTGCCCCTGGATGTCAAGGGGGGTGGTTTAGGAATATTGATTTGCATTGTGCAAAAGAGCATTTCAACTAAAAGAAGAATTCACAGAATGCTTGAGCTTCAAGCTCATTGCCCATTTATAACTGATAGATCAAATGAGATGAAATGGAGTCATCTAAGTGCAGTGAGCTTATTCAAGACAGTCAAATAAGGTATGATACTAAGTGGAAAGTACCTTTCAATACCACTGCATCTATTCACTGACACTACATCAATTTGTTGTTACAACATTATATATTGTTCTTGTAAGCATTCAAATCATCATGATTAGAACAAAAAGAGTCAGAGAGTACAAGTGCCAAATGAAGAGGACAACATTATATTCCTTTTGCTAATCAAAAATAGAATATCTAGTGCAACCAAGAATGGTGCGAGACAAATTTAGTGAGCTCAACTACAAACAATCAATGCCATGTCATGGGAGATCATTCAAATGTAAATAGATGGAGCACAAATCACATCAAATGCCTTGCCATTATAAAGAAAGAGATTTTGTTGCTCCTGTCTTAAGGGTGACAGGAAGAGAATCAAGTGACAGTAAGTTTGTGGTTGCAATGCCACAGAAGAAAATCAAATGGAGGGACAACATTCAAAGGAGATGTGAAGGAAATGACATGTATGTCAACATAATAGAGCTTCAATATGTAAATGCACTATGAAATATATTAGTTGAGTATAGAGATGATGCAGTTGTGGATTGTACACATGAGCTATGAAGCCAAACATCCATGATGTATGTGAGTAAAATGAGCCACTGTTATTTAGATATGGTATGAGCAAAACGTATTTGATACAATGCAGAAAACTGGATAGAAAATTGCATGCCATTCAAAGTGTATACAGAAATTAGAGAAAATGATTCAATCTTTGTCACATCCAGTGGAGTACAATGGAGGCGGTACAAGAAAGGAGAACAGTATGTCTTCCAACTGATACTTTTGTCATGACAATTAGTGTAGTTCGTAAAGGGAATCATATACATGAAGTTGCAGAACTCATTCATCACCAAGTCAACAAAGAAAGTAGTCACCATTATCAGTTACAGGAGCATTGAGCATTGTTGCACTTTGATTATCAATGTAGATGAAAGGCATCCACTTGGTATAGAGATCTTATAGGCATGTAGACATTAGCAATTGTGCTTAGAGGACCAATCATCTACTGCCTATGCGAATGATCATATGGAGGAATCTTGTGCCTCATACAGAAGTGATTTCATTGATTAAATATGCTCAGAAATAAATAAGACCATAGTTACAGCATATTGGAAAGTTCAAACCCACATCACTAAGAGTGTTTTTTAGGAATAAGGGTTTGCTGTCTAAAATGCAAGAAGTGATTTAAGGGTCATTTTAACTAGCCACGGCCCAATATCCAGGATAAGGGGACAATGAAATTTTATACAGAGAAGAAACCAATGCGATGCCAATAGAGCCCGTGGCCTATAATGAAAGAAGTCTTTTCTTTACAACGAAGAAAAACCCACAAGTTGTTTGTATAGGGTTTTAAAAAATTGCAGCTATAGGATTGTGTCAGGGAAACAACAATTTGAGTACCATAGTCAAGATATAAAGTTTTATCTGAAATGAGTAAATGTTCAGTCATAATCACTGACTGCTAGAAGCACAATAAGTTTCATGACATTTTGTAGAATGCAAAAGGAAAACAGAGAGGTAGACGTAACCAAGGATGGTCAAGCCCGCTTAAGGTTTTAGACCAAATCACAGATTGAAAAGAATCATTAAAGCTTTCAAGTTCAATTGAAAATGCTCAGGAAGACAAAGCTGGCTGTAACCTTTGACAGTATGGAGGTGCTGAGTTCAAACTTATCTCGTATCCAAGGTGATATATAAACAGAAATATGGGTCTTTTCATCTACTTTTATTTCAGAAATTATTAATGGTGCCTCAAGATAGTAACAATAATGTAAATTACATCAGAAGATGGAGCTAGCCACGAATAAAAAACAAATCTTTTTGCCTTCAGAATGAAGATTTGGCTCAGATTTCATGATTGAAACCAGAAAAGGCATTGTCTTTTGTAGTTCCTAAGCTATGTTCGACAGATATAAATAAAAAGTAAGAAATGATGCAAAGACAAAGTTCAAAAGGTAAAATCTTACCTTTTCTTCTCTTTTGAGCAAAGAAACACATGCAGATTGGTTGAAGTTTTTACCCTCATCGAGTCTTAGAGGTAATAGAATGTGTATCGACACAAGATATAGAGAATAAAACAAACGAATGCATCAGAAAATCTGTATATAGACGTGGCTAGAGCCATTAAGTTACCTCTGAAATGAAGAATATTGACCCAACCTATGACAGATGGACTTACCTCCATGAGGGTCTTCACAAAATAACTCAAGAGCAATAAAGAATGGTGGAAAACATCCAATTGTCAAGTTGAAAACCCTAGCAATGGTGGTAGATGTAGAGCATACTCTCAAAAAAATGCAAAAATGCAAATGAGCCTGATAAGATAGGGCTAGATTTATTTTCGATGAAGCCCTAACTCAAATGTGATTTTTATCACATTTGTTTAATTTTCAAAATTATGGCTAATACCCCCGATGTTATTAAGGTCCTAAGTCATTTTGACTTTAGAATGATTATGCATTAGACCACTTAACCACTTGGGGTAAATCATTGATAAATGCCCATGGTCACCTTAAATACACCTTGCTTAGGAACTCATACCTTGAAACCCATTTTGGTCCCCTTGGAGATAGATGACATGCAGGACCTATACCTTGGAAATTTTTATAGATCAAATAGAAAATAAGCCTCATAGGATTTATTTTTTTGCAAAACTATAGTATGCCTCCATATTTTTACAATTTTTTATAGAAAAATCAATTTCCATGTAATGCATATGCTTAGCAAAATGCCAAATATGATCACATCATTTTGTAAGAATCAAATTTAATCAGGATATGTAATAAAACTGCAATCTAATGTAAAGTTTTATTTTAAAGCAATAATTTATAAATTGCTTTAAAATTAAAATTATTTTATGCAGTTAAAACTATTAAAGCAAATCAAATATTCTTTTCTAGATTTGCTTTATTTTGGGGTAGAAATGGAAAAAATAGGATCTTTTGGAGTACACAAAGTGGATTTTCCATTGGTTATAGCTTGGAGGGCTTTTTGACAGTTTTGGCAACCTAATTGGAGGTGATTTGGTTACTTTTTTGAAGCTTTTTTGTGAAGCTCGAAAATGGATTTCTACATCTATTTTTAGGAGCTTTTTCGGAGAGATCTCTTGGTAGGCATTTATAGGAGAAAAAATTAGTTTTTTCTTGGTTAGTTGATACCATTTGTTTCTTCTCTCTTGAGCACATAGAGAGTTTGTATACAGGCAATTGACTTAGTTTATTTTTGCGATGTACTCCTTCTAGTTCAATATAACAGGTTTCCCTATTTTCATCTACTGGTCTATTTTTTAGTTTTGATCTGATGTCTCATTGTGGCAGTGTTATGTCCTTTGTTATGTCTCTTTACTGTGAAATTGCATGTTGTCCCTGGTTGTAATTTGTGTTCAATCTGAACCTTGTTATAAATTATTTTTTGATCAAATCTCGTAGGTGGGGTTGTGGAAGTTTAAGTTTGAAGGGTTGTTTGTGAGTAAAAATATTCCATTTAGATTCAAATTTAGAGTTTAGAGTTTCATTTTACTACACCTCTCTCATCCCTTTTCTTAGACAAGTCAATAGTTTAAGAAATCATAAGGAGAACTAGCTCACTCTAGAGATTCACTCTTAACACAGATCACCCACTATCCAAGAGTGTTTCCATGTGTCAACGGATAGATAAGTCTTCTGTAAGCTTAGCATAGGGTGTATATTTGATTGATAACAGTTTTTGGCATGTCAGGTGGGACTCTGAAAGTGTTTTCAGAGAAACTATCAATTCTTCAAGATGTTGTTTTTGTATATGCAGTAGTGTTCCAGCCTTTGGAGGCTTTTTACAAGTATACCTGGTGACTCAATATTCTGGTCTTGCATGTAGAACTAGCCCATTCAGCTCGTGAAAACAAGATCGGAACAAATTGGACTGTTTCAGTCCAATAGCATGTTCATCTATCACTGATATTTGGTGTGTGTATCAATGATCTCAGCCTTTGGACATAGAAAATCAAACACATCTGGCGACTCTAAATCATGATCTATAGGTTTTGGTATGATCAAGTGCCTGTATGTTATAAAATTCATCTATTCATTCTATTTTCCAGCTTTCATATGAGTAAAAATGTCAACTTTTCATAGCCAACAAGTATACCCACCCCCATACTATGAGAATTCAACTTACCTACCTCCAGATCAGCCATATCAGGCCAATTATGTTGTTGTTTCCAATTTCGTGGCCCTTCAAAATCAACATGCATAGTATAATTGCCACCCACCCACCCCTACTCAGCCTCCTTACTAGCCATTCACAAGCAGCCATAATGTTGCTTTTAGTCCAAATACTCAGGACACTTACCGCATGCCCATTTCTACCCAATCTCCTAGTCATCCATCTTACCAGATAAAATAGTCTAAAATTCGAGAGCTTAAAGGCATTGTCTCATACCTTAACAAGTAAATGGAGGAGATTAGAAGGCAACATGAGTATAATCAGCACCAAGAGGAGCTAGCTTATCCAGCCTATCTTCATGAGTAGGAGTTGGAGGCATAAAGAGCACAATATGAGTAGGAGATTGCAAGCATAAATAGTTATCAGTACCAACAAGAAGGGGGATTTAAAGCAAGACAGTATGAAGAGTCTGATTTGCAGCTGTGAGAGTTGAATCACCAAGTTTACTTTCAATAGCCAGAGTAGCCACCCTGTGAGACCTTTGGTTCTGATCAAGAGTGGGAGACACAAAAGAGACAGTTCGAAGAGAATCTTGAGAGAGAGGCAACTGCACAAATAAAGCTTTTGTTTTTTCGAGCCTAAGCAGCTCTTGCTATTCTAGAACAACCTACTCAAGAAGAGGTACGTAAGTATAAATTTCCAAGTTTCAGACAGAATGAACCTCTTAAATCTCTTAAAGTTGAGATTCCAAGTTTTAGGCAAAATAAGGTCTTTGATTCCTCAAACTAGCCTCTCAAGCTTGAAATCCCAGGTTTCAGAAGCCTTCACCCCTTGCAGGTTGAGGAAAATAGTCATATTCAGCCTAGTACAGTTGCAGGTCGGCCCCTTGAGATACATTCTTTCCTCTAAGAAACTCAAGAAACTCCCCAAGTTCCCGAACCTGACAAATTTGATTGTTCTATCACTATTTGCCTTTGTAAAGATGGACCGATTGTCTTACAAAATGACTCATTCACCATGAAAGAAGCTAGAAAGGTAAATTTATTGCATATAGCTATGGAGCCATATCAGTTAGAGCAGTAGAAGATCAAACCAGAAAAGGCTCCTCCTGATGAACCTTTCGATGTTTGCATTAATGATCCTCCTTGTTTTGTAAAAGATGATAAAATTCTTTCAGAAAGTCATGCAGCGTAGGAGGCTAATTCACATGAAAAGGTTGCTACTATTTGTGTAGAGCAATTTGATTCAAATATGACCCTGAATCCACTGCATTTTGATTCCTTTGAAAAATTTTCTATTGTTGTTCATAAGATGCATGAAAGTAGGGTATAGAGCTCACAAGGTCAAATTCTGAAATTGCAAAGACAGAATACTCAGGTTGCATTGGAGGAAGCACGAGTTTTTGAACAACAAGAGGATCCTCAACAGTACAAGGAGTTGCTGATTGAAGCCAAGCAATATGACAATGGGGTCTTAGACCAAGGAGAAGGAAATACAGAGGAGCCCAATTTGGATCCCAATAAGCTAAGCGAAAGCTGTCATGAGGTAAAGAACATCCTTTTCCCATCAAAAAATTAGGAGAATTTGTTTTGGAGTAGTCTTGAGATTCCTGTTACAAACATAAATAATATGCAAAAAGAGGGTGTTGAACCTCAATTTTTAGTTAACCTGTTTGATGAGCTTCTTGAGTTTGTGCATGAAAGTGAGAATGACATGGATATACCAAGTTCTGACCACCACAGTAATGAGGACTACTCAGATAATGTGTGGATACAAGAGCCAACAAGAAGGAACAACCTTGATTTGAAAAGTACAGAGCTTGAGGAGGATCCATTTCAAGCAGAAATTGAGCTTTTCTACTCACATTTAGAGGTTATGCCAGCATTTATGAAAGGAGGTTACTTGGAACAGCAAAAGTAAGAAGTGGAAATGGTTGTATTCTTAGATGATTCATTGGTTATAAAGTAGCCTAATCAGCAGCTTGATCTTGACTGGTTAGAGGAGTTGCCCTCCTGTTTCATAGAGCAACTTGAAGCTGTTGTACAAATTGATGGCTTGTTACAAGAGGTTAGTTCATTATTTGACTTCATTATTGAAAAAACACGTATTTTGAATTATATCTCCTCGAGCAATCTTGAATATTTTGAGCCTAGTATAGCCCTTGCTAAGAACTTTCCAAGTTTTGATAGTTTTGATGACCTACTAGCTACTCTAATGAAGGAGAATGCCCCATTAACCGAAGAGGAGGAAGCCACATGGTGGGCTATCACGCAAGGTACAAATCATACTATTGTTTCTAGTCCACAACCTTTGAGGGGATGTCCTATTAGGTATCTAGCTAGTTTGGAAATCAACAGAAAGGGACAGCCTCATAGTGACACTGATTTGAATCATCAAGGAGGGTATCACGCGGATCAATTAGAAAAGGAAGTCAAGTGGGTAAGTGACTATATTTTCTTTCTCAAAGAAATATTTCAACAGTTTACTGAAGTTTCGATTGTTCTTCACCTTTTTGGGTTGATTAACGACCTCATGGAGTATTGCAAACTACAGAGGAAGGGTAGTTATTTTCTTGAGCCAATGAATGGGTTTGTTTGATTAGCTTCTCTGGCTAGTTAGAGTAGGTTAGAGTAATGTTGTAGTTAATAAGTTATCATGCACATTTTCTTTCAATTTTTTGTTTCCCTAAGTGCTACTGTATAAGTTTTTCTAGCCACCAGGGCTTGTTAGTTTGTTTTTAGTTTGATTTGTTTTTGTTTTCTAATGATGGTTGGAGTGCTGAGTTTTAGTGTCTTTCGAGTTTGAGAAGAATAGAGTATGTCCCAATTCCCAATCGATAGCTAAGGTAATTGGTCTTGATGCTTAGTAGGCAAGCATATAGTAGAAGTCGCTAGAAATGTTACGATTTTTTCACTTGCAACTCAAATTGGTAGAGATAGTACAAAAAATTATTTTAATAGTGAAGGTTAACATTTTCTACTATAAGTTATTTGCATAGTTGATTGAGTTTCAGTGATATTACAGTTCAGTTATTCAAACAAAGGGAAATGTTCAAATCATCATTCATTGCAGAAAGGTGCCCAAGAAATAAGTTATATCATTTCACTACAATGTTTATCCATTTTACAAATGAAATACATAAAAGAAGTAAACATTGCATTGAATGAAAGAATTTTAAATCAAATGACCCACACAAGCTATGGGAATAGCTGAACAAATGCAAATATAAGAAAGATACTATGGATCTAAAGATAGAGGAGAGAAAGATCATAGCCATCATTGCCTTGTAGTGTCTGCAATCTTTGAGGTTGCCTTCTGTCTTTGCTCCTAATCTCTGACAAGAACCTGCAAAAATTGGAAAAAGACATGTTAGAGCACATAGAGGAGCTAAAAAATGAAACATCACCAATCGTCATTGCTTAAAATGCACTGGATCAGAAATACATCATTCGCATATAGAGGAGCTGAAAAATGAAACATCACCAATCGTCATTGTTTTTCAAACTAATGTGTTTGTTTCATGTGCAGGTATAGGATAAGTCATGTAGCTGTTTTGAAGACATATTAAGACGTGGTATAAAATGGGCTCCCACAAGGGTTGAGCCTGGCATGCTGCCCCTGGATCTCAAGGGGGATGGTTTAGGAATATTGATTTGCATTGTGCAAAAGAGCATTTCAACTAAAAGAAGAATTCGCAGAATTCTTGAGCTTCAAGATCATTGCCCATTTATAACTGACAGATCAAATGAGATGAAATGGAGTTATCTAAGTGCAGTGAGCTTATTCAAGACAGTTGAATAAGGTATGATACTGAGTGGAAAGTACCTTTCAATACCACTGCATCTATTCACTAACACTACATCAATTTGCTATTACAACATTATATATTGTTCTTGTGAGCATTCAAATCATCATGATTGGAACAACAAGAGTTAGAGAGTACAAGTGCCAAATGAAGAGGACAACATTATATTCCTTTTGCTGATAAAAAATAGAATATCCAGTGCAACCAAGAATGGTGCGAGCCAAATTTAGTGAGCTCAACTACAAACAATCAATGCCATGTCATGGGAGATCATTCAAATGTAAATAGATGGAGTACAAATCACATCAAATGCCTTGCCATTATAAAAGAAAGAGATTTTGTTGCTCCTATCTCAAGGGTGACAGGAAGAAAATCAAGTGACAGTAAGTTTGTGGTTGCAATGCCATAGAAAAAAATCAAATGGAGGGACAACATTCAAAGGAGATGTGAAGGAAATGACATGTATGCCAATATAATAGAGCTTCAACATGTAAATGCACTATGAAATATATCAGTTGAGTACATAGATGATACAATTGTAGATTGTACACACGAGCTATGGAGCCAAACATCCATGATGTATGTGAGTAAAATGAGCCATTGTTATTTCAATATGGTATGAGCAAAAGGTATTTGATACATTGCAAAAAACTAGATAGCAAATTGCATGCCATTCAAAGTGTATATAGAAATCAAAGAAAATGATTCAATCTTTGTCACATCTAGTGGAGGACAATGGAGGCAGTATAAGGAAGGAGAACAAGATGTGTTCAAACTGATACTTTTGTCATGACAATTAGTGCAGTCCGTAAAGGGCATCATATACATGAAGTTACAGAGCTCATTTGTTGCCAAGTCAATGAAGAAAGTAGTCACCATTATCAGTTACATGAGCATTTAGCACTATTGCACTTTGATTATCAATGCAGATGAAAGGCAGCCACTTGGTATAGAGATCTTATAGGCATGCAAATGTTAGCAATTGTGCTAAGAGGAACAATCATCTACTGCCTATGTGAATGATCATATGGAGAAATCTTGTGCCTCATACAGAAGTAATTTCACTGATTAAAAATGCTCATAAATAAATAAGACCACAGTTACAGCATATTGGAAAATTCAAACCCACATTACTAAGAGTGATTTTCAGGAATAAGAGTTTGCTGTCTAAAATGCAGGAAGTGATTTAAGGATCATTTTAACTAGCCATGGCCTAGTATCTAGGAGAAGGGGATAATGAGATTTTATATAGAGAAGAAACCAATGTGATGCCAATAGAGCCTGCGGCCTATAATGAAAGAAGTCTTTTCTTTATAGCAAAGCTAAACCCACAAGTTGTTTGTATAGGGTTTCATAAAATTGCAGCTACAAGGTTGTGCCAGGGAAATAACTATTTGAGTACCACAGTCAAGATATAAAGGTTTATCTGAAATGAGTAAATGTTCAATCATAATCACTAATTGCTAGAAGCACAGTAAGTTTCATGACATTTTGTTGAATGCAAAAGGAAAACAGAGAGGTAGTCATAACCAAGGATGGTCAAGCCCGCTTAGGGTTTCAAACCAAATCATAGATTGAAAAGAATCATTAAAGATTTCAAGTTCAAATGAAAATGCTCAGGAAGACAAAGCTGGCTATATCCTTTTATAGTATGGAGATGCTAAGTTCAAACTTACCTCATATCCAAGGTGATATATGCACAAAAGTATGGGTCTTTTCATCTGCTTCAATTTTAGAAATCATCAATGGCGCCTCAGGACAGTAACAATAATGTAAATTACATTAGAAGATGGAGCTAACCGCGATTAAAAAAAAGATTTTTGCCTTCAAAATGAAGATCTAGCTCAGATTTCATGATTGAAACCAGAAAAGACATTGTCTTTTGTAGTTCCTGAGCTGTGTTCGACAGATATCAATGAAAACTAAGAAATATACAAAGACAAAGTTTGAAAGGTAAAATCATACCTTTTCGTCTCTTCTGAGCACAGAAACACATGTAGATTGGTTGAAGGTTTTACCCTTGTTGAGTCTTAGAGGCAATAGAATGTGTATCAACACAAGATACAGAGAATAAAACAAATGAATGCATCAGAAAATCTGTATATAGCTGTGGCTAGAGCCATTAAGTTGCTTCTGAAATGAAGAATATTGACCAAACCTATGATAGATGGACTTACCTCCATGAGGGTCTTCACAAAATAACTCAAGAGTAGGAAAGAATGGTGGAAACCATCCAAGTGTCGAGCTAAAAACCCTAGCAATGGTGGCAAATGCAAAGCATACTCTCAAAAAACTACAAAAATGCAAATGAGCCTGATAAGATAGGGCTAGGTTTGTTTTGTGTTAGGGTTTCGATGAAGCCCTAACTCAAAAGTGATTTTTATCACATTTGTTTAATTTTCAAAATTGTGGCTAATACCCCTGATGGTATTAAGGTCCTAAGTCATTTTGACTTTAGAATGATTATTCATTAGACCCCTTAACCACTTGGGCTAAATCATTGATAAATGCCCATAGTCACCTTAAATACACCTTGCTTAGGAACTCATACCTTGAAACCCATTTTAGTCCCCTTGGAGATAGATCACATGCATGACCTATGCCTTGGAAATTTTTGTAGATCAAATAGAAAATAAGTCATAGGCTTTAGTTTTTGCAAAACTATAGTATGCCTCCATATTTTTATGATTTTTTATAGAAAAATCAATTACCGTGTAACGCATATGCTTGGCAAAATGCCATATATGATCACATCATTTTGTAAAAATCAAATTGAATCAGGATATGTAATAAAATTGCAATCTAATGTAAAGTTTTATTTTAAAGCAATAATTTATAAATTGCTTTAAAATTAAAACTATTTTATGCAGTTAAAACTATTAAAGAAAATCAAACATTCTTTTCCAGATTTGCTTTATTTTGGGGCGGAAGTGGACAAAATGGGATCTTTTGGAGCACACAAAGTGGATTTTCCATTGGTTACAGCTTGGAGGGCTTTTTGACAATTTTGGCAACCTGATTGGAGGTGATTTGGTTACTTTTTTGAATCTTTTTTGTGAAGCTCAAAAATGGATTTCTACATCTATTTTTAGGATTTTTTTTAGAGAGATCTCTTGAGAGGCATTTATAGGAGAAAAACTTATTTTTTTCTTAGTTAGTTGATACCATTTGTTTCTTCTCTCTTGAGCAGACAGAGAGTTTGTATACAGGTAGTTGACTCAGTTAGTTTATTTTTGAATTGTGCTCCTTCTAGTTCAATATAATAGGTTTCCCTATTTTCATCTACTGGTCTATTTTGCAGTTTTGAATTGATGTCTCATTGTGGCAGTGTTATGTCCTTTGTTATGTCTATTTACTATGAAATTGCATGTTGATCCTAGTTGTAATTTGTGTTCAATCTGAACCTTGTTATAAATTATTTTTGGATCAAATCTCGTAGGTGGGGTTGTGGAAGTTTAAGTTTCAAGGGTTGTTTGTGAGTAAAAATATTCCATTTAGATAAGAATTTAGAGTTTAGAGTTTCATTTCAGTACACCTCTCTCATCCTTTTTTTGAAACAAGTCAATAGTTTAGGAAATCATAAGGAGAACCAGCTTACTCTGGAGATTCACTCTCAACACAGATCACTGACAATCTGAGAGTGTTTCCATGTGTCAATACATAGCTAAGTCTTTTGTAAGCTTAGCATAGGGTGCATATATGATTGATAACACTACACTGGAAAGTAGCTAAGAGGATCCTTCACTACCTTCAAGGTACTCTCAAGTTTTAAATTCATTACAGAATTGATTTAAAGGTTGACTTGGTTGGTTTTATAGATTCATATTAGGCTAGTGATACTAAGAATTGCGAGTCCACTTTAGGTTGCAATTTTTCACTTGGTTTTGGTCCTATCAATTTGTCTAGCAAGAAGCAAAATGCTACTACTTTATCATCTACAGAGGCATAGTACATAAGAGTTTTTAACGCAGCTACTGAGGCTAGTTAGCTTTAGGGCATTGCTTTTGAGTTTGGCATTTCATTCAAACAGCCACAATCATCTATTGTGACAACCAGAGCACCATTCAGATATGTAGGAATCTGATTTAGCATTAGAAAACTAAACACATAGATATTCATATGTGTTATATTCGAGAGCCTATGCATGATCAGACCATTGACTTTGTCTTTTGCCAGTCTTTAGAGTAGGTTGCTGACTTTTTCACCAAACCATTTACTGAGAGTAAGTTGATTCATCCTCGAGCTCTTCTTGGGGTGCGGTCTACATCAACAACAACATCATCTTTGGAGGGCTTTCTAGCCCTTTTAAATTTATTTTCTTTCTTTTTGAGGGTGGTTTTTTCCCACAAGGTTTTCTACCTTTCTTCGCTTTATGAGAGATTGCATTGTACTTGGGTACCTCATCAAGCCTAGTTGTCAAGACCTAATTTTATATCATTGCATTGTACTTGGGTACCTCATCAGGCCTAGTTGTCAGGACCTAATCTTCAGTCCACCTAAGCAATGCTTAAGGGGAGGTGTTAGTGTATATATTTATTTCATACACTATAGATGCTAAGCCTAGTTATGCATCCTTGACACATGTTGCAAGTCGGTGTCAAGGTAGTTAGGCAACTTGGGAGATGTGTCGACGAGTTGCTATCCTACTAGCCACCATATGATAATTTCTTGGGAGGCAACTCTCCACCACTCATGATTGAGGAGTCCTATCCTCAACTCATGTCTTCTTTCTCCTCACCTACATGTACTCACCTATTGTAATATATAGAGAGAGCTAAATCTACATATTATTTTTGTGCCTTGCATTTGATATTTAGTTTTTTTTGTTTCTTGATGATTCATCTCCTAATTCTAGAATTCAATAGGTTTACTTAGGTGGTTAGGACATTTAATATTTGTGTCATCTACAAGGAATCTTATTATCCTCTATTTGTCATTTAAATATTTATGTCTATGTCAGCCTCAGAGATTTACTTTTGTGTGTCTATGTTGGCCTTTGTCCTACCTCTCATCCTTGTGTATATAAGTAAGGTTTCTCATTGTACATTTCATGAAATGTAATGTGTATCAAGTCAATCTTTACATCTTGTATATTTTATGCATAATTATTATTGGCAATATAAAGCATTGCTATTGCTTGTCATTCTTGTTGTGGAAGCTTGTTTTGGTTGTAGGTGATCTTGGCATGACTTGAGTCCATTGATGACTCTTACACAGTGTCAAAGTTGTAGATCTATGATCTCCTTCCCTCTTTTTTGAGAGTTTATGCCAAGCAATGTTTTTTGGTGCATCCTGGTACAATATTGCAGGTTAAAACATGCCTTTGGTTGACTTAGGTGGCTAATTCAGCTTCTACATGCTATTTTTTGTTGTTGAAGGTGTTTTTTTGCATTAAATTCATATCATCTACACAAAAGGAAAAATGATCTCTGGGTTGTATTCGCCACATCAAAAAACTTTTGGGTATTTGTTATTTTTTGCATGTAGAAAACATATTTTGCATAAACTTAATCACAAAGTTTTTACAGGCCCCCTCTCCATTGGTAATTTTGATTTTGCACTGTAACTTTGTAGTCCTGTATCTTAGTCATCCAAACTCCTTTTTGTGATCTAATCTTTTTTTTTATTTGGGCTATAATTTCACAAGTTTTGTAGTGGTGCAATTAAATTTTGGTTTTGGTGTATGGTTTTTCTAGAAATTATAGATTTTCATCATTACTGCTGTGTAATTCCCAATTTTAGAACTTTTGGGGCTCTATTTGGACTCATATGATAACATTTTTTGGTGAATTTTTTTAAAGTGCATAATTGTCTAAGTACTTATCAGATCTATAATCAGTTTGATCCAATTCTTCATAGAAAAGGTACTTTCAGTTATATCCTAATTTTGGCATGTGCATGCACTAAGATCAAAGACCACTTTACTATTTTGGCTTGTGGCAATTCTAATTGCACTAAGTATAAGGTCGGCTTGAGAATTCCTCTAAAGATGGTCATAAGAAGGATCTAGAGAAGATTAAATTTACTGGGATTTGTTGGTGAAATCTGGGTCTGTTAAACCCATTGATGTTCACTTTTTCCAACCTCCATCATGATTATTCTCTCCTAGAGTGTAATGGGGTTGAACAAAACATCTCGTCAAAAGGCTATTCATGATTTGGTTGCAATTCATTTTCCTGACATCTTTTGTGTTTAGGAGACTAAGCTTTCAGTTGATTTCATGCTTCAGTGTTCTTCTCGTATCTGGTCTTTTGGTCAGTGTCAGTGTATTGGTTCTTAGGTAAATTCTAGAGGTTTGGTGCTTTTTTGGGATCCACGAAAGATTGTTCCTCTCTAGTGGATTTCTATCCATTCTTCTATTTCCATGGTTTCTTCCGCCTTAGAAACTGGTGAGACTATTTTGGTCACTAATGTTTATTATCTGATTGATAGCCATTGTAAAACTCAGCTTTGGGCTCATATAAGGTATATCTAATCATGTGCTCCATATCTTCCTTAGGTCTTAGCTGGTGATTTCAATTCTGTGTTGAGTTTGGAGGAGAAAAGAGAGGCCGACTGCCTAGGCTTGATCTTGCTTCTGATCTTTTTTAGGTAAATGTGGACTCTCTTGCTTTAGTTGATGTTAAGCCTTCTAATGGGATTTTCACTTGGAATAATAGACAAAGTGGGTAGGATGCAATCTCTGAACGGTTGGATAGATTTCTTGTCTCCAATTTTTGGGTGGGGGGCAGTTTGGTTACTTGTTCTGTGATTCTTGATTGGAGGGGTTCTGATCATTAGCTAATTAAGTTTTCAACTTTTTCTTTTACAGTTCCAAAGAACCCTCCTTTTAAATTTCAGCTTATGTGGCTTTAGGACTCTTCCCTGCATGATCTCATGGACCAGTGGTGGAGAAATGAGGGCCCTACTTATGGTACAACTACGTATTCATTTGTTAAGAAGATTCATTATGTTAAATGTCACCTTAAGAGATGGAATAGGTTATGTTTTGGCAACCTTCAGGCTAAGAAAAGGGAAGCTCAGGCTTGCCTTGATGTGATTACCCACTAAATTTGGGACTCTAGATTCTCAGATACGCTTGGAAAAGTTGAATCCCAGGCTGTGCGTGATGTGGAGGAGTGGGAGATTCATGAGGAGATTTTTTGGAAATAGAAGGCTCAGATTGAGTGGCTTCAAGAAGGGGATAGGAATACTACTTTATTCCATCATTCAGTGCAGGCTTGTCACAATAGGAGTTATATTTCCTCTCTGGTTGATTCTGATGGTCTTCAGATATCTTCCTTACAGGCTTTGTCTCAAGAGGCTCGTCAGTTTTACTTTGCTCTTTTTTTCTGAAGATTCGCATCCGATTGAAAATGAGGAGAATTTGATCTTGGATTGCATTCCCTCTTTGATCACCAATGAGATGAATGATTCTCTCATTCAACTGATTTCTATGCCTGAATTAGAAGAGGTTGTGTTTGGGATGAACATAGGTAAAGCTCTAGGCCCAGATGGTTTCCCCGTTGAATTTTTTGAGGAATTTTGGGATATTATTAATATGGATTTGTTGGAGGTTGTTTGGGAATCACTTCACAATAAACAAATGCTTCGAGCCTTGAATTCTACTTTTTTTCTTCTCGTTCCTAAAAAGGAAGGTGCTGATAAGCTTGAATTCTTTAGACCTATTACTCTTTGTAATGTGGTGAACAAGATTATTACTAAACTGATTGCATAGAGAGGCTCAAATCTTTTCTTCCTATTGTCATCTCTGAGGGGCAAGGGGCATTTGTGGCTGGTAGACAAATTTTTGATGGGACAGTGGTGGCTTCTAAAGTCATTCACTCTATGGCGACTTCTAGGGAAAATCTATGTTCATCAAGCTGGACATGGCCAAAGCTTATGATAGAGTTAAGTGGAGTTTTCTTCAGAAGATTCTTCTAGCCTTTGGTTTTTGTCCTGACTGGGGGAGTTGGACTATGAGTTGTTTTACTTCTTCATCTTTCTCAGTTATTGTGAATGGAGATCCTTCTGAGCTTGTTGGAGCTTCCAAAGGCCTCCTCCAAGGTGATCCTCTTTCTCCTTATTTGTTTATTATTATGGCTGAGGGGCTGGGCTGATTTTGTAAGTTTTGGGTTTCTTAAGGCTTGATTTATAGTTGACAATGGGGCAATGGATTGCCAAAGCTTTCTCATCTCCAATTTGTGGATGACACCTCTCTTATGGGGATGGCTCGTCTTCAGGAAGCCAAATCATTTACGCAGGCTTTGGATACCTACCTAGCTGCTTCAGGTTAGAAAGTCAATAAGCATAAGTCATCTATTTTCTTTTTTAATACCCCTTAGGCTAATGAAAGGCAAATTACAAGTATTTTGAGGTTTCAGGTTGGGTCTCTTCCCTTTGTTTACCTGGGTATTCCTCTTACTGTTGGTAGACTTCCTAGGTTTTCCTAGCATATTTTGCTTGATAAGATGTGTAGGAAGGTCACTCATTGGATGCATCATTGGTTATCTACTGCTGCTAGAGTGATTCTTCTTAAGTCTATTATTCGGGCTCTCCCTATTTATAGGTGTTTTGTTTAGGCAGCTCCTATGTATTTCCTTAGGGAATTTGATACTCTCTCACAACAATTTCTTTGGAGTGGTAACTTGTCAACTACTAAGTGAAGCCTTGTTAAGTGAGGAATTGTGTGTAGACCAAAGAAAGAGGGAGGTCTACATTTATGTTCTACTATTTTGAATGGGCAGGTTCTTGTAGCTAAGTTATATTGGCACTGGTGTACTAGTCAGCATTAGCTATCGCCTTGTATTCTCACCCATAAGTATCTTAAATATGTTAATTCTTTTGATGTTCCTCACTTTCCTTTGGAGGGAAGGGGTTCTATGATTTGGAATACTTTGAAAATGGGGGCTAAGTTGGTTAAGAATGGGCTTTTTTGGATCTATCATTTGGGGTCACAAGCTCTTTTTTGGTTGGATTCTTGGAATGGTCACCCTTCTATCCTTTCTACTTTTCCTCACCTCTAGTCCCTTTGTGATATTTTTACTGCTACAGGCTAGGACATAGTTGAGAATTATAAGGTTGCACATAATTGTGGGTTGGTTGTTAGTTTTAGATGGAAGCACTCTTCTGAATGGCCACCAGGAGGGTCTGAGGAGGATAGGTGAGAGCTAGCTCAGATCCTTTCTTCTCGTGAATGCAATACTTTGGTGGGGCATGTTGTTTTGGCTTAGGTTGGCAATGATTTGTCTGGGAAGTACTCTATTTTAGCAAGTTATGTGCAGCTTGTTAGGAAGATGTTTGGAGACACTAAGGTTCCTTGGTGGAAGCAAGTTTGGCACAATTTTTCATGGCCCAAGTGCAGCTTATTCATGTGGTTGGTGGTTCAAAATCGGTGTCTTACTTGGGATAATCTGAGTAAGCGTAGTTTTCAGGGTCCAGTGATGTATGTATTGTGCCGTAATAGTGAAGGAAGTGTTTCTCATAATCTTTTTCCAATGTTCTTTCTCTAGGGAGATTTGGCATTTATGGTGGTATGATTGGAACTAGGCCTCTTGGCATGTCTCCTCTTTGGCTGAGTTTTTTGATCATTGGGGCACGACCCCTTTTAAAAACTCTTTTCTTCAAGTTACTTGGGCCCTTGGCCCTTCCTTTATTATTTGGCATATCTGGTTGGAGATGAATCGTAGGATTTTTCAAGATCTGATGTTGGTGGCCCATCACTTGTGGTGGAAAATTCTTCATTCTTTGGGCAAAACTATTTTGTAAATTGTGATTTGGCGGAAGCAATGGATCCACAAGATGTTGTTTGCTATAGTCGTCTTCATCTTCCTCTTCAACAAGGTGGATACATGAGAAATAAACATCGACACCCTCTTCGGAAGATAAATAGGGAGGGGCACTGGACTCCTCCTCCTCAGCGAGTTTTGAAACTCAAACTGGATGGCTCTTCTCAGGGAAACCCTGGTCATGCTAGTATTTGTGGAGTTGGTCAGGATAGTTGTGGGTCTGTACAGTTTATCTTTTCTATTTATAAGGGTCTTCATTCTAACAATTTGATGGATGCTCTTGCCATTTTATATGCTATGGAGCACGACTGTCATCCTGGGTGGCGAAGGATCATTTGTGAGTCTAATTCCTAGGTGGTAGTGAATCTGTTGAATAGATAGCAATTAGTTGATGTTAGTTGCCATTTAGCTTTGGTTGTTAAACAGATTCTTAATCTATGTGATTCTTTGGATTCAATTACTTTCATTCATATTCCGAGAGAATGGAATGGAGTAGCGGATTGTTTAGCCATATGGGCATCTAATCACATGCAAAATTGGAACATTATGGATTGGGGTCAATTACCCATGGATTTGTCTCAAAAGTTGGACCACTTAGTAGAGATTAATAGGGCTGTGTAAAGCTCGTGCTTTGTTTTTCTTTTGATTTGAATAAATTTTTTACCCCTCTTTTAGTTACAAAACTCAAATTGGGGATTTCTCATGATTGAGTGAATTTGGTGGAGCAAACTTACATTTCTACATTGATCATGTACATATGTGCAAAATCAACTATACCTATTATGGGAGTAATTAGCATGGAGATGAAATGTGTCCTCATTTTGCACATGCTACCTTTTCACTATTATGTGAAATTACAACTTCACCACTCCCTATTGTTACATATATATAGATACTAAAGTGCTACCAACATTTAGAAAGGTAAATTATTGTGTCGTAACATTATTTATCATTAATACAAGCTTGGGGCCTCTTTGGGTGTGGATTTATTTTTCTACAAGGGTTTCTACATGTATATCTTGTGTTATGGTTTGCATCATTTTATGTTTGTTTCCATTTCCATTATGATCTATCAGTATTGCTGAATTTTTTGCATTCGGTTTCAACATATCTCATTGTTTAGTCACTCTTAATTTTCAATAGACATGATCACACATAGTTTTATCTAATGCAATTTGATTCTAGCTAAGATGCTATAAGTTGTCATAGGTTGTCACATAATCCTAAAACCTATGCAGTTGCAAATGTTATTAATTTTGGACCATCGTAGTGGTGATGAACACCTTTGGGGATCTTTTGTAAGATGATTAAAGTGAGAAACTCCTTTAGTTCCTAGTCAAATCCCTTTGCCGATTTTGTAAGATCAAAAACATGAAAGATGTGCAAGATGCCAAATTCTAAAATGTCTAGTATCTATAAAAAATGAATGATGGAGGTCTAATGCTAGCTACTTTTATGAACTTTAACTAATCATTTATCATGTTCAAGATGATTTTCAAATTAACTAGGAGAATTATAATGTCCTAGTGATTCTCTTTAAACATACAACCCTAAATGTGCAATTCAAAATGTTTATGGCATGTGAGTCAACGCGCACCAATTGATTTTTGGTAATGTCATCTTGAGGAGTAGTAAATTTCAAAATTTTAAAAGGGATGTAATCTTGTGTGTGGCTATGTCCAAGGGATATGATCACATCCATGCTTGTGTCTAGGCGAGGGAAATTCCTAAGGGATTGGACTAGTCTCATTCTACATCTAAAATAAGTCCAATAAAATGAATAAGTGTTAGGATTAACGATAGCCTATAAAAAAAAATAGAACAAATTGTGTGTTAAAATAATGTTTTCAAGAGATTAACAAAAACACATGCAAAACAAGAGGGAAAAAAGAGCAAAGTCCAGACATTTCTCCTTTATAGATAGAAATCTCTTTATTTTCCTATATCAATTAAAATTAAGAAGGGAAGGATTTAATTTAGTTGCTGCAGATGTTTTCTATTTAATAAAACTAAAAATAATGTTAATTAAAAGAATTGAAACAATTGTAAATGTAGTGAACTAGATGTGAATTTTGAAATTATGAGTCATTGGAACAAAGTAAAAAGACTTGCTATCATCAATTAAAATAACGACTTGTTTATGGCTACGACAAGAATGAGAACTAGCTTAGCCTGTAATTTCGGTCGTCGTCATCCCAATTATCGGAACGTGGACGATATTGGGATGGAGGACATGGGGGATTTCGAACATTCCGCTGCCAAGGCCTATTACTAATGCCATTTCCATATCGAGAACGGGCATAGCCAGAATTTAAGTTAGATTTTGGGCCAGAACTGTCAACATTATTATAATTGCTTTCTTTTGCAGTGTTCCAGTTTGAATGTGAATTGGAAGTGGTATTGTTAGCAGTGTTTCTGTGTTTGCGAACGTTCCAGTTGTCATCTTCATCGGCCCTTGAAATAATGGGAGGAGGGGAACGTGGTCGAGTAGTTGTTAGCTCATTCTTCTTCTTATTCTCTTCGTCATGTCTTCCGTCTTTGGAGTCGTGATTATCGTTGTTAGGTCGCTTGGCTTGTTTCTCATACACCTGCGGGATCACTTGTTTGCCAATCAGAAGCTCTGAAAGACTCAACGTTTTTCCCTTCTTGTTCTTCTTCTTCATCCCCTTAGTGCTATCAGAATGCTGCTTTTGCTTACTATTCTCATCTGCATTCGACATTTCTGCAAATATTGTCTCTAGATCTTTTTCTACGGGCTGCAAACAACTGATTATTTTTTGAAAATTCAACAACGGCTGACTATTGAGGTACTTCTGAAACAAGCGGAATGCTTACTTTATGTCTGCTCAACTGACGCCACCCTTCCAAATCCAATTAAACAAGAACCTTTCCATATCTCATGTATGTATAAATATTATATTTTTGTTGGAAATAAGACGTTATATGGGAAACCAGTCTGTATTACTATTACTATTACTATTATTTTCTTAAAACATACAATATATGGCAAAGTAGAAAAAAGTTCACGTTACATGTAAATTCTTTCCTTTTTGAATAATTATCTTGTATATATTCTACCATCAATATCCTTAAAGTAGTTAAAAATATGGAGTTCATGAACTATTGTAGACCTATAAGAGATATAGGTATACGTCTCAAGAACTACAGTGAAGTCAATCTATTAGGGTTGATTAACTATATATATAGCTCGCGAACAACATGAAGTATTGGAAATGTTTTATAAGTTTAGACGGAAGATAAGAAACATTTGTTATTGTGTGATCACATCCTCTATTTTGGCATGGTTAGCAGTGGGATTGGGAGATCTATTTGGAGGAATTCAGCTTATAGTGTAAGTTGCACCTCTACAATGATTGAGAAGGTCTTTAAGTTATAAACAATTATATGGCCACCTTCTTATCTTAAGTCTAGATCTAATATAAACATCTAGGTGAGAACATGAACCTTCTTGTTAAGAGGAAAAGAAGAAAAACTATCTTTTTCATTAGTAATAACATTATTTAGTAATGTTTAGAGCTAAAAGACTATAGGAAGTTTGAAAAGTTCCATAAATTAGCAACATATGATGGACACTAAGACATATCCTCAAATAGAGAAATTTTCTAAGAAAGAGGCACAAGATGAAAGGGTGGGAAGTGATTGAGAATCCAACACCAAGCACTCTAGGCTAGTAGACATGTCTACAAAAAGTGCTTGAAGGTCTCAAGTGTATTAGAAGCGGGACATTTTCGACAAGCAATACCAATATGTAGAATCCTTTCACCTAAAGGTAAACTTTGATAAATCAAACACAAAAGAAAATGATCAATATTGGGCTCATGTCCACCATGCCATATTCTTAAGATGACAAAGCCAACTTTTGAGAGAAGAATTGAGACCCTGATTGTTATTGGGTTTAATAAGACCTGATAAAAATGGCTAAGAGCCTTATATAATAGCCTAGGCATATAATACTAGAAGGTGGTGTGAAAATTCTACCACCTATATTTCTAGCAAGTAAGCAAGGTTGTAGATCCAACATATAAAGCATGCCATTTGTAATAAGCTCTTGAAACCAAGTGGTCCAATGTATGGAAGAGACAATGCCTCTACTTTTATGAAAAACTTTTTGGTAAATTTGGAGAGCTTTAATGCCTAGCTATTCAGCTAAGTGCAAGTTGGAACTATTGCTAATGGGGGACTGATAGATATTACGGTCATTAAAAGAAAATTTTGATATGAAATCATTATTGTCCCATTTTAGGAATGAATTAACCACATCAAATGATTTAAAAGTGCTATGCACTATTGCACTACAAAAGAGCCTTCCATTTGAACTAGATTCATTATGACAATGAGTGTAAAAATGAACTACTTTCTTGTAAATTTTTGGATAATGAAAACTAGCTAAAAGAAAATGCTTCTAGATCTCTAAGCCTGCAATGGATTAGACCATTCACTTAGCATAAAGCCTAATTTTTTGTTTATGGATATCTAATTTTTTGTTTATGGATATCAATGATACTTAATACTCCTTTTTCCTATGGAAGATAATAAGTATCCTAGGCAACTCTATTAAAACCTCAAGCCTACTTGGCATTGGCCCAAAGGAAATCACATAGAAACTTAGTAGTTAAATGCCACATTGAAGGAATCCTAACAATAGAAATAATAGACATGAATCACATCAATAAATTCGGTACAAATATGAAATTTACCGTCTAAAGAAAGAAATGAGTAGTTAACCATTAAGTTATCTTTTTCTCCACTCATTGCATAGCATATTTCAAAGAAATTGAAGTTCTTCTTTCAAAGGCGACGGGAATGGTAATACATTTGAATATTTTTCCTTTTCTAAACCATTTTCAAGAATAATTATTGATGTCCAATCTAGTTCACTGAAGATTGATAGGTCCTCAATCAAATGGTCTCCTCCATCTCCTCCTTTCCTTAAATTAAATTTTGACAGAGTGTGCAGAGGCAAGCCAGGTCTATTAGGAATGGGTTGCATCATCAAATACTACAAGGGGAATTATTTGTAGCAGAGACAAAAAAAATTCTAGAGGGCACGGACAATCATGATGAGGTATTTGCCATGCTTCATGGCCTCCAGATGGAAATAAATAATAATATAAGAAACCTATGGATTGAAGGGGACTCTCTTGTCATCATCAACACGGTAAAAAATAGACATGCTGTCAGTTGGAAAATCAATTATCTCATCCAGCAGGTTACCAATTTTCTCATGAATCTTGATTCATTTCAAATCTCCAACTGTTATAGGGAAGCCAACTAGGTCACTAATTGTCTTGCCAACATGGCAATTGACTAGTCCATTTCTAATGAAGTGTATTATCCAGATCACCAAAGTCTCCCTGACTAATTAATTAATTTAATTGAGTCAGATAAACTTCATTGTCGCTAGAGTGTTGGAATTTAATCCTCGTCAATGTGCATTTATTTGCCTCTGCCCCCGTGTCAGACTCCAGCTCCGTTGGCCTGCCAGAAGTTAATGAGGTAGGTGATTTTGAAAATCAAACGTTTGAGCACCCATTTTGCTGGGTATGTTACAAGAGACAAAAGAGAGGGAAAAGTTAGATGATAGAGAGAAGAAGGATAGTTATCTTGTAGCAGCAGAGGAAGAGGGGAATGTTCCAGAAGAGAACAACACAGAACAACAGATAGAATAGCAAAGATAGGAATGTTGTAGCAGCAACAGTAAGACAGCTACGGAGTTCACACAGGCAGCTCCGGATATACAGTGTGCAGCTCCAGTGATTGGGGCAGAGCAAGAAAATAGAGCAGCAGCTCTGACTGTAGATTGTACATGAAGTTTCAATGTAATCTAGAATAGGAAAATATATAAAGATATATTGCTATCATCTGTTTCTCTCTTTTCTGTGCATTTGTTTTTATGCTGTCCATCATTATATTGCTGTAGCATTAGCTTTTGTATTTTCTGGTGGTTAGTTTTCTGCCTCCCCTGCTCTCCCCCTATTTTTCTGCCAACAAGTGGTATCAGAGCATTGTTTGTATTTTGTGCTGTCCATATTTCTGTAGAAATCCTTTGGATAGCCATTTGCCTGCCAACAAGTGGTATCAGAGCATTGTTTGTATTTTGTGCTATCCATATTTCTGTAGAAATCCTTTGGACAGCCATTTGCCTGCCAACAAGTGGTATCAAAGCCCTATTTTTCTGGGTAGTCAAGTTTGTGTGGGTATTCTTTAAGCCCTAGTTTGTCTAGGCATCTTTAGCCTTCTCAGATTTGAGAAGCATGGCAGGTGGGGACAGCAAACGATGGCAGCAGCCACCGAACTTTGATGGGCAGAACTATGATATTTAGTCTAAGAAGATGAAAACTATTCTGGTTGCAAATGACCTATGGGATTTGGTTACAAATGGGTTCACAGACATCACAGACCCAACAGCCTATGCAGCCCTAATGAATGCTCAAAGAAACCAATTGAAGGAAAGTAGGATGAAAGATGCAAAAGCCCTCAGTCTAGTTGAGGCAGCCTTGACAGAGGCTATTTTCCCTCGCATTGCAGCAGCAAACTATTCAAAACAGGCTTGGAAAATATTGCAGAATAGCTACAAGGGAACTGACAAAGTGAGGTCAGTCAAGCTCTAGCTGTTTAGAAGAGATTTTGAGATGCTACAGATGAAGGAGAGTGAGTCTATTTCAGACTTTCACACCAGGGTTTCTACCATGCTAAATCAGCTAAGGATAAATGGAGAAACCATGGATGAACAAATGATTGATAAGAAAATCCTAAGGAGTCTACCTTCTAGATTTGACCCTATAGTAATAACCATTGAGGAGATAAAGGATCTGTCCAAGATGACAGTGGATGAGTTGATGGGCTCTCTACGAAGCCATGAGCAGCGGTTGAATAGATCCGCTCCTTCCCTTGAGCAAGCCTTCAAGGCTCAAACCAATGCAAGAGGTCGGGGAAGAGGAAGAAACAGCAGAGGTAAAGGTCAAAGAGGTAGAGGAAGAAGCAACTTCGGAAGAGGAGTTTCAAACAGCCAAGAAGAAGCAAGCAGCTCATAGCCAAGCTATCAAGGAATGAAGAAGAATAGCAGTTCCAATCAGAGGTATGACAAGAGTAATATTCAATGCTATTACTGTCATCAATTTGGCCATTATGCTAGTGAATGTAGAAAGAAACAACAAGACCATGGAGGCCAAAACGCTAATGTAGCAAATGAGAATAGAGCTGAAAATGAGAAACAGTCCAAGGTATTTATTGTGTGCAACCTTGCTGAGAAGAGCAGCCCTGAAGTTTGGTATTTGGATAGCGGGTGTAGCAACCACATGAGTGGTAATGAAAACTTGTTTGCCTCCATTGACAGAAATGTCAAGTCTAAAATCATGATGGGGAATAGCCAAAAAGTTCCTGTCATAGGAAAAAGCATCATCACAGTCCTTAGCAAGTAAGGTGAGAAAATGCAGATCCATGATGTCTACTATGCCCTAGGTATAAAGCATAACCTACGAAGCATTGGACAGATGGTCCAAAATGGTTATAGAATCCTGATGGAAAATGGAGGGTGCACTATATTTGATAGAGGAGGTAGTAAAAAAGTGATTGCAGTAGTGCAGATGATGAGAAACAGAATGTTTCCTCTGTCGCTAACTCTAGCACTATCTCTAGCGCAGTTTCCTGCACTATCTCCAGCACTCACAGCAGTGGGACAGCAAATCGCCTTCAGGACAGTCATCAAAGAGCCATCCAAACTCTGGCATTTGAGGTATGGGCACTTAAGTTTTTCTGGTTTGAGGTTACTGTCTAGGAAAGGCATGGTTAGAGGGCTACTGAATATTGTAGAGCCTGATGGCAAATGTGAAGCTTGCATTTTAGGAAAGCAGCATAGACAACCCTTTCAATCAGGGTATTCTAGGAGGGCAAGAGCACCTTTGGAGTTGGTGCATTTAGATTTATGTGGCCCTATGAAGACCCCCACATTAGGTGGGAATGTATATTTCATGACCTTCATTGATGATTATAGCAGAAAAATCTAGATTTATTTCTTGAAAAATAAATCAGAGGCCTTTGAGAAGTTCAGGGAGTTTAAGGCATCAGCTGAAAAGTAAAGCGGCCGACACATCAAGGCCCTAAGAACAGATAGAGGGGGAGAGTATATCTCCAAATAATTTCTAAATTTCTGCAGGAATGAAGGTATTCATAAACAGTTCACAACGAGGTATACTCCACAGCAAAATGGAGTTGCTGAAAGGAAAAACAGAACCATCACAGAGATGGCAGCAAGCATGCTTAAGGCAAAGGGACTGTCAAATGATTATTGGGGTGAAGCTGTAGAAACAACTGTCTACTTATTAAATAGGTGTCCTACAAAGGCAGTTCATGATTGGATTCCACAAGAGGCGTGGACAAACAACAAATAGACTATTGAGCACCTAAGAATCTTCAGGTGTGTGGCATATGCATTCGTGCCTAAAAGATGCAGAAATTTGATGATAAAGGTGAGAAATGTATCTTCCTAGGCTATAGTGAAGAATCACAAGCCTATAGACTGTATAATCCCATCACCAAAAAGCTTGTGATCAGCAGGGATGTTGAGTTTATTGAGAATGAAGCATGGGATGGAATGGTGGACAGCACCATGGGTATTTCAGTCACAATACCCCTTGAAGATGATGAAGCTCCAGAGGACAGCAGCTCTGGAGGAGCTACGGAGAGTAGCAGCTCGGGGAGAAATTACCATAGAGCCTTAGAAAATAGCAGCTCCGGAGATGTTCAGCAAAGCAGCTTCGGAGATGTTCAGCAAAGTAGCTCTGGAGGTAGACAGCAGCATTGTAGCTCCGGAGATCAGCAGCTCTGGAGGTCTGCAACTCTGGAGAATAGCAGCTCTGAAGGACGTTATAACAGCAGTTTCAGAGGTCATCAAAACTGCAGCTCCGGAGGTCATAGCAACAGTTCCAAAGGTAATTCAGACCCCACACTCGCATCATTAATGCCATGGAGGACAAAGAGTGTGAAGGAGATTTATGACAGCACAAAGTATGCTGATGATGATGAAGATTTGAATTTTGCATTGTTTTCTTCTAGTGATCCAATCTACTTTGAAGAAGCTGTGAAAGAAAAGAAATGGTGTAAGGCCATGGATGAAAAATTAGATGCCATAGTGAGGAATGACACATGGCAGCTAACTGATTTACCCAAGGGTAAACAAGTGATTGGAGTCAAGTGGGTCTATAAGACCAAGTCTACTGCTAAAGGAAAGATAGAAAGACATAAGGCAAGACTTGTTGTCAAAGGGTACAAACAACAGTCTGGAAGAGACTATGATGAGACATATGCACCAGTTGCAAGGCTGAAAATAGTTCAGGCAATCATAGCAATTACAGCCCAACACAAGTGGAAGGTGTTTCAGATGGATGTAAAGTCAGCCTTCTTGAATGGAGTGCTAAAAGAGGAAGTGTATGTGGAGCAGCCACCTGGCTATAAAGTCCCAGGGCAAGAGGATAAAGTATATAGGCTCCGAAAAGCCCTCTATGGGCTGAAACAAGCACCTAGGGCATGGTACAGCAGGATTGACTTATATTTGTTGAGCAATGGATTTAGCAAAAGCAGCGGTGAGCCCACTCTCTACATCAAAGTAGCCGAAGGTAAAATTTTGATTATTGTTTTGTATGTAGATGATCTGATTTTTACTGGCAATAGTGATCTTTTCATTGCTGATTTCAAAGAGGCAATGAAGAATGAGTTTGAGATGACAAACATAGGTCTGCTAAAATTTTTCCTCAGCATTGAGGTCAAGCAAACAGAGCATGGCAAATTTATTTCACAAACTAACTATGCCAAATAGATTGTGAAGAGGTTTAAAATAGAGAACAGTAAACCTGCCCCTACACCAACAGCCACAGGTCTAAAATTGAGTAAAGAGGACAGCAGCAGAGAAGTAAACCCAACCCTCTACAAGAGCATGGTTGGAAGCCTCATGTACTTGACAGCAACTAGGCCTGATTTGATGTATGTTGTAAGCCTGATTTCTAGGTTCATGGAGAAGCTTAAAGATACACATTGGCAAGAACGAAAGAGGATCCTGAGGTATGTCAATGTCACAACAGGTTATGGCATTTTGTATGATGTTTCTGATGAGTTTAAGTTGGCTGGTTTCACGGACAGTGATTGGGCAGGAAATGTTGATGACCGGAAGAGCACATCCAGCTATGTATTTCACATGGGTTTAGGCGTAATATTATGGGCATCCAAGAAGTAGCCCATTGTTTCTCTCTCTACAGCAAACGCTGAGTATATTGCAGCAAATGCAGCAGCTTGTCAGGCTATTTGGTTGAGGAGAATCCTTACAGACTTGTATGAGCAGCAAGAAGATGGTACAATCATTCATTGTGACAATGTTTCATCAATAGCCTTGACAAAGAATCTGGTCTTCCATGGATGAAGCAAGCACATTGAGATCCGCTATCACTTCATAAGGGAGTTGGTAGAATGAGGAGAAATTGAGCTGCAGTATTGCAGATCCGAGTAGCAGCTCGCTGACATTTTCACAAAGGCATTGCTAAAAGATTCCTTTGAATGCCTAAGAGATAGGCTAGGCATTGTGGATAGCTCCAGAGGTGTAGCCCTAGAAAGAAGATAGCTACGGAGGTGTGCAGTCCTACAAAGAAGATAGCTCTGGAGGTTCAGATCTGAAAAGATAGCAGGAGAGCTCTAGAGATTCAACTCTGGAATGTATGTGCAGCTCCGGAGATGCTCCAGAGATGCAGAAAAGAAACTCTGGAGTTGCAGAGAGTTAGCTCCGGAGATGCTCCAGAGACTCTGAAGCAGGAGTCAGCTCCAAAGATGCAGACAGGGAGCTCCAGAGATGCAGAGGGCAGCTCCAGAGATGTTGCAGCACAGCAGAAAGAGCTCCGGAGATCTGCTCCACAATGACAAAGGCAAAGGTATATCTCCAGAGATCAGTTCTGGAATGAAGATTGCTGATTGACGTCTGACTTGAGATTAAGGGGGAGTGTTGGAATTTAATCCTTGTCAGTGTGCATTTATTTGCCTTTGCCCCCGCATCAGACTCCAGCTCCATTGGCCTGCCAGAAGTTAATGAGGTAGGTGATTTTGAAAACCAAATGTTTGAGCGCCCATTTTGCTGGGTATGTTACAAGAGACAAAAGAGAGGGAAAAGTTAGATGACAGAAAGAAGAAGGATAGTTATTCTGCAGCAGCAGAGGAAGAGGGGAATGTTCCAGAAGAGAACAACATAGAACAGTAGACAGAACAGCAGATATAGGAATGTTGCAACAGCAACAGTAAGACAGCTACGGAGTTCGCACAGGCAGCTCCAGATATACAGTGTACAGCTCCAATGATTGGGGCAGAGTAAGAAAATAGAGCAGCAGCTCTGACTGTAGCTTGTACATGAAGTTTGAATGTAATCTAGAATAGGAAAATATATAAAGATATATTGATGTCATCTGTTTCTCTCTTTTCTATGCATTTGTTTTTATGCTGTCCATTATTATATTGTTGTAGCATTAGCTTTTGTATTTTCTGATGGTTAGTTTTCTGCCTCCCCTGCTCTCCCCCTGTTTTTCTGCCAACAAGTGGTATCAGAGCATTGTTTGTATTTTGTGCTGTCCATATTTCTATAGAAATCCTTTGGACAGCCATTTGCCTGCCAACATAGAGATCACCTCAAGAGAACATGATGAAAAGCATTTAATGCATCCTATTCTTCATCTTCTCGACTTTTTATATATGGATTTTCATGTCCCCTCAGGCGATCCATTGCTTGGATTTGGCAATATCCACATTTATTTCTTGCTTAGTTGGGTTTTGATAGCTCTTAATGTGGCTTGCAAGGACAACCAGCTCATGTCTTTAACTCCTACCTGGCACTTCATTTAGATTTAATGAAAGACATGCGGAAGTCTTTTCAAATTGCATCCATTTGGAGTTTTCCATCGAACAGTCCTTTTATCCGCCACCCTTTCGTCTACTTCTGTGCTTCACAATTACAAATAGAGGATGTCATACTAAATTGAACAAAGAATGCATTGATTTATTATTGCTTATATTAATGGGGACAGATTGTTATTTTTAGTTCAATGGATTACTTGTCCTGGCGTCATATCAGCTGGCTTATAGCGGTGCCGCCTCCCATTCCAGTCCAGGGAGTATTAATTTATGTGTTAGTTTGTTTATTGGCTTACCTTTTATTTGTAATTGACTAGCCTGCTTTCTTTTCTTTGCCTCCGCATCTTCAAATTCCAATGGCCGCTTGGATCAAGAACAAAAGGATCTTCCTCCCTCGCTTGATCGAGGAACTGATTTATCAGGGGGCTTTGAACATTGTCAATATCAGGGATATCTTTGATATTGATTGTGATAATGTGGATTTTTCCATTTGCTGTGTCCTTGGCTACCATCTCACTCATCCTACAAACACAGAAGTAAAGAGGTTAGAAATCGCTTTTATGTTAATCTCAAACATAATGGATATTGTCTAGGACCATTAATATCTGCAGTCCATTGGCTTTGGTCTGGTGCACATTTTTTTCTTCAATGCTGGAAGATGGAGGACAACTCTTGGTGGCTACGATATCCAATTTAGTGAGGCCCCAGTGGGATGTATTTTTAGTTGGGATCTTCTATGTTCTTCGCACCATGCTGCCTACATCTACAATGCCATACAACATGGTCTTTGGGGTGATTGTATCAACCTCCTCAACCAAGCTCTTAACGACCACAAGTTCCAACTACTGGCTGGTATCGTTGACAAGGCCAAGGAATTTTCTAAAGTGGTTTGTTTCCTCTGCCACCATGCCCTTGATCTAGCTTTGGGACCTCCATGTGCTCCTCGTACACTAGCCTTTTCCCTCCCCTTTTTCATTGCTCCTCCTGAGGACAATCACAACTCCAACTCAGATTAGTCCACCTGCCTACTTGTTGCTCCCCTCATCTTGTTCATTCTGTTCCATTTTTTGACAGTTCCTTTTTGGTCCCCTTTCATATCCAGCACTCAATCCAGATTTTGACTGTATTTACCTGATGGGGTCTTTGCACTTGCTGACAGGCCTGCGACTTTATATCTTTTTTTTCTATTATTAATATATTACAGGTCATTCGTCACATTTCTTTTTAAAAAATAACAATAAAATAAGAATACCAAAGAACAAATATAAAGAGCTACAGTATACGAAATGATCAATAGAAAAAAGAGTAAACAACAATTATCATGAAGAGGTAAGAGAGAAGCAATGATGACAGAGGCTACATAAATACTTGTTAAAGAATAATAAATGGATAACTAGAGAAATGAAATAAGATAGATTATACCAATGGAGTTATAAGACTATAGTGTAGATTGCCAATGTGTATACTAAGAGCTTCAACGAAGAAAGCAATAACATGATCCCAAGAAAGCTACAACCATCTAGAAACCACTAAAACCACTAGGTGAGAAGAGAGATATTTTCATGCATCAAAGAATATTTTTTAGAAGGGGATTCCAAGAGGTTAGAGAGAGAAAGTCAAGCCTAGATTCACATATGTAGAGGCATTTTGTGATAGACAAGCATTACAATAGGCTTAAAAAAGAACTCATGTATGCAAACAACATTTTAATTATGGAAACTTATGGGACCCTAGCACACTTGTGAAGATGTTTGTGTGATCAAACTATTTTCTATGAGCAAATTCTAGAAAGAACTCAAAAAGCCTAGTGACAACAAAATATAACAGAATGCTATGCTCCTAATCCTATACTGTATATTGTGTTATGAGTAGTCAGCTTGTAGCTACCTTAACTCTTACTTAAGTTATATAATCATTAATATAGTCTTATATAGGTAGTTAGGTTGGCCTAGGTGGCATCCATGGAATAAGTATTGTAACGACCCCCGTGTTTGCTATCAAATGGTCATTCCTATGCTTGATGTACATACCACTACTTATACGATTGGCTGGTGTAGTTACAGCACCTCTATCCAATTGCTACACTTTTGACTATAGCGGTTACATTTATGACTTCACCAAAACTTACATCTCCATGCTTGCGTGGAACACCAATAATCTTTGCAACCGTTTATAGTGCTACCCCTCAAACTATCCATTAAGAATAATATCTGAATCATGGTAGAGGAGGTGGTTGGGAATGTTTAATGAAGAAGAAAAATATCTTTTGGAGTGGTTGGGAATGTTTAAGGTGGCCAAAAAAAAGTTGGGGGAGTTGGTCAAAGGCAGTGAGGAAAATATATTTGGCAAGGCAGAATGAATTCATGGCAGGGTGGAGTAGTTAGATGACAAGATCGATTCCTGGTTGTAGGTACGAATGGTATGGCTTGGGTGAGAGCAACTGCAGGAAAGATAACAGAGGTGGATGAAAGATTGATGGCATCCCTTTTGATAGTGATTGATATTCCACAAATGGACCAGAGACGGGGCGGAACAACGGAGGGCGATGAGGATACTGGCTGAGGTTGTGGAGGTTTGGCATACAGGGGGAATCAAGGGAAGGCAGAGAAAACACCTTGGAGGAGAGTGACCCACAGGTTAGGAGATTTTTTTTTTAAAACCCATGCAGCTATTTAGGGAGGGTCGTTCTTCTTGGGGAGAGTCGTTATTCTTCCAAAAAGGGAGGTTGAAAATAGAGGAGGCCACGAAGGCAGCGCTGGAGGAAGAATATGACCCAGACCAGCATATCAGTTGCAAGATTTGAGGTGTGCTTGGTATGGAGAGGTATTTGCCTCAGACCTTTGTTTTTCTAGCATAAAAACTAAAACTGTTTGTTGCAATTTCTTTACCCACAAAAAAAAATAAAAAATGAAACCCCATTACTAACTTAACAAAAAAATAAACTATGTTTGCTGTAATTTCATTAAGCATAGAGAAAACTGAACCCCATTTACTGCTTTTTCTTTGGGCATTTTGTCAAACTATTTACATGCCCTCTCCACATTGGCAAAGGATGGGGAATCTGGCTATACGCCAGTCAATAGCAATTTCTTGAAAGTTTTTAAAGCCTTCTAAACAAATCCAGTATGTGCATCTCCTGTAATTGTTTTAGTTCTTTAGATCATGTTTCTCGGGCATTATGTGAAACGGATCATCTGCCTTGTCTATGCTCCCACAATTTGCATACATGTCTACCAGAGAATATCCAATTATAATATCTGATAAAAATTACCCTTCCATTAGGCTCTGTTGACCCTGTTCCATAACTCCAATCTTGACAAAGACAGCATGGATGCTGGCAGAGGTTAGGGATTCGGTTTTACACCCATTAGTGATATTTGCTAGAAGGTTTCTAAAGCCTATTCAACAAATCCATTTTTGTGTATGTCCTGCAGTCTTTCATTTCATGCGACCACATTTCATTGAGTCATTTTGTCAAATAGTTCACGTGCCCTCTATATGCTTCCATTTTAGCACAGGCAGAGACGCTGCGAGCTGAGGTTGTGTTGTCTAGTTTTACACCTCCCAATAGCATTTTCTTGATAGTTTCTAAAGACTTTTCAACAAATCCATTATGTGCATATCTTGTAATTTCTACAATCCATGAGACCGCAATTCTTTGAGCCATTCTGTCAAATAGATCATGCCTTGTCTATGCTACCACTTTTTGCATACATGTATACCGAGCACTTGTAGCTACAACATTCAACAAAAATATCCCTTCCATTATGTTTCGATGGATGTCAATACCTTGTTCCATCACTCCCTCTTTGGCACGAGCAGTGAGGATGCTAGCTAAGGTTGTGGAGTCTAGCTGTATGGCTTTATAGCCACCAATTGCATTGCTTAAAGGTTTCTAAGGCCTTTTATCAAATTCATCTTGCGTGTATTAAAACCATAAATAATATTGGCAAAGGCCTTTTTGTATGTTATGAATGGTTACATTATTTTCATAATCATGTATTTAATATGTGGTTGATTGTATTCATTTTTGTTGAACTTATGAGTAGGCCTTAGTTGTTTTGGGAATAAATGATATTAGCAAATGGTATTAATGTTCTTGTAGCCTATGAGAAGTATGATACTAATTTTATACCTTAAATATAGATTTTCTTGTTAGGCATATTTAGCCACGCAACTTTGCAAGCAACTCCAACCTCCAAGTGCAGGGGATTGGGATTGGTTATTGGATTGTCTTTAATTTGGTGTTTTATACCTTCTTTGGTTAAATGAGTTGAGCTTATGTCTAGGATATTGAGTCCTTGTGCATGTCTTTGAGCACTTGTAAAGGCTAAGGATGCATACAAGAAGGCCTATCCGTCTACGGGACGTTGAGTTATCCATCTGCGGGCTGTTGATTTGGGCATGATTGAATCTACGTGACACCCTAGTGTCTTGTACCTTTGTAGTCATGAGTAGCTCCTGACATAATATTGATGAGTATCTCTCTGTGTTGACTTTGACTTTAGGCACTGTTTTATGTGTCTACTCCATGATAGATGTGAGTGTTGACCATCATGTATACCCTTGCCTTTATTCTTTTGTTTGGGCCTTGTGACTACCTCCGAGCATGGTTGGGTGGTCTCTTATGAGTCCACATGGTTGGGAGGCGTTGCCACCGCCATTGGGGACTAGTGAACAGGTTTTGGAGCACCAGCTTGGAGATGTTCTCTTTCTTCTTGTTACTTTATCAGTCATGTACCCATTCAGTTATTGCATCATTCATGGCTATGCTATTGTCCTTGTTTATTCCTTTATGTAATTTTGTACTCTCTTGTGAGAGATGATGTAAATTATAGTAATGAGAAGATATGTGATGTTGCCTCTTATTTGACTTACAGATTCCAGTGTGGGTATCGGATCCGCTTGTACTATGGTGTTTATGGATTCATATTTATATTTGGATATGGGATTAGGAACATTTGAATTGGTGTTTAAAAAGGAATGTAGTTTATTAATGTTTCTCTAGAGAGTGATTTAGTCCTCTTCTTTGGGTTGTGCATTTGGCCATACTTGGCCATGAACATTGTCGACATATCGAATCGACAACTATCTTATGTGTATGTTATCACTTCATGTCAAAAAAAAATTATCTTGTCCTCTTTTGGCCCTTACCCTTCAGGGTTTGCGGGGTGGGATGTTACATCTGGTATCAGAGCCCATGTTCACACACTGGGAGCTCTGGCATACTTGAGCCTTCTATGTTTCATTGTGTTTGGCGTGTGTGGCATGAGCTTGATATATTGTTTTCATAGTCTTGATTACTTTCATGCCTCAGCATGGTATTAGTGGGTTAAGTTACAACCCCATGCTTAGAAATTGTGGAGGAAATAGCCTCCTTAGTTTTACCTTACTCATTGGGACTTGAGTGTTGACCTTGGTTGAGAGTTTCCCATGGTTAAGAGTGATCACACTCCCATGTTATAAGATGAGGATAGGAATGTTCTTCCTTGTATGTTTGTGGGTTGAAGGTAACTTGAGTTGCATAATTACCCTTGCTTGGACATGCTCTTCTTGTGTCTCCCTTTATGTTGCTAGTGAATGAGATGACCCTAATTGGTCATGAATTGCTCTTGTAATTCTTTCTTGTATTATAGATGTAAAGGATGATAGAGTGTAGCTATTTGTGGATATGGACAAATTAGTTTGATTGCTCCATGCTCTCTTGTAAGTGTTGGATGATTGCTGATTTTTTTTTATCACCTCTTAATGTGCTTGAGTTTCTACCATTTACCATCCTTGATAACATATTGAAGTCATTGGAATACTAATGGTGCCTTAAACTTTCCCTTAGTAGAATTTGCATGGGTGCTTAATGAATATTGGATGGCATTTAATGTCTTCACGTGAGATGAAACCTATCTTTCTCTCTTCTTAGTTGTCAATAGTTGACAAGATGTTAGATTGATGGCATATGGATTTAATTAGTATGTTAAAGTTGCAATAAGTAAAAGAATTAGTGAAGAATAACTTATGTTCGTTATGGTTATGCAAATGAAAGTGAGTACATGTTTATTAGTGCCTCCTTATTTAATGAGTTACATGAGAACGGTAATTGTTGTGGATATATCTTGTTGATAAAATTTGATCTCTTCTATTGCATTGTGATTTTTAATGAGATCATATAGGCAAACACTTGTACTTTATTGCAAATTGAAAATACTTAATGTAGGGTAATAGGAAAGTTGCATATTTTGCTTTATGAGCAATTGCATGCCTTAACATAGCCATGGTTACTTAATATTACATGTATGGTTGTGAACATGAGGAATGGATTAGAGTTCCTTAAACAAACCCATTTCATTATGATTATGAGCATCTAATATTTTTTTGTGAAATGTTACTTATGTTTATGCATTGATGTAATGATGATAGTGGTGGTGCTAGATACATGTTCATACACCATTGCGTTATGTTGAAAGAATTGCAAGTGAATCTATGATGTTATGGGTAAATGAGTTGCCCTTGAGAAAAGAGTAAAATCAGTATGGTTATTTGGGAGTACCTATTGTTGGGTAAAGTTGTGTATCTTGCATTATGTTGTATAGTCATAGGTGAACTATGGTTATGTCTGGGTAAGAGAAATTGTGATTGTATTCCCCGTTATGTGGACATCCATTGATGTATCTCTGTTGAGTGTTGTGATTAACCAGTGCTTGAGATGTGTGCCCATGGGATGGTGATACTGTGTACCCATCCATGGAGGATATATATGGATTATATGTATGGATGAAAACCATACCATGTATGTGTTTTTTTGTTGTCACCTTATTGACTACCAACCTCAGGGTTATTGATAGGTCAATATGTGGAGGGTAGTAGAAGCAACAAAGTTCCTTGGGAGGGAATTGTATGGTGTACGCATAATGGCAGCGTGAAACGATAGCGATCGTTTCAACCTCCCGGGAAAGTACTCACTACTTCCCCTTATTAATGGACCAGATACTTGGTTCATACAGTGTTAGCCTAATCTGCATAGTTCTTGAGTATGATTTTAGTTTGTGGTATGAGCACCAATGACAGCTATGATCTTACCCTGATGTGATTGTTTTAGATATGATGTCACCCCCCCACTGGTGTTCCGACATAGTGCTGGTGAGGATACTGTGTCGCTGATGGTAGCGAGCCGAGCTCGAGGACACGATGCCACGTACATAGATGCGTGAAGGCATAGTATAGATGTTGTGTTCCTACTTGTGTAGAGAGGAGTGGTTGCTTGCACAGAGTAGAGGGTTCACTCAAAAGGGCCTCGATTCCAATCGGTTGGCATGCAAGTGGAATCTAGCCATGTGCACCTCTAGCTTAGTGTGTTACTGCATGTGTTTTCTCTATGGGTATTCAGCTTGCGGGATGTTCCTATGAGTAGGACATTGCCATGTGGTATTCAGCTTGCGTACTTTCTCCGCTTGGCGTATACCATGCGCGGTCGCATCGCAAGAGGTATGTGACTTGGGTGGCCAGCACATTACTTTTCCATGTGAGGGTTGCGTGAGTAGGGCGCACTCACATGAAGGACTATTGATATAGTCATGCTTATTTCTCTCTTTCCTCGTGTGGTGACTAGCGATAGTCACATGGTGTTGTAATGTGTATATTTCAAAGATTGTGAATCTTCCTTTCGGTTATTGGTGATTTTTACTTTGCTTGTGCGGACCAGTACTTTGGTTATCTTGCTTGTATTGGTTTAGCCATGGATGATTTTCATTGACATGTAACTTGTAGTTACATTTGATTTATTGTTGAAATTGAGATTTACTCTTTCTTATTTATATTTTGGTGGCTAAACTCATTGACCTTTCTGTTTTCGAATGCTGGTCTTTTGTTGTGATGTGATTCCTCATTGGGTATGGTGAGATCGACCCATTTGAGTGTATATGAGGAAGTAGATGTAGGGAAACCCTTGAGGATGGGGGTATGTGTGAGCTGTTCTAAGCTCTAATTTACTACCTTCCTATTGTTTGACTATCTCTTGGAGGCTAAAACCCTTACACAAACAAGAGATATGTCATTGTGGCTTGTATGGAAGGGCTCACTAGGTGGGTCAATGCCATCAAGACACATGGATATGGATATTGGACATGGTTATTGGTTATGGACTCATTGTTACTTTGGATATGGATGGTGCTACGACATCCACGTGAACCCCTATGTAGCCTTATGATGTGAATGAGTATGTATGTATATGTAGGTGGTACAATTGTCATGTATGTAGTTGCATATTAAAATATAGAAGAGAACAAAATTTGCATCATTATGCCTTGAAAAGTGACAAGCTATTGCATTATATGTGAAGAGATGTCATGCATGCTATGAAGTTAGAGTTTGAAATTATGTATATGTGTGTATGTATGCTCCATTTTATAGATAGCTGCATATGAAAAGTTAGAGAACTAGAAATTTTGTATATTAAAAGTGCATTTTACTACAAATTATGAGAAAATTGTGTGTTTATGCTAGAATTACATGTTTATATGTTTATATACTGTAATCAGTGCTTTCAGATGATCAAGGACAAGAAAGGTATGATGTCGTAACACTCGTATTCGAGAGGCTTACGATGTCATGACCCTCTTCCTGATGACCATTGATGTTTCAGCTATTATATGATATATGCACATGTGCTTTGACGTGTGCTTGGAGTGTTGCAGGTACTGAGTATCGACTCCGCCTGGATTCACAGGCCTAAGCATACTCTTATTATCCCCGATGGTGGTTACTAGAGATAGTCACAGGCCCTGTTCCCTATCCTAGCCACTGTACCCTGCTAGTGCAGTGTTCCTGTGTTGTTGTCTTATCATCTGGTTACCTAACGGTAATGACCGGATTGCCCCTTATGGTCATGTGTAGTTGGCTAGTGTGGTGGTTGACGCTTTTCTCCTTGTTTCTATTGATTGTTCGATGTGGTTTCTTTGGCATCATTCTTTATTTTTTTTGGAGAAAACTGTTACATGCTAGTGTATATTTTTCTAAGAAATGAGTTCCTTGCCTATTCCTTACCAATGTTTTGGGACTAATTGCATGTATTTGTGCATGTGATAACATGATTTTATTATTGTATCGAGTTTCTTGGACTAGTGTGTGCTTTGGCTACATCTTAGCATTTGCAGGCTTCCAAGAGTAAGGCTAGTCCTAGGGGGGCAGGATGTAATGACCCCCGTGTTTGCTATCAAATGGTCATTCCTATGCTTGATGTACATACCACTACTTATACGATTGGCTGGTGTAGTTACAGCACCTCTATCCAATTGCTACACTTTTGACTATAGTGGTTACATTTATGACTTCACCAAGACTTACATCTCCATGCTTGTGTGGAACACCAATAATCTTTGCAACCGTTTATAGTGCTACCCCTCAAACTATCCATTAAGAATAATATCTAAATCATGGTAGAGGAGGTGGTTGGGAATGTTTAATGAAGAAGAAAAATATCTTTTGGAGTGGTTGGGAATGTTCAAGGTGGAAAAAAAAGTTGGGGAGTTGGTCAAAGGTAGCGAGGAAAATATATTTGGCAGGGCAGAACAAATTCATGGCAGGGTGGAGCAGTTAGATGACAAGATTGATTCCTGGTTGTAGGTACGAATGGTATGGCTTGGGTGAGAGCAACTGCAGGAAAGATAATAGAGGTGGATGAAAGATTGATGGCATCCCTTTTGATAGCGATTGATATTCCATGAATGGACCAGAGAGGGGGTGGAACAACGGAGGGCGATGAGGATACTGGCTGAGGTTGTGGAGGTTTGGCATACGGGGGGAATCAAGGGAATGTAGAGAAAACACCTTGGAGGAGAGCGACCCACAGGTTAGGGGATTTTTTTTTGAAAAACGCATGCAGCTATTTAGGGAGGGCCGTTCTTCTTGGGGAGAGTCATTTTTCTTCTAGAAAGGGAGGTTGAAAATAGAGGAGGCCATGAAGGCAGTGCTGGAGGAAGAATATGACCCAAGCCAGCATATCAGTTGCAAGATTTGAGGTGTGCTTGGTATGGAGAGGTATTTGCCTCAGACCTTTGTTTTTCTAGCATAAAAACTAAAACTGTTTGTTGCAATTTCTTTACCCACAAAAAAAAAAAAAAAAAAAAAAAATGAAACCCCATTACTACCTTAACAAAAAAATAAACTATGTTTGCTGTAATTTCATTAAGCATAGAGAAAACTGAACCCCATTTACTGTTTTTTCTTTGGGCATTTTGTCAAATTGTTTACATGCCCTCTCCACGTTGGCAAAGGATGGGGAATCTGGCTATACGCCAGTCAATAGCAATTTCTTGATAGTTTTTAAAGCCTTCTAAACAAATCTAGTATGTGCATTTCCTGTAATCGTTGTAGTTCTTTAGATCACGTTTCTTGGGCATTATGTGAAATAGATCATGTGCCTTGTCTATGCTCCCATAGTTTGCATACATGTCTACCAGAGAATATCCAATTATAATATTTGATAAAAATTACCCTTCCATTAGGCTCTGTTGACCCTGTTCCATAACTCCAATCTTGACAAAGACAGCATGGATGCTAGCAGAGGTTAGGGATTTGGTTTTACACCCATTAGTGATATTTGCTAGAAGGTTTCTAAAGCCTATTCAACAAATCTAATTTTATGTATGTCCTGCAGTCTTTCATTTCATGCGACCACATTTCATTGAGTCATTTTGTCAAACAATTCGTGTGCCCTCTATATGCTTCCATTTTAGCAAAGGCAGAGAGGCTGCAAGTTGAGGTTGTGTTGTCTGGTTTTACACCTCCCAATAGCATTTGCTTGATAGTTTCTAAAGACTTTTCAACAAATCCATTATGTGTATATCCTGTAATTTCTACAGTCCATGAGACCGTAATTGTTTGAGGCATTCTGTCAAATAGATCATGCCTTGTCTATGCTACCACTTTTTGCATACATGTATATCGAGCACTTGCAGCTACAACATTCGACAAAAATATCCCTTCCATTATGTTTCGATGGATGTCAATACCTTGTTCCATCACTCCCTCTTTGGCACGAGTAGTGAGGATGCTAGCTGAGGTTGTGGAGCCTGGCTGTATGGCTTTATAGCTACCAGTTGCATTGCTTAAAGGTTTCTAAGGCCTTTTATCAAATCCATCTTGGTGTATTAAAACCATAAATAATTGGCAAAGGCCTTTTTGTATGTTATGAATGATTACATTATTTTCATAATCATGTATTTAATATGTGGTTGATTGTATTCATTTTTCTTGAACTTATGAGTAGGCCTTAGTTGTTTTGGGAATAAATGATATTGGCAAATGGTATTAATGTTCTTGTAGCCTATGAGAAGTATGATACTAATTTTATACTTTAAATATAGATTTTCTTGTTAGGCATATTTAACCATGCAACTTTGCAAGCAACCCCAACCTCCAAGTGCAGGGGATTGGGATTGGTTACTGGATTGTCTTTAATTTGGTGTTTTATACCTTGTTTGGTTAAATGAGTTGAGCTTATGTCTAGGATATTGAGTCCTCGTGCATGTCTTTGAGCACTTGTAAAGGCTAAGGATGCATACGAGAAGGCCTATCCATCTACGGGACGTCGAGTTATCCATCTGCGGGGCGTTGATTTGGGCATGATTGATTCTACGTGACACCCTAGTGTCTTGTACCTTTGTAGTCATGAGTAGCACCTGACATAATATTGATGAGTATCACTCTGTGTTGACTTTGACTTTAGGCACTGTTTTATGTGTCTACTCTGTGATAGATGTGAGTGTTGACTATCATGTATACCCTTGCCTTTATTCTTCTATTTGGGCCTTGTGACTATCTCCGAGCATGGTGGGCTGGTCTCTTATGAGTCCACATGGTTGGGAGGCATTGCCACCACCATTGGGGACTGGTGAACAGGTTTTGGAGCACCAGCTTGGAGATGTTCTCTTTCTTCCTGTTACTTTATCAGTCATGTACCCATTCAGTTATTGCATCATTCATGGCTATGCTATTGTCCTTGTTTATTCCTTTATGTAATTTTGTACTCTCTTCCAAGAGATGATGTAAATTATAATAATGAATAGATATGTGATGTTGCCTCTTATTTGACTTATGGATTCTGGTGTGGGTTTCGGATCTTCTTGTAATATGGTGTTTATGGATTCATGTTTATATTTGGATATGGGATTAGGAACATTTGAATTGATGTTTAAAAAGGAATGTAGTTTATTAATGTTTCTCTGGAGAGTGATTTAGTCCTCTTCTATGGGTTGTGCATTTGGTCATACTTGGCCATGAACGTTGTCGACATATCAGATCGACAACCATCTTATGTGTATGTTATCACTTCATGTCAAAAAAAAATTATCTTGTCCTCTTTTGGCCCTTACCCTTCAGGGTTCGCGGGGTAGGATGTTACAAGTATGGTATATATAGGAGGTAGAGGTTAGTTATTATCACCATGTTGACTATTGTGTTCTTATCGAAGACTACTGGAGGTATCCCCCTAGAAGTGGCATATTGTTATCAAGTATCTCTAGAATATTTACTAGTATATTCTTTTTATTGTGTAAGTTGTTTCATTACAAGTGGTATTAGAGCATGATCTTGGTACCATGAAGGCAAGAAATAAGGCTTCTTTTAAAAAAAAATTGGAGGCCATTATGGGGCGTGCACATTTCTCTAATTTTGGTGAACATTTTTAATCTTTTTGGAGGGCTTTTTCAATAAAACATTTAATCTACTACAGTCCGCATTTCAAGTCAATTGGAGTATAATAAAGGGAGTTATTATTGAATTAGGGTTTCCACCATTTTCACTTTTATTGTTGAAATTTAGCAATGTTTTTCATAATTTATGGAGGGTTGAACAAGGTTGTATTGAGAAACCTACAAAAATATCATCTACCATGAATCTTTTAATACCCATTTTGAGAACTTGTATTTGCAGGTATAGGGAAATATTATCTTATTTAATCTTATCCTAATCCAAGTGTAATTTCTCAAGGTTGAATTTGAACACATTGGATTTTATTGGGAGGGAGTCTAGCTAGGATGCCCTAGATCTAGGACATTAAAGAAAGATCTTCTATGCATGGGAGATTCCTTTGAGGAGATCCATTATTTGTAAGCAAACTAAGTAATTCATAGTGGAATCTTGTTGTCTTGATTTATGTGTGGTATTGACTTTCTATCCTTTTCTAGTTCTATATGTCTCAATGTGTTTTGATTGAAAATGAGTTGAGGATTCTATGATTGATCTTTATGTTCTTTGCTCTTCTGAGATTGTAGGATCCTTAGTAATAGGAAGCTTTAAAATGGCTTTGTTGAATTTGAAGCATGTTTTTATATTGTGTCCTTTTACCTTGTGAAATAAGTAGTACAAGTTGAGGTTGCAAGATGATGATACAACTCCTGATAATTTCCTATTTTATCATTGTTTTGCTAATGTATGACTATGTTTACATCATTGTTAGATGGAGTTTCCATCACCCTATATGTTTTCATATTTTGATTGTTATTGAAATCCTTAATAATGGATGGGTTGCTTCCGCTATTATTGCTTTAAACTACCAATCTTCCAGTCAATCCATAGGTTTTTGGCCCATTGTCTATAGAAGCTTGGTCAATTCTCAAGGCACTTTCTAGGGCTTCCTTGTATGATTTATAAGGTAATTTCTACACTTCCTCCCTTGCATCCTTGTTAAGGGAAAGAAAAAAGAGGTCACCAAGTTCCTTGTGGTCAATGTTTGGTGCACTTATTAAAGAATCGAGGACTTGTGTCCATCATATTACAAAGTGTGCTATAGACTTGTTGGTGTCTTGTTTCATCCTTAAGAATTCCCTAATTCTTATTTTTATGACTTTTTTCATGTCGAATGCTACCACATACTCATGAATAAGCTACCTAAAGGAATCTATGGATATCTCAGGGATGTAAAAGTACTAGTTGAGAATAATTACTTCAAGTATCTTTGGGAATGTTCTTTCTACAACTCTATCCCAAGGGAGGAGTTCTCTCACTATTGTGGTGTATGCCTTAATATGAGAATTAGGATTGCCCTCTCCATTAGACTTGGGTAAATCTAGGAGTGGACAAGGAAGCAACACATTACAAATGGTGTAATCCATTGGCTTTTTAGACACCCAACATATGTCCCTGTAAACTAGTTTTACAAAGTTGTATATATTCTAATGAACATAAGCCTTGTAGGTTCAAAATTATAGTTTTGAAGGTTTGCTTGACACAATGGTACAATTGGATATGTTTGTTGGGTGTGCATTTTTCATGTAGGTGACATCATGTAATTATGCACTATGTGGATACCACTTGGTTGCATGTTATGGACATAATTTTGAGGAGGCATAAATGCCTCATTTCCTAAGTTATGAGAATAAAATTTTAGATAAGGGGGAAGTTGGGTTGCATCCTAGTTTAGTTCAGTCCTATCAGTAAAAGGATTTGTTTGTGATCTAGGTCCTTCTAGTTGGGGTTTCTTAGGACCTCCTACTTCTAAAATTCAAATCTATTGGACTAGAGCATCTATGAGGTTTGTAGGTGTGGCTCCCTTAATTCTTTGATTTTCACTACCTTGTAGTTGGTTGTTTTATGTTTGGGATTGAGAGGCCCCATTTATTCCAAGAATGTTTTCTATTAACACTTAATGTGCTATAGATTTTTTTGTTTAATAGGCCACATGGAAAGTTTCTCATGCCTATCACAACTCTTGCAAGTTCTATTCAAGATGACCTACTTTATTGTCCATTAAATGGTCATTTCCCTATAAGTTTGGATGGGACAACAATGTTGGTGTATTTTTTTATCAAATTCAATATGGTTGGTTCTAGCTAGGATAGTTCAGTTGGATCATTGTCTCTTGCTCCTAGGTTTGATTGTTGACTGATAAGGATCTTCGTGGATCCTAACAACCATATTTATATTTAGAATCTTTGTAGTAAAAATAATTTGTAATTAGTGCAGTTGGATATGATGGCACATATCTTTTCAAATATTGGAGTGATAGGTTTGCTTGAGGGGAGATTGCCCTAAGGTCTATAAAACTCTATCATATTAATGGAAAATACAAAACACCATGAAATAAAATGGAATAGATGCAAAATCTAGTAGAAAAGTAACAAAGAAAACATGAAAATCTTGACCAAAAGGTTTTTTCGTTCATGTCAAGTTTACCAAAATATGTGTTGTTTATAATGTGACTCAAGCACAATGCAAATGAGTTAGACTCCAACACAAAACATGAACCATATCCTTGCAAAGGTGACCTCTCAGTCACTCTTTCTCTCATGGAAAAAGCTAGTCAAGCATCAACAAACATTGAGTGGCTACCATGTTCCCTCAAAAGAAAGATGTTGTGGATTGTGATTGGGTTGATCAAGTTTATTTTTTGAATGTATCTATTATTATTATTGTGGTCATTGTTGTTTAGTTGTTATTGTTGAGTTTGTTGAATTGGTGTTGTTGTGGTTGTTTGTTTAACTCACGTGCAGTTGAGAGGTCAGTTCATTAAGCAAGTTAATATTTGTGTTGCCTTCTTCTCTAATGATTTGTAAGTTGTGTTTCAATTCTTTTTAAAATCTATTGATTATTTGGCCTTGGATTTAGAAAATTATGAGGATGTTATTCCTAATTGTTTCATGCCTAGTTTGATGCAAGATTTAAATTTGTTCTTGAATATTTTCCTCAATTAGATTTTCTTGGATAGGGAGATTCACTCGGATTTCCTCTAAGACTAATCTTATCTAATCTTCCCTCACACTAGGGCACAACAAGTGCCTACTCGAGAAGATCCAATGTTTGATTTGATGTTGATCTTTAAATGTTTTATGTCTCATGGTGAAACTCAAGGGCTTGTTTTGATGCATTGAATGTTGAATGTATGCCTCGTGGTGAAATTGAGGGCTTGAAATTTATGTTTTCAAAGGTTTTAAATAAATTTTATAAATGTGATTAAATCTAAATGAATGAATGCATTTTGTATTTTCCCAAACTTATAAAAAAAATTTAACTACTAAATGGCTTTTTGATACAAACCTATATAGTTTTTCCTAAATACACTAATTGTATGTTTTTATGTTTTCGAAGGTTTGATTTTAAAAGGAGTTAATATAATGAAAATAAATTTGTATTTATTCTAAAAAATGCAATAAACTCTAATCTAGAACCAGAAAAAGCAATGTAAATAAAGAGAAAACAAAATAGAGCTTTACTTCCTCAAGAGCAGGGGTATTTGTTAATTCCTAATTCTAATACATGAAAAGTGATAAAGAGCCTATAATGGTGCTAGTACTAGGCATATGTCATCAAAGGTCCATCTATATGGTAACCTTCTTAGTAGTAATCAAGTACTTTTCTTGATAACAAGAAAGGGTGGGGGTTTGAGGAGATTTGTAAAAGAGGAAATAAGCACAAAGGATTGTTAAGCATAAAAGAAAAAGGTTCAAATCATATCTAAGAAGCTTTGAAGCTTCTATCCTAAACTAATCTTTGAAGAAACTAGAGTTTCTTAAGATGATATGTGAAGAAGATGATTTGAAGATACTAGAGCTTCTTGAAAATAGAGTCTAAGTTGTGTGGATATCTAAAACTAAATGTAAGAAAGTAAAAGGCTTAAAGTCATGTGAAGAAGCTTGTGATGCAACTTCAAACTAAGAAGAAGATGCTAAATAATGGTGAATGAAAGGGTATTTATAGGTAGAAATTAGAGGGAAGAGAAGAATAGATATGATTGGAAGAATTAGTTAACTAAAAAAGAAATGGAAACTTTTTAGAGAATAGGCAAGTGGATAAGAAGAAAACAAGAAGAAAAATAGAGAATTTACTGAAATAAAACAAGAATAAACTCAAAGAGATTGGGAAAACAAATTAGAAGAGACCAAATTTGATCATGAATTCACAATAGAAATAAAGAGAGAAGAGGACAAGTTATCATGAAGAAAAATGTGAGGAAAAATAGGCTAAAAATTAAGAAGAAAAGGTAAAACTAAAAGTTATTTTGCACATCCAAAAATGATAGGGTCACCTATTTTACTAGGGCTGGTTTCTTCAGTGATGCTAAAACTTAAAGATAGGTCACCCAAGTGACCCATGCTTAGTCTAAGAGGTGACCCTATAGAAGAGGTTGGAAAGGGTCAGCTAAGCGAAACATAGGGCTTGGAAAGTTAGGTCAAAGGTTGAACAAGGTGGACAAAAAGACAAAATGGCTAAAGGCTACATCATCAAGACATGATATGACTAGCAGAAGTATAATCACGTCTTTGAGAGTCATGAGTGGGACCACTGCATCATCATCAAACTATTGTGTAGTTCTGACATGATTTTAGTACTTACAACTTCCTACTATATATATTTCATTCCTAGATATAATATTTTGTAAATGTTTTTCTAAATACTATAATGTAATCTACACACACACACACATATGGTGGTCATTTTATATTGTAAATGATTCCTTTTTCTTATATGATTGCACTACTCTTACCTTCATGTTGAGCTAGAACTAATGGTTGTTTAAATATATTTTCTCATGTTTTCAAAGGAGGATTAGAATTCAATGGTTGCCTTCTAGTTAATGAACTCTCCTTTCTTATCCATTGTCTCCTCTCTTTTCTTTCTCTCTCCCCCTTTATCTTTTTCTCTTTTTATCCCTTCAATTAGATTAGGATAGTTTAGCAATAGTTTAGGTGTAGTTTTGAAAACTCTATGGTTCAAATTTGAGTATTGTAGGTTTGATTTAGAGTATCATAGGCATGATCATCTACATAGATTTCACCAATGTTTTATATCATTGATTTGTTAAAATATGCACTAAAAAACTTATTGGCCTTTGTCTTCCTAGTAGGTGAAATTGTCAAGGTGGTGTCTAAGAACATCATTTAGGAGTTTGCTTACTCAGTAGGTGAATAATCACTTGTAGATCAATCCCATTTCATAGGTTGGATTAATGACAATGAATGGTCTCAAAAACAATATACACAAACTTGTAGATGACATATATGATGATGTGGGTATAATTCTTTGTTTCCTTTAAAATAGAAATGTGTTCTAATGATTTTCTCCTTGTAATCACATGTTAAAATTAATATAATGAGATGAAAACATGTCACACAAACATCTATTAAGTTGACTCATAACAACTAGTAGAAGAATATGGGAAAGTTAAAATTTGATCCTTGATAATTTAAATTTTATTTTCATTCCCATACATTGCCATGCAATTAACCATGTCAACCTTGAGCCACTTGGAAATGAATCTTGGGGCTCAAATGGTAAATTTGACATCCATGTGGTCTCATACGAAGCATGAAGAAAACCATTAAAATTGTCGAGGATCTCTTTGTCGGTGAGTGGATTCCCTCTTTCATCTTTGAAGGTGATCAGCACAGAGAGTAAATCTTGATTGGTAGTCGCCGTGCCTGAACGCAAATCGATTGTTCTCTTTTGTATTAAAGAAGAGAGAATTTGATCGGTGATGGAGTGTGCCTCAAGTGCTCTCCGGAAACGAGTTCCTGGAAAGTCGAGCGGAATAGACAAAGATCCAGCAATTACAGTTTCCAGAAGATGACGGAGTCGCATTCTTTGAGAATCGTCGCTAATATCGAAAAACAAGCTGGCTGCGACTGAAAAGATAAGCTCCTTCACCAAAGGAAGCATCTTCACTTGGGATTTTCCCTTCCATCTTTCTGTGATATGACGTTGGATTTCGAAACTCATTTTAGACAAATAATTCTGTAATGCTAAAGGACCCAGGCAGCGAGCAAGTGCGGCACGCAAGCGGAGATGCTCCAATGGCTTCAGATCCGAGCAGTTTCATGAAAGACTTGGGCCATGACATCTGCACCAGCTTGTCCTCGTTGGACAGAGCTAAACGGTTTCCATCGGCGCCATACAGTACTACGGTTGGATGCCCGACTAGTGATGTCTTGAAAACATCACCGAATTTCTTCACTCTCTCATCGAAAAACTGTTGAGGCGTACCTGATCGAAGCGCCCGCAGGAATTGTATTGTCTCACCAATCACAGGGAACCCTAATTTTCCTGGGGGAATTTTAAGCGAGGATTGGCTCTTCCGACGGTTTATAGAGAGAAGAAGAATGCCCAGAATGGCCGAGACGGTAATAGAAAGAATTGCAGGGGAAGGCTCCACCCGAATGAAATTCGAAACTCTGCATCCTAGAAAATTCAAAACCTCCATTTCGATTACAAAAAGGGAATATGGTGGAGCAGAGAGATTATCAGTGATTGAAGGAATGAATGTGAGTGCCTTCTCAAATAGCAGTGTTATCACGGATTAAGGAATTCTGTTTAACGGTCACAATCGGTAACAGATTCGAATCTATTCTCCATTCAGATTAAAAATATATTCATATGAATCACACGGAAGTGCCATGGACCTTAAGCAAATTATTTAATATTTTTCTTCTATATTATTTTCAATAAAGTCTAGGCCACGTAGATTCCCATGTATTACACTTCACTGGAACCCTGCTGCATGACGTTATTACCACAGGAATATGGGCCCTTTGCTCTGACTTAAAATTTTATTTATTTATTTATGTATGAGTGATTTTGGATTTAAGTGTGTATCTTTTTCAATACCAACTATTTATTTATAGTTATTTGTCATAATACAGTTCCGGAATCTCTTAGTTTTGTCGGTTCCCTTTGTCACTTTGAGATCCATCACTCTTCACACTATGTTCCATGTAATGGGGGTGTACAACATTATTTTAAATTTTTTTTTTCCATACCAACTATTTATTTATAGTTATTCTCCATGTCTTTGATAATAAAATCCCAGAATTTCTTAGTTTTGTAGGTTCCCTTTATCACCTTGAGACCCATCACTCCTCACACTACGATCCATGTAATGGGGGTGTACAACATTATTTTAGAATTTTTTTTTAATATTTCATAGGAATTTTTATGTCCAATAGTGCACTTTTATATTAAAAATATAAAAATACAATACACAATTCAAATAAAAGACGGGTGGGATGGAAACACACCCAAAAGTCAATGGTGAAACAATTTTTATGCTTGTAGGAATTTGAAGTTCATTCATAGTTAGAGTTATTTGAAATTGAAATTAGCATTATTCTTGATGTTTACAAATATTTACAAAGGATAGTGGGAATGAAAGTAGAGTCTGTTATGATAGGTTAAGAGAGAACATCAAGAGTGTCTAAAACATTTAAAGCATCTCTATACACGGAATAAAATAGAATAAAAATATGTACAATAATAAGGTTCAAAATTAAGATAGTTGTGAAAGAAATTCATAGTACAAGTGCTTTTATTATGGAGAATTTGCCACACTATATGTCTCCTTAGTTTTCACATGTTATGTTTGGTGTCACCATTATCTGAATGCCTCAATTATTGACTTGGTCTAGAATGTAAGGGACTATGAGATGCATGCTTTTAGCCACTAAAAGAGTTGATTAAAATGAAGAAGGAAGTTGTAATTTTAGTTGGTGATCAAAATTGTTGTCCATATTCCTAGAGCAAACACTCAATATTTAGAATAGGGAATGCATGACAACCTAGCAAAGGAGACACAACTAATCACTGGACTATCATTGTTAAGAGACCAATTACTAAGAGAGGGTAGTTCTTCTCCACTTTACACTCTACTTAACTTAGGAGGGTGTTCTTAGAGGCCTTCAACATGGCAATTAAAGAGAAATACCAATAACAATTTAGGTCCTACCAACAATACCTCATGTATAGGTGGAGTCACACTATACTAGTTGATAATGAAAGATCTTATAGACTTCTACTCAAGTAGATGAAATGACAAGTTGCATATGCACCAAAAGATATGAACAAAAAATATATCCTTTCAAGTGAATCTCCTTAACCATGTCTATTGTATATGTAAACTGAATCTTGATGATGCCACATGGATAACTAATAAGGTAACCATTTTCCTACAAACATACTCAAGATACAACTTGAGCACCTTACAAAAGATCACATGATGTGCGCACATAAGGGGATAGATCTAACAACAAGTGGGCAATACAAAATTGAATGATAATTATTGCTTGTTAGTGTTGGGGAGATTTTATCTACTACCATTTAAGAAGTCACTATGCATCACTTGAGCACAATCCTCAAAGCATGTAGCCTACATAGGCACCAGACCCACCATGAACTAACTCACTACACCTTCACTCAAAATAATCTCACCATGCATCACAGAATTTGCACTCGACTGCCACATGCCTACCAACACACCAAGCCCTAACCAACTAAAACATGCCTCGAGAACTACCCAACTATAGAACAAAAATAATCATATGGCAAAACATAAATTTATGTGTACTAATGTTGAAAAGAGGAGGACAAAACTAAATCTTGTAGCTCCCTTTTGAGTTGAAACACTCAAGATGTATTACATATGAAACACATAAATATTTAGGTCTATGATTTTGATTGAAAATTAAAAAATATGGTTAATAATTAGATAGGCTAATCAACTTTATTTCACACACTATAAAATGAAAAACCTCATAGTCCATATTCAATATTACTCTACATGTTAGCCATATTGGGTACTTTAAGATGAAACCTGAATGTCTCAAACTCACTTGGTTTAAAATCACTTACTTGGCTACATGGTTTATCAAAATAGAACCTTTCATCATATAATTTGTATTAGCTCTATTTTGTTGTTCCTCATGGTCATCTAAATAGGGAAGTTCACCATCTAGCACACATGTATTTAGGTCCTAGTTGAAGACCTTGACCTTCATCAAAACAAAAGACCTCATTTTCAACAATGTTCACATCATCCTTTGAAATATTTAGCAACATGAATGCGTTATTTCTCACAAGATAGTAGACTCATACTCATTTGTGTCACAAGAGTAAACCCAATCTATTTGTATTCAAAACAACTTCAATAATAAACAATAGTCTAACAAGTTTAGTGCAAACTAATATGCTTTCATACATGGTTATAGGACATCCATTAGTAAATATGAAATCAAACTCACTAACAAATGCAACTAATTAAATCTCACTTGTAGTTTTAAATTGTTTCATCATGAAAGCCTCTGCAATAGATATTCCACAAGGTATTTAACATACATCACACCAAGGCAATGAGTGAGCACACACTAAAGCTTGATCAATAGCATCACATGTATTACAATCATTTTCAAGCAATCCTATAGATTGAGTTTCCAATGATAGAGGGTGAGTATGACTAACATTCTTGGATGACATATTTAAACAAGCTTTGAGATGTTGGAAACAAGGTAAAAGGTACAACAAAAGTAATGAATAATATAGAGTTTAAATATAATTAAGATGTGATTAGGCTAGTAAACATTGTCATCAAATTAATGAAGAAGCAAGTAGAAATTAGTAAACTAATAAAATGTAAGTCATAACACTAGATATATGTGGAGAAACCCTTTTGGGAAAAAACCACCACCAAAGAGATACTGATCTTGTATTAATCTTAAGATCAAGATTACACCAATACAATCCACTCTATCTTTTTCAACCTATTAGTATTCTAGTAGCCTAAGAGTACTCAACCTACATAACAATCTCCTTTTTCTCTCTAAAACCCCTAATGCATGTGCATATATTAATAAGAAACTCAAAAAAGTATTTTTACAATACCATAGGCACCAGAACCATTGGTCAATAAAGCAACTCAGAAAACACCCCAACCCCCCTCTAGTAGTGGGGAGTGAACGGTGGGGGACTTCACCTCATAATCATCATGCAAAATATATTAGTCCTCATGAGTGTCCAAGTACACAATCATTACACATAGGATAGCAAGGTGAATATCACACTAAATCCTAACATGAGAACCTAAGGTTCTCATGAAAACTAATTGCTAGACTATAAACTTGTTCAAGATTTACAACTTGGGTCTTATCTCTCGAAAGGAAACCTGTAACATCCATTCTAATAAACTAGAATAAAATAATATTGTTTTAATAAATCAATATGGAAAAAGAGAATGAATTAAAATTTTCCCATAAAATACAACTCAAGAAGTAGATAAATTTCATTAATTATATAATTAAAGATCATTACAACAACTAGTCAAACAACTTACAAACACTACTAAGTCCTTTACAACATCTAGCCATGTATAGGCTATAAGAAAATAATTTCACACCATACAATGTCCTTGATACAATACCATATCTTCGACACTGAACCTGGTAGAGAGATCATCATCAAGGTGATTTACCACCCAGCCACAAGGCTCAAGCCTCCCCAGTCTAACTCCAGAATGGAGAAGCCCAACCATTTCTGAGGGGTCTAGCAAATTGAAGCTAGCATGCATGAAGGAATCTGGTGCAACATGATATATCAAACATTTATAGCATGTATTAAATATATATATATACCTATATCGTGCTATGATAGAAAGTGAAAATTAAATCAAATAGTAATTAAACTAAATTGATTAACAAGATTTGGCCAAAGCATCTTTTTAAGCCATGTTCGACTAGATAGATTACGAATAGAAGTCTACACTTCTCTACAGCTCCATAGTCGGCACTCGTCCATGCTGATTCTCTTACTTAACTTATAGAAATGACAGAAGTAGTGAAACAAAATACAGTTTCAATCAATCATACAAGATGCATTCATTAATTGCAAAACAACCTTTAAAAGGAACATTCAGGATAATCATTTTATCCATACTATCCAACCAGGAAGTATTTGATAACATAAGAGTCATTTTTCATCATTTAGATACTATTTTCTAAATAAGATAAACACATTTTCAAGAAATAAACGGATTATCACAATGGTCCAAAATTACACAACCCACTATGGAAGGAGATTCACCTCAATCATTCTAGTTCAAACCTAAGGATTCACAAAGCATAGGATACAATACAATATGAGGTCTTAGTTAAGATTATTTTCTTTGTTAATGATGATGTTGAGATTAAACATATCAAGGTTAATCAACCATCTACCCTATATGGTAACATATCACTAATGAATTGAGTAAGAGAGGACTGAAAGAACAATTCATCCATTATCAATATGTAAGATATGACATGATCGAAATTCATAAATTTGGAAACGTGAAGCTAATGGAATACATTACATTTCCCTATCACTGCTATCATGGAGTCTAAACTTCATAGATATAAAGAGAAAATTGAACAATAATATACATTACACAAATATAAACATTAATTAACATAAATAATAGTTACATGACTATAGACCAATTATTAACATTGCTAACTGAACAATTATCTAAACTTACTATAAATTAACTTGTTTGACTAAAAACAAAACTAACTAAACTAAATGCATTGTTATAACTAAATGACCGATATAGAAAACTTCAAGAATCTATACTATCTTTAAAGTCATACTCTAAGTTTGCCAATAAAATGAGTTTAACTAAAATCATCAAGAGGTAATTATTGTGGACAATATTATTTAGGGAGATAGAGAATGGAGAGAGAAACATCATACAACACCGTTTACTCCAAAGGTTCTTCTCTCCAAAACTTTCTAGGATTCAAGAGTATGGAATTACATTTAACTAGTTTGATGAACATCTCAAATTCAGTCCTAAGGTAAACAAAAGTCTCTAAGAACTTTAAACAACTAGTAAACTAGTCCTATTAATATCAAAATGATCCAACCTAAAACATAGTTCTTCTAGAGGTGTCTACTCCTCATAATGATTACCATGCTGATTAAAATCACTTAGCCTACACTCTACACTAGTCTTACATGTGTGAATCAAAACAAGCATTCTAAACGTGTTGACATACCAATTTGAAGATTAGAATAAATAAAATAATTAAAAACATAAATATATTATAATAGAAAACATTTTAAGTAATTCCTATCTGAAGTATAAATTAAAAAAATATCTTAAATGTATAGTTTCTATGTCTAAATACTAATTCCAAAACAAATAGAAGACTTACCCTTCTGCTAATTTCATTCCACGATATATTAAGTCCTAAAGAAAAAGTTTGAAGATGGATATTCTAAAGAGGGTTAAAGGTAGAAAAAGCTTTCTTAGGAATATGAACTAACATTTTATGTCAACGATCTTCAAGCAATGGATTGGCTAAGTCATAATCCCAATAAACATAGTTAACAATTGATACACAAGAATAAAAGATAAGAATACATTACTAATCTGTTTTTTAAACCCATATCGACCAAGTCACCCACAGGTGAATCGACTCATATTATTTGAAGAATGAAAGATAAGAAATTGATGCCTACGAGATAAATGAATAAAACCATGAATATAGGACAAACTCCAAGTGAATTACAATATCCTTAAAGGAAAAGGCCATTAATTGGAGGATTGGACAGCAGATGAGATAGTGTTGAACTAAGAGGAAGCCTTTCATGAAAGATTAAACAAGCTATTTCCTCAGACCGTAAAGAACAAGATCCAAATTGTTAAGAGGTATGGTATACCTTCTAATAATAACATTTCTAAACCTTGTCTGAGAAAAAAGATATCGTGCCACCAATAACTAAAAGTTCAAAAGTGAAGATCACAAGGTAAATTTGCTAAACTTCACCAAACAGTAATATGAATCTGAATTTCAGGGATTAAAAAAAAAGAAAAAAGATTTAGAAAAAAGAAGGAAAAGAACAATAGGAGCGTAAAAGGTGTTAGGAATAGTTAAGATTGTCTAGAAAATGATAAGATATTTCTAGAAGTCTTCCATAAAGTTGTTCTAGAAAAGAACATTCTAGGTTATCTAGAAGGGTAGAATCTTCTAGTTGTTTTAGAAAAGAACACTCTAGGATTTTAGAGTTATCTAGAAAGCTAGAAGCTTCCAGGCTTCGAAGAATATGTAGCTATATATATGTGATTGGAGAGAGTTGTTGGGTAGAACATTTTTGGATGTAATGCAAGCTAGATAAATATATTTTTAAGTTATCTAACTCTATTTTGCTCTGTTTCATCAGTTTATTACTATTGTTTTATTGTGTTTTGATTTCTGGGTCTATTTTACATGGTATCAGAGCCTGATTTAGCTAGAATTTTTTCCAGGTTTAGCTAGAGATTTAGCTAGAGTTTCAGCTAGAAATATAATGCTAGAGTGATTTGTTTGTAGGGCTGATAAATTGTTGGAGTGATATTTTGTTTACAGGGTTGTTATAATGCTGGAGTGATATTTGTTTGAAGACTAGTTTTTTTGGGTAACATGGGCTCTACAAATGAAGTGTTGCCAATATTTGATGGAAGTGGTTTTGTAGATTGGAAGTGTCACATCCCTCTTTTTGAAAACAATTATGCTATTTACTTTCTTGTGAATTTTAGTAATTTAATATGTTGTGAATGACATGGAAATTGACGATTTATCTTACAAAGTTGTTATATTGAATTGTGGAATCTAACAATTACGATCAAGGTGATATAGTAGACTAAATGTCTTTATAATAAATGCAATGATGTTTAGATATATTATGTTTTGATTGAACATAGGTGCTTTGACCACAAAATTGTATGTGAGCCTGCCAATGTAGGAACAGGTGGACCGTGTTCGATGGGAAGAGAAAGTATCTTCGAGAGAGAGTATAGACTCTGGAAATTAACCATGGGCGTTTGTTACTGAGATCACCAAACAGGTAGATAAACCTTGGACCCAACCAGTTAGTCTTGTTTGTCGGTTGGGTTAGTTAACTAGATGTTGACGTCAAAGGATATAGTGTGATATTCTAGTCGAAAGACGTCATGTAGAATCTTGGAGTCGTCGATGTCGATGTAAGTCCATCATAGCAAGTCGACTTATTTAGACGTTTAATATTTTTGTTTATAAGTGTTTATTGAACCATCTTGTGGCAAAATTGTAAATCTTGTCTCGTAGTCGAAAGACGCGAGAAGTCGGCTTTGTGCATCTAACGTCATAAGAACTCGTTCGCGTTACTATCAATCCATCGTGATTGTCGTAAAACGCGTCGAACTTGTATTGTGAAGTTATTCTATTCTTGTAGATCGACGAATGTTGATTTGAAGCCTTAGCGTGAAATAATTTATGTGGTCGTCGATTAACGTGAGTCTTTTCTTCTGTCTTTGACAGCGAGTACTTGTCAATCTAACTTTGAGCTTTCTTAATAAGTTGGTCTTTGCCTCTTGTTCCTTTTCGACCAAAACGATGCTCTAGTCATTTCCTAAACCACCGCCAAGCTGAGCTTAATATTGATGCAGTTCTCTAACGCATATCCATTTAGGAACAAACTTATATTGATGCAAGATGCAATATACCTTCCTTGAACAATAACTCCACAGCGAGTAAATATGTTGCTCCACGTGCATGTTGCGTAGGAGTCAAAAACCATAGTTTTAAGCACGTTTTGACATAAAATTAGAGTTTTTGATAGCCAGAAAGTGCAGTTGTAAACAGCTGATGTCTTAACCATCATACATCTTTAGTTAGAGGTCAACCATGTGTTGGTCATCTCTATTAACATAAGAAAGATTCCATAGTCATTTATATTTTATTTATGACTCTCATCTTGTAGAACCATGTGAAACTAATGACACGGAAAGAGGAGTAGGAGGATAAAGTTTTAGTAATGATTAGGAAACCGTCATGTTCTGAAATGAACAATTTGAGTTGAAAACCTGCATGTGAGTTGAAATTACGTTGCATGCGACGGTGCTATAATCATTTTATTTTGTAGACCATATGAGTCTAGAATCCTCGAATTTTAGGATAATGGGAAATGGCTTTAAATATATGAGTATGTTGTGTAAACATGGGAACCAAGTAAACAAATAGGAAACCACTTAGGAGTGGGCGCTTATAAGAAAGGTTTTTACATGAAATGGATTATGAAATTCTGAACTCGAGATTAGAGCAAAAGTTGCGCCATGCACTATTGTAGGAGGATATCCTAAACCCTTGAGGTCATCAAGGTCGTCAAATAGTTAAAATTATAAAAATAGGAAACTGTAGGATTTCGACCAGTTCAAGTCGAGTAGGGTGGGTGAACCAAGTTCATGCATTCCTAGAATGCTAATTAAAGACAAATCCTTTGGCCAAGGTGATGTACTATCCTCAAGTGCATCGAACGTTCACCGTAACAAGATGGTGTTTCTTGTGGAGTGTCGTGCATGACTAGAGGGTATCTAGGGATCTGCGCGATAACAAGACACGTAGGTTACAACACCAGAGCTCAGATGGCAAACACCAATGGTTATCCTAAGTCTATCCTCTTGAGTAGGGTAGGGCCACTTTCGGTTAGGAAGGAGTGTGGGAGACCGACGGTCTGTGGTTGGAGGTTAAGCTCCTTGAAGATACTTTCTCTTCCAAATACTGAGGAATGCTGAGTCTTGAATGTGATGGGTCGACAATCGAGATGCATGACAATGGTATGTTTCCAATATTTGTTGTTTCAAGAAAATTTCATCTGTTAGAAAATAAAATGTTTAATGTATATCATTTATTTCAGCTTTATGAAAATGAGATCATGTTTATGATAAAATGAAAAAATGTTGTATCAGATTATAAGAGAGTAACTTTTGTATTTGATTTCCTAGTAAAAAAAAAATTACCGTTGTAAAAACTTAGTTACTTCTTGTTATTTCGGATTTGGATGTTACATATGGTATCAGAGCTAACCAGGTTCAGCACTAGGGCTGATGAGTCCACTAACCTGATTAGGAAATCATCATTATGCGGGTAGCTAATGATTTGGTTTATTGTGCCAGGATGGTATACACCAAGAAAACCGCAAGAAAATCCTTCGCGGGTAAGAAGCGTTATCTGCAAGCTAAGCAGAAATGACTTGCGATGATCAAGACCATAGAGAAAACCAATGACAAAAATGACATATGGCTTGATGATATAGAAACCTTAGCCAATGCAATGTCACGACTTAAGAGAGTGAGGAGAGAACTCCTAGAGGGAGCAGCGATGGCGGCTAGAACCATGATCAACCACTGCTCCTGGTTTGTAACTGAGAGTGAACCTAGTACTATACGCATGATCACTAGAGATCCACGTGTAGTACCTAGAGCTGATATTATTGAGTTATCTTCTGATAGTGAGTCTGAGGGGTATACACCTCATGATTATGTGTCAGACAATGAATCCGAAGGTTACACTCCACTAGATAACACTATGTAGAAACATGAGATTTGTCTATCTCTAATGATGTTGAAACAATTTTGCAAAGTGAATAAAGACAAAATTTTGGTTTGAGAACAATTATGATTATGATCAAATGATGTGTTCTTTTGATGATGTTTAATTTAATAAGCGCAAAACTGATTAGTATATGTTTAATCAGGTGTGAAATTAAACTAGCATGGACCAATTAGGGTTTAACGAGGGGGAGGATCGGGAAGGTCATAACTCTCGGGAAAACTCCACTGACAAGTTGGATAGGATTCTCAACATGCTCATAGAAACCAAGGAAAGATTGAACAAACTGGAAAGGAAAATGGATGAAACTGGCAACATAGAGGGTGGAAATGAGAACTCACACTTCACAAGCAAGAGTAAACATTGGGATAATGGCACGACAAGTGAGCGTCCTAATGACAGTGAAGCCCAAAGAAGAACCAAGGATAAACTTGCCTTAGAGTTATCTAAGGATATGAAGAAGGTTAACCCTCCAAAGTTCGATGGAACGAAAACTGGAGATGCAGCTGAGGCATGGTTGACTGAGATGGAGAAATATTTTGAGATCAGAAACTACTCTGAGGTTACTAAAGCCGTGTGGGGAGCCTATCAGCTGTCTGGGGAAGCGTCCACTTGGTGGATGAATAAGAAAATGGAGTTGGAATTAAGTCCCTTGAAAGTGACATGGGATGAGTTCATGGAACTATTCCGAAAATGGTGGTTACCTCAATTATACTTTGATCAAAAGTTAACGGACTTCCAAAACCTCAGGCAAGGTGAACTATCTGTGGTCGAGGACACAAAAAAATTCACTAGGTTACTGAAGTATGTTCCCCAATACCAAAAGGACGAAAGGTTCTGAATCAGAAAGTTCATAATGGGACTCAATCCTTAGATCGGTGGTGAGGTGGAGGTGCATGGTCCAAGCACTATGGATCAAGTTTATGAAAAGGCAATAAAATAGGAGCAGAAGATTAAATCTATCTCTGCTTACCGTGACAAGAAACGCAAGAAGTTTGACAAGAACTACAATGATTAGTCATTTAAAAGGAAAAATGAAAAGGGGTATGGAAATAGGAGGTTTGATAGGGGAAATCGAAAGAATCAAGGAGGATTTGGTAATGAGTGCAGAGGTGAAGATTTTAAGAGAAATGCAAATTTTAAGAAGAATGGTGATTCTGCAAGTAGGCCATCTGAGAAGCGAGGACCTATAGGAGGATGCTTTTCTTGTGGAGGAGATCATTATGCCAACCATTGTCCCAACAAGAGGCCGAATGGGAGACCTAGGAACACGGAGCTTCCTTCACAACAGGAAGCCTTTCAGCAAAGGATTCATGCCGCTCTTGACAATCGGCAAGCGGAGTATCAAATCACTCCTATTGAGATGATAGGTACCTTATTTGGAGTTCTTGTTTCTATTCTATTTGATACTGGTGCAACAGAAAATTTTGTGTCACCTAGAGTCTTAGGTAAATTTTCTAGAAAAGCTGGTTTTATGGCAAAACCTTGGACAGTAGAGTATGCAAATAATTCAAAGGCTCGGGTAGAGCAATGTTTGTTCGAAGCTAGGATTGATGTTTCTAACTTTGCCACTGAGGCAAACTTATACGTAGCACCTTTAGGGTCCTACGATGTCATCCTAGGAATGAGCTGGTTGTGGAAACATTGAGCCAAAGTAGATTGCTTTCATAAAACCATTGAGTGCCTGGATAAGATGGGCAAAACTGTAAATCTCCAAGGAATACAGAGGGAAATAAAGGTTAGATCCATTTCTTCAAAACAACTAAAGCGGGCTAGGTGAAAAGGATGTCAACTTTTTGCAGTCAAGATGGACCTAGTAGAGGAAACCTCAGAGAAACAATCATTTGAAGAAAGATATCCATATTTGTGTAACTTTAGGGATGTATTTCCTGAGGAGTTACCAGGCTTGCCTCCGAAGAGAACATTTGACTTTGGTATAAACATTAAACCAGGATCAGAGCCAATCTCTAAAGCTCCGTATCGTATGACTACCACTGAACTTATGGAATTAAAAGCTCAGTTGCAGGAGCTTTTGTCTAAGAATTTGATTAGGCCAAGTGTATCACCATGGGGAGCCTCGGTTATCTTTGTCAAAAAGAAAGATGGAACTCTAAGGCTATGCATAGATTATAGGATGCTTAACAAGGAAACTATAAAGAACAAGTATCCCTTGCCACGGATTGATGATCTATTTGACCAAATGCGCGGCGCATCGGTCTTTTCCAAGATAGATCTGAGATCTGGATACCATCAGTTAAGGTTGAAAGACGAAGACATTCCTAAGACAGCTTTTAGAATGAGGTATGGTCATTATGAGTTTACGGTGCTGCCGTTTGGATTGACCAATGCACCTACTGCATTCATGAATCTCATGAATAGTGTATTCATAGATTGTCTTGATAAGTTTGTACTAGTCTTCATCGATGATATTCTGATCTATTCCAAGGATGAAGAGGAGCATGCACGACATCTTCAAATAGTCTTGCAATGGTTAAGAGAACATAAATTGTATGTGAAACTCTCCAAGTGCACTTTCTTTCAGAAAGAAGTATAGTACTTAGGGCACATAATATCAGCCAATGGGATATCAGTTGATCCGGCCAAAATAAAAACTATTATGGAATGGCCTGAACCTACCAATGTGTTAGAGGTATGAAGTTTCATGGGATTAGCAGGGTATTACAGGAAATTTGTGTTGAATTTCTCAAGCATAGCTAGCCCCATTACCTCTTTGCAGAGAAAAGGAAAAAAGTTTGTGTGGACGGATGTATGTCAAAAGGCTTTTGTTTTGTTAAAAGAAAAATTAACAACCGCTCCAATTCTGAAAGTTCCTGATCCAGAGGGAGAGTTTGAGGTTATCACTGATGCCTCGGGGGAAGGATTGGGAGGTGTGCTTATGCAAGATGGCAGGGTAGTAGCCTATGAGTCAAGGAAGCTGAAAAATTATGAGCAGAACTATGCTCCTCATGACCTAGAGATGGCAACAGTGGTTCACGCCCTTCAGATGTGGTGACATTATTTGTTGGGAAGGACTTTTATTTTAAAATCAGATCACCAAAGCCTTCGCTACATATTCACACAACCTAATCTCAATGCAAGGCAAAGAAGATGGTTGGAACTAATAGCCGATTATGACTTTGAAATTTCTTATATCAAGGGCAAGGAAAATCGAGTAGCAGATGCCTTAAGCAGAAGAAGGCATATAGCCTCTATAATTTCCATACATGCTAACTTTAAAGACTTAGTGTTGCAAAACTTATTTGGGGATGAGTATTATGAACAAGTGAAACAGGCACTGTACTCAAACCCTAAGGACCCAAGATATGACAGATTCAGTTTTGAATCCAATGGATTGATGGGATTCAAGGGAAGAATATATGTTCCTGATTCGGTTGAACATAGAAACCTTGTGTGGAAGGAAGTTCACTGTGCTCCTTACTCTGGACACCCTGGTGTAACTAAACTATTAGTGGATGTAAAGCCACTATATTTCTGGAAGGGAATGAAAAGCAATGCTACAAAGTTTGTAGCTAGTTGTTTGGAGTGTCAGAGAGTTAAGGCAGAACACCAACATCCTGCTGGGTTGTTGTACCCACATGATATTCTGGAATGGAAATGGCAAGTTATTAGTATAGATTTTGTCCAGGGGTTACCAATGTCTAAGAATAGGCATGATGCAATATTGGTTGTTGTGGATAAACTAACCAAGGTTGCACATTTCATACCGGGAAACTTGATAGATGGAGCACATCTTTTGGCTCGCAAATTTGTGCAAGAAATTTTCAGATTGCATGGGGTGCCTGAAAAGATAATATCTGATAGAGATGCACGGATAACAACACGGTTTTGGCAAACCTTATTTTCTGCATTAGGGACTAAACTAAATGTAAGTACTACTTATTACCCCGAAACTGATGGACAGATGGAAAGAGTGAATCAGGTTTTAGAAGACCTTTTGAGAATGTATTGCATGGATCAGCAATACAGATGGGAGGAATATCTACCTCTTGTCGAATTTGCCTATAACAATTCCTATCATTCTACCATTAAGATGGCACCATTTGAAGCATTATATGGAAGGAAATGCAGAACTCCTATAAGCTGGGATAAGCTGGAAGATAGGATAAGCATTGGACCTAAAATGCTTGCTGATATGGAAGAAAAAGTTAAAGTGAAATTAGGAAGAGGTTGGCAGAAGCCAATGACAGGCAAAAGAGTTATGCAGATCACAAGCGAGTGCCTAGACACTTCTCTGTTGGCGAGAAGGTGCTTTTGCGAGTGAAACCCTAAAATAGTTCTATAAAGTTTGGTAAATCTTCGAAATTGGCTCCTCGTTATGTCGGACCTTTCGAAGTTCTTGAAATTATCAATCCGGTTGCCTACAAAGTTGCTCTACCTCCAGCCTTGTCTAAGATGCATAATGTTTTTCATGTTTCGTATTTAAAGAAATATTATGTAGGTAATAACCACATCCTAAACTGGAATTCCTTACAGATGCAAGAACCCGGGGTGGTTGTGATCGAGCCACTCAAGGTGCTCGAAATGCATCAACTTCGTTTACGTAATCGAGAAGTTTTGCAATGCAAAATACAGTGGGACCAATATGGCGAAGACAGCGCCACTTGGGAAGATTACAAAGATATTTAGCAAGGATTTCCAAAACTTTTTAAAGACATTAATGTTGCATTATAGAAAGTTTGTTTTAAGTTTAAGTTTTTGCTTGATAAACTTAATCATCGGGGACGATGATTTTTAAAGGGGAAGGATATGTCACATCCCTCTTTTTGAAAACAATTATGCTATTTACTTTCTTGCGAATTTTAGTAATTTAATATGTTGTGAATGACATGGAAATTGACGATTTATCTTACAAAATTGTTATATTGAATTGTGGAATCTAACAATTATGATCAAGGTGATATAGTACACTAAATGTCTTTATAATAAATGCAATGATGTTTAGATATATTGTGTTTTGATTGAACATAGGTGCTTTGACCACAAAATTGTATGTGAGCCTGTCAATGCAGGAACAGGTGGACCGTGTTCGACGGGAAGAGAAAGTATCTTCGAGAGAGAGTATAGACTCTGGAAATTAACCATGGGCGTTTGTTACTGAGATCGCCAAACAGGGAGATAAACCTTGGAACCAACCAGTTAATCTTGTTTGTCGGTTGGGTTAGTTAACTAGATGTCGACGTCAAAGGATATAGTGTGATATTCTAGTTGAAAGACGTCATGTAGAATCTTGGAGTCGTCGATGTCGTTGTAAGTCCATCATAGCAAGTCAACTTATTTAGACGTTTAATATTTTCGTTTATAAGTTTTTATTGAACCATCTTGTGGCGAAATTGTAAATCTTGTCTCGTAGTCGAAAGACGCGAGAAGTCGGCTTTGTGCGTCTAACGTCGTAAGAACTTATTCGCGTTACAATCAATCCGTCGTGATTGTCGTAAAACGCGTCGAACTTGTATTGTGAAGTTATTCTATTCTTGTAGATCAACGAATATCAATTTGAAGCCTTAGCGTGAAATAATTTATGTGGTCGTCGATTAACGTGAGTCTTTTCTTCTGTCTTTGACAGCGAGTAGTTGTCAATCTAACTTTGAGCTTTCTTAATAAGTTGGTCTTTGCCTCTTGTTCCTTTTCGACCAAAACGATGCTCTAGTCATTTCCTAAACCACCGCCAAGCCAAGCTTAACTCCACAATACATCTTATGGTGGCTTTTGGATTGAAATAGATAACTTGGTATTCGAGTGAAGGCAGAGTTGTTATGTCTTCTAGCAAGCCACGTCACCATAGGAACCACCACCTTTTGATTGGTCGTGATAAATGGGAAGTTGGGTTTAAAATCAACTATGTCGACCCATTTGATTAAATTTATGTCAACCGAGAACTCTTTAGAGAGATTCCTTTTACCATGACATGAGAAGAAGGTAGTTTGCAGTTGTGAAGGAGAGTAACGGATATTAAATGATGATACTCCATTATCTAGGAAGGTGGAGAAGTTTTGGTGGTTGTTGTGCGAAAGAAGATGGAACTACGGAGTGAAGGGAAACGTGGAACGAGAGTTTAGTGAGAGGTTCTCCTTTGCAAGGTGAAAAGAGGAAGGAGTAGACCATTGTTGAGGGTGAAATAGTGGGAGAAACTACGAAAGAGGAGGAGAAGTAACTGCGAAGTTAGAGTTGAGGGAGACATCGACGGATAGGGTGTAGCTGCGGGAAGAGAAGAATCATAAATGGTGATTGTTATTGGTTGGAGACCATCACCAAAGAGGAGGAAAGTAGTTTGAGGGAATAGTGGTCATGGCAGTGAGTGAGGAGTCGGCAGTAAATTAGGAGAGAAGGCCATCATCGCGAGGAGGAGGTAGTGATTGGAGGTTGAAAAACTGTGGAGTGGAGAGTTAGAGAAAGGACAGAGAGATAGACAGAATGGGAGCCCGGCATTGTGAAGAGGGAAAAAGTGGCAGTAAGAGAGGGGGTTTGGGAGTTTAGTAGAGAAAGAAAGTTGTTGATGGAATGAGCAAACGTGAGTGAGGGAAGGAGTGATAGGTTACTTCTAGGGAGCGATCCATTTTCTGAGTAGAAAGCAGAGGGAGAGATAACTAAGAAGCCTGTAGTTGTCTGTGGGTGAACGTTTTCTAAGTAAGGAGCCTGCCTTGACTTGAATAGTGTCCGGCAGAGAGAGGGGTCTGTTTAGTGTGGACTGTCATTATTTTCAGAAGGAGATAAAAGAGATAGCTTCGAAGAAAAGCAGAGGAGAACGTGGAATTACCACAGCAACCTCCATTTTTATCAACAGGTTCTTTTCCTTCATTACTTTTCTCAGTTTAGATCTGTAAGTAAGATTCACTTTGCAAAAGATCAATACGTTTAAAATGAGAAGGAATGTACGACAATGTAAACCTAGTGTGATATCTGTATGCGGTCAATCCACGTAATAGTATCATTGCTGTGTTTGAGATTTGAAAACTTAGAAATAGAAGTATTGTTGTCTCATCACTGTGTTTGTGATTTAAAAACTCATAAAAAGTAGTATGCTGTCTTCTTGAATTCGTAAACTCAGAAATTGTAGCATTTTTTGCCATGAATTAAGCGGTGTAATAAAAGAACGCAGTTCTCTAACGCATATCCATTTAGGAACGAACTTATATTGATGCAAGATGCAATATACCTTCCATGAACGATAACTCCACAGCGAGTAAATATGTTGCTCCGCGTGCATGTTGCGTAGGAGTCAAAAACCATAGTTTTAAGCACGTTTTTGACATAAAATTAGAGTGTTTGATAGCCGGAAAGTGCAGTTGTAAATAGCTGATGTCTTAACCATCATACATATTTAGTTAGAGGTCAACCATGCGTTGGTCATCTCTATTAACATAAGAAAGATTCCATAGTCATTTATATTTTATTTATGACTCTCATCTTGTAGAACCATGTGAAACTAATGACACAGAAAGAGGAGTAGGAGGATAAAGTTTTAGTAATGATTAGGAAACCGTCATGTTCTGAAATGAACAATCTGAGTTGAAAACCTGCATGTGAGTTGAAATTACGTTGCATGCGACAGTGCTAGAATCGTTTTATTTTGTAGACCATATGAGTCTAGAATCCTCGAATTTCGGGATAATGGGAAATGGCTTTAAATATATGAGTATGTTGTGTAAACATGGGAACCAAGTAAACAAATAGGAAACCACTTAGGAGTGGGCGCTTATAAGAAAGGTTTTTACATGAAATGGATTATGAAATTCTGAACTCGAGATTAGAGCAAAAGTTGCGCCATGCACTATTGTAGGAGGATATCCTAAACCCTTGAGGTCATCAAGGTCGTCAAATAGTTAAAATTATAAAAATAGGAAACTGTAGGATTTCGACCAGTTCAAGTCGAGTAGGGTGGGTGAACCAAGTTCATGCATTCCTAGAATGCTAATTAAAGACAAATCCTTTGGCCAAGGTGATGTACTATCCTCAAGTGCATCGAACGTTCACCGTAACTAGATGGCATTTCTTGTGGAGTGTCGTGCATGACTAGAGGGTATCTAGGGATCTGTGCAATAACAAGACACGTAGGTTACAACACCAGAGCTCAGATGGTAAATGCTGATGGTTATCCTAAGTCTATCCTCTTGAGTAGGGTAGGGCCACTTCCGGTTAGGAAGGAGTGTGGGAGACCGACGGTCTGTGGTTGGAGGTTAAGCTCCTTGAAGATACTTTCTCTTCCAAATACTGAGGAATGCCGAGTCTTGAATGTGATGGGTCGACAATCGAGATGCATGACAATGGTATGTTTCCAATATTTGTTGTTTCAAGAAAATTTCATCTGTTAGAAAATAAAATGTTTAATGTATATCATTTATTTCAACTTTATGAAAATGAGATCATGTTTATGATAAAATGAAAAAATGTTATATCAGATTATAAGAGACTAACTTTTGTATTTGATTTCGTAGTAAAAATTCTTTTTACCATTGTAAAAACTTAGTTACTTCTTGTTATTTCAAATTTGGATGTTACAGGAAGATTCTAGAAAAGAATGCTTTGAGAGAAAAGGCTCTATGGAGGATAGTGAATAATGAAATTAGAGAACCCCAAAGTGAAAAAGAAAAGGAGCTATGGAAATGCAAGTTGGAACAAGATAGAAGTATTATTGGTAAAGCTTTAAGCCCCAATCTCAATAGAAGATTTGTTGATACTGATAATACAATAGAGTTGTGGGAAACTTTAGAAAAAGATTATAAAGATGCAAATATTGCTAGCATCTTTAGTATAGAAGAAAAATTAGTGAATTTAAATCCCCCTGATTTTAAAAAAATGACTGATTACTTCAATGAAGTTACTTTTTTAAATGCTCAGCTGAAGAAAATAGGTACTGAATATGCAAAAGAAGATTTTTAGTTGATTGCAATGGTTGAAAGTAAGCTTCCCCAGCCCTACAAGGTATTTAAGGAATCAAGGAAAAGGGTTCTCCAACTAACCCCCAATGCCCCCTAGCAAACTTTTGATCAATTTTGTAAGTCTATTTTAGATGAAGAGGTTCAGCTTATTAAAGAAGGATATATTATGAAGAATCACGCATATACAGCTAAGAGTAAATTTACTAGATATGATGGAATGAAGAATTGCAAAGGAAATAATAAATTTCTAAATAATGATGGGTCTAACCATTTTTCTAGAAATGATGCTATAGAAAAGCAAGTTGGAAGGAAATTGATTATTTGCAGGTAATGTGGAGGTGAAAATCACATGGAGAAATTTTGTTTGAAGAAGAGGGACAATGAAAGGCAACAATACAAGCCCAAACAAGAAAGGTTTAAGGATGGCAAGAAAGATAGACAATACTTCGTAGCCATCTCTCTAAAAAGGCAAGAGAAATCAAATAAGGAGGTAATTGCTAGACCCAAAAGTAGTGTTAAGGGGGGATACTTTGTTTCAGATTCTAGTAAAGAATGGATTTTAGATTCAGGGGCATCATTTCACATGACTGGGGATAGATCTTTGTTTATTGATTTTTATGAAGGAAAGAATTCAGATCAAAAAATTACTATTGGTAATAAAATGAGATTTCCAGTCTTAGGAATAGGGACTGTTAATGTAACAAATGGGTCTTTGAAAAATATTTTTCTGGTTGAAGGATTAGGGGTGAATCTTATTTCAATATATAAAACTGTTCAAGTTGGATATGAGTTTTTTGTCACTACTGATCAAGTTATTGTTAGAGATAGAAGAGACCCAAGCAATATAATTGCTATTAGTAGAGTTGATCATAAAGAGAGTCTATTTAAATTTGTGGGGTTTGTTGATAATGAATATACACTCTCTCATATTTTTTTGCTTAGGCTGATTATATGTCAAAACTTTGGCATGCTAGACTTGGACATATAAATTATAAAAAAATATAAGATATGGTTAGAATGGATATGGTTAGTGGATTAACAAAAATTTTAGCATCTGAAGGTGTGTATGAAGGATGTGTGTTAGGAAAACATCATCGAGATCCTTTTGATTTAGGAAAAGCATGGAGAGCTAATTATCCATTACAACTCATTCATAGTGATCTACTCGAACTAGGCTATCCTTCAATTTTAGGTGCCAGGTACCTTCTCACTTTTATTGATGATTATAGCAGGAGACTATGGGTTTATTTTCTTGAAAGGAAAAATGAAGTATTTGAAGTTTTTCAAAAGTTCAAGGCATTAGTTGAAAATCAAAGTGGGAAAAGAATTAAGCTAAGTTACCGAATTCGCCCTTGTCCTGGCCGGATGTGGGTGCAGTTCGCACCAGGTTCGTGGTTTAGTGCAGTTCGCACCGGGTGCGTGGTTCAGTGATGTTCGCCTGTGGGTGTAGATAGGGTGTGCCCAAAACAAGCCAGGTGCATCCCGGATGAACCCGGATAGTCCAGAGGTGAACCTGGGGCCCAGAAAGCGCACCCAGGCTGAACCCAGGCCGAACCCACCCCAACAAATGGCCAAGTCAATTGTGTTTTTATTTTTTTTACATTTTATGCATAGTTCGAAAACTCGCCGGGACACGGTGACAACATATTTCAAAATACATTTAAGTATAAGTTTTATATTGAATTTCTTATACTTTAAATATTTTGAAATATATTGTCATGATGTTTGAGATAGGTTCCAGATCCATGGGATTTAACATGCGGATTCTAGATTTTGGAGGATCCATCAGATTTCAAACTTAACCAATTTTTTAGGGTTTTAGGGTTTCAGACTTAGCCAAATTTAGGGTTTTGGTTGCACACAAAGAGAGTAGAGGACAAATCACTGGATCCTATTGATTTGGATGAGATAGATCCTATTAATTGGTCGAGTTTTCTCTGAGTTTTTATTGACTTGTCAAAACACAAATACTCTCCATTGTGATTGAACTCACATATTTGTTTGTGGCTTGAGAGGAATTGGAGCACATACTCTTTCATCCACTCAATAAAGTGCAACTGATTGCACTCAAAAAACACAGAGAACTTAGTGTATATGCATTCCAACTTGTGCCTCCTTTCTCACAAACAACATGGCTATAAGGAAGGGGAATCAAAGTTGTGGGATATCGAGCCAGAGCAAATTGACATGGATGCTTCTACTTCCCATTCCCAACATGTTCCACTTGAGGGATCGGAGAGCGAGCACACTTTTTCAACAAGTGGCAGTGGTGTTGGTTGTGGCTCTTCAAATGATCTTGCTAATGTCCAAGATGATGATAATGATGATGATGTGTAGGATTTAGCAAATCCATATGATTGATGACATTTGTCATTTGACATTGAAAATTGATTGTTGAACTTGATATTATTATTTTGAATCTTGTTATTGAACTTGAGGTTCAAGTTTTATGTTTTATGATATTCAAGTTTATGGTGGTTTTGTTGATTATATGATGCTATGTGGTGTTTTACACTTTATTCTTTCTTTTCTACACTTTCTTTATATATATATATATATATATATATATGAAACCAAAAACAAACCCAACCCCCCCCCCCCCCCAACAAAAAAAAAAAAAAATTGTTCGAATCCACAAACCGAACCCCTGAACCTGAACCAAAACCAAAACTGGTAAATTAGGAATTAAGTGTTTAAAGATGGATAATGGGGGTGAATATTGCAATTATGCATTTGAGTCATTTTGTAAAAATTATGGTATTAAGGTGCAAAGAACAGTTCCTTATATTTCTCAACAAAATGTGGTGGCTAAATGAATGAATAGAACTCTTTTAGAAATGCTTTGTTGCATGTTACATTTTAAAAGTTTGCATAATAAATTTTGGGGTTTGGCTATTTCTTGTGCTGCATATATTGTGAATAGAATCCCCACTAAAGCCCTCCCAAATATCACCTCTGAAAAAGCATGGAGTGGTAGAAAGCCCCACATTGGGTATTTTAAAATATTTGGGTGCATTGCTTGGGCACACATTCCTAATGAAAAGAGGAAAAAGTTAGAACCAAAGAGTCATAAGTGTTTGTTCATGGGTTATAATGAAGAATCAAAGGCTTACATGTTATATGATTTGACAACAAGAAAGGTCTTTGTTAGTAGAGATGTAAAGTTTGATGAGCATTCACAACTTACAGCCACTTCCTCTCACTCTACAACAACAAATGCTTCTAATTTTTTAGATATTTTAGAAAGAAATGAAGCTAATATTGATGAGGATGAGGTGAGCACTACTATAAATGATGATAATACTATTGAAAATGAAATTACTAATGCTTGTAATCAGCCATTTTCTACAAGTAGTGATGATGAAGAAGATGACATTTCAACTAGACAAAAAACAAGGAGTGTTGAAGAAATATATAGGCAATGGTCAAAGATCTACGAGAGGAATGGTAGTGCTCTCATGGTCAAAGTATTACAAGTAAATGACCTAATCTCATATGAGCAAGCTAGAGGAAAGAAAGAATGGGAGCAAGCCATGAAAGCGGAATATGATGCACTATTAGAAAATAAAGCTTGGGAACTTTTGGCCCGCCCCCAAGGTAAAAATGTTATTAGTTGCAAATGGGTTTACAAAACAAAATTTAAATCAGATGGTGCTATAGAAAACATCATTGGTTGCAAAGGGGTTCAATAAAAAAGAGGGTGTTGATTATGAAGAAACATTTGCTCCTGTCATTAAAATGAATATAGTTAGAAATATTATTTTGTTGGCTGTAAGGCTTGGGTGGCATATTCATCAAATAGATGTTAAAAATGCTTTCTTAAATGGAGATTTATATGAAGAAATATATATGGATCAACCGCTAGGTTTTGTGGATCAGCAACATCCTAATCTTGTTTGGAGATTAAAGAAGTCACTTTATGGTCTTAAACAAGTGCCACGAGCATTGAATGAGAAGATTGACAGACATTTTCAGCTTCATGGATTTAAGAGATGTAAGTCAGATCCAAATCTTTATGTGAAGAAAGTTCAAGATGATATTCTTCTTGTTACAATTTATGTAGATGATTTACTCATTGTTGGACCGAATATTGGGCTAATCAATGATTTAAAATTAGATCTTAAGATGACATTTCATATGAGTGATTTGGGTGAACTAAACTATTTTCTTGGATTACAAATTTCTAGATTACTTGATGGATTCTTCATCTCACAATCAAAATATGCTTTGGACCTTTTAGAAAAGTTTAACATGCTTGAATGCAAGCCAGTATCTACCCTATTTCAATCTAGAGTCAAAATTACGAAAGAATGTACTTCCTAGAGTGTTAATGCCACTTTATATAGACAACTTGTTGGTAGCTTGGTTTATCTAACTCATACTCGACTAAATATTTGTTTTGCAGTCAATCTTGTATCTAGATTTATGTAGGCACCTAAAGAAAGTCATTCGTTGGCTGTTAAGAAAATTTTATGATACATCCATGGAACCATACACTTTGGTATCTTCTATAACTATAAATCTTCAATTTACTAATTCAGATTGGATTTACTGATTCAGATTGGGGTGGTGATATAAATGATAGAAAATCTACCGGTGGTTATGTTTTCAATCTTGGATCAGACCCTATTGCATGGAGCAGCAAAAAACAAACAACTACATCATTATCTTCATGTGAAGCAGAATATAGAGCAGCAAAAGAAGTAGGCAAGGAAGCAGCTTGGATTCGGAATTTTCTATTTGAGCTTGGTTTTCTACAAAGTTCTACTAGTACTATGTATTGTGACAATCAAAGTAACATACAGGTTGCCAACAATCTAGTTTTTCATGCTAAAACAAAGCATATTGAGATTGATGTTCACTACATTTGGGATCTTGTTCAAGCATCCATTGTCAGAATTCAATTTTGTCCAAGTGAAGAACAAGTAACTGATATATTTACTATGACTATGACCGAAGCCAACTTCTTAAAATTAAGAGGCATGCTTGGTATGTTAGAGGTGAACATTAAGCGGGGATAGTAGTATAATGTTCCCCTCTCCTTTGTATTCTCTTTGTATTCTCTGTGTATTATTCTAGCCAATCTTAAGGGGGATGTTAGGAATAGTTAAGATTGTCTAGAAAATGACAAGATATTTCTAGAAGTCTTCCATAAAGCTGTTCTAGAAAAAAACATTCCAGGTTATCTAAAAAGGTAGAATTTTCTAGCTGTTTTAGAAAAGAATATTTTAGAATTTTAGAGTTGTCTAGAAAGCTAGAAGCTTCCAAGCTTCAAAGGATATGTAGCTATATATGTGATTGGAGAGAGCTGTTGGGCACAACATTTTTGGATATAATGCAAGCTAGATAAATATATTTCTGAGTTATCTAACTCTGTTTTGCCCTGTTTCATCAGTCTATTACTGCTATTTTATTGTGTTTTGATTTCTGGGTCTGTTTTACAAAAGAGAAGGCATACTGCTTGACAAAATGTAGAAGCAAAGTTTCAGCGCATACTGCTTGACAAAAGCTCCAGAGATCCCTTTCGAACTTCCAATGAAGGCAGGATTCACACAAACGGAATTGAGATAATCAAACAATTGTAATAGATATGCATAGAGCCCTTCGGCCATGCTATAATTGAAAGTAAAGCACTTATTAGATTGTTGAAAAGACTTCAGCTACATTCAAGCAAATGCAAAGCAAAGTTTGCAGGTTATACACAATATGGAATTATTGATAAGGCTCTAGAAACCTTCGAGCAAAAGCTAAAGCAACTGGCAAGTGTAAATTTGGGCCTTACCTATGCCAACATTCTTGCGGCTTGCACAAGGCTTAGGAGGGACTCAGATTTCCTCACAACATTTATGCAGAAGTGGATAGGTGCAGAGAGATACGAATGGTACAGGGTTTGGCATTCGGTAGAGTTCTTAACAAACCAAATAATACAGCAATACAACTCAAATCTTACAGCAAGAGAACACATATGCATACCAATGGCATGAATGAAACCAATCAAAGCAAGAGGAGGAAACTCACAGAATGACCATGGAGGGTTTTTTCTTGCCCTCGGTCATTCTTAGAGCCCCTCTATCCTTTCTCTTTACAATGTATTTTCAAGTGTTCAAAATTGGAGTTCCAAAATTATTGGCAGAGAATAACCACAGACAAAGGCATGGGGATGTGATGCCCCTACATCAGAACCCCAAGAAGAAGTTAACTAGGCCAGAAAATCTAGCTATGCGGTATAATTATTATCAATTTACAAGATAATTGTTGTAGAGGGGGCTGAACACATATATTATCACCTACTTAGAGGCACTCTATTTAAATATCATCCATTTCAATGGTTAAATAGTCAATAGCAATTTTACACCTCATTTATAACAAAATATAATACATATATATTTCATTTTTATTGGCCAAATTTGACTTTTCATTGTTGCCTTGGATGATATTTCACAATAGCCCATTGGCACCTTTCACTTTCAATAAACACTGTGCTTGTTTCTGATCATTAGGTTTGAAAACAACAACGCCTCCAGATGGATCGAAGAACAGCAACACAAGTCAAAGCTTTATACGCCCAATTCTCTCAGCAATGCGCATAGAGTCCATCAAAGTTAGGTTAGAAGATTGAAAGTAACGAGAATGTTAGGTTAGAAGATTGAAATTTTAGCCGCGTGAGAATGGGAGGTATGAAGAGTAGAAGAGCATTGACAATTGTCGTCGAATGTTATGTTGAAATTGTCAGATGCGCACGGACAATTTCCCACTATATATGTTTCACTCCATATTTCTTGTTTTATCATTCCGCTAACATTACAAACTGTAAATACGAAAGAGACAAAGGTCTCAGCATAAATTTCATTTTGTTTGGAGGCACATACGAGTTGAGAGTTTATTGCGTTTCAATTGAGGAAATTTGAATTGTTCAGTAAACTGAAAGTGGCATAGAAAATCTATGGCAATATTTCCAATAGATATTGGCAATGGGTCTGTAACAACTGAACAAGTAAAGGGATATGGTAAATACACAAGCCAAGGCCGGGTTGGAGATATCTGGCGAGATATTCAGGGTCTGTATGATTGGAAGGGCATGCTTGACCCCATTCACCCACTTCTCAAAGCAGAGATACTCAGATATGGTGATTTTTCACAACAGTGCTATGATTCATTTGACAACGTTCACTCATCCAAATACTATGGGAATTCTAAACGCAGCAAAAGTTCGCTGGGGAAGAGATTGAAAATGCTTAAATCTGGTGATGGCTATCAAGTAACCAAATATATATACGCCAATACTGCCGTATTAAACTCGTTTTTCCACAGGAAATCCGCTGACAGCGGTGCTTGGATGGGATTTATTGCTGTTTGCACAGATCCAAAGGAGATAAAAAGATTGGGAAGACGAGACATAGTTGTTGCATGGAGAGGAACTGAAACACCTCAAGAGTGGATGCAAAATCTGAAAGATATATTGGTTCCTGCCACCTCATCCCAGAGTACACAATCCCCAAACATACAAACAACTTTCAAACCAGGTGTTCGAGTAGAGAAAGGATTTCTAAGCTGTTATACCTCAGGAGATGAAGACTCTATTAGATGCAGACTGAGCGCAAGAGATATTGTTCGGACCGAAATAACAAGGTTATTGAATGTGTACAAAGATGAAGAAGATGTGAGCATAACATTCACTGGACACAGCTTGGGAGCTGCATTGGCAACTCTAAGTGCATATGATATCAAACAGATTGTGATGAAAGAAAATGATAGGAAATTGATACCTGTCACGGTATTTGCCTTTGCTTCTCCACGTGTAGGAAACCTATCGTTTTCCCAACATTTGAAGGAGATTGGTGTTAAAGTGTTGCGCTTGGTAAACAGAAAGGATTTGGTTACTAAAGTACCTGGTGTTTTCCTAAACGAGAACATGGGATGGCTGACCAGAATTCTGCATTGGCTTCCATGGACATATGTTCATGTGGGAATCCCCATTACTTTGGACAGTAGCAGCTCACCAGTGCTGAAGCAATCTTATAATCCAGCCACCTTCCACAATTTAGAGGTTTATCTCCACTTGGTGGATGGGTTTCAAGGAAATAACAAGCTGCCTTTTAAACCATCCGGAAGAGATCCAGCTCTGGTGAACAAGTACTCCGACTTGTTGATCGAAAAGCTTCAAATCCCTTCTCACTGGTGGGCAAGAAGGAATAAGGAGGTAGTAAAACGCATAGATGGGTTATTGGTATACTCTCCTAAAACTCCAACTCCTGTTCCCCTTCCTCTTCTTCGTCCCCTCTATATGCGTCCCGGTGATTCCTGTTCACTTCCAGGTTACTCGCCATCCGGGCCTAAATTTGATGGCCGTGTGGTCGTATTTAGGCGTTTTTCTTGTAAAATACAATCAAATTTTTAAAAAGATTGTATTATATGAAGGAGAGATTTTGGTTAGACTGTCAAAATTTTAAAAGAATTGTGATGATATATATATTTGGCTTATATATAATTTTTACTAATATTTTAAAACACCTTTTAATAGATAACTGTCACATAACAATTCTTTGACAGGCAGGGTCGACCGTCAAATTTAGGCCCAGCTCTCCAACAATCTGTAATTGTGAAATCTTCTTTCTATCATGAAATCGTCTTTCTTTTTTTCATGAAAATGTTATAGATTGTGTTGGATTCTATTATAATTAAACATCTTCTTCCTGCCTTATTATCATCCTCGGCAAAGCCTCCTCTATCTGCATATTGATGTTATCAGACAACTACTAGTCTTACCAATCTTTACCAAGCCTATATTTCTAGCTGAAGAATATAATAAGCCAAAATTACAAGATATAAATATTTTTGCTTTTTCTCATTTAGGTGTCGGTTGCAGGATTTACTTTAAGAATTCTATAATTTCGAGGGATGTTTCTTTAAAAAAATTAACAAAATAAAGCCATAAAATATAAAATATTTCTTTAATATAAAAAATATATATGATTCAAAAATATAAAATATAAAAATAAATAATATTTTCCAAAATATTTGAGTAAAAGATATGCAATTTAACATGGTTAAATTTTTTTTATGAAGAGATCACCTACATGAAATTTAAACCATCATCATGTTATTTCTTAATACACTATATTATCAACGATGACATTAATTTTTAATTAATATTCTTTTATCACGTATAAGATAATTTCTTATGTTCTTTACATATTGAAGAAGATAAATATTTTTCTCTATGTATTAAATTATAAAGTATTTAATCAAATTGAGGTAAGATGATATATGTATTTAGATCTTATGTCAAGGTGGAATATCATTCACAACTAATCCTTGTTGGGGCATAATAAGAGATCATTGCTAGATATAATACTTAGTTTTTCTCATCTTTTGATACTAAAAAAAGTTTCCTAAGACTCCAATGAATCCCTAAATAGACATGAGAATCTTGCATATTTGTTCCTCTATTGGAATATGGTAGTCTATGTCAATCTTTAATCAATGGGAATCCATATGCATCTGGCTTAAGGTCATTATATGTACATTAGACTATTGTATGGAATATAGTTTTGAAGGATATTTAAATTATGTCTTCTCGAATGTAGTTGTTATTCTCTTTCTAAATGAATCTACAAATGGGATCCCTATAGGAAACCATGAATGGTGGAAGATTGTCAATAGAAATCACAATTGTTTATAGAAAAGAACCCACACTAGTAAACAAAAACCTTTCTTCCTCATGTTGGCTATACTCTAGGATTTTAATTTTTCATGCTTTCCTTGGCCCTGGTATTTGTGGCTCATCATTGATAATCGATTTGAGATGTTTAATTGAATGGGATGGTCCATTAAGTTGTTTTATCACACTATTATATCTCCCTCCTCATCCTTGTTATAATTATTTGTTCTTTGTATATGGCCTTGTGCTAAGTGAGCTTCATGTTGCAACCATGGTGGTCCATATATGATCTCATGATTTAATTGTGCTCCAATGAACTATGCAAAAAATGATTTTGGGGCATTGATTTCATTTTGATCTAACAAACCTCACATTCTTCATGTGTTGTTAGAGTTTGTAGGCTCTTACTATTTCACCATTTGTTGGTACATGACTTGACATATCTTAGTGGTCAGATCTATGCATGATCATGACATCATAGGATTTTCCAAACCATTAGATCTTAGGTCAAAGTTGTTGATGGAGCACATGTAACCTTGAGATGTGTTAGAGCTCATTGTTGTTCCTCACTTGTGCTAGTCATTGGATGACCTGAGTACATGTGATTAATGGTCCATGTGGACCCTCTATACTCAATGAAATATGCCAAGATTGCATTGTGCTATTGGTTAGTTGTTATACATGTCACTGATAGTGGGCCCCATGTTGCTTACATGTATATGCTAGGGTGATGTCAGTTGATTGTTTCTATTTGTGTGGATTTTGTGGTGGTCCCAAGAGTTTATTTTGTAATGATGTTACTAGTAGAATACTACATGTTGTGTTCCCACACTCCTATGGTTTGTTAGATATTTTGATCTATTTCTCTTTCATCATCAGTTATATCTATTTTGATCCAATGGCTTCTACACCTCTTGTGAGCTATATCTTTAGAAATGTGTTACTAGATAATTGTTCCATTGGTCATGGCTATGGTGGGCCCCTTCATTCTCTCTGGTGCATGTGTGTTATGTGACTTTTTACTCAAAATGGAAAAAAACAAAATTACGAATAACCCTCTAAAATTATAAGAGGATAAAGTTTATCTAAGGATATTTAGGTTGGCCCACTCCAATGGAGGTCACAAGGGGGACCTCCTCTCCATCCACGTTTTATCATAGCATCCACTTAAGAGCCACTAGAAGACCAAGAGTCACCACATAGAACCGCACTAGAAACTACCAATGAAGCCACCATAGAAGTCCAAGAGCCACGAATCCACTTAATAGCCACTGGAAGACCAAAATTCACCACATGGAACCACAGTAGAAACCACCACAGAAGTCCAAGAGCCACATCTTGAAGTTCCAACTATAGGTGTTATTTGGGGGATTTGAACTTGGATCTCCATCCTAAGAACCTTATGGCTTTGCCACTAAGCCCAACCCCTTTCACCTTACTTGGATATTATTAAGTAGATGGTATATGAGTACTATTTTAGATTAATAGTGTGAAATTTTAATATGGGTGGCTACTAGGCACTTTATTAGGATGGTTGATGAGGAAAAAATATAACCTCATGTATTTTTTCCAAAGTACCCATTTTCCCCTTCTTCCAGATTGTGTTTAGTTAAAAGAATTATGTGTCTTATCCTCATCTAAAAAAATAGTTCTTCTTTCCTCAAATCTATGATGCCATTAGCATTTAAAAACCATTGTAATCCTTGTAATGCGTTGAAAGTATCAAATGGTGAAATGTCCCAAAAGGACTAATTAAGAAATTTAACCCAAAACATCACAATAGATCTCTAGTTTACTAAAATCATTTACTTCAGCATACATAATAATATTCACTACTAAGCTACACAAAGCAATCACACCACTTGTAATGTCTCGTAACAGGATTTTATTGAAACACTTAGCAAATGATTACTCTAGGATATAACATTCTTCTTTCCTCTACAAGAGCAGCTGCATCCATAACCTGCATACACCCTAATATAATGTATCTCTATCCACATGGCTACAAGCACCATAAATCAGAATAATTCACTCCTTTAATCAACTAGATTGTATATGCCCTTATATCATAACCCCAAGAAGTTAACTAGGCAAGAAAATCTAGCTATCCATTTAATTAATATCAATTCATGATATAAATGTTGTAGAGGTAGCTGAACATATATTATCACCTATTCAGGGGCACTCTATTTGAATATCATCCACTGCAATGGTCAAACAATGAATAGCAATTATACACCTCATTCACAACAAAATATGGTAAATATATATTTTATTTTTATTAACCAAATTTAACTTTTCATTATTACCATAGATGATATTTAACAATAGCCAATTGAGACCTTTCTCCTTATCACTTTCAATAAACACTTTCAATAAACACTGTGCTTGTTTCTGATCTTTAGGTTTGACAACATCAACGCCTCAAGATGGATCGAAGAACAGCAACACAAGTCAAAGCTTTATACGCCGAATTCTCGTCAACAATGTGCAAATCCGGGGAGTAACGAGAAAGTTAGGTTAGAAGATTGAAATTTTAGCCGCCTGAGAATGGAAGGTCTGAAGAGTAGAGGAGCGTTGACAATTGTCATAGAATGTTACGTTGAAATTGTCAGATGCGCATTGACAATTTCTCATTATATATGCTTCACTCCATATTACTCGTTTTATCGTTCAGCTAACATTACAAACTGTAAATACGAAAGAGACAAAGATCTGAGCATAAATTACATTTTGTTTCGAAGCGCATACGATTTGAGAGTTTATTGCGTTTCAATTGAGGAAATTTGAACTGTTAAGTAAACTGAAAGTGACATACAAAATCTGTGGCAATATTTCCAATAGATATTGGCAATGGGTTTGTAACAACTGAACAAGTAAATGGTGTTAAGGATTAAGATTGTCTAGAAAATGATATAATGTTTTTAGAGTTTTTTATAAGCTAGAACATTCTTGTAACTGTTTTAGAAAAGAACAGTTTAAGAGTTGTTTTAGAATTATTTAGAAAACTAGAAGCTTCCAAGCTTCAAAGACTTTGTATATATATATATATATATATCTGTGTGTGTGTGTGTGTGTGTGTGTGTGTGTGTGTGTGTGTGTGTGTGTGTGTGTGTGTGATTATAGAGAGCTGCCAGACACAGCCTTTGGATGGTTGCTGGATACAGCATCTGGATAGCTGTTAGACACAGCATTTGGATAGCTGTTAGATACAACATTTTGGATGTGATGTAATGTATGCTAAATGAATATAATTTGCTGGGTTATTCAACTCTGCTTTGCCCTGTGTTTTCTTTATTCATTGGTGTTATGTTTTTCCCTGTCTTTTGGTGTTTTAGGTCTGTTCTCACATGGTATCAGAGCGAAGTCATGGGTTTGAATCCCCTTGGGTAACGCTAAGCGGGGGTTGTTGGAAAAAAGTTCAGCTAGAATGTTTTCCAAGTTCAGCTAGTGGTTCAGCTAGAGTTTCAGCTAGGTTCAGCTAGAATGTTTTCCTAATTCAGCTAGAGGTTCAGCTAGAATGTTTTACAGGTTTAGCTAGAGGACTGTCAAGAGTTTCAGCTAGAGATTTAGTTAGAAATATATTGTTGGAGTGATTCATTTGCAGGGCAGATATATTGCTGGAGTGATTTGGTTGCAGGGTTGATATATTGCTAGAGTGATTTTTATTTGTAGGGCTGCTATATTACTAGAAATGCAAGTTGGAACAAGCTAGAAGTATTATTGGTAGTGCTCTCATGGCCAGAGTATTACTTATAAACGATCCAATCTCATATGAGAAAGTTAGAGGGAATAAAGAATGGGAGCAAGCCATGAAAGAGGAATATGCTAGAAGAATGCTTTGTATGCTATAGGTGAACATTAAGGGGGTAGTAGTATAATGTTTCCCTCTTGTTTGTATTTCCCCTCTTATTTGTATTCTTTTTGTATTATTCTAGCCAATCTTAAGCGGGGATGTTAAGGATTAAGATTGTCTAGAAAATGATAGAATGTTTCTAGAGTTTTCTATAAGCTAGAACATTTCTGAAGCTGTTCTAGAAAAGAACATTTGAAGAGTTGTTTTAGAATTATCTAGAAAACTATAAGCTTCCAGGGTTTAAGGACTTTGTACCTATATATATGTGATTATAGAGAGCTGCCAGACACAGCCTTTGGATGGTTGCTGGATACATATCTAGATAGCTGCTAGACACAACATCTAGATAGCTATTAGATACAACATTTTGGATGTGACGTAATGTATGCTAGATGAATATAATTTTCTAGGTTATTCAACTCTACTTTTCCCTGTGTTTTCTCTATTCATTGGTTTTATGTTTTGCCCTATGTTTTGGTGTTTTGGGCCTGTTCTCACAAATGGATATGGTAAATACACAAGCCAAGCCTGGGTTGGAGATATCTGGCGAGATATTCAGGGTCAGGATGATTGGAAGGGCATGATTGATCCCATTCACTCACTTCTCAAAGCAGAGATACTCAGATATGGTGATTTTTCACAACAGTGCTATGATTTATTTGACAACGCTCACTCATCCAAATACTATGGGAATTCTAAATGCAACAAAATTTCACTGAGGAAGAGATTTAAAATGCTAAAATCTGGTGGTAGCTATCAAGTAACCAAATATATATACACCAATACTATGGTGTTAAACTCATTTTTCCACAGGAAATCAGGTGACAACGGTGCTTGGATAGGATTTATTGTTGTTTGCATAGACCTAAAGGAGATAAAGAGATTGGGAAGACGAGACACAGCTCTTGCATGGAGAGGAACTAAAACACCCCAAGTGTGGATTCAAAAATATAAAAATAAATAACGTGTTCCAAAATATTTGAGTAAAAGATATACAATTTAAGTGAATGGGGTTGTGTTTAAATGGCAAGGCCATAGGGTTTTCAAGATGAAAAACCAAGTTTGAATCCCGCAAGTAACATCTATGTGGCTTCTAAGTTGGCTAAGTTGACTAAGTGGGTTATAAGTTGAATATGTTGACGAGGAGGAGATCCCCTTGTGATCTTCAGCTTACAAAACAAAAAAAAATATATGCAATTTAATATGCTTAAATAAATTTGTGAAGCGATCACATACATGAAATCGAAACCATCACTATGTTATTTTTTTTAAAGTGACAGTCACCATACTGTATTAAGAGAGCAAAAATTACAATGTTTTGTATACATACCCCCATAACAAATGGCCGATAGAGATAAACTACTATGTTATTTCCTAATATACTATATAATCAACCATGACATTGATTTCTAATTAATTTTGTTTTATCATACATAGAGAATTTCTTATGTTCTTTACATATTGAAGAAGATGAATAATTTTTTCTATGTATTAAATTATAACTTATTTAATCAAATTGAGGTAATTATATGTATTTAGATCTTATGAAAGTGGAATATCATTCATAACTAATCCTTGTTGGGGCATAATAGGATACCATTGTTATATATATAATACATAGTATTTCTCATCTTAGTGCTAAAAAAGGTTTCTTAAGACTCCCATGAATCATTAAATAGAAATAAGAATCTTGACGAGCACAGGATTATACTAAGAGGAGGGAATCAATATAATACAATATTTTTCCTTTTTCAAAACTTAACAACCATAACAATATGAATCACACAAGATCTACCAATTATGAAACATAAGAAGAACACTATGTGGAAACCCTTTTCGGAGAAAACCACAAAAAATATTGTATTTATATAAATCTCTCTTACAATCTTTGTAGGCACTAACCTACAGGAGACACCAATCCCCTCTTATATGATTTGTAGGCACCAACCCACTAGAGACACCAATCCCTAGAACTGAGCACCCACATAGTAAGAAACACCAATCTCTTATTTTGGGAGGCACCAACCTCTTCTACAAAATATCACCTTCGGAATGTTGCTTCTTCAACAGATGATGGACATCTAATTTTCCTTTACAAACTCTTCTTGTAAATAATATACTTCACAAATTTGATGCACTTGATTTCATATACTTTCCTTGGCAAATCTGCATATACTCCCTTTCAAATCCACATACTCCTCTTTCAAATCTGCATACTCATACATATACTTCTTTTAGATCTGCATGTGTAAATTCATATCTCTAATGTTGTATATGTTTTATCTTCAATGCTCCACACTACACACTATGAAAACGTAGAATTGTCATAGACGATTGCAAGCACTGACATGAGTCATGAGAGATCAATAATCACACACTCAACACTATCAAATACATAAGCAATACACAATACAAAACCAGATGATCTATTAGTTTCCAAGAGGTAGTACATATAGGTCGTAATCGATGAAGAATAATTGACCCAATAATAGAAAAAGCTCACTAAGAATAGTGGTGCTCCACGAATAGAAGAAACAACCACTTAACTTAGACAAAGCTAATCTAGGCATGCCAAGAATAGCTCGAGACTAAACAAAGATGAATGTGCACATCTAAGTAAGCTTAATTTACACTAACACCCCCTTAAGAAAAGCTTAGGTGGGCTAAATAAAGATGGGTCCTGGCAACTAGGCCTGATTAGGTATCCATGTACAATACAATCTCTCATAAAGTAGAGAAAGGAAGAAAACCTTGTGGGAACAAAATTCCCTCTGAAAAGAGAGAAAAAGATAAAAGAAGAGGACTAGGAAGCCTCATCAAAGATGATAGCTCTGCAAACCTAAAACAATGTCTCTTTGACTATAATGATGAAGATATGACCCCCCAATAGGAGAGTAAAATAGACTATGTAGGCCCCCATAATGAAGTAGCCCCTATGTTGAAAGAGAATGCCCATGTATGAATGCTAAAAATGATCCATTTGTGGTGAACAACATTTCTCCCCTTAGGAAGAAACAACTCCAATGGTGAATGCTGAAGTAACTACAACTCAAAGAAGAAAGGTGAGGTAGTAAGTCTCATGATGTACCCTATCTTAGAACACTGCCCAAATGTCATCATACTGATGTTGAAATGAGCCACAATCGAATCAAGAGTCTTGGGCTTCACAGAAACAAGTGACCTCTCAAAATCATGTGAAGACTGATGAAGAACAATATCTGAAGAACTAATGTATGGATGTGGAATGACAATGTATGACAAGTGGCTACAATGAAAAATCCATGAGATGTCCTGCGAAGAATTAATGGAAGCCCTCGGTGAAGCCTCTCTAAACTTTGTATTAAAAGCTTGTGTATGCATATTGTCATCAAACATAAAGATGAGATTCTCCAAGGTGTCATCAAGATCCAATATGTGAGACTCTACAAATAGCCAAGAGATGTCTGGTAGAAGTGTGTCCCAATGAAGTGAATTCTGAATATGACCCTGCTATAATGAATCACTAGAAACTCTCGAAGGAGAAACACTGAACTCAGAAGCGAGGGCATAGAAAGCATGTGCCCTATAATGTGACAATGGAAGTTGGCCACCAAATGGATTCTGTACCCTAGTACCTACACTCTTAAGTGGTTGTCTAGACCAAAGAGAGCTGAATGTGGGTGAGTCAGGTGTTGAATCCTCATCCTCTGAAATGAATCTAGAGATGGATGGAGATGACACCCCATCATTGTTCTCGTAGTCAAAACTGGAAGAAGAGAATTCTATCTCTAGAATCTATTGTGAAGCAATAATACATGAAAGAGATGAATTCTAGATGTCCTGGTGTAAGGAGTCACTGAAGGCTCTCAAAGGAATGACACTAAACTCTATCGAAGAAACAAATGCAGAAGCATGAAGAGAAATATGTATGTCATCTGACTATCTAAGACACGCAATATACTCAAACTCCTCTAAAGTATCATCATTAAAGGGTATGATGTCTACTTTAGGAAGAGGAAGAAGACAATCTGCAGTAGGATCATTTAGGATTGGAGAGATATCAGGATCTTCATGAATGTCCCAGATTCTAGTCCAAAGTGTACGAGGACACTTAATGTCTGATACATCACTAAGAGTGTTAGGATCAACACTAAGACAAATCAAACCTACTACATGGTCAATGATATTTCCCCAAGTTGATGTTTTCCTCGGTGTGTCTATTTCAGGCATGAGTCCATAGAGATAGGCAAAAGTTTAAGCCATTTGAGGTGTGTTAGGTTGTCAATTTACCAAGACTCATAATTGGCCTTCTCCAGGATTACCATGGAAGGATGAGTAGTGAAACCCATGATGAAATTGAGACCAATAATCTCAATGCATAACAAAGGCCGGAACGAAGGAAGTGTTCAAAGACAGAACACACAAGACCCCCTTGAATACTCCATGTTGGAAACAATGTGTAAAAGAAGGAGACAACACAACCTAATAAGATGCCCTATGATCATTATGTGACCCCCCCTAATTTGGCACTTTATAAATAGTGTGAGGGCAAAAAATTTCCTATTACACAAGTTTAAATGCACTTTTAGTTTATTTTGCCAAGTAATTTTTGGACAAAATTAAACTTTACAAGGAGAGCAGTTCAATTTTCTTTAAAAAAGATTTTTAAAATAGGTTTAAATATAGCTTGTCTTAAAAAAAACCCTAAATTTTAGTGAAAAATAAACAAAAATTGGGTGAAGGAGGTAGAATACGTGCCTTAACTGGGTGAAAATATGTAAAAATAGGCAAAATAGAGGTCAAATCACCTCTAATCTATTATTTTCATGGGTGATTGAGCCAATTTCTGGGTGAATATGGGGTCGTTGAGTTGTTTTGAGACCTCTATTGTGAAAGAAAACCCCAAAAGTCTTGCCTATGCAATGTTTTATGTGAAAACGAGGGTGAGATGGCCACTTTGGGGGTGAATTGAGTGAGGCTATGGCTTGTCCTAAGGCCCATGGTCTGGACTAAGGTCCATGCCTAAGCTCCAATAAACTAATCAAGAAAACATGTTTGAGAAAAAAAAAGGCTTAGATGCAGAGGAAATGCCTCACAGAGCAAAAAAAGCCTCCTTTTGAAAAAAACACCTTCAGTTGCATACAAGAAATTCATGTAGCTCAATTAAAAATGTCTCTGTAGCAAGGAACACCTTTAGTTTTGCAAAAAAAATCTTCTAGGTCAAGTCAAACTCCTTTGAAGCAAGGAAAAATGCCTTTCCACACCCTACAGATTGCCCAAATAGGAAAATAGTTGAGAAAAAAACTCAGGAATGCCTTCTTCAAGGAAAAAACTATCTTTGATCATCTTTTGAGTAGTAAAATGATTCTGGAATTGAACAAAAACTCCCCCAAAATAGTGAAAAAGCTTTAGAATGGTGAAGAAAATGCGTCTTTGTCAAACCAGTAATGCACAAAGAATGTTATGCTCAAATAAATTTGATAGAAGAATAGGTTTGCAAGCTTACCATTCCCACTTTGATACCATGTGGAAACCAAGAACTATCATGGAAGATTGCAAGCATTGACATGAGTGATGAGAGATCAAAAATCACACACTCAACACTATCAAAGACCTAAGCAATATGCAAAGCAAAACCGGATGATCTATTAGCTTCCAAGAGGTAGTACATATAGGGCATAATCGACTAAGAATAGTTGAGCCAGTAATAGAAAAAGATCACTAAGAATAGTGGTGCTCCAAGAATAGGAAAAGCAACCTCTTAACTTAGACAAAGCTAATCTAGGCACGCTAGGAATAGCTCGAGGATAAACATAGATGAAAGTGCACACCTAAGTAAGCTTAATTTACACTAACACACTTTATTGCCCTTGATTGATCTTTATGTATATTATATTCTTGCCATTCTTCATAATTCCTTTAATTAGTTCTGTTCTAAATCTTCTTAAATTCATTTGATATTCACTGTATTCCTTGCTTTTCTAACTCCTCTTTTATCTCCTTTTATACACTTGATTCCTCACTATCTTCTCTTTGAGTGTTCTTTAGATATATTCTCTTAATTCTATCACTCCACACTCACATATTTTCCTTCAGATATTTCAACTTAAGGTCTGTACAAAATCTTGTTTAATTGTCATATGATTTTACATTTCAAATCTTTCTACTTTATCATCCCACTTATTTCTCTTTTATACCACTTCAAATGCCAAGGGATGTGTCTCTATAAGGAGGGACAACTTCATGAAAGTATACAACATTCACCAAGGGAGGTGTCTATTTGTTATCACTCCCTTTTATCTTAAGCGCTACCATTTACTATATGTTAAACTTAAATTTTGGAGCCACATGAAAGGAGTCGGCCTGCAATTAAACAAGTCACCCATACAAACCCAACACTACCATAATAACAAGTCAGCCATCAAAGTGTATTTGTCTTCGAAAAGGTGGTTGGGAGCCATAAATGGCATTAATATTAGCATTAATATGAGGTCTTTGAGCACCAAGGATGGGGGTTGGCCCAAAGCATTTTAAATTTATTTTCTTAAGACTTAGGCGCTAATAAGAGGAGTCGACTATTCCTTGAATGGGTCGGCCATATATACAAATTTGCTGCAACCTTTTCACATAAATATTTTTTACTTTTAAAATCTGCTTGAAATATTTTATTTTGACTTCACCAATAACCAAAGACTTAAATTTCAAAACTCCATATCTTGAATGATGTTGGCAATTTTGCATAGGAGTTATACATGAAGTCAACCAACTTTACTATCCTTTTGATGATGCAATTTATGGCCTTTGCCCTATAATGATTTCCTCTTTCATCAAATCTTTCCTTTGACATCAATGAAAATTTTCCAACAATCTCTAATATGACTTTGACATCAATGATAACAATCTTGGACAATGAATTCTGTCTTGAGATCAATGACAGCATTTGCAACAATCTCCCCCTTTGTCATTGATGAAAACATAATTCTCCCCAATGGCAAAGGGATGTAACATACTTCTCTCTCTTTTTTTTATGCTCCTCCTGTTTGTAAAGCTCCCCCTTTCTGTAATACTTCCTCTTGACTTCAATGGCATCATTCTCCCTTTTTCTATAACTCTTTTTTTTCTGAAACTCTTCCCCCTTTTACATAAATGGTAAAGGGCTCATTACATCAATAGGAACTCCTTTAATGTGAATTCAAACATATGTACCAACACAAGAATCCAACTTTTCACTATCAACACTATCAATCTCTTTTTTTTTCAACACATGCTTGTGTGTTCTACAAAAATTGTCAAATGCAAATATATGAGCATTCTCTTTAGGAAATGACTCCTTTGGATCATTCTCATCCTTTTATCATGTTTTCAAAGATATCTCTCATCAAGTTTAGTCTTACAAACATCTTTATCACTTTCTTCTTCATATCTTCTTGTGCCATGATAAAAACTTAAATCTTTGTGATCCTCATTCCTAGTCTCTTACCCATAGCATCTTTATCATGATTTATTCCATCTCTCATTGTTGAAAGACTTCTAGGCTCTCTATGATCTTTCAATATTAATTTATCTTCACTCCATTATATGGTAACTTTCTAATATGCAGTCTGTTACTACTATATCATTCTCTTTTCTTGTCATTGTGGGACAATCAAACAAAATTCTTCTACTTCTTCTACAATAGCATTCTCATTTTTCTTTCCAACCATATCTTCTCTTTCTCTGATATTCTATGAGACTTCATCGTTTGAGTTGCTTTCTCCATGGAGCTAAAAGATAATGCAATAATTAGCTCCCCTTGAATTCATGCTTCTTTTGACTCAAGAGAATTTCTTTCTCAACTTATGTGTAGACTAACACCACTTTGTATAGCTCTTCATGCAACCTCCTTCACATTTATCTATTTTTTCCTCTAAGGAACATCCTTCTTGAATGATTTGTAGTTATTCTCTCTTCTCTAACCTTTTTTTTTGTGGCACTTAGGTGACATGCTTCTTTGCTATTAAATCCAAAGTGCTTTGAATCGTCTTCTCTCATCTACCTTGCCTACTGAATCCATGTTTGAGTGCATTGTATGTATTTACATTGGGTTGAATCCCTCTTACCTTCATTTCATTTTTTAGTTTAAAAGACTCTTCGATTTGTCCTTCCTTCATGAACCCAAAAATCAATGTTGTATAAATAAATTCATCGACCATCAAACCAACCTCTTGCTTGCAATGAGCATGAATCATTGTGATACAAGTATTAGCATCCAATGTCGATGTACCATCGGTATTCTTCATTTTATGAATGAAATGTAGTTTTCATAGTTTGCATGGTTTTCTCCTTCTAACTTTCTTGGTCATTCTTTCTTCTCCAAAATTTTGTAGATTTTTTCTTTTGTTTGAAAAGGATATCCTTCTTCTTGCTCTGTTTAGGTTCTACAAGACAAATTTTACAAAATTGTACCATATGCCCATAGTTATTACAATTATAGCATATAAATTTGTAATCTTCTAAAAGAGCATAGGAATTATTGTTTCTACTTGAGAACCCATAAGGACTTGTATTCTTGTTCCAACCAAAATTTCTTCCATGCTTTCTACAATCTCTTGCTTTATGACCAAAGTTGTTGCATTTATAACATATGATATTGTAATTTTGTTTGACAACTAATAAGAACTTATATTCTTATTCCAACCAAAAATTCTTGCACGTGTTCTACAATCTCTTTCTTTATGACCAAAATTATTGTAGGAATAGCAATATCCATAGAAAGGATTTTGAAACTTGGTTATGTGTGGTTTCCTTGGAGGAAAGGATCTTTAAAATTTATTCTTGTTCTCTTCTAGATGAGTGCTTGATTTATGTGGAACATGATTCTTCTTCTTCTTACTACTTTCATTTTTTAAGGACTTTTGAGGGAATTTGCATAACTCTTTGGTTTTTCTTCATTTGTCTCTTTTGGTGGCTCATTGGAAACTTGATCTTCCTTTGCTTCATAACCAAGACCTGTCTTTATGAATGGTGACCTTTGCCCATTTATAATATCATCCAAGATCTTGATACTTTTATCGAAATTGAGGCTTTGGTTCAACTTAGTAGTTGTCTTTTCTAGTTCCTTTCTCAAGGAAACAATTTCTGATTCTAACCTTTCACAATTTTCTTCCTTTTCCTTCAATTGAATTCTTATTTCTTCCTCAAATCTTTTTGCTTCTTCTATTAGAGCACCTAGGGATCCAATCTACACACCAAAAAACCTTCACAAAGACTAAGAGAAGCAACATGAAAAAGAAGCTATTTCACCAATAGTGAATAAAATACATTGAGATGAGATGAGATATAATACAATGTACAAAACTCAGAATATATAACTAGGTGTGATGAGGTATGAGAACACCAATCTCCAACTACCTCAACAGAAAAAATAATGCACCTAAACATTATTAAATAATGATACATCTAATAATCTAACTGTTAGGTAGCCTAAGTAAACTTAAGCCTACTCTAACATCTTCAATTTAAATTTTTAAATTTATAATCATCTTCTCCAACTCTTCAAGACTTTGTGATAACTTAGCCTTAGATTCACATTCTTCTTGAAGCTATAATTTATGTTTTGATTTCCTTCTCATAAGCTTCTTGATTTTTCTTAAGGAAGAAATGAGTTCTTCCAAATCAACTTCCGCATCCATTTCATCATTCTCTTTCCCTTCTAACTCCATATCTTCTTTTGTTTCACTCATAAAGCCATCTTCACTTTCCAATACAACACTCCTTGATTCTCTTTCCATGAATAGAAACTCTTCTTCCTCATCACTAATTTTATTTTCTACATATATGTATTTGATACTGAGATGTCCTACTTTTCCACAATTAAGGCACACAACTGATTGTCAAATATCAAGGCCAAGAGCCATTAAGTAAGTGTGCATTCTTATGCTCCAAAATGCATAGTTTGGTCCATGGAACAATGGAGCCCTATTTGATGAAAAACTTTCTTGACTCTCCATGTGTTATTTAGAGATCTATCTTCTAGCGGTTAGGCTATTCATGAAGGAACCTGCTCTAATACCAATTGATGAGCACATGATTATACTGAGGGGGGATGAATCAATATAATACAATCTTTTTACTTTTTCAAAACTTAACAACCATAACAATATCAATCACAGAAGATCTACCAATTATGCAACACAAGAAGAACACAAGGTTTATGTGAAAACCCTTTTGGGAGTAAACCATAGCAAAATATTGCTTTCCTATAAGTCTCTCTTATAATCTTTGTAGGCACCAACCTACAAGACACACCAATCTCCTCTTATATGATTTGTAGGAACCAACCCACTGGAGACACCAATCCCCACTTGTAGAATTTGTAGGCATCAACCCACTCGAGACACGATCCCCACAACTGAGCACCCACTCAACAAGAGACACCAATCTCTTCTTTTGGGAGGCAACAACCTCTTCTACAAAATATCACCTTCGGGATGTTGCTTCTTCAACAGATGATGGACATCTGATTTGCCTTCACAAACTCTTCTTGTAAATGATATACTTCTTCACAAATTCAATGCACCCAATTTCATATACTTTCCTTTGCAAATCTGCATATACTCTCATTCAAATCTACATGGTCGTTTTTCAAATCTGCATACTCATACATATATTTGCATATACTTCTCATAGATCTACATGTATAAACTCATATCTTTGATGGTGTATATGATTCATCTTTAATGCTCCACACTACACACTTTATTGCCCTTGATTAATGCTTGTCCTAGTTCTAAGTGTGATGCCTAGTGGAGTGGAGCCAGAATTTTGAAAATACACAAAATGGAGACTCTACTGAGGAAGAATTCCATTCTTTTCCTTTCCTAGTTTGGTAGATATTGAAGACTCTAATTGTTGAGACTAGGCCATGTTTTATTTTCTACCCTTTGAGATCTTCTTTTCTTCAAGTTTTCCCTCATTGAAGAGGTGGTGACTTTGCAAGTGTTGTTGAATGTTCTTTTCTCCCATCAAGTACTAGCCATGGTTTCTACATGTGAGCTATAGAGAAAAAATTTATAAGGTGACAATGTTTTCTTTTTTCTCTCTCCTCATGGAAGTTAATATATTACTTGGATGTTGTTAAGTAGATGGTATATGAGTAGTATTTTACAACAATAGTGTGAAATTTTATTATGGGTGGCTACTGGGCACTTTGTTGGGAGGGTTTTCTAGGCCTTTTCCTCATATTACTCTAGAGAGTACCCCTAAGTTGTGGCATTATCAAGAATGCTATATCATAGGCTATGCTAGTGAGGAAAGTTCTTATATTGCTGATTCCTTTGAAATCTCCCCCTTTTCTTTTCAATATCTTTCTAACATTTAAAATGAGATGAATATTGTTATGCAACAAATTAAGGTTCTTAAGTACAAGATCAAACAAGAGGGGCCATTATATCCACTTGAAGGACTTAGGTGTCTTGTTTGGTGTTAGGAAACTTGAAGAAGAGCTTATTGTGGATATTAACACTAGATTTGAGAGTGTTTTGTTTGATATTTTTGAGGTCACTATCTTTGATGAACTGCAATGTGTTAGTTCATACATTGGTCCACTTAGGAATGATATGGGTCTAATTTTGCAAGATATGAACCCTACTACATGTTGTGACCTTCACAAAACACCATAGTTCTTTTAGAATTGGGGACCTTGGGTTTGATTTGCATTTACTTTTTCTTCCTAGTCATATCCTTGGTCAAAGTCTTCCTAGGCACCTAGTTACCTCTCGTATAGTCATTTGTCACTTATTGAGTCTTACATAGTTGTCACATTTATTTGTGCATATGAGTATTGTCCTAAATGTCTTGATTCTTTGGTCACAATTTAGTGTCATGTGTATAGGGATGCCGCAAGAGCATATAGGTATGTGTTTAAGTTTATTCTTCAATGAAAAAAGTATTTTTTGATTTACAAACTTGTTAAAAATTACCTTTAACAATAGTCATCATTTTCATATTATTTCATTTCATGATCATATTGAATATTTGAACCCTTTGTTTGTTCATACGACCAATGGTCTTCGTGATTTAACCTCTAATCCATATTTATTTTGTTTGAAATCTTGCATAGGCTCTCGATTTACTCATTTTTCAAGTCTTCATTAAACTTGGCCCCTTTAATTATACATTGGCAAACATCAAAACATTTTGTTCTTAAAAGTTTACAATTGGATTTCCCTTATAATCTTTATCTCATTCTTTATAATTCAATAGTGACTTTTTATCGCAGGTGGAATTACTTAACAAAGCCCCATTGGTTTCAACTCTTAGCGTTTGGTGTATTGGACTAGACCTTAGACCAGACGTGTGGTGAGTAGTGATGGCTCAGCGACCAAATGGGAGACAATTCAGAATGCTTTTGAATTGAGTTTATGTGGCATCGTATTATAGGCTAGCGGGCAAAGGCAACACAATGGCTAATTGAAATAAGCGAGCAAATCACCACACCCTAGCATGGGCTCATCACGACTTGTTTTGCGCTGTATTTTGGCCAATTGAAAACCAACCTCGCTTTGTGTCCTATGAGGTTTGGGATTTCCTATTTTTTCGAGACTATGTATCGACTTCTTTACCATGATTGCACGTGGTATGGTGTGCTATAAACGTGTCAACCTTCTTTAGGTATATGTTAGGTTATCTTGGGTTACACATACGGGTTTTTCTTTAAGTGTATGGAATTTGTGAATGCCATGTGGTGATAGAGCTATAGGGTAGGACATTTGAGGCAAGAGGGCACCCTCTAACCTAATAGACCACGTTTTTGTATTGGTGCAAGACTAAATTCAGGGGTCTTATTAGACTAGCGAATAAATAAGAAAAATATAAATAGTAACACAAATAACCACGTTAGCACAAAATGAATCTATTTATTAGTAGGAACAAAATGATTACAGGAGTACAAAATTTTGTAACACAGTCTCAAGATACAACAATCTTTGTTTACAAAAACTTCACCAACATCTCTTTTCTCCATTGAGATTGAACCAAGATAAAATCTAACTGAACTGAACCAACCCCTAATCTGGACCAAGAAATTGTATTTATGGCACTCAACTAAAATAGTTCAACTACTATGAATCACTATACAACTGAAAGAACCACCAAGTAGTTTAACATTTACAAAATTAAACCACTGCCATTAAACCTTCTCATGAGCATATCACAATCACCATTGTCTTTATTCATCAGTTTATACATATTTGGGCTCTAGGCAGTTATCGGCAAAATTGTAATATTACAAACCTAGGCCTTTGTCGCTTTCATCGACAAAAGTTATGTTTTTCAAAACAGGCCTTTATTGCCCTTTGTTGGCGAAATCTCACATTTCCGAACCTTCGTTATCACTATTAATAAAAAGCTTATGTCACAAACCATTCTTCTTGTAAGCTTTTATCGCCTTTATCAGTGAAAGTTTAATTTTTCTAACCTTAATTATAATTGCTTATCAGCAAAAACCTATTTTTGTAAACTTGGACTTGCCTCTTATGCCTTCGCTTCTGTCGGTGATTTGGGCATTTTTTGAACTAGCTCTTTGTCCACTCTATTGGAAGAAATTGCTTTTTCAGAACCATCAGCCTTGGTCTTCTATCGATGAATTCTCGCAATTCCAAATTGATGAGGACTTTGTTTTAAGTACAATAACATGCTTGCCTTCACTACTACCGGTTAGTCAGCAAATTGGAAGAAAGCAGAACCTGTGAACTAGTTTAGAAATTCAAAACTTTCCCGATAGTGCTTCACTTCTAAAACTATCTCCATGCGTCTACCACTGAATTGGAGAAAAACATAACTCTTGAACTTAAACATTTACTTTCAACTCAGACTTTAGCAAACACACTTCCCTATGCTATCAGCAAACTAGGAAAAAACAAGACCGGCAAACTTGTTGGTTCCAGAATTGCAAAATTATCTGACTGGCTATAACAGCCAATTTTTGCTCAAACTTCACAAAAATGAAACTTGGGATACCCATTTGGGTCTTTAACAAGATGATGTCCTAAAGTTGATAAAAAAATATGAAATTGCTCTTGAAACACAAAAACCAACTTTGCAAGGAAACAAAGCCAAAAACAACTTATGAAATAAAAAATATTTTTGGTGACACAAGATTGCCAGTGAACCTGGATGCTCCTACGTCATGTATTCTTGTATATGCAATTTTTGTATCATGAGGAATTGTGTGTAGGTTATACATTCAAGTAAGGTTTATATATTAATCAAATAAGTCAAGCAATCATGTAAATATTATAGGTTATCCTAGTATAACTTGAAAATTGAATTGTTGAATTTTATTATAAAGTTCAAATATACTTGTACATATTTATGTGTATGATTTGCATTCTTTTGGACTATCATTCAAAAGGAATGTTGATACTTTGTTTTCTTTACGATTGTAGATTTATTTAGCAAACATAGGTGTTATTATCAGAGGTTTCATGGGTATTTAATTGAGCTAGAATTAAGCATTCATGTGGCCTTTTATGATCATCATAATCAGAAGGAGGATGATCAAGTGGGAGCTTCCATTAAGTAAACATAAACATGGGAACATTGTGATCATGGTTGTATGCTTATATAATTCTACATCTAGGGATTAATTAACCACCATTGACTAATCTTTTCATCCAATGACATGTTTTCTATCAACATAATTATGAAGCCAATGTGAATGAACAAAGATGATATGTTCTTGTGTTTATATTTAATGTTAATTAGAAATTTGCTTAACGAACTTCAAAGCTCTATTCTTCTATGTGTTTATGAGTTTGACCAATATATTCATATAAGGGGCTTATGGCATATGGAGAAATTTTAATTAAAGGCTATGCATGGGGGCCAAAGGTAGAGGAATCTATAGATGCCTATTCAAATCAAGAGTAGAAGGAATGTCTTAAAGCTCAACAAAGACTTGTGTGGTACAAAAATGTCAAAGGAGCTTGTCTACTTCTTAAATAGATAAGGAAAAGCTACAAATTATTGATTCAAGAAGAATTTAATCATTCATATGGATTAACAAAGATTGTTAAGGACCTAGGGATAAACTTACTAGGTACAAAATTCATATTACTAATTAGAGGGTGATTTTCGAGATTATATGGCATTGATTTAAAGACTAGATCATAATGTTGTTATTTGAATGGAAGATGTTTGAATGAAAGCTCTTAAAGGGTATTTTTTTTCTTTTCTGATGAGCAACAGTAGGATAATTTTATCCTAGAATATGTCTATTATCAATTGTATAATCAACTTTGTCTTATTTGTTGTTCTTGTAGGGAAAACTTTTCATATTCCTTGCTCAAGAAAAGTCCATAAATATGTGTAAACTAGACTTCTATATTGATAAGAAACCATTTGAAAAACTAATTATGACTAAACAAAGTTAATTGTTTATGTTCTTCTAATTTAATCCTAGTGTTCTAGTCATGAGTCTAAAAGTTTCTTTCTTTGTATTGTTAAACTCTTGAGTATTCAGTGAACTCAAAATGTGTTTCACATCACTAGTGTCTTGCTAATGGTGAGATACTTTGTGTGGTCAGCCTAAGGACATTTTTTCAGTCCTAAAATGAATGCCAATCTTGTAAATCGACCATGAGGCTTGTACCTTTAATTTACATTATGAATAGCTAGGTGGTTGTAGATTATTGCTTTCACTATTGTCTCTACTTAGAAGATGAACCATCTTCCATGTTGTTTGTGAGTAACAATGACAAGTGAAGGAGTGGTTTAAATTAGGTTCATCTACTTATGGATTGCTATTATAGAATGAGACTTCCAAGGCTCATCCTCACCCTTTCTCTCTTGCTTTATTTTGGATTTTTAATACCATTGGTTAGAATAGGTTTAGTTTAGAATTTAATCTAGGATATCAACAAGTTTTAAGTTTAATCCTTGATGTTGTGTGACAATAAATGAGTAGAATTTTGTCAAATTACATTATTTTCTTTACATATGATGAGTTTTTAATGACTACAATATGGTCTTCTTTGGACTCTATATACACGTGTGTAACCTATATAATTATTATCAGACCAAATCAACAAACAATTAGTGGTTTTCCAACAAGATTCCAGTGGAGCCCCTTGACTAAAACAATTGAATTGCTTACCTACTAGGTCATTTGAGTATCTTTTAAACCTATGAGATTGCATACACGACTCTTGGGGTTAACAACCTTTCAAGTAGGGGAATAATCTTGTTCCAGCTTGCTGATCTACCAAAACATGCAGTGACATGATTGGTATTAGAAGGTGTGCATGAAAGAGGAATCTTGAAGGCTATTCATAAACACAAAGTGCTATTCAAACTAAGTTCAAACTACCAAAATCTTACTAAAATTCTCAAATAAACTAAATGAATATTAAACCCAAAACAGAAAAAAGAATAAAAACTAAAAAAGAAAAATAAACATACACAAGAGGAAGTTTGTCCTAGGACAGTACGTGGGTGGCTATCCTATGAGCATTTTGGGGAATACCCATGAGCTCGCTTTGAATTTTTATGGATAAATCCATTCTTTAAATCTCCAAAGTCATCAAATTGCATCCGTGTACATACAAACATTCAAAAAGATGATAGTGCAATACCAAGTTATGCACAAAGACATTGTGTGCACTTATATTGCACATTCATTGAATGGTGGGGCTTTTGAGTTATATAGGCAGCTTGCCCCTAACTTTATACACTCCTAGATAGAATTAGAAATAGCCTTCTTTAGGAAATTTAAAGGAAATGTAAATGCAAAAGAAGCCCAAAGACATCTTCAAATGTAAAGGAAAGAACCCAACAAATCAAACTTGTTCTCCCTCTTACACTCAGTCATCATTAGTTTATAATTCTCAACTAATGATTTTAACTAAACAACTAATACAAACTTTTTCCCAACCACCATATCAACAAAATTTGAGCATGTATGGTTCCCAATAAAGCCAAATAAGTTGTCTTCCTCTACAAAATCAAGCATTTTGTAGATCACAACAACTAATGGGTTGTTCCCTCAACAAAATCAAATAATCTACTTCAATTAAATCTATTGGCTTATAAATACAACCAACATGCAGTGTCTTATACAACTAATACATATCCTTGTGGAGACTATTCTACTATTTTAACTATCCACAATGAGAGTAAAGAATCTTACACATCTATGTTTGATGATGCATCAGATTGTGGGGTCATTAATGCAACTAAAATAGATTGGATTAGTTTAGCAGTGACTATAAATTATAAAATGCCACTTACATTTTAGGTGAACAAAGTGAGATGGCGAAAACATATTCAGGTCCATGAATAAAAAGGATAGAAAATTAAAGATCCTTATACCTTTTTGTAAGTAAGATAAGTTCGTATGGTGAGGGAAAAGGCACATTTCGAAATGTTGAGAGAAGTAAATATTTCCAAACAAGTGTTCAAGGCAATCATGCCACGATAATTCCAACACAATAGTCAAACTATGTCAATTGATAATGCCAACTTTTCAATTAGATATACCAAAGGTGATAGAGAAGATGAAGGATTATGTGTTAATTTTACAATTTATACGCACGTAAGAGGACATGAGTTTTCACGATAGATGTCACATTCACAATACAATCGAGCATGGAGAACTGGCCTATCTCAAGTTCTTCATAAAACTAGACTTAGCCTTCAAGGAGATGATAGATATTGTATTATCCAATCCCAATGAAAATGATAATTCAACTGATTAAGAGTTTGAAAACCAAAAGTATGTTGGTGTCCCACTTGAGGAAGAAAGTCATATGCATACCCAAATTGAAGAGATGGAGAAATATCATGAAAATACGAACATTAGGTAAGAATGATGATCCAATTTAGCTCAAAGTGGAGAGTAAAATGATAGCTCGTATCACTAATTTACTTTGTTTTTAGGTAGATGATTAAAATGATTGCGTGAAAACTCATGATCCAAAGTTGAAAGACGATTGCTTATAATATGTTGGCTTTCACCTTAAAACACAGGATTTCTGCTTTCAAGTTTTTTTAGGTTGTTCTTAGATGATGAGGATATGGAAAAACTATACGATATTGCACAAGTCAAATACCATGGTGCATAACACTTCATGAAGGATCTTTACAAAGTTGGCTCTAAAGTATCTCAACTTTAAAGTTCCTAACTTTGGATTATTTTAACTTTGAAGTAGCCATACAAAGCGAGCTCCTAACTATTTCAAGATGGCTACTAACTATTTTATGTACCTCTATAATATTTAGTAAGGTAATCTTCGATAAATTTGTGGCATGGCATGATTCTAGAAGGTACATAATAGTCATGATACCCTATTTTTGAGACTCTATCTAGTATGTGGATGATGCCAAAATTCCAAGTAGTAGAAAAAGAGAACAAAATCAATCTTGTAAATATTAAGGATGAATGGTGTAATGAAAATCATTTATTACAAGTGAAGGCTCAATGTGGGGGCCCACCCAGAAGGTAGGCACCACTTTTGGGTGAAGGCTCAATGTGGGGGCCCACCTAGAAGGTAGGCACCACTTTTGGTTGCATGTTATTATAAAACCATGAATATCCATATAGAAGGTGGGAATTCAAACTATGAAAGGAGGCACCACATATGGACAAGAGTTCTTGTTTTATTTTCTACTTCCTAGGTACCATGTCATACTTGTCTTTAACCACATATGTTGATGTTACCTTGACCAAATATTATTATGAAATTATAAAGTGGGAGGTGCCATGTAGGCTTTTCTTTTTAACATAAGACATTGATTTTTAATGAGAGTTGGCATTCTAAGCAGCCAATACCTCTTATGTTTTCTTCTCCACATAAACAATAATTTTTAAGACTCTAAAGAGGGGGAAACGAGACCATTGGAAATAGTATGTGTGAAGGAGATATTTTTATTAGCTAGGGATTGTGGAAAAATAGTAAAGGGAGATGCCATACACATGGGTATAAGTTGCATCATTTTATTACTTGGTTCTTCATGTTTATTGCATTGTATGCATATTGTTTTGTAAACTTTTTGCAACCAAAATTTAGGCTTACCTTTTCATACATAGAAAGAGGAATCAATATTAGATTTAGGTGGGTCCTTGTTAGATTAGATTTTTTTTTTTTTTGCACATTTATGCAGATTTGATTTGGTTTTTTTACTTTTGATGACCTCTAAGGGTGGATTTTATGCACATATACCTTGGTTTTGGAATTATCGAGTAGCTAGATATGCATTAAGGAATTTTATTAATTGTTGCAACTTAGTCATATGTCAAATTTGATCTTGGAAATGTGTTATTGATGCTACACGCTACTTGAGTGGATTTATAGCATGAGGACATATTTAAGAATATCTTGGAGGCATAAAGATAATTGGAAGGGTTTTGTAAGCTTTTTCTACATTACTTTACATATTCAAATGATAATAATACCCAAATTTGATTTCATATATGTTTGTACATGTTAAATGTTGAATATATGATGATGGTGAGCAAAGGAGGTAGGGAAAAGTGTAGATTTGATTGAAGTAGGTGATGATCCACTTCCCTATGTTATAGAATTTGGGATAGAATGTTGTATATGTAGACTTTTGTAAAAAGAATAGGTTGTTAGTTGAGTGACAAGTAAAGACATCTATTTTCAATTGGATAAGCTGATTTCCATGGATTTTATCTAGAAAATTAGGCATATTTAAATTTAAATTTGATCCTTGAACAAAAATATGTGCATTGTAAACAATTGAAATCTATTTAATGCAAAGTAACATGTTTTGAATGTCTCCATCTATATCAATTTTATCGTTTATAGTCATGGTAATTTTCCTTCATTTATATCTACTTTGCTAAATGATAAAATGTGCATTCTTTGTTAATCAACATAAAAAATGTAAAACCTTTGAGAAGCCTTTTGTAGAGATTCTTTACATCATATTATAGGTATATTTGTTGATTACTATTAAGTTATTGAAGTAGAATCATTCAAGTATAATTTATCTAACTAATTTGGTTTCTTGATATACACCTTTAGCCCAGCTCTTGTGTATGTTTGGAGGGCCTAGCTGTAATACTCTTAATCTCTTATGACTAGTAAGCACCTTGTCTTAAAATAGACATTGTAAATATAAATGGATGAAGGCACCAATCTCTTTGCCTCCTACTATCTTATTGCAATCAAAATCATAAATACATATGACAAAGTATTTCATAACAATAGTAGAAAAATGATTCTATTCATCTTTGCAAGTCATATTTTACTCAGAGATCATACCATTCAAGAGCCTAAAATTGAAAATACATTTGTGAGCCTGGTATTTCTATTTCATAATTTTTACTATCATAGGTGATATAATTTATTATAATGTAAGTATCATTAGGGGTATAACTAGTTTTTCAGTTACTTGCTTGTATGACTGTCTTATCATATTGAAAGACATTCCAAAATTTGAGTTAGCAATCTCATATGATAAAGACTAGTGACACATTTTTAGTAGCTTTATCTATATAGGGCAAGGTTAGCCTCCAAATTTACTTGATTTATTTTATCTCTATTTGATATACCAATAGGAACCTCATGGACTACTCTCCCATATTTAGTATAGTCTAAAGAGAAGGGGTCTAAACCTACCTTAAGCATTGGGTCATAAATATCCTATCTTTGATCATAAGCCTTACCCTTCTTCAATAATTTGAGATCCTTGGTCTTAGGATTTGTTCTCGTGCTTTAAAATACATGATTTGTTGTTAGAAGTACCAAAAAAATGACACTATTTATAGGGAAGTGTTAACCTAGAGGTTTCTTTCAAGCCCTTAGAAACTCAATAATTTTCATAGTAGTCCCTTTTGATGTATCTAGTTGGCATCCTAATAAAATTTAGGTCTATTTGTTATCAAGGAGACATACCTACTCATTTTAGTATGTAATTGGTGTGCTAATGGTTACAAAGATCATTATCTCTTCTTGACAAAAAAGTGGTGGATCTATTTTTACGAACTCTAGTTGAGCCACAATTAAAGAGTAAGAGATGGAACAAAGAATAATTCTAGGGAATTTGTGAGAGATGGAGGTTAGTATGCACTAACAATTAAGAACAATTGAACTTGGAAAGATAAATAGGGAGGTAAGTTAGTACAAACCTCCTCTCACAAAGTTGAAGTTGGTACATGTAAAATAAATCTTGTTGTGGATTTGAGGGATCAATATACTTTTGATTAGATTGAAAATGTTGATAGAACTAAATGAAGGTCTCAATTATTTGATCATAAAAATCATGGATAAACACATTGAGAAGAAATATCTATAGTGTAGATGTTTAATGAGCAATGTAAAATTCTAATTCTATATAACCAACTTAATGTGGAAGAACTTGAGAGAACTATTGATGAAATATTAGTTTTACTTGATGAAATTATAATTAGGCATGAAATATTTCAAGCCCATATAGTTCATAAACAAGCCCAACTTGCATAACAACATAATCAAAATCAAAGGAAACATGTTCCTAATTAGCATGTCCCTCATGAATGGTTAATAAATCAACTCAATCCTCCTTATAATGCAAGTGATCATTCTAGGAGATGGGTACAGAGGTTTTCATCCTGTTAGGTAGCCTTTGGGAATAAAATGATATGTGAAACTTGATTTTTATGGAATCCCTAACCACCCCAATTTCATAGACCTATTCTTCTTAGGCACATGAGCATATGCCTCACAACCAAGTAATCGAATGTGTCTCAATGAAGGAGTTTTAGCAGACCACACCTCCATAGGTGTCATATCAACTTGAGCACTGATGTAGGAGACATGTTAACAAGGTAACAAGAGGTAGCAACAACTTCAATCCAAAATTTTTATTCAAGGCTATCTCCAGGTAGCATACTCCTAGCCCTCTCCATCAAAATTTTCTTCATCCTCTCTGCAACTCCATTCTGCTGAGTGGTATACAGAGTTGTCTTGTGCCTCTCAATCCCATGTTTTTTATAGAACTTGTTGAAATCTACTCAACAAAACTCACCACCATTGTCAATACTCAAACACTTAATCTTTCTATCTTTCTAATTGTCTATAAGAGATTTGAACTTTTTGAATCTACTAAAGACTCTAGATTTGATTCTAAGAAAATACACTCATGTCCTTCTATTGTAATAATCAATGAATGAAACAAAGTAAGTTTATTTTGAAATCAAAGGAACATTAACATGACCAAAAACATTAGAATGAATCAAGTCCAAGACCTAAGAATATCTGTGAGAACTAGAATAAAACTAAACATAGTTTTGTTTTCCATAAATGTAACGTTCACAAAAATCAAACTCAAGGTTACAGTCATTCATACCCTCAATGAGGTATTTATTTTTCTAGGCGCCCTCAAAAAAAATTCATCAATATGACCAATCCTTTGGTGGAATAACATTGTCTTCTTAGCTAGAAGCTTCATCTCCATAGATCTCCACCACTAGTTCCGGTGGTGAGGATGAAGACTCTAAAGTTCTCTTCTTTGAAACAAAGGCACTATTGCATTGAAATGCACACACATCAAGCTGAAACAAAGTGCCAATCCAAACACCCTTAGCTAGAACCATAGTTCCTCTAGTCATCTTGTACCCTCCATTTGAGAAAATAACCTACCCACCCACATCATTCAATTTACTTAAAGATAATAGGTTCCATTCCAACATAGGGATATGTTGAAAACCATTGATGTCCTTCACTCATCCATTAGGGAATTGAATCAATATTCTTCAATGACCAGCAATCTTCAGGTGAGAATCATCAGCCAAGTATACCTTTGGACACCATTGTAGTCTTCATACGTAGTGAACCAACCCTGATATAAGGTCACATGAAAATATGCACTAGAGTCAATAAGCCACACATCCTTAGATGCATGAGTTTCTAAGGCAGTGAAAAATGCTTCTCCTTCATCCTCAGAGGACTTGTCAGAATCTACATCGTAGATCTTCTTCTTTTTCTTCTTCTCCTCCTTGCACTCCTTACAGAAGTGACCAGGATTTTTGCAATTCCAACACAGAACCTTGGTCTTTATAGGAAACGTGGATCTCCTCTGGGATTTGGATCTTCCTTTTTATTCCTTCTTCTTATCCTTTTTCTTTCCTTCTCTTTAGATCTACCACAAACTGCAAGAGCCTCCTTAGTAGATTTAGAAGATTTACTTTGCATTTCAGACAACAATGATCATACCACTTCATCCATCTTGAAGGTGGTAGTGGTACTCCCAAAGGCCATAATAAGGTCATCCCATGAATCTAGTAAGGTACACAGTAATGTCATACATCGATCCTCCTCCATCTTCACACCAACAAAGGTCAACTTTGGAAAGAAGCATATTGAATGTATTTAGGTTCAATCAATGATAGATCCTACATCTTCCATCCTCAGAGAATATAATTTGTTTCGTAAGAATAAATTCTTCACTACAGATTTAGCCTGATAAACATCTCCACATTTATTCCAAAGATCTTTTGCAATCTTCTCTTCATGGATATTCAAGAGCACTGAATCATCCAAATAGAGTCTTATCAAACCCTTGGCCTTCTTATCCATCAAATACCAATCTTCTTATTTCTAGCATGAGTCTGGATACTATAAGCCATAGATCTTTATCCATGAATAAGTCCTCCATCTTGAGTTTCCACAAATAAATGTTACCTCCATTAAACTTCTCTATATCAAACCTCCCCAATGTGCACACCATCTCTTTCCTGCAACAAGGATTTCAAAATGCTCTACACAAGCTCCCACTCAAATGAAGATGAGATCCAAAACCCCTCTACCAAACAACTAGAACTAAAGGTGATCAAGATCTGATACCAACTGAAAGGAAGCAAGGTATGTGAAAACAACTTCCTACACTGATCTAATCAGGAAAGTTATGTAAACTTTTATCTTTTACAGTTACTAATTATGAGATGCACATTAATAGAAAAAGTAACACCACATCAAAAACAAGTATAATGCTCAAAACACAAGATATACATAGGGAAAACCCTTTCAGATGAAAAACCCCACACTCCAAAACCTGTACAATGTATTATCAAATCAAAAAATGATTACAACACACTTGCAATGTAAGTTCTTCTAAGAGTTCACAAATGTTGAATACTAGAGTAGTTCCAGTAGCATAATGGTACCTATAAATGAACCATTCAAATTACTCCCAAAAGCACCTTATTTATAGTGAGATATAAGCATGAAAGAAGCTTCTACAGAAAGAAGTAAGAGACAGGCATTTGAATCCATGTGGAAAACTTTTCAAACACACGTTTGACTCTTGTGACACTTGTACAACATTCCCTTACAACCCTCTATACTTGGGAACCCCAAATTTGCCCAAAATAGATATGACAAATGCTCTTACATCGTCATAAAATTTGTCATATATGACAACACTTACAACTATAAGAGAATCTATCATAACTGACTATTAATAAATGATTCTCTTATAGCTTATCATATCTCAAAATTGGGCACACCAATTTGGGCTAAGTCAAAGATGCCTCTTACAATTCCATACATGCAAATGACACTTATCTCATCCCTTCTATTTCTGGATCTTACAATGTCATAGAATTTGTCATTGTTCTTACATGTCATAAACCTCTTACAACACCCAAAAGATTCTGACACATGGAAAAATACCTCTATCACAAAATGGGACACCTACCTCCTCATATGAGAACAAAAATATATCTATTCACCTTCCATGTAGGATGACACATCATCGTTCCAACTTCCACAAAGTGAAAAAATAAGATTTAAATAGAAAATTACAATAGTAGGTGAATATAAATAAATACAACATTAGGAAATTGTAAAGGTTGAGTCACCTCAATTCCCAACATTTTGGTTCCCCTCAACCCCACAACATTCCCCCACACATCTATCTACCATCCTATCCCCACCATCCACTATATGTCCCCCATCCCATCACTATGACCAAGGCTTTCGCATAATCCATTCATCATTCATCCACCTTCCATCTATCTATCCTCCATCCCATCACCTCCATCTCCATCTCATGCAGCCATCTACCAATATCCATGTGTGCACCGCTACTTGACATGGTCCACGTGCACCAACTATCCAACATGAGCTATTATCATCTCCTCCTAGAAATAGATGCCTGATTCCAATCCCTCCATCCAAAATCCACCCATCCCATCCAGATATCACAAAGTCCAAAAAATAGAAAATTGTCAAGAATGCAAATAAGAAAAAATAAAAAAAGAAAAAATATTTAGGAGAAAAAACTATCCAATGGTGAAAACCACTCCTTGTGGCACCTTTAGCAAGTACCATGATGAAAACCCTTATGAGAATCGTGTGTTACAATGCCTATCACTTTACACCTTACACTTAGGGGAAAGTCTCGCATAGCCTATATAACTTCCATCCATCCTATCCTATCATCATCCATCTATCCCTTCCTCTATATCTCCCTATCCATCCTATCATAATCCCATCCTCCATTCCCACTTTCATCCTGATAAGGACAGGGGAAAAATATCCAAAACATGCTTTAGACACCTCTTGGCATACATCCCTTCCAAGCATATCTTACAAATGTCCATCCCACCCACACATACAATGCTTCATCATGAGAAACACATCTAGAATGGAGTATCTTATTCCTATGTGAAATAGTCCTTGCAGATCACATCTGAACCCCTCCATCTATCTATCCAAAATCTTCTATCCATCATAAACCCCTATCCCAATCCCTGTTTCATCCCCCTACCCAACTTTCACATAGTTTTTAGATCCATGGGTATAGTATGGGCACTCTATTCCCCCATCTATCAACCTATCACCTCATCACCCAATCACTTAATTACCCCATCTAAATCAACCTATTATCCCTTGTCAATAGACTTGATTTTACCTTGTCTTTGGTATCTAGCTAAAGGCTACCCAAACATAATCTAATGTAATCCCTCCCACCGATCTAGGTCTCCTTAACATCCAAATCTCCCAAACATATAAATATCACAAGAAAATACTAATCATTGCACATCTCTAGCTAGAAATCTACGTAAAATAATCCAAGTGCATCCATGGTCTTGTTCCCAATGTTTCTGCAAGCCTCAATCAAACTTCCATCATCATCTTTCAAATATATCACTCCCAATCCTCATGTTGTTCTTATCATCAAAAACACAATCAAACATCATCAATCCATCAATCTTTGGCTTTTCAACTTGACCAAGGGCAAGATCATGTTTTTCTTTGTAGCATTTTGTGCATGCATGTTTGCTTGTATGTGTGCATTATCATCTTATCTTGCATATGCATTAGTCACTATAACCTACCTACCACATTGGTAGTGTGGTCTTCCCTATCATGGTGCTTTATAGTATAGGGTTTCTCAAGTGACTTTATTGGTTGTCTCATGAAAGTACCCACTAATGTCATCAAATTCCTTTCAATGTGATAGGGAATCCTTTTATGCATGGGGCACATTGTCTCCGTAGTTCATAATGTCTCATGCCATATCAAATAAGATTTCTCCAATCCAATGTACCACAATGTATAACCTCATCTAATCATTTATCCCTAATCACCCTTTTACTCTAATCCCTAACATCTCATCTCTTATATCCTTCTGATCCCTTTTTAAATTCCACTCTCATCTTTCTCATCCAACTATCTTCATCCTTTCAAGAGCACAGTCGTGTTCTTTGAACCGACCTACCCTCTTGAGGGGGCATCATCCCTACCACCATTCCTCCTTGTTTCTCTTTCTTTGAATAGCCAAGCATCATCATCCTTGACCCTACCATCTTCTTCTTTGAATCTATCCCAACACTATGTTTTATCTTTCTTTGAAATGATGTTGCTTCACAACACCATCTCAAAGAGGGGCAAAATGGAGACACCAAAAATCATCCACTAGATGTCTTACCACTATTCATCTCAAATTAGGATATCACTAAATCACTTTCTTCCACAATTAACTGGATAAAAACCTATTAAGATATATAATTGAACAATCCCCTTTCCAATAGCTATTAAATAATATTTTTTTATTAAATCACTATTCATCCATACCATCTCCTACCATTAATTGAATAAAATTAATCATTTATTCAATTAATCAATCATTTTCCATACTCCAACATTAGATAAATATTTATTTATCTAATATCCCTTCATCCCCATCCCAAAAATCAAATAAATATTTTTATTTATTTTTGTGGACTTTTGATTTACTTTACTAATCCACTTAATCAACTTAATCACATGATTGCATAATCCTAATCTTTCATTAACCCATTAGAACCCATCAAATCTTTCAATATGTACAAAGACATGGGCTTTTGTAGAAGACCACATCATGGGTCTCTTACAAAGGGATGGGAAAGTACTTTGCACATCCCTCTAAAAAGGGTCCCATTGTCCCTTTTCACTCACATCCATCCCCTTCTTCCAAGACCTTCCTCCACCCTTGATTTCTCCATGATCCAAGGACCATCTTTATCTTCTAATCCAATTGTGCCACTTGGTGGTCTCTCATCAATCCAATCCTCTCAACAAGTCTCAATCATTGTTCCTCCAAATCAATCATATCCATCAAATCCTCAACCCAAAAATCTATAAATGGTCATCAACCCAAGCCATTTTCAAGTCTCCATAAAGTGCAATGTTATGTTGTCAACTTGAGGAGCAATCAACATATCAAGACATTAAGGGCATATCCAATGATCAATGCTTGCATGCAGTTATCTAGTTTAACTTCGTTTGTATGCATTCCTTTAGCTGTATCATGAGGTTGTATTAGATTATGAGAAAATAGGCTAATATTGGTTTATTTTGTTCTATATTAAGCTTATTTTCTTATGTATACATAAGTATAGTAAAATAGAAGACATTATTTGTAGTACTATAATCAAATTAAGGAAGGAGAGTCTCAACTGCATTATGTCTAGCCTCCAACTTCTTCAGAAAGAGAAAGATAGGGGAAATACTAAAAAGGGTAAGAGTACTATCGAGGACTCTAGTGCCAGCTCCAATTCTTTGTTTGCGAAGGTACACCTTATTTTTGAAGAGAGTGATGATGTGTCTAGCCTTTGGGGTTTGGGACATTCTCCTAAGGTCTAGGTGTCACTTTCTATTATCTCTAGGTGCTTTATTCAAGTTCCTGGTCGCTACTATTTGTGTCATTTTTGTTTAAGCTATATGTCTTGATTTCTTCCTTGGAATTTGTTCTCCTTTTGTCTTTTGGCTTTTGGTAAGGGTAGGGACCCTTGTATCCCCTTTAATATTATCAAAAAAATTCCAAGAGAGGAAGAAATGTGTGAACTATACTTTCAAGGGGTAGAGATTGAGGATCATTATATTTTAAACATGATGTTTTATGAGATGTATAGAAAATTCTCACTTTATGGACTTAGTCTAGTATTTGAAAACATCCTTTCGATATAAAGATAATAAGTGCACTTAAATATAAAGAAACAAATATGTGTTTTTTCTAACATTCTAACTATGACCTCTTTTTCATTTCAATATTTCATCTAAGTGGGTCAAAACATGTATTTGATACTTCTGTAGACACTAGACCTAGTTATAAAAGGAGACTTTAAGATAGTCAAGACATGAAGCATAAGGTCTAAAAACCTAAGAGGCATATAATGTAACATACATATATTCTAATAGAAGCACTCATATTATGAATTTTTCTTACAACTAATTTTATTTTAAATTTTAAATTTCATTCTTAACTTATTATTCTAAACTTTTTATTCGTTGTGATTATTTATAAATATTAATAATAGTCTCAATTTCAAACACAATTGCAACTGCACATGAGCATGTTTCCCTTTATTAACAATTTAGATTACATAAAAACCCTTGAGAAATATTCTATTGAACAATAACGAAATCAGAAGGGTTATAGGCCATACTTCCAATTTGGAAGAGAATAATAACGCTGAAAAGAAGAACCATCAGTAATACAATTACTAAATTAGAGACTGAGGAGGGCATAGGAATGGGGACAGGAGTGGGAGATCTCGGAGAGTATACCAGCATTCCATCTATGTGTTTCACCACTTCTTTACTTCTCTGTGTCCAGCAGTAAGAAGGGATTTGAAGCTCTATAATCAATAAGTCAGAATTCTTGTTGACCAGAGTTGGATCTCTTCCTAGCGATTTAAAAGGTAGCATGTTATTATCTTGATGCCCATCCACTAAGTGGAGATAAACCTCTAAATTGTGGAGGCTACCTAGATTATAAATTTTCTTTAGCACTGGCGAGTTGCTGCTATCGAAAGTAATCTGGATTCCCACATGAACATCTGACCATGGAAACCAATACAAAATTCTGGTGAGCCAACCTATTTTTTCATTGACAAAACCTCTAGAAACTTTAGGAACCAAATCTTTTTTGTTTACCAAGCGCAACACTTTAACTCCAATCTCCTCAACATGTTGGGAAAATGATAAGTTTCCTACGCGTAGAGAGGCAAAGGCAAAGACTGTAACAGGTATTGACCTCATGTAATTTTGATTCTTTTTTTTTCTTACCAGAAAAAGGTGATGGAGCACCCGTAAATTAGTATTAAAAGCATTTGTACATAATAGAAGAAATGATAGTCTGAATGAGAACCAGAAAATATACAAAATGGGGCACCAACCTGGCCATATGAACTGAGAAAAAGAACATAATTTAAAGGACAAAACCTTAAAAAATAGAGAAGGAGAAGAATGCCAAAAACCTCAACCCACCACACCACCCAACTACCGTGAGAGGAGAAACCAGCCGCAACTGAAAGCATCATTAAAAAAAACCATCCGAAATGCACCACAAAAACACACCACATCACGAAGAGCACCCATAAACACGAACTGACAACATCGGTAAAACACCACCCCAAGAAGACACCAGTGAAAAGCACCATGACCACATCTGCCCCAAGTGCTAAAAATAGCTGACCCTATCACTACCTCAACGTGCTGGCAGAGCTGCTAGTAGATTATGCTCATCTAGCTCCACTGATGCTGATGATTGAGCTCCATCATCCAGGATCTCCAGAGCATACCATGCCATTCCTGGAGCTAGGTCAGAGGCATGAATCCTTAGGAAATGAATGACTGTAAACACATCCTTGATTCTCTCAGCCTTCTTCTTGGTAAACAGAAAACAATGAGCTCGCAATGCCTCATCAATTTCACCGATGCTCAAAGATATGATACTGGCTTACAAAGCCCTATATATTACTTGCTACGAGGGAGAGGTACACATAGCCACCAAGTTGAAAAGTCCACCAATTAGGGCATCACCCTGTTCCATTCTATAATTAGACACTATTGTTTCCCACCTTTTGATAGTGTAGATGTTTTTGTAGAACAGCCCTGCCGCTAATGCATTCACGTACTCACCATCCATTGCCAGATCCATAATGTTGGATAGTAGCTGTGAAACAACATCTAAGTAGTTGAGCACATGCCCCTTGTAGCCTTGAATCCAAGCATGGTTGACAATATTCCTGATAGTGAACTAGTTGAGGGTGCAATTCAAGTCGATCAGGGTCATCAAATCAGACACCATAACTCTCCCTCTAATTTCTAGTTCCCAGTCGAGAGCTGGGAAGAACAGTCTTTGATTAAGGTGAGTGTTGGCCATGAGAATGTGTCTATCAAGAGAAATATGGTGGAGTGCTTCAATGACCTCATACGGTCAGAGAGTACTAGTGGCAAGATGTGGAGTACTCTACCAAAGGATGGCTACCATTTAAAATTATCTATGTGCCCTCTGTAGGAAATCCCGATCAGGGCAGATGAAGCCGTTGGACTGTCACAGAGCCCTAACAGTTAAGGCTTGTCACCTCCCTTAAATGAGACATCAATGGAGGATAGATTTTCAATCCCACCTTCCCTCACAAGCAGCTAAAACGGCTTAAACAATCTTGATTCAGTGTCCATTTAAACATCGCAAGGCGGGGTTTTTGTACTAACAATCCACTGCCACAGATATTGTTAGACGCCAACCAAAAAGGGTTAAGCCACATTTAATTTGGTGCCCTTCATTCAAAACGAAATGGCTAAGCACTAAACCCCATACTCTAGCCAGCCTGTTCATGCCACCTATTCATTCCCTTGCACCAGGAGGTAGGACAGGTTGGATGCCGAGAAGGAATGTGATTTGGAGGGGAGACTTTTTCAAATGCCATGCTAGCACTATTAGAGCAGCTAAGACCCAATAGAGGTAGTGTTCATCTCAGAAGCCAGAAAATACAACAATAGTTTTGGGAGCAAAAGATTATCAGATGGAAAAGATACAGAGGCGCTCTCACTATCCACTGCTATGTTTCCTAGTAGATCCACCACCTTATTGCCTTCCCTCAACGTATGGGAAATAACATAATTATCTAAACTGTTTAGCAAAGTGTCAGCCTACTGAAGAATGTATTTAAGCTTCCAGTTATGTAATCCTCTTCCTTTGACGGCATTAATCATGATCAGGGAGTCACCCTCAATCCACACATTCTTTAAACCTTTTTCAATCACCAAAATTAATCCATGCACTAAGGCCCATGCTTCCGCCTCATTGTTACATCCTATGGGTAGCTTGGTGGACTTGGCTGTGATCATTACACCATATTCATTCCTAATAACACACCTTGTTCCAGATGGACCTGGATTTCCTTGACAAGCTCTGTCAAACTTTAACTTGAAGAAAGGTGGGGAGGGTGGAATCCATTTTACCTTCTCTCTATTTAGGATGAACTTAGGGCCCCCTGAAATGCTGCCTAGCCCTAGCAAACTAACTGACGGCCAGAAGGAGATGATATCTGAATCCCACTTGGTCCATACTAACTTGGAAGTGTTTGAATGACTGAGATGAGATGCAAACTGATCTAAGATCATTGTTTCAAGATTGTCACAAACTTGGGACACCAATCTTGTTTCCTTCCTAAAAATTTGAAAATTTCTTTCCCACCATAGGTGCTAGAAGATCATCGAGGGACCTATGTCCCATATACCTGCTAAAGATGAATTTGCAAATGGATTTGGCCAATTCTTAAACATCAGAATCAAGGATTTGGATATAGGGCTGACCCAATTAATCTTCTTGAAGAACCAAAGCCAGCATTCTCTGCTAAAAGGGCATAAGAGCAGAATATGATCCGTAGATTCATCCTCATTTCCACATAGGACACATGGAAATTTGGGACCCAGGCCTAGTCTTTTTATTTGGTCTCTAGTAAGGATTTTGTTATGGAGCGCACACCACGCGAATTCTCCTACTTTAGGGAGTAATGCATTCCCCCAACACAATCTTTAAGGCCATTTAGAAGTAGCTTTTTGCATGCAGAATCTATATCCTTCTCTCACAAAATAAAGGCCCAATTTTGTAGCCGTCCAGGCCACCTCATCCTCCATGCTAGAAACAATAACCAGCTTCTTACTTAGAAGACGACTAAGTAGTACTTTTTGAGTGATGGGGAAATTGTAGTCCCGAAAGCTCTTCCAGGTTACTAAGAATGAAACCCCATCCCTTGTGACCAGCCAATAATCTTTAACTTTGTGGCCCCAGTTATCTTGAAGAAAAATCCTTGCCTCTATGAGCTCTTTTCTTGAAGCCAAAGATGGCCCCACTCCCCAAGAGTCATACCATAAATCTACTTTTTCTCCATTATGGATTATCCATGATAGATTGGGCTGGAGAATTTCTCTACATCTTGTAAGGAAGTTCCAAATTGCTAAGCCTTTTGGGGGGTTCTGCACTATGAAGATTCTCTCGTTGTCAAAGGAGTCAAGATACTTGGCCTGCATTAGTCTTACCCATATGGAATTAGGTTTTGCATACATGTTCCATGCCAACTTGGCCCCAAGTGCTTGGTTTTGAATTTCAATATTAAGAATTCTAGCCCCCCTACCTCTTTAGGTTTACAGACTTTATCCCAGGCCAATAGATGAAGTTTCTTTACTTCAAGAGATCCTTGCCATAGAAATTTCCTACATGCCCCATCTAGTTTGGAGATAATACCTTTGGGAATATGAAAGACTAACATCATGTATACTGGCACCACAGAGAGAACTGTCATCACTATATGACCTGCCAAAGACAAACTACGTCCTTTCCAGTTAGACAGTTTTGCATTCAAATTTCTTAGGACTTTGCTCCATAGATTATTCCTATATCTGCCATTAAATAGAGGTAGACCGAGATAGTTTCCTGGTAGTGCTTGGATGCAAGATTGTGGATGCTGTAGATCTCATTCTGAAGTTGAAATGGCACATTGTGAAAGAAGACCCTAGACTTATTGAAGTTCACCAGTTGTCTTGAAGCACGGAAATAGGATTTAACTGTGTTCATCATGGCTCTGGCTTCTTGAATGGAGGCATGACCAAATAGAATTGTGTCATCTACAAAGAGTGCATGAGTGAAAGCATCTTGAACGCCTAAGATCTTGATAACTTTCCATTCGGACCTTCTCTTTGCTTCCTTTATTGACCAAGTGAGTGCCTTTGTCATTAGGATGAAGAGATAGGGGGATAGAGGGCTCCTTGTCTCAACCCTCACAAGGGTTCTATGGGATTAGATTCCTTACCGTTAATTAGCACTAAAACATGGAAACTTGAGATACAAGAAGCGATCCATTTTACCACATCTTTGGAAAAACCTATTTGCAGTAGAATATCTAAAAGGAAATTCCACTCTACTCTGTCATATGCCTTTGACATATCTAATTTGACCACCATGGTTGACTTTTTAGCTTTATCCACAGAATGCAGGATTTCATGTGTTAATATAGCACGCTCCAAGGTTTCTTTCCCTGGGATGAAACTCGCCCGCTCCATAGAGATCAAATCATTCAAGAAAGCAGAAAGTCGTAATGCCAATGCCTTCGAAATTATTTTGTAGATAAAGTTACATAATGAAATTGGCCTGAAATCTTCAAAAGTTTGAGGAGAACATAATTTTGGAATTAGCATAATGCAAGTCAACTTGATTTCCTTAAGCACATTCCTATATTTTCTCGATTCTTCTACTGCCAAGAAGACATTTCTTCCAACTATGTCCCAGTATTTATGAAAGAAAAGACCCATCCATCCATCTGGTCCGGAAGCTTTCTCTCCCACCATCAAAAACACTGTTGCCTTAACTTCCTCTAAGGAAAATTCTCTCCTTAACTCCATATTGTGGCTTTCCTTTACCAATTTGGGAATGAGTTTATAGACCTTTTGACCCTTATCCCCTTCATGAAAAGATCTAGAGAGTAAATCTCCATAAAAGACTTGAGTTGCGGAAAGAATATCCGTTAAATCAGTGCAGACTTGACCATCTCCCATCTTGATTGATTTGATAAAATTAGCACCCTCCCACACCTTAGTTGAGATATAAAAAAATGATGTATTCTTGTCCCCTTCTTTCAACCATAATTCCTTTGATCTCTACCTCCAAAAGATTTCTTCTCTTTTCATTATCTCTTCCATTTCTACTTTCAGATTGTTCTCTTGGTTGAAGGCAGAAAGGTCCATACCATTGATGATTACGAGTTCTACCAGAGCTCTCATCTCTTTCTGTACTCTGAGTTTTTCTACAAATATATTATGAAACTGATTCTTGTTCCATTCCATGATCTTATGCCTTAGAAATTTTAGTTTACATACTAGCTGAAACATGTGGGATCCTTCCACGAATGGGGTATGTGTCCACCAATTCTTAACATTTTGAATAAAGGACACGTCTCTAAACCACATTGTTTGGAACCTGAACTTCTTCTTGTTAGGAAAACTATTGCCTCCTATACTTAAACTGGCTGGGAAATGATCTGACCCCAACAAAGGTTGAATTTCTGCCTAAAATGTCGCTGGGAGATTAAAGCATTTTCAAGCCAGGAGAAATCTGTCCAGTCTTTTTATTATTTGAATAAAGCCTTTCCTTCTATTTGTCCAAGTAAAAATGCCATTTTTGGGGATACAATCTAGGAGGAGATTTGAATTAATAAACTCTTTAAAATCTCTCTGAGATCTAGGTGGATGTGAAATACCCTCAGATTTTTCTGATTCCTCTAGAATGGAATTGAAATCCCTCCTATTAGAAAGTTGTTTTATGTCATATGCACTTATGGTTGCCAGTGCAGCTCCCAAACTATGTCTAGTGAACGTTATACTCACATCTTCATCTTTGAATTTATTCAATAACCTTGTATTGTTGGGCACGTGGTGAATCCCAATCTAACGGCTCACCTTACTTGTCTGAATTTATTCTTATAACCACATGTATTCAGAAGATATACTCATTGGCTTGTAACTGATCCTTTCTGGGTCATTGATTCAGACTGTCAGATGGTTGGTAGGAATGTTTCTAAGTCTTTTAGCCTACTATGTTTTATTGCTGCTATTCAAAAATATAGATATGTATGCATGAAAAACACAGAGAGAGATTATCATCTATAAAATGAATGAACCCTCTTCTTTGTGGATGTAGCCATTAAAATGGTCAACCACGTTAATTGCTTTGTCTTCTCTGTGTGTGCGATGTCTTTATGATCTTTTCATTTTGAGTATTCTTCTTTTAATTGTTGCTACTTTGTCTTAGTTCTTTTGTATTGTTTCTTTCATCTATAATTGGTATTAGAGCTCTGGTTAGAAACTCAGTCCAGAATTTGATCTTGTGAAGCTAATTGAAATAGGTGAAGATTTTCAAAACCATGGATGATGTAGACAAATTGAAGATAGAGAAATTCACTGGCTAGACCTTTGGACTGTGAAAGGTGCAAATGGAGTTGTTGCTCATCAAGAAGGACCTCTCACTTGAATTGCTGGGAAAAACAAAAGGTAAAGGTTCAATGTTAGATGGAGACTGTGACAAAATGGATATGAAAGTGAGGACAACTATATTTCTCTCATTGTCCAGCAATGTGTTATTTAATGTTTCAGCTGAGAATACTATGAAAGAGCTTCGAAATAAGCTCTCCAACATGTATGAGATTACTTCGGCTTCTAATAAGGTATTTATTATGAAGAAATTATATAACTTGAGAATGAAAGATGGTGGGATTATGTCAAATCATCTGAATGAATTTAACACCGTAGTTACTCAATTGACTTCGGTGGGTATAAAGTTAGATTCTCATATTAAAGCAAATTTTCTATTTTGTTAAATACCAAATCATTGGGAAGGTGTTGTGGTGGTTGTGAGAACTTTTGTAGTAGCCAAAAGTACATTAGTTTTTGATGACATTGTAGCCACTCTTCTCAGTGAAGACATGAGAAGGAAAAATCAAGAACCCTTTTTTGGCAATGCTTTAACAGTTGTAAGTACAAGCAATAGGGGAAGAAGCCAGGAAAGAGGTAGATACAACAACTGGAGAAGATCAAAATCTGGTTTGCGATCAAAGTCCCAAGGTAGAAATGGGGCTTGTTGGTTTTGTGGAAAACTTGGTCACACTAAGAACTGCTGGAACTACAAGAAAGCTCAAGGAAAAGTGAGCACAAATAATGAAGCAAACACTACATGTGATGGTGTTTTAGTCTTATCAGCTAGTGACACAAATGTAGATTCATGGGTCCTTGATCCTGACACCTCATTTCATGCCACTTCATGGTGTAAAGCTTTCACAAATTTTGACGAAGGCACATTCGGTAAGGTGTTTCTTGGTGACAATAAAGAATGTGACATCTTAGGTAAATGTGATATAATATTGTATTTGAAAAATGGAGACAAAATAACTTTGATGGATGTTAGATATGTGCCCATGTTAAAAAGGAATTTAATTTTAGTTAGTTAGCTTATAGCACATGGCTGCAATGTTAAATTTTCTCTTGATTCATGGAAAACTACAAAGGGGCTTGTAGTATTGGCAAGAGGAAAGAAGCAAGGTAATTTCTATATTTTGGAATGTTTGGGTGAAGTGGGAGTTGCTTTGCCGGCTTTGGATAGTGGGTCTGAAATATGGCACAAAAGGCTCGGTCATATGAGCCAAAAAGGACTTCAAGTTATGCTTCAGTGCAATCAGCTTCCAGGCCTCACCTCTGTTGATTTAAAATTATATGAACATTGCCTTTTCGGCAAATGGACATGGAGTAGCTTCTTGAGAATGGGGCATGATCAGAAAGCTACTCCATTGCAACTTGTTCATTCCGACGTATTCGGTCCGACTGAGGTAACTTCTTTTAGTGGAGCTAATTATTTTGGAACCTTTCTTGATGACTGGACTCGAAATATCTGGATTTCTATGTTGAATTGAAAATCTAAGATAGTTTCAAAATTTAAGATTTTTAAGGCTGCTATTGAAAATCAGATTGGGCATAAAATTAAATGCCTACTAATAGACAATGGTGGAGAATATTGCTCTTCGGAGTTTGATTCATTTTGTGCAGACCATGGTATTCGACGGATAAAGATTCTCTCTTATACACCTCAAGAGAATGGTGCAGCTGAGAGGCTCAATCACACGATACTTGAGAGAGCTAGATGCATGCTCTCCAATGCCAGATATGGAAAAGAGTTTTGGGCAGAGGCATGTAATACTGCAGTGTATCTAATCAATCGAGCTCCATCGTCAGAGCTCCATCGTCCAGGCTGGATTTTGACATTCCTGAGGAGAGATGGTTTGGAAAACGAATTTCCTATCATCATCTACTGAGATAAATTTCAGCAACAACAATCTCTCTTGCGCTGAGCCTACCTCTTCTGGAGCCTTCATCTACTGAGGTATAACACGTTAAAAATCCCTTCTCTATCCGAACATCGGGTTTGGAAGTAGATTGGATGTTAGATTCTTTACTGACAGATAAAGTAGCAGGAACTAATATGTCTTTGAGATTTTGCATCCATTCTTGGGATGTTTCCGTGCCTCTCCATGCAACAACTATATCACGCCTACCCAATCTTTTTATCTCATTTGGGTCTGTGCAAAAAGCAAAAAATCCCATCCAAGCACCGTTATCCCTTGATTTTTTGTTGAAAAAGGAGTTTAAGACTCCACTATTGGAATATATATATTTGGTGACTTTGTAACCACAACCACATTTCATAGACTCCAATCTGTGCCCGAGTGAGTTTTTGCTGCGCTTACAATTCCTATAATATTTCGAAGACCTAGAATTATCAAATGCATCATAGCACTGCTGTGCAAAATCACCGTATCTGAGTATCACTGCTTTGAGAAGCGGGTGAATGGGATCAAGCAAGCCCTTCCAATTGTTTGCACCCTGGATATCTCGCCAAATATCACCAAGTTGCTCTTGGCTTTTGTACATTCCATCCTCATTCAGTTCTTCACTGTTGAGAGAGCCATTGCCACTAGGTAATGCAAATCTTGCCATATATTATTATAGCTATGACACTTCTCTGTTTACAACACAATTTTTATTCCAATGGAGTTTGCAGAGATTTGAAGCGCTACCAAGCAAATTGAAATTTCAACTTTTGAGACGTTGGTCACTTAAACATTTAGGCGTAGGATATTTTAGATAGCTGATACAAAAGCAGAATGAAGTGAAGTATATATATTACAACCTACCATTATTAAAGAGACTCTTCAACGTACAGCTGGCTGACAGATCTTGTGGTGTTCAGACCTTCCGTTCTCTATACACAAAATCATCTATGTCGCACACGTTTTGCCTAACATATATTTCTTAAGACCAGTATAACCGTTAACTTTTGTACAATAAATTCCAACTATATACAACTAAAACATTATATTTAAATAATAATAATAATAATAAACAAACGCTTTAAAACAGTTTACTCATTGTTATATACATGAACCTTAAAACTGATTAGAAGCATTGCCAAATTGAAAGTTTACATTTAATATTAAATACAAAATTATAGTCCGAACTAATCTGAATATTTCCCAACTATTTTTCTTTGGTGCATTTCAATTGACTGGTTTGCTCGTGTTTGACGTTTGTGGAGTTAACGTTTCAGTAGAGAATGAATGCCAATTTTAAAGTGGCCGATTCAAGAAATGCGGTCTCTGCACATAATATTTGAAGTAGATTCAACGGAGGAAGGCTGCACACAGGTGGTCTTATAAGGATAAGATTTCATATTAACCTAGAGATAACGTTTTATTGTCTTTGGATAAATCCTTGTTATTTTATTCCCCGAGTCAATTTATCTCGAATATAAAAGATTAGTATTTCCAATCAAATTATATTTCATCAATTTTTTATTTTTTTTAATTTTATTTTCAATCAATAGGCATCTATATCTATATTAATAAAAGATAAAAATACACATATTTACAAAAAAAAAGGTGGGTGGTAAGAAGGCACAACTCGAGAGTCACATGAGCAGAGCCTAGAAAATCAAAAAGTCTTGGGCCATACCCAGAAACTAGGAAGCATTAAAAAAATAGCAAATAAAAAGGCCATTAAGTGGCCATACCAGTGCCAATAGAGGGTGGTGGGTCCCATCATCCAGTTTTCCCTATACAACAGCGAGGTTCAGAGTGACGTCAGGAGGAGCCCAACCATCGTCATCTTTTTCAGTTTCTTTATTTTCATGGCAAGTTGAAATTGCCAAGTCCAAACACAAGACTCACTTAGAAGTATTAGTGGCCCAGCCAGAACCGCCTCTAGGAGTGTCACTAGAAGACCACCCAGAAGCTCTGCTTCCACCCCCTGTTGCGCCTCCGGAAGGCCACCCCAACTCAGCTCGCAAGGAGGAGAGGGCATCTGCCTGCAAGGGCAAGAGCCGCGATGAGGAGGAGCCTGAGAATGGGGGTGAAAATCCCTGGCAAAGCCACTTCACCACTGGCCATGTGAAGGCGACCGGCCCCTGGAGGAAGTGGGAGAGGGAAGCATGCGAGCCACAGTGCAAGGGGCATTGCCCTAGTGGTCCAGAAGCTCCTGAAGGTGACAAACTTCAAGCACAACTTTGTTTTCTTGCATTTGAATATGTAGGAGAACATTAGAGCAAATAATAGCTTTAAGATATAATGTAACAAATGTATCAATTTGGTTGTGAGAAAATATGCAAGCATTTCTATCTTTCCAAATACTGAAGAGGATTTCCACCTTGAAAGTGTGCTAAATCTGAGTATACTTTGCGGGGAGTCTGGGAGAGTCTCCTAGAAAAACCATATGCCAGCAGAAGGGCTCTAGCTGAAATGGCTAAAAGAAGTCATGAATCCAATTCCACAATTGTTGAGCTCTAGTATAGAACTAGAAGAGATGCTTAAACAACTCAACCTGCCCACAAAAAGGGAAATGGGGGTCCTGGACCCCCAAGTGAGAAAGTCGAGACCCCACTGGTAAGCCTTGGAAAAGAATACACCAAGAAAAGTCAGTGAGCTTTGGTTCAACAATTGTAGACCACATAGTAGAAAATATTTTGCGTCAAACAGATACCAAGGACTGGAGGTGCCATCTCTGGTTTAGGTTGTTGATCATGGGAAAATGAGGCAAAAGTCATCGATAACCAAGCTGAGGCTTGTAATTTCTGAAGGAGGTGTCTCAATACCATTTCCAGTCTTTCCACTAGGGCTTGGTGGAATGGATACCCACCTTATGAAGCATATAAGTCGGAATGGCACTCACTAGGCCATCGTAAGTTTCACAGTCATGGTTTTGAAAACCAAACTGGGCACGAAAAGCTTCCCACAACAAAATACTCATGGTGGGTCTATGAAATAAATCCTGAAGGGCCTAGATACCCTTCTTGTGGAATCTAAGGGCCTTAAGCCAAGGAAGCTTGGCCAACGACTGACCTGCACTGGTAGAAAGAGGAGGCCACTGATGGATGCCTTTTCCAATCTAATGGCAGCCCTTTCTGACAAACTGCATTTAGGAACTTTCAAATAATAACAGTGATAGAAACTAGAACAAACAATAGTAAATTGCAAGTTCTTAATGCTCCATATATATATATATATTAGTGCGACATGAATCAATAAACATAACAAGAAACTCAATGATCAGCTTTTTACTTAGAAAGATAACCACATTAATAGAACAAACTTATTTCATTCTCTTATTCTGCATACAATAAAAATGCATAGTATTATGGGATTCAAGACAGAATAAAAAACAAAAAACAAACTTGGTTACTGCTCACTCAACCAGTCCCATCGGCCCTTTCATCCTCTATTCATCATTGTTCTAAGACGGTCAAACTTCTGCATCTTCCCAGAGTCTTCATTGGAGAAACCGATTCCTTAACTCCCAAATGAAGTCCTTCCCAAATGTCTAAAGTGGGACTTCATCTTTGAATGGGAATGTTGTTCTTAATGTTTGAGAACTGACCGCTTTTGACTGCATATTGTGCCCATTTTTATAAACCTCATGGGCTATTTCAAAACCATTGTCTCGTACTCTCTAGACAAATGTCTTCAACAACTATTTCATGGTAACCATCGGCAAGTAATTGTCTCCAACAAATTGTCTTTGACAATCATCCTCAACATCGGCTTGAAACTACTCATCTTCCCTCCCGTGGATTGACAGGAAGGTAACATGAGTCTTTTTAATAATATGTGCCAGGAATCTACAAAGTAGAGCTGTGACATGAAGAATAAACAAAACTGTAAAAAACTAAATGAAATGAAGAAACAAAACAAAACTAAAGGAGATGCCCCTACATCAGGTTCCCTAGGCAGAAAGAAAATCATGAGCTCCTTCTCATGAGATCTAAAACAAAATGACCCTTCTAATTGATCTCTGGTTCTGTGAGCTATGAAGCATCTTCTATTGGATGATTGTGCCACTTGACCAGATGCTTGAAGTATTCATGCCTTCAGGTCTTCTTCAACAACGGTCTATCAAGAATGCATTCTATCTCCAGTAGAGTGGAAGTAGCTTCTTGTGGTTCTTGAATAAATGGTAACTCTGCATTTGTGATGTCTTTAGCCCCATCTCCTTTGTATGGATACAAATCTGCCACATTAAAGATAGGTGAAATGCCCAAGCCTACTGGTAAGGCAAGTTCATAGGCATTTGCTAAAAATTTTTGAAGGATTTTGCAAGGACCCACTTTCTTCATTCTTAGCTTGTTATATGCACCTGGAGGAAACCTCTCCTTCCTAAGGTGAGCCAAAACAAGATTGCCCTCCTGAAAATGCAATTCTCTCTGCTTCTTATCAGCATATTGTTTGTAATGCTAATTATTTTCTTCTATGTTCATTTAGACCTCGTCATGAAGGTCATGGATGAATTTAGGAAAGCCTTCTCCATCTGCACTTCTTATCTCCATCCCACCAAGATCTCTCAACTCAAACACACCCCTTGGATGCATACCATACACAACATAAAATGGATTGAAACCCATACTCCTATTGGGAGAATCATTGAATGCAAATTCAGCTTGTGCTAATGTAAGATCCCAATTCCCTGGTGAATTTCCAATCAAACATCTCAACATATTAGCAAGACTCATATTTACAACTTCAGTTTGGCCATCTATTTGGGGATGGCATGCTGAATTAAAATTTAGATTTGGTCCCAATTTCTTCCAAAGAGTCCTCCAAAAATAACCCACAAATGTAATCTCACTACTTCTTTGAAGAACAAATTAGCAATGTGAGTAGCATCATTAGTTTTCTTACATGGAATAAAGTGAACCATTTTAGTGAATCTATCAACAACAACAAATACTGCATCAATGCCCCTTAGAATTGGAGACAAACCTAAAACAAAATCCATACTTACAGAATCCCATGGCCTAGATGGAACCAACAGTGGTTGATACAATCCAGCATTTTATTTTCTTCCCTTTGCATGTTGACAAACCCTACATCTTTGCACATATTTCTTGACATTTGTTTGCATCTTAGGCCAATAATAATGAGCACTCAACTACAAATAAGTTTTGTCTTGTCCAAAGTGACCTACTAGGTTACCACAATGCTTCTCCTTCAACAAATTGTCTCTCATAGAGCCCCTTGGTATGCACAACTTGGTTCCCTTAAACAACATACCCTCTTGTAACATATAATCCTTCCATGGTCCTCTATCTCTACTAATAGGACTATTGCGTGCTTCATAGGCATCTTTGGAATCTGCATCACATTCATACAACTCCTTCAAACTATCAAAACCCACACTATTAGCTTGGATCTCATGAAACAACAAAGCTCTTCTACTTAATCCATCAACAACCTTATTTGTTTGTCCACTTTTATGCTTGAACACAAAGTTAAAACTTTGAAGATACTCTACCCATTTTGCATGCCTTTGATTCAGTTTATGTTGGCTGTTAATGAATTGCAATGCATGGTTATCTGTATAAACAACAAACTCCTTAGGAAGTAAATAATGTCTCCATTTCTTCAATGATTTAACCAATGCATAAAATTCAAGATCATAGGTAGAATATTTCTTCTTAGCTTCATTCAATTTCTCACTAAAGTAAGCCACTGATCTACCTTCTTGACTAAGAACATCCCCTATAGCCAATCCACTAGCATCACACTCAACTTGAAACACTTTATCAAAATCAGGCAAACCAAGAATATGCTGCTCACTCACCTTTTGTCTGAGAAATTTGAAAATATCTTCAGCCCTTCTAGTCCATTCAAAATACCTCTTATTTCACTTTATGGTTTCAAGAATAGGAGAAAACACATGACTGAAATTTCTAATGAATTTTCTATAAAAACTGGTAAGACCATGAAAGCTCTTTACCTCCGTTGCACTCCTTGGTGTTGCCCAATCCATGATGGATTGAATCTTCTCCTTATCTATCTTCATTCCATCCTTGGACACCACAAATCAACCAATTCCATTTACATAAACACACACTTCTTAAGGTTAATCTGCAACTTCTCCTCATGTAACCTTGTCATAACCATTCTCAAATGCTCCAAGTGCTCCTCTTTTGACCTGCTAAACACCAAAATGTCATCAAGATACACAATAACAAACTTCCCAAGAAAGGGTTTCAAGACCTCATTCATAAGCCTCATAAAAGCACTAAGGGAATTAGAAAGCCCAAAAGACATAACCAACCATTCATAATGCCCATCATTAGTTTTAAATGTTGTTTTCCATTCATCCCCAGGTCTGATTCTAATCTGATGGTAACCACTATTCAAATATATCTTAGAAAAGTACATTGAGCCACTCAAACAATCCATTAAATCTTAAATTCTAGGAATAAGAAATCTATATCTAATAGTTATCTTATTAATGGATCTAGAATTAGTGCACATTCTCCATTCACCTCCTTTTTTTGGCACTAGAACTATAGGAACAACACAAGGGCTAAGACTCTCTCTCTTATCAAACCTTTCTTGAGTAATTCCTCAACTTGCTTTCGAATCTCCTCATTCTCTTTAGGATTTAATCTATAGGCAACCCTTTTTGGAATGATAGCCCCTAGAATCAAATCCATATGATGATTAATGCTCCTCATGGGAGGCAACTCATCAGAAAAATCCACTACCACAATATCCATATGTTCATTCAAAATATCTTGTACATCATTAGGCAAATCATCTAATCTTGTAGAGGTAAACATAGTAGAAAGTTTAGGAACCAAAGCAAATCCTACTTCTTCATTCTTCATCTCATGTAAAAAATATTTTCCACTTACCAACATAATATTGTTGTTGCTGCTACAAGTGCTGCCCCCTTCTTGTTCTTGCATAGGCATCAAGGTATGCTTCAATCCATCCTTCTCAAAGGTGTAAATATTTTCCCTTCCATCATGCACTACTTTCCTGTCAAACTTCTAAGGTCTACCAAGAAAAATGTGACATACATCCATAGGCATCATATCACACATCACACTATCCTAGTATAACTACCAAATTGAAATTCAAGAAGTGCTTGTTCATCTACCAGCAATTGATGAGCTTTTTGTAACCAAGAAACATTATAAGGAGAAGGGTGCTTAATCTTCTTAAGTCCTAGTTTATCCACCATTTCTGTAGACACTATATTATCTATACTACCACTATCAATGATCAACTTACAACATTTACCTTTTGCTTTACACTTGGTCTTGAACAATGCTCTCCTTAGGAATGGTTCTTGAGTTTCCTTGGGTGGCTTCAACAATACCCTCTTGAATAATAAGGACTCTTGATTCCGCTTCTTCTTTATGATGAGCAAGTCACCCCACACTCTCTTGATCTGCTTGGAAAATTTGATTGCTCCTCTCAAACTTTGTATGCCCTCCTTGTGAAGTTTCTAGATATTCCCAACTCTTATGACTAGCATAGTGGTTACACTTGAAACACTTACCAGGAAACCCTTGACCTCTTCCTTGGAATCCACCTCTTCCATAGCTTCTTCCTACTTTGTTTTCATAACCTCTTCTTTCATTCTTTCCTGTCCCATTGGAACTTCCAGCTCCTTCTTGACGATGCTGCTCTCACCTTCCTGATTGTTGCCATCTTCCTCTAAATCATCTTCGTCTTTTCCTGTCTTGTTGATTTTTTTTCCTTTGGAACTTCTCTTTAGCCTTGAGGGCCAATTGGTAAGCCTTTTCAAGACTCCTAGGGGACACAAGACTCAATTCATCTTGTAGACTATACTTAAATCCATTCATATACCTTGCAACTTTTTCCATATCCTCTTCACTATGACTGGATCTAATCACCAACTTATAGAACTCTTCGGTGTAGTCCTTGACTAACATGTCTTTGTGTTTATGGTTCTACAATCTCTTGAATAGATTAGTTTGATAGTCTCCTGGAAGGCACTTGGCCTTCAACTTTGCAACCATACGATCCCACGAACTTATCATCTCTTTATTCTTCTTCCTCCTCTCGGATTCGACATAGTCCCACCACATAGCAACATGGCCCTTCAACCTTGTACAATCAAACTTCACTCTTTTTTCTTTAGCAACTCCCTCATATTCAAAATATTTGTCTAGGTCATTAATCCAATCTATCAATTGTTCCCCATTAAGGCTTCCCAAATATGTAGGAACCTCAATCTTTGGTTTAGCACAAGATTCATAACTGATCTCAACAGTTTCTCTTCAAACCCTTCAGAACCCTCATGTTCTTCTTCATCAGCATCTTCCTGAGGTCTTTTGTCTTCTTCATTATCACTAGTATAATCTACAAAGTAGAGTTGTGACAGGAACAATAAACAAAACTGCAAAAAACTAATAGAAACAAAGAAACAAAACTAAACTAAAGGGGATGCCCTTGCATCAACCACCAAATATTCTATTGATTGAACACGAACCCATCATGAAATCCAGTCCTAGTCTAGTGGAGCTAGAGGTTGGCTGCCTTGTAGGCACACCAAATGATTTTTGCAACAAAGGTACCCAAAATAGGAATTGGTTCCCTCATAACAAGAAGGGTTTGAAATCTAATTCCCTTCCAAGAAGGTCTAAGGGTGGGGTAACCCACTTCAATACAATGCTAGAGGATGATTTTCTATGCCTCATTACTAGTAACAGCTTGGATGATCCATTTGACATAAAGAACAATCCCTTTCCGCTGAGTGGAAAGAAGGCCAAGCACACCAGAATCTCTGAGGAGGCAGCAAAACTCCCAGGCAACATGGTGAAAGACTTGGTGAGTCTCAGAAGAGGCCCAAAGAAATTCTCTGAGAAATTTTCCTAGCTTAGCATAAGAGGCCTTGGAAGGGGCCCAACATGAAGACTAATACACATGTGTCACTACTAATATTTTGGAGCACACCTAAAATTTACCTGCTAGAGAGAGCAGCTTGGTAACCTAGAAAGCTAATTTTTGCTCAATTGAAGATAGAACCACTTGATAGATATTAGCAAAAGAGGCCTGAAAGGCAAAAGAGATGCCAGGAAATTAGAATATTTCTCTAGGAGCTCTTGGACCTCTTTATTCCTATGGATTTTTAGCAGCTCATTATTGTGATTCAAGTATGGCCCATTTCTCCAACATCCCCCTTGAGCCAAACTTTGTTGCTTAGAGTCTTAGTATTGCATTGATATAATGTAAGATTTAAGACATGTGTTGGAATAAATCTAGCTAAAGAAGTAAATTCAAATAAAAATCTAGCTAGTGCATAAATACAAACATAAATATGAACATGAACATAAAGGATTTGTCTTCATCAAACTATGTACAAATTGAGCATATTGAACCACTTGATAGATATTAGCAAAAGAGGCCTGAAAGGCAAAAGAGATGCCAGGAAATTAGAAGATTTCTCTAGGAGCTCTTGGACCTCTTTATTACTATGGATTTTTAGCAGCTCATTATTGTGATTCAAGTATGGCCCATTTCTCCAACATCCCCCTTGAGCCAAACTTTGTTGCTTAGAGTCTTAGTATTGCATTGATATAATGTAAGATTTAAGACATGTGTTGGAATAAATCTAGCTAAAGAAGTAAATTCAAATAAAAATCTAGCTAGTGCATAAATACAAACATAAATATGAACATGAACATAAAGGATTTGTCTTCATCAAACTATGTACAAATTGAGCATATTGTGTTATTTGTGTTCTTTCACTCCATAAAATGTAATGAATTTCCTTTTTATAGTGAGTACAATAGGAGATTAGATAACTTGGTCTCCAAAAATAGGAATATTCTCACAAATCAATCTTGTGAAAAATAGAAATAAAGGAATATTTTCCCAAAGCCTATATGTAAAATCGAAAAGAAAAAAATTATCCTTTTTATTATCTATAAATATACAGATAATAATTATATATTAAATCTACATAATATATACCTAATGAAGATGGTTATAACCTAAGGTGTAATAATGTATATTTACACCAATGGTTTGGGCATCAATAATGAAAGGATGAGTGAGACTTCATAGCCCTATTTTAAGAGAAATATCAAAGGTTTAATATGGTATGCACCTCCTTATCTAACAAAAACATCAAAGAACCTACATAGTTAAAAGAATTTTCCCATACCTATAGCTACACTTGAGGAGGATATTCCTCTTATTTATCAAAAATTGATGGATTCAATAAAAGTACTAGGTAAATTATTACCTTTTGTAGAGGCTAGAAAAGAGTTCTACTCAACTCCTATTCAATATTTAATAGAGTTGGGTTGTATTCTAGCTTATTTCTAGGAAACCAAATTAAAAATCTCAATACAAGAATTGGGAATTGCAAATAATAGACCTTACCATACTTCCTTCTGGAATTTGGAGTCTATATGGTGATAGTACAATTTATGGAATATTTAGGATGTGACACAATTCCCTAGGTAGCTTTCTATCAAATAAAAATAGCCAAAAATAAAATACTAGAGCACAATATCTAGATAATATGGAAAATCAAAAGATTAAAAAAGAAAATAGTTTATCATTAAAAAAACCAAAAAAATATATGTAAACCTCTTTGCACTAGGATTGATCAACCTTCAAATAACATGTCATTGGAAGAATAAAAGAAAATTTTGTGGTTGTTTAGGAGTTTTCCAAGAGTGGTCAAACCCTTAATACAATATTCCAACCTCCACATACAACCAAATGTTGAAGAGGGTGGAATAGAGTGTGTGCTCCTATTCTACATGTGTTGAAGAAACAAAAGTAGTGACAAGACAATAAGCTAGGAGTACCTCCCTCATCTATGGGGAATAATAGTAGGCCTAATGTGAAAGTTGGATAATAGGAGTAGTGGCCTACACCGATAGATTGCCAAGAGAGAAATGTGATTGGATTTTATATCAATAGGGATACTATTGATACACCACTTATGTAATAGGATCAACAATATGATTAAGAAATTAAACAACAAAGTAGATTATTATTAATGAGATTTTGATAAAGAAAAACACCAAGAGCTTCACTACCATGTTTGTGGTGATTTGGACTTTGAAGATGTGAAGGATGTTCAACGAGCAATATGCTACTCACTACCTACTAAAAACACCTTTAATGATCTACAAAAGAAAGACTAGAAGAATCATTATGAGGAGCATGAGCCTCTGTGGAAAAAATTGTTCTTTTGATAAAATCTTTAATCTTGCACAATAATAATGAGAACTTGGGTGAAGCACAAAGTAGAGTTACATAGTTGAATTAGAACTAGAATATCTTCACACTTGAAGCCTACAATAATGGAGGATAGATTATTTTGTATTAAAACCTTATGAAAAACTATAAGAAATTAGAGGAATCTAGAAAAACTAGAGCTATCTAGATGGAAAGTCCAAAGAGGTCCTTGACTCTAAAAGATAACACCTATTTGATCACTTTGATTCCTTTTTTAGATTTTTCCTGGATAGGTTAAGGATAGGAAAGCAAATCTATGGGGACATTATAGCTATCAAGAGACACTATGAGGTGGTGCCATGTAAGAGTAGCACTTGTTTCATAGTATTGCATGATAGAAGATATCAGTGTATCATGTAGACATCTACACATTGTACTACCATCTAATAAAAATGGATTCAAATTTAACATATGTGTTCAAATAGATGATAAGCTCAATGCTCTAGTATGGATTCATGGCAAACTTTATGCAAGGTTAAGTCCAAGTGGTCCTAGAACATGCTACATGAATGGATGCTAGGGAAAGTTTAAGACATAGTGTGAAATTGTAGGCTATACAATTTTGGACATTACATTTTGCTCCCAATTTACCAGGCTAATGTCACTAAGTTATAAGCATGCTATCCACCACCCATCCTCCTGCATCTAATACTGGACTCACATCTTGTTTCAAAAACAACAAGCATATCATCACCCATCGCATGCTACAAAGAATGAACTATCGATGAAAAGGCTTAGGCCTTCATGAACAAGAAATGTTGGAGCCTATCCAAGTCAAAACTAACTCACAAATGCATGGCCTTGGTTATATATCCCAAGCCAATGAATTCAAAAAATATTGGTTCCACCTTCACACCTCTTAAGGAAACTTCTTCCAATACCAAACTCAGTGCCCTCCATTGCACCTCAAAACCATTTATTGCTATCCCCCCTCCATCATCATACAAATTCAAAAAGTATGCCACTATCCCTCCTCCATCTTGTTCCTTCCATAAATCTAAACATCTTCCCATCCCTAAATCCACTATTCCTCCCCTCCTCCCAACCCTTAATACTAGCATCGTCAAATCCCCTAATTCTCTCATCCTCAACAACCCCATTGATAATTCTCATATCCCCCCAAAACCTAATCCCCTATCCCCCAAAATCCCTAATCATGACCAACAAGTGTACACATTGTCGAAAGATGAAGCTACCACCAAAACCATGGGAATCAAAAATAATAATTTGAATGCCTTCACACATAAAGAAAAAAATCCACAAATGCCTAATAATTATCATGCTATAGGGAATTGGTACATAAATCAAAGAAAAATCAATCTAAAATACTACACAAGCCCGCACAATAAAATAAATGATGTGGGTCCCTAAGAAAAAATAATGGAGCATCCAAGTCTCATTCCATCGACAAATCCCAAAATCCTTATACCTCATCGTACACCCAATCAAAAAATCCTAGAAATCCTAAGTCCATTTGGGTTACTAAAATCCCAACTTGGCAATCCCACAACTCTTGATCATGATCCCATAATTGACAATACACTATCCCCCAAATCCCAAATCCCCTTTTTCACCACATCCCATAAAAAACATAAGCTTCTAAATCCAATATGGTATGTGAAAATGTTGGTTTTGGTTCCCATTGTAGACATAAAAAATTCACCTATGATTAATTTCCTAAGTCCTCCCTTACCATGAAATTTAATTAATTTCAATTAATTAATTAAATTTCCCTTAATTTCTAATCCACCCTTAATCCTAAGGATTAATTAATTTTAAATAATTAAATATTTTCACTTTCTACCATATCCCATAAGTAATAAATTAAAATTAATTTATTATTTATAATTTTTCACTTTCTACCATATCCCATAAATAATAAATTAAAAGTAATTTATTATGTATAATCTTTCACTTTTACCATATCTCGTAAATAATAAATTAAAATTAATCTATTATTTACATTTAAACCTCTTGTTAATAATAAATTAAATTTAACTACTTTAATTTATTATTAACCTAAACCTTACCCTAAAACCTATTCATGGAAATCAAACCCGTAAAATACCTACCTTTACCCTAACCACCTTTTACCGTTCAACTACTTTACTGCTTAACCATTTGAACATACTTCTACCCAAACCTTATAAAATCAATTTCATTTTTTTTATTTACCCCCCCCCCCCCCCCCCCCCCTCCGATAAAATTGACATTGGAGTTATACAAAAATCTTGAGCAACCACATTTAAACGAATTCGGTAACATTTATTTTTATGTGGTTTCTATAGTTTTATCTTAATCCATTTTTGTTGCACTTAATATAGATTTTAGGTTTTTGGAATAATTATGATATTTTATTTTACGGTTTAACTACGTAGTTTTTGAGTCAAACACATGACCCATATTTCATGAGTAGTGGTTCACATGAACCCATCTCTCATGTTAATGAATGGCCCACTTAGCACTCATTGCATCTAGGTGATGCACACAGGGGTGAAGCAACGGGACTTCCCGAGAGGTCACCCATCCCAGTACTACTCTTACTCAAGCGCGCTTAACTATGGAGTTTCCCCCAAGATCTTTTCAATAATTTCAAATCTTTTCAATAAAATTTATATCTGTGCAAACATTGGTGAACCCGACGTGAAACCCCCCTCTTACCATTGGTTTGCAAGTGTTATGGTTTGAAAGATTTCATATTTTTGGTGCATTTCTGGAGATATCCTAGTTTTAAAAATCTTGTATTGGTTTGGAAGCACAAGTTAATCATTGGCAATATTCAATCGGTGGGATGTTTTATATCAAACTTTAATATTTTCTAAAATGGCTTCAAATAATCCTAAGCCAATGTGAGCATTATAATGCTTTGAAAATATATCCATTGATGTTCTTTTATATCGGAGTATTATTGCACTAAAATTTTTCTCACGCCATACAAATATTTAGTGCAATTAGTTCATATTGTGAACATTATAGGTTGGAAAATTCATGAAAATTCTTTTTGGCATATTTTAGAAATTGTCTAATGTTATAAATGATATTCACACTGCAGGTTTATAGTGCTGGAGAAAATTATCTTACATGGTAAAAGATATTCACATTATTTTTCATGTGTGTGGAAAAATGGTCTCATTATGTAAATAATATTCATTTTATTTCTTGTATCTACGAGTATTTTCATATTTAATGTTTGTTGTTACCAGTTTATAAAATGTTATCTACCGAGGTTCAAAATCTTTCAAATGTGATCAAAGCTAAACAAACTGCTAGTGGTTTTATTCAAACAACCAGAGCTTAATTTCCAGTCATAATAATCAAGGATCAAATTGCTTCATATGAACACATTCAAATAACAAAGATATTTACTAGAGTGCCTATCCCTAGCCCTTGGAAGAAATTTTATTCAAACTATCATAACTTTTGCATTTTTCATCAGATTTTCATGTTTTTGAGGTGTTGGAAAGCTACTTCTGAGATTTATACATCCATGCTACCATTTATTGCAAATTCATCTCATATTCTCTAGTATAATCATTTGAAATTCAGTCATTTTAAAGCATCAAATATTTCTCATCTAACATTTAACAATTTTTGTGTGGTTTTTGCAGGATTAATTTGTTTCACTTGTAGCTTTATGCCTGTCAACTATTTTGTAAACTACTAATCAGTGTGTTTTAGGTTTGATTGTCACATCATAAGCAAGGGTTAAAATTAACAAGTGTTTTCCATATTTTATGGTTTCCATTTTTGTCATTGAATGCGTATGCTCTTCTCTTGTGTTACTTAATGATCTTGAGAATCAAAAGTATTCCTTTGACATTTTGTATAACCACCCACCCATTTGGATTTGGAATTAAAATGAACAGCATGTGAGTGTGAGGCAAAGGTGTTGTGTATGCTCTCTCCTTGTGGTTCGTGCGATCTGGGAGATCAAAAACAATGTGCTTCCTTACTTTTTTTACCCTTTAGAGTGGGCCTGCTCTTGAGACACATCTAAAAGGAGAACTCATTTGTGACCCCAAGTGGGATTTTCATCTGGCCCACTATATAAATTGAGGATAAGACGAAAGCCAAGTCTAACTGGTATTAACGCTCACCATATAGTGCTAGCTCAAAAGGAGGCGTACCTTAGTGTATATTAAACTCCTAGTAGGGTTAGTTAGAGCCTTAAGTGGCTTGCTGGATGCTTGTGGGGTGCCAGCTCCCTAGATATTCACTACGAACCTTTGTTTAGTGGCCAAAAACCCTCTACTTGTTGATACAGGAGGAAACTCTGATAGCTGTCCCACATTTTCGTTTCTTATGGCAGAGATAGCAAGGTACCTTAGGATCTGTGCATCCTAGGACCTGGAACTTGGTGTACTTGACAAGTGAGTGCACTGTAAGGGGGAGTGCATGCCCCAAGTTCCTGGAGCTATACACCATAAGTAGGCACGGCTGGGTAAAACCAAGTAGCAACTCAGTAAGTATTCTTCTTTCCTAGCCTAGGATCATGCATGTTTACAAGTGTTTGCAAAACATCAAGATATCATCAAAACAAAACAACCAATCTGATTGTTGTGTGTCTTATATGATTGATGTATGTGCATGCCTGATCATCACCCTTAGACATTCTTTTCATCCATTTAGAATCGGGAACCTATCATCCTTCTATGTCACATCTCAAGTGGAACCTTGCCACTTTGAATCCTAAGGAGATCTTTCAATTGATCCATCCATTTCCCACCTAATTCATTTCCCACCTAGTCTAATCCTTATTCGTCAAAATGGTTGTGACCATCAACAAATCTAGGACAAATCCAAAACCAAAACTCACACTCTGTGGATGCCCTCCTAGATATAATAATGATGAGAATTTGGTAGATCATGATGCATATTTCAATACCCATGAACCATATATTTCCCCAAATCCAAAACCAAAACTCACTCCATGGAGGCCCTCTTCGATATAATAACGATGAGAATTTGGTAGATCATGATGCATATTTTGATACCCATGAACCATATATCTCCCTATATTGGCCTCCACCAACATCACTATCATCGTAAGAATATGAGGAAATACAAGAGCTTCAACATATCTATGATGATCATTATCCAAAAGATCATTCTTATCATCTCAACACAACCCAAGATTTTCCTTCCATGCCATCAACCTCACAAAACAATAATCCTATCCAGGTTTCAACCTCAACGCCCATTAATCCCCAAGTCCTTGAGTTACAACAACAACTCGCTCAATCACTACAAAAAGAGACAAATATTAGATTTCAATTGGTACAACTATCACAATTTTTTTCATAATTTCAACATCCTATCACATCAACACCCCAACTCTATGAGTCATCTCCATCCACCTCTTACGAATCTTTATCACAACCAATCTACCACTCATATCAACCCAACACGTCAATACCCCAAACCTATTAAACAATAACTTTACCTCAAACCTCACAAGTCTAGATCCCTACCCATGCTTCATCTTCACACATACCAAGTCTCCTCACCTTATATCTTCAACAACAAAGCAAAAAAAAAGCCCTCCTTCAACAACAACAAATCTTAGCCCAAAAACCATAAACTTCATTTAACACAACATCCAGCATACCTTTATCCATGCAACGACAACAAATTCCATCTAATTTCAATCCTAATCCATTGGCCCCCCAGCCTTCTCATTCATCAATCCCTTTGTTACCTTCACCACCATCATCCATACAACATCAACAAATTCAACCTAAATTCTATGAGTCACCCCCATCATCATGCCAACCTAGTCCCTCCACATCAACCAATCTCATGAATATTCCTCAATATCCATCTCAAAATCCTCCACAACATGAGCAAACTAGAACTAATCCCTCCTTGCACCAAGATCAATAATTCACAAGTCATCTTAATGATACTCTTGACAAGGGTGATACCACCTCAAGTTTGGATTCATACACCAATCCATCCACTAGTCCTCCTCATCCATCCATCCCTATGGAATCTCTATCATATAATCCTTCCAACCTTCTAAATCCTAATCCATTAAGCTAATCCTGAACACCCTTAAAGTCTAAACCATCAAATCTTCCACCTAAGTCCAATTCTATTAACCATCCATCTAAGGCCAATCCAAGTTTTGATCCTATCACAACCAATCCTATCATTCCCCCACCTCATCCAAATCCCAATCCTATTATATCCAACCCTAATCCCACTCCTATCACACCTAATCCCATTATCCCTCCATTGCATTCTAATCCTACACCTTCCACCCTTATTATCCATCCATTATATTGTGCATCCACTCGTATACTAATGAAGGATGTGATCTATTGGATACTATCAAGGAATCAACCACCATCCTCATGCCATCAAATCCCTATCTAAGAACCTTTAAATGTCATTCCTATTTCTCCAATCCCATCTTCTAGTCCACAAATTATCCAAGAACCTTCAAATGTTCTTGAAGATCCACCTACCATAAGCCCAATTCACTCTCTAAAATCTAAAGCATGATCAGCTTTGCTCCTTACGAAATCAAGATCAAAGGTCTTCCTTTCAACCTATTCATAACCTATATATTTTCTATGATCAATATATTATTTGTGATCAAGATCTTGTCACTCCTTCCACTCATGGTCCCAATACTATCCATGTTCAAGAAACCTCCACCACTCCTGTCCATCATCCCACAACATCAACTTCTCTTGGTGAGACACTTGGTCCCCACAAGCACATAGATAATTAAACAAATACATTGAATCTTCATGAGCATAATGAGCATAAACAAGATCCTATTTCTCCTCCACCATCTCATATTGATCCCATTTCAAATCCACCATCATGTCCTATTAGTCTTACTACCTTCCTAAATGAATGTTCTTAGGAGAGAAGAAACCATTGTCTATCACTACTCCATCCATTAATGAGCTCAAGTCTAGTTCCCAAAGCACACCTAGTCCCATCATCCACCACATACTCCAAAACATGAACTATCAAGGTAAAGGCTAAGGCCATCACCAACAAGGTATTTTGGAGCCTATTCATGTCAAAGTCCCTCCACACTCATATGGCCTTGGATATACACCCCAAGGTAAGCAATATCAAGCTATTGGTAACACATTTTTGCATCCTAAATCCACTTCATCTAAGCCCAACCTAGGTGTACCTCATCACAACCATAAAACATTTGTTGATATTCCTCCTCCGTTATCCTATAAAGCCAAAAAGCATGTGACCATTCATCATCCTCCATCCACTTTACCTCCACTTCTTCCAACTCCTAACATCCCTCCATCTACTTTACCTCCCCTTCTTCCAACTCCTAATATTCCTATCCTCACATCCCCTTACCACTTTAGCTACAAAGCTATTAATCCCTCCCTTCATACGTCCCATTCCCATAAATCCCCTACAATTCGTAATCATGATCAACAAATGCACACATCGATTAAACATGAAGCTATCCTAAACACCCCCATGGGATTCAAAAATAAAAAATTGGATGTCTCCACCCATAAAGAAAAATATCCTAATAATTCTCACGCCACATGGCACCAATCCACAAAATCAAAGCAAAATCAAAATTCAAAAATGCTACCCAAGTCCACATCTCAAAAAGATAATTTCAAAACCAAAATGGTTTGGGTCCCCAAGCAAAAAGTACATAGTTCAAATGGAGCATCCACAATGGTAAAATCCCAAACATCCCACTCCATATCAAAAAATCCTAAAATTCATAAGTCCATTTGGGTTCCTAAAGACCCAAATAGGCAAATCCCTAAGATAACATCTCCATTACTCTCAAATCCCCCTTCCAAGCTTCAAAATCCATTTGGGTGTGTGCAACCATTGGCCTTGGTTCCCTTGCACTCCACAACAATCCCACATACCTCCATCCTCCCATCTCCCATCTGCTATCCTACTTATTTCTTCCATCATAATCCTATGGTCCATGCTTTTGAATAAACCTTCCATCCATCCTTATGCATAAATTCATCCATAATCCGCATCATAACCCACTATTCCCTATCTTTCCATCCTAATTGCCAACATAATTCATTATAAATGATCCATACATAATCCACTATTCATCTGTACTATGCTATCTCCTTACTTTATTTCCCTCTCATGGAATTCTTTACCAACATCTATGACCAAAATGATAATTGACCTGGTCTTTGAGTGACTTCTATCCATCATGGGACATTAACACCTTGATATGAGAACAAAATAATGAGTCTCCATCTATTCCATCCTATCCCCTACCACAATAAAAAAAATCAAAATAGTAAAGAGAAATCATTTCGTCCAGTGGTGAAAACCTGGTAAACAGGTGCCTTGGATAAGTACCATGATGAAAACCTGGCAAACAAGCATAATGCGTAAATGATTATCTATGTGCTTTACACCTGGGGGCATGTTGTCTAATCTATCCCATCACATATATCCTATCTTATCATTTTCCATCCTATCTTATCCATCATATCTATCATACATTCCTCATTGCACTATCCATCTATATTCCCTTCCTCCTTTTGATCTTGATAAGAGTAGGGGCAAAACATTGAAAAATGATTTTAGACACCTCTTGTTATACTCCCAATTCTGTCCATCTATTTCTAAAAATATCCTCCATACATCCATCTACATCCTCAGTCCATTCATCCCTTCCATCCATTATCCCTATCATGCATTCTAATTAGAATCACCTTGTTAAATCCTACGACATAATATCTAGAGTGGGGGCAGGTTATTCCTATGTGACATAGTCCTTGAAGATCACATCCTAGGCTCCCTCCATCCATTTATCATATATCTCCCATACATTATCCATCTAGACACCTACCTTTATCCTATCACCAATCCTTGTATCCATCCATCCAATCCTACATATATCCCATTGCCAATCTTTTTATGCCTACCTTTGTCCTATTACCCATCCTCTTATCTTTTGGTTCCGCATCCATTATTGCTCATCCGCATCCTATCATACTCCTTACCTTTTGGTTTAGTTTTTCCTTGTCATTGGTATACCTATCCAAGAGCTCTCCATGAATAATCCCATGCTAAAAATCTAAAAAAATCAAAACATTTAAAAATTAAAAAAAAACATTTGAAAATACAAAAAAACCAAATATCCAACACAAAATCAATCCACATTCAATCCGATCACATCAATTCTTCAAGTCATTCAACTCAAATCATCACCCAATCGATCCTTCCAGTCAATCATTTCCTCCAAATCATCAAATCAAGTCAATCCAAGAAATAATTCACGTGCAAGTATCCTTCCACACCAATCAAGTAAATCAATCAAGTTAACTTATCCAATTGCATCCATGGTCTTGGTTCCTAGCCTAGTTGTGAACATAATCAATCATCATCATCAATGGGATATATCATTCCCAATCCTAGTGTTCTTCTCGGGACATATCTCTCTCATATCAACAACACAATCCTCGCATTGTTCCCAGGATAAATCATTCCCACATCAACAATGCTATCACTCAATCATCAATCCTCACGTTGTTCTCGAGATAAATCATTCATCATCAAAACAATCCAAATCAATCACATCATTCTAAACAGAAATGATCCAAATGCAAGTATCCTTAATCAATACCAATCGAGTCAATCCATCTTGCCAAATTATCCAATCACATCAATGGTCTTGTTCCTAGTCTTGTTGTGAACTTGATCGATCGATCATCATCATCATTAATGGGATACATCATTCCTAATCCTAGTGTTGTTCTTGGGATATATCATTCCCATATCAACAACACAATCCTCATATTGTTCCTGGGATAAATCATTCCCACATCAACAACTCTATCAATCAATCGTTAATCATTATCATCATCAATCAATCCAATTAATCATTAGTTTTTAGCTTGACATGGGAAATACCTTGTTTGTTTATGAATTATTTGTGGATGCTTGCTTTTTTTTTTGGTGTGTCATCATTTCATCTTGCATTTGAATCACATTCATATCATTCTAGCTAATATTCATATATTGTGTATGTGGGAATAGCTTTTTGCATTATCCTTTGCATCTAAGGTCAAATCATACCTTTTTTGCATTAGGACTTTAATGCTCTAAGTTTACTTCCTCATACATTAGACAAGGTTGTATTACACTGGGGCACAGGGGACATCATCACCTTGGTCCTTATACCTTGGTGCATAACGTCAGGTGCTATATCAACCATCAGGTTGCTCAAAGTTTAATCAGCATAACTCTACTTCCTTCCCTCTGTTTCCTTTTTCAAGAGCCTATCCATCTCCTTCATCCCTGTATATCCTCTTGAGGGGGCATTATCTACCAATGCTTCATTTTTATGAGTGCCATGTGATCCACAGCCTACCCAAAATCTGAATACAAAAACCTATGTTTTAATCTTCTTTGAAACAACATTGCTTCGCAACATCGTCTCAAAGAAGGCCAAAATGTAGACATGAAAAATTGACCTATGATCAATTTCCTAAGTCCTCCCTTACCATGAGATTTAATTAATTTCAATTAATTAACTAAATTTCCCTTAATCCCTAATCCACCCTTAATCCTAAGGTTTAATTAATTTTAATTAATTAAATATTTTCACTTTCTACCATATCCCATAAATAATAAATTAAAAATAATCTATTATTTATAATTTTTCACTTTCTACCATATCCCATAAATAATAAATTAAAATTAATTTATTATTTATAATCTTTCACTTTTACCATATCCTGTAAATAATAAATTGAAATTAATTTATTATTTATTTATAAACCTCTTGTTAATAATAAATTAAATTTAACTACTTTAATTTATTATTAACCTAAATCTTACCCTAAAACCTATTCATGAAAATCAAACCCATAAAATACCTACCTTTACCCGAACCACCTTTTACCGTTCAACTACTTTACCGTTTAACCATCTGAACCTACTTCTACCCAAACCTTATAAAATCAATTTCATTTTTTTCATTTACCCCCCGGCAAAATTGACATTGGAGTTATGCAAAAATATTGAGCAACCACATTTAAACAAATTTGGTAACATTTAATTTTATGTGGTTTCTATAGTTTTATCTTAATCCATTTCTGTTGCACTTAATATAGATTTTAGGGTTTTGGAATAATTTCAAATCTTTTCAATAAAATTTATATCTGTGCAAACACCCATCAATCCCATGACATTCCACCATGCATCTATCCTACCATCATATCCCCACCATCCACTATATCTCTCCCATCCCATCCATATGACCTATGATTTCACATAATCTATTCATCATTCATCCACCTTCCATCTATATATCTTACATCCATCCCATCACCTCCATCTACATCTCATGCAACCATTTACCAACATCCATGTGTGCACGGCTACTCGACATGGTCCACATGTCCCAACAATCCAACATGAGCTATTATCATCTCCTAGAAATAGATGGCTGAGTCCAATCTCTCCATCGAAAATATGCCCATCCCATCCAAATATCAAAAAATCCAAGAAAAAAGAAAATTTTCAAGAAATCAAAAAAGAAAAAAAAAAGAAAAAAGTAGTAAGGAGAAAAATTAATCCAATGGTGAAAACCACTCCTTATAGAACTTTGGTCAAGTACTATGATGATAACCCCATTTTGAAATTTTCTACATCAATAGATTTCAACACTTACAGTGGCAGATTATTCCAATAAAGTTTCAGTCAAAATTCAATGAAGATTCAAGTAGGCAAAAATGATGCATATGAGCCAAAGTGTAAAATCATAATGCATACAATTCAAAGATAGCACAAGCTATGAAATACATGGGTGTGGTTTATTGATGTGCAAAGTTTGTCCAGTGAAATGATGCAAAGCAATCTTCACAAGAGGGTGCGACCAATTAAGAGTCAAAGCTCATCGTATGAAAGAAGAGTAGGTACGGCCTTTGAAGGCTCACACAGGCCTATATCATTAAAATATTGGCCTATTCAACCAGGTGCAGCCATAAAATGATTCACAGAAACTAAGTACACTCCATCACAAAAGGTGCCACCTCTTTCAAAGCACATCATGAAGCTAGAATATGGAACTACCACAAAAGCGTGAGCACTTAGCCATTGTAACGATTCACAAGGTGCAATCTAAGTAATGCGCAAGCATTTCAAAAAAGTGATGCAACCTAGAGCCATGGCATAAACCATATGGAAATAGGCGCAGCTTGAAAGAAGGCATTACCGTCCTCTGAAACATTGGCTCAAGCCATAGAGAAGGATGCACCTTATTTACAAATCAGCCACTATTTAGAACAAAGGTGCAACACTACAAATATATAGCTCTGCCATTGAGAAAGGGCGCATAAGTATCCAAACCAAGGCTAAAGTAGCCCTAATCATCAAAGGTGACCCATACAAATGAAGACTTTGTAAACAGAATGAAAGCTAAGGTAAGGGAATTCAAGATCAAGGCACTCAACCTAAAATAGCATAGGTGTGACATATGAGGAATGGTGAATGAAATTTTTGAGAATCAAAGCTTTAGCCCATAAGATGGTGCAGTCCATGTCATGCCAATAAGATATAATGCACCACCAAAGTAGTGCACAAATTTTGTAAGTTACCAATGCATTAGCATTATAGGTGAAAGTGGGGTATAGAAATCAAATGCAGTCTTACTACTGAGAATAAATCATGGCTCAACCTTAGGAATAAGGCTCATCACTTTGAAATCAGTAGGCACCAAACATCAAAAGCATGGTATTGGTTTTAAAAATAGAGACACATCCATATCATCAAGCCATATTCTAACAATGGTGAGGCTTAAGTCTTAAAGATTGAAGCACAGGTATGAAGGTGCAACCATTAGGGTTTCAAGGATATAGAGACAAATCCTTAGCAAAAGAAATTTAGAGGACACAACAACCATCCGATGAGGAGACAAACCAATGGCTTGGAAAAGCAGAGGGAAAGGAAGTAGCAGAGGCTGCCAAATGGCAATATGGCGGGTATTCACAAGGAGAAGAAACAAATTTGCCCGCAAAGGAGTGCCAGTGCACCACGTGGATGAGGTGGAGCAAAGATAAATGTTTTATTTTGTTTTTCATAAAAACTCATCAAAGGTTCAAAGTGTCATGTGAAGAAAAGGCAAGTTGAGTTAGTATATTTTAATATTGAGTCATTTATGATGGTGGGACCCTCCAAATGTTTTAAAATATAATAAGAATCTTTGAGATATATTATTAAATATGGTGGGTCCCTCCAAGGAATAAAGCATTAGCTTTATTATATTATAAGCCTCTATTTCATATGAATCTTATATGACTGATGACTCTCATTTAACTCTCATGTAAGCAAAAGTAATGAGAAGCCTATTAAGAGAAATAAAGCTATGGGAAACTTCTATGGTAAGACTCTCTTTCATATGAATCTTATATGACTCATGACTCTCATTTAACTCTCACATAACAAAAAGTAATGAGAAGCCTATTAAGAGAAATAAACCTATGGGAAACTTCTATGGTAAGTTACATCAAGCTAAGGAGAATGAACGAGAATATTAGTTTTTCTCACAGGCTAGAGAAGCTACAACCATGGAGGCAAAATAGAAAGGAGTTACCAGATCTAGATTTTGTGGGATTTTCAGTTGCAGATATTTTCTAAGGAAGTTGCAAAATATTTTCAGGGTTCCAGGTTATAAATAGCAGAGATTCAGGATAGAGAAAGGGGATATAGAGACACATAGATGACCAAAAAGTTTAGCAGCAAGATGGAGACATATTTTTTCTTTAGTAGGTGTCTCTCATGAGGGATATAATATTATATTTTGTGCAAGTCATTTGCCTATGTATTTTGTTCTCCTATCAAGCAATGAAGAGAGTGTGGTGTTTTGTGTAGATCTGAATGTGTTTTCTATTCTTGCTTCTTGTTCTCTATTCTTAGCCTTTGATAAATCTATTTTATATGCTCTTGAGTTTTCTAGTAAATCTTATAGGGTTTGACCATTGTGCCTATTGTCAATTAGGATTGCGCCACTAGTCAAGTCAAGCTTGACTATCCTGTTGAAACAAGGAAACCCTCTCAAATGTGGGTGATCTATGTTGAGAGGGAATCTCTAGAGAGAGTTGGTTCTCCTTATGATTTCCTAAACTAATGACTTCTAGGCAAAAAGGGATAGAGAATAAACTGGAATGCAAAACTAACTCTAGGATCTAGTCTAAATGAATATGTTCACTCACAAACAACTCTTCAAACTTCAATTTTTAGGGTGATCTATGTTGAGAGGGAATCTCCAAAGAGAGCTGGTTCTCCTTATGATTTGCTAAACTAATGACTTCTAGGTCAAAAGGGATAGAGAATAAACTAGAATGCAAAACTAACTCTAGGATCTAGTCTAAATGATTATGTTCACTCACAAATAACTCTTCAAACTTAAATTTTCACAACCCCATCTATGATGATTTCTCCCAAAAATAGTTTGTAATAAGGTTTAATTTAAAACACAAATAACAACCAGGGAAAAAAATGCAATTTAATAGTACTGAGACATAACAAAGGACATAAGGTTGTGACAATGAAACATCAGATCAAAACTGTAAACAGACAAGTAGATGGAATAGGAAAATGTGTTATACTAAATTGGAAGGAATACAATGCATAATAAAAATGAACCGAGTCAACTGCCTGCATACAACTCTCCCTATGAACAAGAGAGAAGAAACTGATATCAACCAACTCCCCCTCTCTGAAAAATAATATCAACTATACATCCCTACCAAAGATCTCAAAAAGATTCCTCAAATCAAACTCAGAATCCTCCAAATTTTTTTGAAAAATCACACCAAACTACCTCCAAACTGCCAATAAAAGCTGTAAAAAACACCTGTCAAGTGGGCCCCACCAAAAGATATATTTTACCTAGTTGTATCAACTCAAAAAAAGCTCCATTTTTTTCTCTATCTACCCAATTTCGCTGAAGGAAAACAAATACGGAAAAGCAAGATATGGTTTGCTTTATCTATTTTAACTGTGGATAATGATAAATTATTAAAGCAATTTATAGATATTATTGCTTTAATATCTACCTTAAAATATCTTTGGCAGATTTGCCTAATTTTATCTTTTTGACTTCCCTTACAAGAAATATACAAGGCTTTTGATTTGCTTTATTTTACCAAGTACATTGCAATTATAATACTTGATTTTTCATAAAAAATCATAAAAATAGATAAGGCATCTATATATATTTGTAAAATAAAGCCTTAAAGGGTTTTCCTCATCTATCTCTGAAAAAATAATATATAAGGACATTCTATAAAAGGTTTCCCAAAAAAAGTAGAAGCTACATAGGCTTATTCCTTTGTGATTTGCAGAAGACTTCTAAGGGCATATGACCTGTTGGCTATCTTCACATGACTTGCATAATGCTTTATATCATCAAGTGTGAATGTTGTATGCACTAAGGCATAGGATCTACAAAATGCATTAAGATGTTTGCAATATCACAAGGCATTAAAAAGATAATATGCCCCTAAGGCATAAATCCTTCACAAAATGTTACTAGGGCCAAATAAATACCTAGGCAAGTGTTTCTATGGCTACATACCCACGATGGAATTAAGAGAGGCTTCAAAATAAACAAAAATGTGACAAAATCCCCACTTAACACTTAGGTCAAAGTGAGTGCTCAAACAAGACTTTGAACCCTAAACCCATTTGCCATTTTGCATTTTCAACTTTTGTTGAGAGGAGGCTCTGTGGTAGTACCTAGCTAGGGTTTCAAGCATGAAACCTTTGATTTTCTCACTATATTTCTGTGATTTTCATGGATTTCTAACAGAAAACAAAAGGTAACACTCCTCCATATACATTTGATCCATTTTTTTATTCTCTGAGGTAAAAATTGGCCTTTCAAGCTGTGACTGTGTTTATCTGATGCATCTTATTTACTCTATGTTGTTCCTTCCTGCGGTGAGCCGCCATGAATGGTGTCTCAGTAACACTCTGTATCTGCATGAAATAATACAAAGAAGCTTTTCTTGTGCATTTTGGTATATGCATTTTATGGTTCTATTGATGGAAGACTTTCCGCATAGATGTATAGGCTGCGACCATATATTACTATGTATATTGCAAAAAAACCCTTTATTTTGTCACACATCTTGTGACTTTACCAGTAGAACTAATTCAAAACTCCTTATTCCACTTGATATCTTCTATGATCTTCTATTTTTCTCTGAGCATTCTCTCTAAAAGGGATAAACAAGGGATTGCCTTTATGTGGTTTACTGAGCTTACAAAATACTCATTTTATGTGTTTTCCTTATTCATTAGGTCGTGACCTCTCTGCTACATAGCCTATCAATCTCAAAACCCTTACTTTGCTACACATTTTAATTACTCCAACAGATCCCTAGACAGATTCAAACACATCAATGAAAAATGAGATCTTCCCCCTTGGTAGCGACTGTATCTCTAAGTTGTGACCCCATATATTACTCTCTCTATATTGCTCATCTGAGGCTTTATTTCTGCATTGAGGCTATGACTATGGTAATGTTTTGATGTATTTGCATTCATTTCCATCATGTGAGATTATAACATAAATGCAAAAGACCTCCATTTCTGGGTCGTGAGCTCTACGATCTTTGAGATATAAAAAGCCTTTATTTTGTTTGTAACACTTCTACACATCAGATGTTATATGGGAGCCACAATTGAATACTTTTTGATGGATGGCTTCTTCAGGCCATGACAGTATGCTACTATGCATTTTTCATTACTATAGAGACATAGTTTCCCATAACTTGGGCATGTTATCCTGTATTTTCTGAACACAAAAATCTTCTAATGTATATCTGACTTGGTGTTTTAAGGGTAATCTATCTAATCTATCCTCTGCATCCTTCTGTAGATGTGCACAAACATTTAGTTCCCATCCTATATATAGTTGTCCCTTGATTTTTGAGAAAATCTCCTTGATTGATGTGGGTACCTGCAAATAACAACTGCACTAATCTAATCTCTGCATCCATTGTATCAGCATGATCAACCTTAAATTAGGACATAGCATATATTATCAATGTTATTAAGTACCTCCACTAATGCAAACTCTGTTATTTCTAAATTGGAATATGCATGCTATGACTATCACATAGCTGTTCTGTGGTTGTCTTTGATATGCATCTGTGATACATAGGTGACTACATGATGAAGGGGGTAAATCCCAAAACACACAACAATAGAAATGGAACACAGAAAATAGTATATTTCTTTATTGATTTGGATAACTCATTACATTATAGAAACTCAATTACAATCATAGGAATCAATCCTCCACAGGCTGCAACACACTACAACTACACACCACCAGGCTCTAGAATCTGTTGCCTTCTGCAACCCCAAATCAACTAGAGTTTCTATTTTCCCACCTATTCTTGACTCTAAACTTTCCCCCTTAACACTACTACTACCTAGGGTTCCCAAAATAGTCATAAATAACACTTTTTGGCGGCCTCCAACTAAATTTTGAAATTTGCAACTCCCTAAAAAAGTAGGTCAACTTCAGGGAAGCATAACTTTTGATCCGAGTGTCTTATTGATGAATAATTTTAAGCACCAAAAAACTCATGTTGTGAACTATCACATTGGAAATCGGTAAATAGATTTCTATCAACTTTTCAAGACATTATGGGATGTTTTAGTGCCTCATATCTCGTTTCAAAAATTTTCAGGGGCTTTTCAGAAAACAAAAACTTTAATATCTTTCATCTCACAAATGATCTTTGCCTGATTCCTTCGCCAAAGGTCTTATATTTCCATTATGAAGATTTTTGTAACTTTTCACCTCAATCCGTGCCCAAATGCAAACTTTTCTAAAATGGCAGGTAAACTTTCCAAAACTGGCAGTTTGCTATTTTTAGTAGTTTTGGAAAAACTGAAAGTCCTACATCATTATTCTAGATATTAGGGAACCAGATACACTAATTATGGAAAAAAATGAAAACAACTACAATGATTTTGAATTAACTTCTTTTTGGGTGATGCAAGATTTCCCTTACACCACTGGATGCTCCTGCATCAGACACCAAGGGTAATTTGAGAAGTGACCATGTCACGTCTCAGATGTTTGTGTGAGGAAAACCTAAATGGTCAATGTCTACCTTAGACAACCAAGAAGAATCTTCAATAGGCCTTCCTTTCTATTTCACCATATATGCTTCATATTGCCTGTTCTGAGTACTTCTTCCCACATGGCTATCCAAGATTTCTTCTATCTCCTCCATTCAAGTAGATGCCGCAATACTCCACTGTCCTTTTGGTCCATCCTCTATTCCACCTTCATGATATTCTAATAAATCAGCAATGTTGAAAACAGGGGAAATGTTGATCCCACTCAGCAGCTCCACCTCATATGCATTTCCTCAATCATGTTTCTTCAAAATTTTGCATGGTCCAAATTTCTTCATTTTTAGCTTATTGTATGTTCCGATTGGGAACCTTTGTTTTCTGAAGTGAACCATGACTTCATTGCCTACCTGGAATTCCTTATATCTCCTCTTCTGATCCACCTTAGCCTTGTACTAAATATTCATCTTATTAATGTGCTTTTTCACCTCTTCATGCAAACTCTTCATGTGTTATGCAAAGTCTTCAGCCTCAGCACTTGTCTTTTCTCCTTTGTCTAGCTTCCTTAACTCTGAAGCATTTCTTGGACTATTGCCATATACAATCTGGAATGGTGATTTACCAGTACTCCTATTGACATAATTGTTGTAAGTAAATTCTACCTATGGTAAAATCAAATCCCATCCCTTGGGCTTATCTCCTACTAAGCATCATAGCAGGTTACCTAAACTCATATTCACCGCTTTCGTATGTCCATCAGTCTGTGGATGGTGTACAGAACTGAACTTTAAATTTGTTTTCAACTTCTTCCACAATGTCCTCTAGAAATAACCAACAAACTTGGTATCCCAATCTAAAACTATGCTCTTTGGTAGACCATATAATCTCACCACCTCCCTGAAAAATAACTCTACAATATGAACAACATCATTAGTCTTCTTACAAGGAATAAAATGTGTCATCTTCAAGAATCTATCCACCACCACAAAAATAGAATAATGTCCTCTCTGTGTCCTTGTTAAACCAAGAACAAAAATCCATACTAATATCATCCCATAGCTTCTCTGGTATATAGGTAGTGGTTGATATAGACCTGTATTCTGACTTGCTCCTTTCGCCATCTAACATACTCTACAACTCTACACAAATTTGCTCACATCCTGCTGCAACTATGGCCAGTAATAATTTTCACCAACAATAGCAATGGTCTTATCTCAACCAAAGTGTCCAGCCAATCCTCCACTATGCTTCTCCTTAATCAAGTTCTCTCTCATGGAACTCCTCGGAATGCACAACTGGCTTCCTTTAAACAACATGCCATCTTGGATTATGAAATCCAACCATTTTGTCTTGTCCAAAGTAATAGGTTCCAAACAAGCTTTCCAAGCCTTTGCAAAATCTATATTTTTATGATACAAACTTTTGAGCTCATTGAACCCAACAACCTTTATCTTCATTTCTGTCAAGAAATTTTGCCTTTTACTCAAGACATCTCCAACTTTGTTGGACTTCTCACTCTTGTTCTTCAAAACAAAGTATAACTCTGCAAAAAATTAACCAATTTAAGTGCCTATGGTTCAACTTTCCTTGACTATTAAGGTATTGCAAATCTTGATGATCAGTATATAAAAAAAACTCCTTTGGTAACAAATAATGTATCGATTTCTTCAAAGCCTAAACTATTGCATAAAACTCCTTATCATAAATAGAATACCTTTTCTTGGCATCATTAAGCTTCTCGCTAAAATAGCCAATGGGCTTACCTTCTCGGCTCAAAACAACTCCTATAGTACTGCCACTAGCATCACAATCTACCTGAAATACCTTATTGAAATCTAGAACTGCCAAAATAGGTTGCACTATGACTTTCTGCTTGAATATATCAAATCTTTTATCTACTCCTTTAGTCCATCTAAACTCTTTTCTATCCCCTGTCATTGTCTCTGTTATGGGTGCACAAATGCTACTAAAATTTATAATAAACTTTATGTAAATACTTGCCAAACCATTAAAAGATCATACCTCTATGGTACTCCTTGGCATAGGCCATTCAAGGATAGATCTCACCTTCTCTAGGTCTATCTTAAGACCTTCCTCTGAGACAACAAATCCCAAGTATACCAACTCTTTCTTTGCAAAACTACATTTCTTCAGATTAATCAACAACTTCTCCTCCCTTAGCTTCTCTAGAACTCTTCTGATATGCATCAAATGTTCATCCCAAGTCTTACTAAAAATTAAAATATCATCCAAATAAACAATAACAAAACTTCCCAAAAATTCTTTCAGTACCTCATTCATGAGCCACATGAATGTGCTCGGTGTGTTGGTTAGTCCAAATGGCATGACTAACCAATCATACAAACCCTCCTTTGTCTTGAAGGCTATCTTCCATTCATCTCCTTCTCTGATTCGAATATGGTGATACCCACTCTTTAGGTCAATCTTTGTGAAGTAATTGGCTCCACTCAAACAATCCATTATGTCATCCATTCTTGGCAATGGAAACATGTACTTGATCATGATCTTATTTATGGCTCAAGAATCTGTACACATTCTGTACTCTACATCTTTCTTTAGTGCTAGTACTGCAAGTACCCCACATGGACTCAGGCTCTCCCTTATCAGTTCCTTCCTTAACAACTCATGGACTTCTCTGTTCAACTCTTCATTCTCTACTGGAGTCATTCTGTGGGTTGCCTTATTTGGTAAACTAGCTCCTGGTATCAAATCCATTTGATGACTTATCTTCCTCATTGGTGGTAAACCTTCTAGTACATTATTAGAGATAATGTCCTAAAATTCTTCCAACATATTTGAAACTTCTACTGGTACATCTTCACATTTCTTCTGACTAATCTTAGGAATCAATGCAAAGCAATGACGCTCATGCTTCATACCCTCCAAAAATTTCCTACCATCTACCAAAAAAATTTTGGCAGTACTAGATACCTTTTCTTCCACCTCCTTTAAGGGCTTCAACTTGTGACGAATTCCATCCTTTGTTAGGGAATATGTGTTTGCATGGCCATCATGGACAGCGCTCCTATCATACTGCCACGACCTCCCCAACAACATATGTCATGCATCCATTGGTATGATATCACACAACACTTCATCGTGGTAGTCCCCAATCTTGAACTTCACTAAACACTGCTCATTGACCGAAGCTCTATGGTCCTTCTACAATAATGCAATTTGGTATGGATGTAGATGCTTTCTTCTTGTCAACCATCTCCTTTGAAACAAGATTAACAGTGCTTCCACTGTCAATAATAATATCACAACACTTACCTTCACATTTACAGCTTGTGTGGAAAAAACTCTTCCTCTGATTGGGTTCTTTCTCTTCATTCAACAAAGTTCTTCTGACAACTAGGGTTTCTCCCCTTTCTGCATCTTTAGAATGCTCAAATTGTGCATCATCATCAACATGTAGAACTCATGCATTACCTTTAGGTCTTCTATTTGTCCTTCCTTGATGTTGTGGGCACTCATATGCTCGATGTCCTTCTTATCCACATTGAAAATAGGTTCCTTTGAAACTTCCTCTTCCAAGTCCTTGCCCAGGTCAGCCTCTTCCTCTTCCTCTTTTCTCACCATTGTTCTAGTCACGATGGTAGTAGACATTGTCTCCTCTTTGATTCTGACTAGTGCCAGATTCTTCACTTTTATTTTGACCTTCATTACGGCCTCCACAGGGTCTTCCACCAATCCTTCCGCCTTAGCCTCTTCCCCTTTGCTTGTTGTCGAATCTTTTATTCAGCTTCTCTTCCACCTTTAGGGAAAATTGGTATGCATCTTCTATGGTGGTCATTCTGACCAGGCTTAGCTCCTCTTGAATACTTGGCCTTAACCCATTAATGTAATGGGTTACCTTCTCCTTGTTGGGCTTTGCATGGCCTATCCTAATAGTAATCTTATAAAACTCTTCTATATACTCCTTGACAGACTTGTTACCTTGCTTCAATCCTTGCAGCTTCTTCATCAACTCCATCTCATAGTCCACATGAATGAACTGCTTCTTCAGTTTCTCCACCATCTGGTCCCATTGGGTAATCTCTCCTTTTATTATCCCATTCATCTCTAACTGGACCTCCTTCCACCAAATATTGGCATGTCCCTTCAACTTTGTTTTGCAAACTTGACTCGATCCGGGTCCTTCACATCTTCATACTCGAAATACTCCTCCATGTCATTGATGCAATCAATAAGCTGTTCTGGATTCAAATCTCCAGAATATGTAGAAACTTTGATCTTGGATCTCTTTTTTATCTTTGAAATGGCCCTCAACAACCTAACTTCTACAGGATCTCCTGCAGCTTCTTGTTCTTCCTCAAATAGCTCTTCTTCAACTTCATCTTTGCTTTCTTCTCTTGTTCTTGGCTCAAACCCTCTTCATAGCTCTTCTTGCAATGCATCGATTTGCCTTTACAGGGATCTAAAACCCTCTTCCAACAAAGCATTCCTCCCAATATGATTTATTCATGGGGGCATCTTGATCTCCACAGCAAACCCACAACCTCAGGTCCTGGTGCAAACTACCTCACAGTCAGTGATCTATCTACACACTCATGAACCCTTGCTCTAATACCACTTGATGAAGGGGGTAAATCCCAAAACACACAACAACAAAAATGGAACAAAGAAAATAAAATATTTTTTTATTGATTTGGACAACTCATTACATTACATAAGCTTAATTACAATAAGAGGAATCAATCCTCCACAGGCTGCAACACACTACAACTACACAGCACCAGGCTCTGGAATCTTCTGCCTTCTACAACCACAAATTAGCTAGGGTTTCTGTTTTTCCACCTATTCCTTACTCTACACTTTCCTCCTTAACACTACTACTGCTTAGTGTTCCCAAAATAGTCATAGATAGCACTTTTTGGTGACCTCTAGCTAAATTTTGAAATTTGCAACTCCCTCCAAAAGTAGGTCAACTTCCGGGAAGCATAACTTTTGATCCGGGTGTCCGATTGATGAACCATTTTAAGTACCAAAAAGCTTGCGATGTAAACTATCATGTTGGAAATCTATAAATAGATTTCTGTCAAGTTTTCAGGATGTTATGGGATGTTTTAGTGCCTCATATCTCATTTCAAAAAATTTCATGGGCTTTTCAGAAAATAAAAACTTTAATATCTTTCAACTCACAAATGATCTTTGTCTAATTCCTTTACCAAAGGTCTTATATTTCTATTGTGAAGCTTTTTGTAAATTTTCACCTCAATGCATGGCCAAATGCAAGCTTTACTAAAATGGTAGGTAAACTTTCCAAAACTAGTCGTTTGTTATTTTTAGCCGTTTAGGAAAAATTGAAAGTCCTACATCATTATTCTAGATATTATGGAACCAGAAAAACTAATTATAGAAAGAAATGAAAACAACTACAATGATTTTGAATTAACTTATTTTTGGGTGATCCAAGATTGCCCTTACACCCCTGGATGCTCCTACATCACTACACAATGTCTTCTTGAAGAGAACACAAACTGGAATGACAAGATTGCTTACTATTTATGACTCTTTGGCTATTATGCATTGATCTCTGTAACATTATAAGCACTCCTACCTCTCTATTTCTGATTGTATTGCAACTTTTGAACACCTGGAGTGGCATGAGTTGCCACCATATCCTCAACTGTCCCTTTATACTTGTCAGACATGATACCTTCACTTCTCTTGTATATGTTCAACAAACTCAAATTCATTTATTTCTCTAGCTCCACTTGTGCTCTCAGCTGACTGTGTCAAGTGCATGCACCACACATTGCTTCTTCCTTCATAGTGACATGGTATTTTTAAGTCTGTAACACAACATACACATTTGGCAATGTCATCTAGTGCATACACAAGATTGTAACTTTCCTATAGCATGATAAATGAGATACACAATGACTCTATCAGTTGACTATTCCTCTTTGACAAAGATGTTCATTTCCTTTGATTGCAATGTACATTCCAAGTTGTCCCGTATGATACATTTGTGGTACTTATTATGAAGAGTGGTAGCAAAAAATGTTTACTTACTCCTTTCCTATCACTCTTGAGACAGGAACCAAAATCCTCCCTCTTATAATAGCAAACATGATGTGAGTTGTGCTCCATCTTTAAACATGTTGTTCCTAATTACTTTGAGACTCCATCAATTTGTAATGCAATCATGAGTTATAACCTTTTCTTTTCATTCTAACCCTCTGAGATTAAAGAGGAAATAGCACGTTGGGCTCAACCCTTATGGGAGCCTCATTTACACCACATGCCGATATGTCTCTAAAATAGCAACATGACTTATCCTATACCTACACATGAAACAAACAAATTAGAATAAAAGAATTGATACTCGATGATGTTTCATTTTTCTCTCTCTCCTGAATAAGAATGTTGTACGTTTTCTGATCTTGCATATCCTAAATAGTCTATTATGCAGTCTGTCTCAACTGATGTAGTGTATGAATAAAACCATATCATGAGCTCTAACCCTTCTCTCTCTCCTCCAATGCAGGTTTAGGTGTACTCAGAGCTTTAGCAAGACAGAGATAGTTAATAAAGATCAATCTAGCTCCAGACTAGTTAGGCAATGATTGATATGATTTTATTTATATGCCTTGTTAGTTTATCTTTTCACAGTTGCATAGTTTATTGTTTTTGATATCTTGGTTCAGCTACTACCATGGCTTGTGTGGGACAATTAATTGCTCTCTCTCATTCTATATTCAATGCAATGTGATTCCATTTTATGTATTTCATCTGATGACATGAATAAAACACTATAAACATTATAAGACCTCTTTCAATCAATGATAAGCACTGACATAAGCAATGAATATTAACTTATTTCTAGTTTCTTCTGCATAACAACAACTGATAAAACTGAACCAATCTGTTATGATAACTATACAATTGATACAACCAAAATGGTATGAATTTTCACTTCTAAAATAATGAACTGTAATACATCAGCTCTGCCAATTTGAGTTGGGAGTGAAAATTAGTAACATTTCTGGTGACCTTTGTGATATGCTTGCCTGCTAAGCATTAGATCAATTGCCTTGAACATCCATTGGACATAGAGTCATACTTTTTCCTTCTCAAACTCAGAAAACATTGCAAATCAGCTCTCCAACCAGTTCAAACAGCAACAGAAAACTGAAATAAAACTAAACTTAAAGCAATCTAACAGGCTCTGACGGCCAAAATAAACATGTAGTAGTACTTAGGGAAATAAACTAACTAAAATAAATTTGCATAAAGCACTTATTAACTGCAACCTAACTAACCTACTCTAACTAGCTATGAAAGCTGATCAAACAAAACCATTTACTGGTTTGATAAAATAACTCCCCCTCCTCCACAATCTGTAATATTTCATCATCTTGTGACTAGACCCAAAGAGGTGAAATAAGAACAAATAGGTAGCAGGCAGCTATAACACTTGTCCAAACAGGAACATGAAAGTACTTACCCATTTCACCTATTTGGTAAACTAATCAAAAGAACAAGGAAACTGATAAGGCTCAACTTGATACCCTTCTTGCCGATGTTGGTGAATATCATTATGAGGTTGTCCCCTCTTATCAACTTCCAATCCAACTAGATATCTGATAAGACACCTCCTAGAAGGTGTTGGATTAGAAAGAAAGGATTTTGCATGTTTAGGGGTAGTAGTATGATGCTCATTCTAAATGATAGCCTACCATATAACTTCCTCCTCTTCAGTCAATGGGCCACCCTCCTCTGCCAGGGCTGTTAATAGCTCTTCAAAATCAGGCTCAAAATACATATCATCACTCAAAGAAGAACACTGTGAATCAGGAGTCCTTTTCCCTATGAATGAAATCAAATAGTCAGACAATGAACTAACTGTTGTGATGTTCACAACACGCCCCATTATGCTCCTTAGCAAAATGGGGACCCCTGCTGATGTCTTGCTTTTTGCTTCTGCTTGTGTTTTTTCTGCTTCCTGGCGATCTGGTAAAAATGAAGGTCAGGTGCATCATCATCATGATATATGATGAGGTAGGTCATCATCATGAGGTCTATTTGTCAAAGTTCATATTTTGTTTCTGTGACCTCATATTTTAAAAGAGCTTGAAATTCCATGCAGGTTTGCCTTTTACTTCACTTGAAAATTCGTCCATATGTGGAAGTTATGCACGGTCAAAGTCTTGGTCAAACCTGATATTCGCAGAAGGATCATTATATTTTTATATCCTAAGTCATGTTGACAGGATCATCATGATCTTGGTCTATCACCCGCTAAAAATCATGCAGTCGCAATATCCGGACGTCAATTTTAGGTGGTAGTTCCCTTTACCCGTCAAATGGCCTCAGGCGCATCATCAGCATCATGATTTTCTTAGGAGCGTCATATGTTATAAACTCGGTTTTGGTTGCATGATGATCATCATCATCATCATATTTAAACGCCCCCCCCCCCCCCCCCCCGATAATATCCTGAGGTTCGAATATCATGATGACATCGGCTTTTAGTCAAGGTAAGTTACCCCGTCGAGCGGTCTCTGTATCGCGAACATCATCATGATATCTTTGCATCGCCTAATCTTAAAATATCATGCTGATAGTATAAGATCACCCTGACTTAGCAAATTCATTATCGGCATATTTGCATGCGCACGTTCAAAACCTATCGCAAGATCATCATCATGATATTTGCTGAACTTCGAATTATGATGATGACGACTTCATATCATCCTGGTCTTTCAAGAGGGTCATTCGCTGAAATTCGCTAAGTGATGGAAGCATCATCATCATAATTCGATTAAGAGGATCATCATCTTCATATCCTCCTGATCTCCGGTTAGCGAATATCATGATGATCACCCTATCTATTCAGAGGGGGTCGATATTGCATTTCTCAACAGTATGATCATATTTCACAATATCACCCTAGCGTAAATATCATGATGACCTCAACTCATCCTTGTGCTCCGAAGACAAATTATGATGATGACATCATCATGATAAATTGATGAGGGTCATCATCATCATATGTTTTATCCTGTCCTGTAGTCAAGATCATCATGATCTTGTTTGTCCACCTGATATTTCGCAAAGTCCTCCTGCCGATGAAATACAACCTTTTGCACATATCCTGATGATCGTCATCATCACATTTTCCCTTCGGCAGGATTTTTTCCCAAACATGATCCGGCTGGTGAAATATCATGATGACGTCTTGTTTTAAGTTTAACAAAGGCCCCGGATATCATGATGACGTCATCCCGATCTGATAAACGAAGAAGTAAATATCCTGATGATCATCATCATCATCATTTTTTCCCTTCAACAGGATATTTTCCGAAGCACGATCTGGTTCCCAAATATGATGATGACGTCTTACTCCAAGTTTGACAAAAGCAAATATGATGATGATCTTCATCATGCTGATTTTTCTCGAGAGGGTTACCTTGGCCGCGAAGGGGTCATATTCACTTCATCATCCTGATCATGCTCCTTAGGTGACCCGATATCACAAATATCCCCTTGATCTTAACCGAACATGATGATGACGTCATCCTTAGCATTTCAATGAAGCCCGAATATCATGATGACGTCACCATCATCTTCCTTTCCTCGGCAGCATGATTATATTCATATCCTCCTTTTCTTCTTCAACATGATGATGATGATGATGTTGTTCTTTTCTCCAATATATAGAAGCAGAATATCATGATGATGAAGTGTATCGACCAGCATGTTTTTTTTGACGCACCGACAGGGATGATCATGCCGATGGGTGGGAAATGAGGCGGTGGACATTTTAAAGTGTTTTTTTTTGGTGCCTCTGGCATTTTTTCAGTCAGCGATAGTTGACCTGATCAATTTTGAGCAGTCTGAGCGCATTTTGGACGCGTTTTGAGAGGATTCTGGATCCAATTTTCTCAATCTTGCGCTGTCACCTGGATTTGAACGCTTATTTTAATTTCATGCTGTTTTTATGATAAATGTGAAACTTATTGCTTGTCTTGTCTTGCAGGCTTGCAGTTGAGGAAGCAGCTGGAAAGTCAGCGCAGTGACCTCATGGAGGCAGAAGATCTAATCTCAGGAGCAAGAAGATAGGGATGAAATGCAAAAAGTCAAAGCCATTCAAGTGAAGAGGAAGGTCGCAGCTGAGAGTATTATCACAACCGACAAACAGAAGTTATTACCCAGCTGCTGGAACTTCTTAGAAGGGGCAATATTTCGCCCAGATTTGACCACTACTCAGAGATATTTTTGAGAGCTGGTTCACCTGCATTTATTGCTATAACCAGGGGTTTGAACTAGGGGTTCAGTTAGGTTTTTGCTATAGTGAGGACAATCAGAATGTCTTTATATTGTGCCTCTCTACACTGTAATACTTTACAACAGGGATTTTTAGGGCCTACAACAGAGATTCTAGGAAAACACAGCAAGATAGCTTAGCATAGTTTAGAAGTAGAAGAAGGAGATCGCCTGTTTGTCTGCAGTAAGGTGCGCATGGAATGTCTGGCTGCCTTACTGTATCTGTAAAGCTTTGTAAGTTCTCTGTAGTATGATCAATGAAACTAAGAGTCATTCCTACATTGTAAATCATGTATGACTATTCGTTTCTAATGCAATAGAATCTGGAGTTCTGCATCTATCTTCTGAGTGTTCTCCTGCTCTTCTTTGTGTTTTGAAATATCTTCTTTGAGAGCTTGCAATTTTAAATGTATGTTTGTGAAAATGCTCAGAACTTACATTTAGGGTTTTTACTGTGGATTTGATCAAACTACTGTGGTATTTACATAGTGCATAACAGAAACACGTAGATCCTTCTGTAGATTAAGTGAGGTATAGAGTAGATCTTTCTAACTTTTCCCAACCCATCTAAAATATTTAGCTGAAAACGTAGAAATCCAAAGGAAATTGTCTCAAATTTGAAGAAGCATGCATAACAGAGCTATAAGTAGACAGTTTTCATAAACAGATAAAGAAGAAAGCTGCAAAAAAAAATCCAAGAAAACCCTCTGAAACTTGCAGCCCGGTATCACTTGTATGCAAATGAACAGAATACTTGTTGAAATCTATGACCTCTTTGCATATTCTTAGTCCAGTAAACCACAAAACAAACCTAAACTACGTAAGGCCCCTTGAACATTACAGCTTCACATTGACCAACTGAACTTGACCAACCGAACCATTGTAGACTTGGGATTAGTTGAATCACCAAATGATTCCTTCTTGTCTTTCAAGTATAGTTTCAGTTCATTTTATGTGAATTTTAACTTATTGTTATGATTGCATCAAAACAGTCATCAACACTAACCTCCTACAATATAGCATCAACGGCACAATATCAACTTCAAGTTTTTTTGTGCAACAATAAGACAACCCCTCAAAATATTCTAGATCAAAGTGCTCCAGTGATTTACTTAGAAATGTTGTGACCTCTTCCTCTCAACCTTGTTGTCCCAAGTGACTTTCCTCCAAAGAGTTTGCTAAATGTGAGTAGAAAAGATCAATTTCAGCTTGGAAAAGATCTTCCTCTAGCTTCTGATTCTCCAAAATAGGGTTGTTTTCACTAGACCATCCTTGAACCAACAAGTTACTATCAGATTGCTTGGCTTCACTCAGTAACTCACCGCTATCTCTCTATTGTTGTGAAATCGATGTCCTTGATATGACTGTGGATTCTTCATCTGGTTGAACAAACTTAGGTAACTGATTGAATAAAGAAACTGACTCCTCCACTTCATGCTGAATTTTCTATCTCCTACCCTCATGTAGCTTTTGAACAGTGTTAGAAATTTTTTAAAATGAAACAAAATCTAGAGGGTTTGGTACCGGCTCTGGAATAGCAACCTCTTCAGGTGTATAATGCTTATAATCAATTGTAAAAACAACACTAATGGTAGCAAACTCCTGCTTCTCTTTTGACTTATCTGGTTTGTCATCTTTCACAAAACAAGGAGGGTCATTACTAAAAACACTAAATAATTCATCAGAAGGAGTCCTTTCTTACTTAATTCTTTTCTGCTCTGATCTATATTGTTTCATAACCACATGTAATAAATTTACATTCCTAACTTCCTTCATGGTGAGTGAGTCATTTTGATAGGCAGTAGGTCCATCTTTATACAGGTGAATTGTGAAAAGACAATCGGATTCATCTGGTTGGGAAACATGAGGAGCTTTTTGATGTGATTGAAATAGAGGATTCATAGACTAATCTTGGATGCAAACAGGCTCTTGTGTAAAATTAGATCTTGGGATTTTGATTTTCCGCGGAGTCTGTTTGCATTCAAAACCATTCTTTTGCTGGAGGGAAAAGGATTCTTCATGTGGCTGATTTTGAAGCATAATATATTCAGGCTATACCAACCTAGGTTGTTGCATGGGTACATGATTCCTAAAACTAGGAATCTTGACTTTGGTAGGGATAACAGGTTCACTTTGATTAAAGTTTGCAAAATTATACCCACATATCTTATCATGAAAAGGCCAATTTTGACTAATAGGGGGAACTTGAATTCGCTGTCCATGCGTTTGATGAAGCAAAAACCTCATTTATTGTTCTTTACGTACTATTTCTTGTTCAAAATGTGCTCCTTATGCCTCCAACTCTTGCTCATGAAGATATGCTTGATAAGCTAATTCATCCTATTGCCGATTGTACTCAGTCTGCCTATTGATCTCGTCTATTGTCCAAATCATTTCTGCCAAGGTATCATTAATAGTGTCTCTAACCTCCCTGACTACAGATTGTGTTAGCTGATCGAAAGGTTGAGCAACAGTGGGTGGGTGGAAAACATGCTATGCATGCTGGTATACTGTAGCTACATGGCTGCTTTCATATAGCTGTTAAGATGTCAGATTGGTAACACCATCATGTTATTGTGGATGATATGAACTGATCATCTTGAAACTAGAAGAATAAAATATAGAGTCACCAAGTATGCTAGTTGCTTGCCTCCAAAGGCTGGATTCACTGATACACACACCAAATATCAGTGATAAATAAACATGTGATTGGACTAAGATAGTCCAATCTATCGCATCAGGCATTGCAAAAACTATTGTCAATTAGGATTGCGCCACTAGTCAAGTCAAGCTTGACTGTCCTGTTGAAACATGGAAACCCTTTGAGATGTGGGTGATCTATGTCGAGAGGGAATTTCCAGAGAGAGATGGTTCTCCTTATGATTTCCTAAACTAATGACTTGCAAGGAAAAAGGGATAGAGAATAAAATGCAATGCAAAACTAACTCTAGGATCTAGTCTAAATGAATATGTTCACTCACAAACAGCTCTTCAAGCATAAATTTTCACAACCCCACCTATGATGACTTATCCCAAAAATAGTTTCTAATAAGGATTAGTTTAAAACTCAAATCACAACCAAGGAAAAACATGCAATTTAACAGCACTGAGACATAACAAAGGACATAAGGTTGCCACAATGAGAATGTTATCACCTAGATTTGCACACTTTGTTGCGGTTGTGAAACTTCAGCAATCTAGAGTAACATGGGAATGATATCGAAGTGTGGGACCTTGTGAGGAAAATACAAGGTGAAATATTTGGTTCTGGGTAGAGGCAAAATAGGTCAATAGAGACATCAGATCAAAATTATAAATAGACAAGTAGATGGAATAGGAAAATCTAGATTATACTAAACTAGAAGGAATACAATGCATAATAAAAATGAACTGAGTCAACTGCCGGCATACAACTATGCCTGTGAAGAAGAGAGAAGAAACTAATATCAACTAACTCCCCCTCTCTGAAAAAAAATATCAACTATATAGCCCTACCAAGGATCTCAAAAAGCTTCCTCAAATCAAACTCGGAATCCTAATTTTTTTTTTTTGAAAAAGCTCACCAAACTACCTTCAAACAGCTAATAAAAGCTGCCAAAAACACCTGTCAAGTGGCCCCCACCAGAAGATATGTTTTACATGGTTGTATCTGCTCAGAAAAAGCTCCATTTTTGTCTCTATCTGCCCAAATTCACTGAACAGAAATAAATCTGGAAAAGAAAGATACGGTTTGCTTTATCTGTTTGAACTGTGGATAATGATAAAATATTAAAGCAATTTATAGATGTTATTGCTTTAATATCTACCTTCAAATATCTTTTGCATATTTTCCTAATTTTAGCTCTTTGACTTCCCTTACAAGAAATATACAAGGCTTTTGATTTGCTTTATTTTGCCAAGTACATTGCAATTACAATACTTATTTTTTCATAAAAAATCATAAAAATAGATAAGGCATCTATATATATTTGCAAAATAAAGCCTTAAAGGCTTATTCCTTATGTGATTTGTAGAAGACTTCTAAGGGCATATAACCTATTCGCTATATTCACATGACCTGCATAATGCTTTATATCATCAAGTGTGAATGTTGTAAGCACTAAGGCATAGGACCTACAAAATGCATTAAGGTGTTTGCAATATCTTAAGGCATTAAAAAGATAATCTGCCCCTAAGGCATAAAGCCTTCACCAAATTTTACTAGGGCCAAATAAATGCCTAGGCATGTGTTTCTATGTCCACATACCCACGATGGCATTAAGAGAGGTTTCAAAATAAATAAAAATGTGACAAAATCCCCACTTAACACTTAGGGCAAAGTGAGTCCTCAAACAAAACTTTTGAACACTAAACCCATTTGCCATTTTACATTTTCAACTTTTGTTGAGAGGAGGTTTTGTGGCGGCACCTAGCTAGGGTTTCAAGCATGAAACCTTTGATTTTCTTATCGTATTTCTGCAAATTCTGTGGATTGATAGAAAATGAAAGGTAACACTCCTCCATATACATTTGATCCATTTTTTTATTCTCTGAGGTAAAAATTAGCCTTTCAACCAGTGATTGTGTTTATCTGATGCATCTTATTTACTCTCTGTTGTTCCTTCCTATGGAGAGCTGCCATGAATGGTGTCTCAATAACACTCTGTATCTGCATGAAATAATACAAAGAATCTTTTCGTATGCATTTTATGGTTCTATTGATGGAAGACTTTCCACATAGATGTATAGGCTGCGGCCATATATTATTCTGTACATTGCAAAAAAACCCTTTTTTTGTCACACATCTTGTGACTTCACCAGCAGAACTAATTCAAAACTCCTTATTCCACTTGATATCTTCCATGATGCTTCTATTTTTCTCTGAGCATTCTCTCTAAAAGAGATAAACAAGGGCTTGCCTCTATGTGGTTTACTGATCTTGCAAAATACTCATTTTATTAGTTTTCCTTATTCATGAGGTTGCGGCCTCTCTGCTGCATAGCCTATCAATCTCAAAACCCTTACTTTGCTACACATTTTAAATACTCCAATAGATCCCTAGATGGATTCAAACACATGAATGAAAAATGAGATCTTTCCCCCTAGCAGCGATTGTATCTCTAAGTTGTGACCCCTATATTACTCTCTGTATATTGCTCATCTGAGGCTTTATTTCTACATTGAGGCCATGACTGTGGTAATTTTCTGATGTATTTGCATTCATTTCCATCATGTGAGATTATAACATAAATGCAAAAGACCTCTATTTCTGGGCTGTGAGCTCTATGATCTTTGAGATATAAAAATCCTTTATTCTGTTTTGTAACACTTCTGCACATTAGATGTTATATGGAATCCACAATTGAATACTTTCTGATGGATGCCTTCTTTACGTCGTGGCATTATGCTACTATGCATTTTTCATTAATATAGAGACTCTATTTCCCATAAGGGCATATCGTCATGTATTTTCTGAACACAAAAATCTTCTAATGTATATCTGACTTGGCGTTTTAAGGGAAATTTGTCTAATCTATCCTCTACATCCTTATATCGATGTGTACAAACATTTAGTTCCCATTCTATTTATAATTGTTCCTTGATTGATGTGGCTACATGCAAATAACAACTACACTTATTTGATCTATGCATCCATTGTATCAGTATGATCGACCTTAAATCAAAACATAGCATATATTATTGATGTTATTGAGTACCTCCACTAATACAAACGCTGTTATTTCTAAATTGGAATATACATGCTATGGCTATCACATAGTTGTTATGTGGTTGCCTTTGATATGCATCTGTGATGCATAAGCAACTATATGATGAAGGGGGTAAATCCCAAAACACACAACAATAGAAATAGAACACAGAAAATAGATTATTTCTTTATTGATTTGGACAACTCATTACATTACAGAATCTCAATTACAATCATAGGAATCAATCCTCCATAGGCTGCAACACACTACAACTACACACCACCAGGCTCTGGAACCTTCTACCTTCTGCAACACCAAATTAGCTAGGATTTCTATTTTCCTGCCTATTGTTGACTCTACACTTTCCCCCTTAACACTACTACTGACTAGGGTTCCCAAAATAGTCATAAATAGCACTTTTTGGTGGCCTCCAGCTAAATTTCAAAATTTGCAACTCCCTCCAAAAGGAGGTCAACTTCCGGGAAGCATAACTTTTGATCCAAGTGTCCGATTGACAAACCGTTTTAAGCGTCGGAAAGCTCGTGATGTGAAATATCATACTAGATTATGTAAATGGATTTGTGTCAACATTTTGGGACATTATGGGATGTTTTAGTGCCTCATATCTCATTTCAAAAAAATTTAGGGGCTTTTCAGAAAACAAAAACTTTAATATCTTTCATCTCACAAATGATCTTTGCCTGATTCTTTTGCTAAAGGTCTTATATTTTTGTTATGAAGCTTTCCCTAACTTTTCTCCACAATCCATGCCCAAATGTAAACTTTCCTAAAATGGCCAAAAACACTAATTATGGAAAGAAATGAAAACAACTACAATGATGTTGAATTAACTTCTTTTTGGGTGATGCAAGATTGCCCTTACACCACTAGATGCTCCTGCATCACTACACAATGGATTTTTTAAGAGAACACAAACTGAAATGGCAATATTGCTTACTATTTATGACTCTTTGGTTGTAATGCATTGATCTTTGTAACATTATAAGCACTCCTACCTCTTTGTTTCTGATTGTATTGTATCTTTTCAAGACATGGAGTGGCATGAATTGCCCCCATATCCTCAACTGTACCTTTATACTTGTCAGACATGATACCTTCACTTCTCTTGTATATGTTCAACAAACTCAAATTCATTTATTTCTCTAGCTCTACTTGTGCGCTTAGCTTACTATGTCAAGTGCATGCACCACACATGGCTTCTTGTTTCATAGTGACATGGTATCTTTAAGTCTATAACACAACATACACATTTGACAATATCATCTAGTCCATACACAAGAGTGTACCTTTCCTATAGCATGATAAATGAGATACACAATGACTGTATCAGTTGACTGTTCCGCTTTGACAAAGATGTTCATTTCCTTTGATTGTAATGTAGATTCCAAGATGTTCCATATGATGCATTTATGGTACTTATTATGAATAGTGGTAGCAAAATATGTTTACTTACTCCTTTCGTGTCACTCTTGAGACAGGAACCAAAATCCTCCCTCTTATAATAGCAAACATGATGTGAGTTGTGCTCCATCTTTAAACATGTTGTTCCTGATTACTTTGAGACTCATTCAATTTGTCATGCAATCATGAGTAATAACCCTTTCTTTTCATTCCATCCCTTTGAGATTAAAGGGGAAACAACATGCTAGGTTCAACCCTTGTGGGAACCTCATTTACGCCACATGTTGATATGTCTCTGAAACAGCAACATGACTTATTCTATACCTGCACATGAAACAAATAGATTAGAATAAAAGTATTCATACTCAGTGATGTTTCATTTCTCTCTCTCTTGAATAAGGATGTTGTACTTTTTCTGATCTTGCATATCCTAAATAGTCTATTATGTAGTCTATCTCAACTGATGTAGTGTATGAATAAAACCATATCATGAGCTCTAACCCTTCTCTCTCTCCTCCAATACAGGTTTAGGTGTACTCAGAGCTTCGACAAGATAGAGATAGCTGATACAAGACCAATCTAGGTCCAGACTAGTCAGGCAATGATTGATATGCTTTTATTTATATGCCTTGTCAATTTATCTTTTCATAGTTGCCTCGTTTACTATTTTTGATATCCTGGTTCAACTACTACCACGGCTTGTGTGGGAAATTAATTGCTCTCTCTCACTCTACATTCAATGCAATGTGATTCCATTTTATGTATCTCATTTGATGACATGAATAAAACACTATTAACATTATGAGACCTGTTTCAATCAATGATAAGTACTGACATAAGCAATTAATGTTATCTAATTTGTACTTTCTTCTACATAACAACAATTGATAAAACTGAACCAATCTATTATGATAACTATACAACTGATACAACCAAAATGCTATGAATTTTCACTTCTAAAATAAAGAACTATAATACATCATCTCTCCCAATTTGAGCGAGGAGTGAAAATTGGTAACATTTCTGGTGACCTCTACGATATGCTTGCTTTCTAAGTATTAGATCAGTTGCCTTGAACATCCATTGGGCATAGAGTCATACTTTATCCTTCTCAAACTCAGAAAACATTGCAAATCAACTCTCCAACTAGTTCAAACAACAATAGAAAACTAAAAACAAACTAAACTTAAAGTAATCCAAGAGGCTCTGAAGGCCAAAAGCATAGTGCAGTAGTACTTAGAGAAACAAACTAACTAAAAGAAATGTGCATAAAGCACTTATTAACTACAACCTAATCTAACATACTCTACCCAGCTAAGAAAGATGATCAAACAAAACCATTTACTAGTTCGATAAAATAAATCCCCCTCCTCTACAATCTGTAATATTTCATTAGCTTGTGACTGGACCCAAAGAGGTGAAATAAGAACAAACAGGCAGCAGATAGCTGTAACAGTTGTCTGAACAGGAACATGAAAGTACTTACCCATTTCACCTATTTGGTAAACTGATGAAAAGAATAAGGAAACTAATAAGGCTCAACTTGGTACCCTTCTTGCCATTGTGGGTGAATGTCATTATGAGGTTGTCCCCTCTTATCAACTACCAATTCAGCTAGATATCTGATAGGACACCCCCTAGAAGGTGTTGGATTAGAAAGAAAGCATTTTGCATGTTTAGGGGTAGAAGTATGATGCTCATTATGCATGATAGCCTACCATATAACTTCCTCCTCTTCAGTCAATGGGCCATCCTCCTCTGCTAGGGCTGCTAACAACTCTTCAAAACTAGGCTCAAAATATATATCATCACTCAAAGAAGAACACTGTGAATCAAGAGTCCTTTTCCCTATGAATGAAAGAAAATAGTTAGACAATGAACTAACCTCCTGCAATATAGCATCAATCGACACAATATCAGCTTCAAGCTCCTTTGTGCATCAGTAAGACAACCCCTCAAAATAGTCTAGATCACACTGCTCCAGTAATTTAATTAGAAATGTTGTGACCTCTTCCTCTTGACCTTATTGTCCCAGGTGACTTTTGTCCAAAGAGTTAGCTAAATGTGAGCAGAAAAGCTCAATTTCAACTTGCAAAAGATCTTCCTCAGCTTTTGATTATCCAAAATAGGGTTGTTTTCACTAGATTGTCCTTGAACTAGCAAGTTACTATTAGATTGTGTTGCTTCACTTAGCAACTCACCACTATCTCTCTGCTGTTCTGAAATCAATGTCCTTGATATGACTATGGATTCCTCATCCAGTTGAACAAAATCAGGTAATTGATTGAATAAAGAAACTGACTCCTCCACTTCATGCTAAATTTTCTGTCTCCTTCCTTCATGCAACTTTTGAACAGAGTTAGAAAATTTTTCAAATGAAAAAAAATCTAGAGGGTTTGGTATCGGGTTGGAAATAGTAACCTCTTCAGATGTATAATGCTTATAATCACCTATAAAAATAACACTAATGGTAGAAAACTCCTGCTTCTTTTTTAACTTATCTAGTTGGTCATCTTTCACAAAACAAGGAGGGTCATTATTGAAAGCATTGAAAGATTCATTAGAAAGAGTCCTTTCATGTTCAATCCTTTTCTGCTCTGATCTATATTGTTTCATAGCCACATGCAAAAAATTTACATTCCTAGCTTCCTTCATGGTGAGTGAGTCATTTTGATAGGTAGTAGGTCCATTTTCATAAAGGTGAATGCTAAAAAGACAATCAGATTCAGCTGGCGGGGAAACTTGAGGTGCTTTTTAATGTGACTAAAACAGAGGATTCATAGACTAATCTTGGATGCAAACAGGCTCCTATGTAAAATTAGATCTTGGGATTTTGATTTTTTGTGGAGTCTGTTTGCATTCAAAACTAATCTTTTTCCGGAGGGAAAAGGAATCTTTAGGTGGCTAATTTTAAAGCATAATATATTCAAGCTATACTAACCTAGGTTGTTGCATGGGTACAGGGTTCCTGAAACTGGGAATCTTGACTTTGGTAGGGATAACAGGTTCACTTTGATTAAAATTTGCAAAATTATACCCACATACCTCATCTTGGAAAGGCTGATTGTGACTAACAAGGGAAGCTTGAATTCACTATTAAAAACCTCATTTGTTTTTCTTTAGCTATTTTTTCTTGTTCAAAATGTGCTCTTTATGCCTCCAACTCCTACTCATGAAGATATGCCTGATAGGCTAATTCATCCTGCTACCAATTGTACTCAATTTACCTATTGATCTTATTTATTGTCCTCATCATTTCTGCCAAGGTATCATTAATCGTGTCTTTAACCTCCCTCACTGCAGACTGTGTTAGCTGATCAGAAGGTTGACCAGGGGTGGGTGGGTGGCAAACATGCTATGCATGCTAGTGTGTTGTTGCTACATGAATTCTCTGATATAGCTAATAAGATGTTGGATTGGTAACACCATCATGATATGGTGGATGATATGAACTGATCATCTTGAAACTAGAGGAATAACATGTCTAGAGTCACCAGGTAGGCTAGTTGCTTGCCTCCAAAGGCTGGATTCACTAATATACAAACCAAATATCAGTGATAAATGAACATGCAATTAGAATGAGATAGTCCAATCTATCCCACCGGGTGTGACAAAAACTGTTGTCAATCAGGATTACCCCACTAGTCAAGTCAAGCTTGACTATCCTGTTGAAACATGGAAACCTCTCAGATATGGTTGATCTATTTCGAGAGGGAATCTCTAGAGAGAGCTTGTTCTCCTTATGATTTACTAAACTAATGACTTGTAACGAAAAACGGATAGAGAATAAACTAGAATACAAAACTTACTCTAGGATCTAGTCTAAATGAATATGTTCACTCACAAACAACTCTTCAAAATTAAATTTTCACAACCCCATCTATGATGATTTATCCCAAAAATAGTTTGTAATAAGGTTTAATTTAAAACACAAATCACAACCAAGGAAAAGCATGCAATTTAATAGCACTGAGACATAACAAAGGACATAAGGCTGCCACAATGAGACATCAGATCAAAACTGTAAATAGACAAGTAGATGGAATAGGAAAATTTGTTATGCTAAACTGGAAGGAATACAATGCATAATAAAAATGAACTGAGTCAACTACCTACATACAACTCTACCTATGAACAAGAGAGAAGAAACTGATATCAACTGACTCCCCCTCTCTGAAAAAGGATATCAACTATATAGCCCTACTAAGATCTCAAAAAGCTTCCTCAAATCAAACTCAGAATCCTCAAAAAAACTTTGAAAAAGCTCACCAAACTGCCAATAAAAGCTGCCAAAAACACCTGTCAAGTAGCCCCCACCAAAATATATGTTTTAAATGGTTGTATCTGATAAAAAAAAGCTCCATTTTTGTCTCTATCTACCCAATTTCACCCAAGGAAAATAAATCCAGAAAAGCAAGATATGGATTGCTTTATTTATTTTAACTATACATAATGATAAAATATTAAAGCAATTTATATATATTATTGCTTTAATATCTACCTCATAATATCTTTTGCAAATTTTCCTAATTTTAGTTCTTTGACTTCCCTTACAAGAAATATACAAGGCTTTTGATTTGCTTTATTTTGCCAAGTACATTGCAAATACAATACTTGATTTTTCATAAAAAAATCATAAAAATAGATAAGGCATCTATATATATTTGCAAAATAAATCCTTAAAGGTTTATCCTCATCTATCTCTGCAAAAATAATCTCTAAGGACATTCTATAAATGGTTTGCCAAAAAAAGTAGAATCCTACATAGGCTTATTCCTTATCTGATTTGCAGAAGACTTCTAAGGGCATATGACCTATTGGCTATCTTCACATGACTTGCATAATGATTTATATCATCAAATGTGAATGTTTTATGCACTAAGGCATAGGACCTACAAAATGCATTAAGGTGTTTGCAATATCTCAAAGCATTAAAAAGATAATCTGCCCCTAAGGCATAAAGCCTTCACAAAATGTTACTAGGGTCGAATAAATGTCTAGGCAAGTGTTTCTATGGCCACATATCCATGATAGCATTAAGAGAGGTTTCACAATAAATAAAAATGTGACAAAATCCCCACTTAACACTTAGGGCAAAGTGAGCCCTCAAACAAAACTTGCAAACCCTAAACCCATTTGCCATTTTGCATTTTCAACTTTTGTTGAGAGGAGGTTCTGTGGCGGCTCCTAGCTAGGGTTTCAAGAATGAAACCTTTGATTTTCTTATTGTATTTCTACAATTTTCATGGATTTCTGACAAAAAATGAAAGGTAACACTCCTCCATATACATTTGATCCATTTATTTTATTCTTTGAGGTAAAAATCAGCCTTTCAACCCATGATTGTGTTTATTTGATGCATCTTATTTACTCTCTATTGTTCCTTCCTGTTGTGAGCCACTATGAATGGTGTCTCAGTAACACTCTATATCTGCATGAAATAATACAAAGAAGCTTTTCCTATGCATTTTGGTATATGTATTTTATGGTTCCGTTGATGGAAGACTTTCCACATAGATGTATAGGCTGCGGCCATATATTATTGTTTATATTGCAAAAAACCCCTTTATTTTGTCACACATCTTGTGACTTTACCAGCAGAACTAATTCAAAACTCCTTATTCCACTTGATATCTTTCATGATGCTTCTATTTTTCTCTAAGCATTCTCTCTAAAAGAGATAAACAAGGGCTTGCCTCTATGTGGTTTACTTAGCTTGCAAAATACTCATTTTATGAGTTTTCCTTATTCGTGAGGTCATGGCCTCTCTACTACATAGCCTATCGATCTCAAAACCCTTACTTTGCTACATATTTTAAATAATCCAATAGATCCCTAGACGGATTCAAACACATGAATGAAAAATGAGATCTTTCCCCCTAGCAGCGACTGTATCTCTAAGTTGTGACCCTACATATTACTCTCTGTATATTTCTCATCTGAGGCTTTATTTCTGCATTGATGCTATGACTGTGGTAATTTTCTGTTGTATTTGCATTCATTTCCATCATGTGAGATTATAACATAAATGCAATAGACCTCCATTTCTAGTCTGTGAGCTCTACGATCTTTGAGATATAAAAAGCCTTTATTCTATTTGTAACACTTCTTCACATCAGATGTTATATGGAATCAACAATTGAATACTTTCTGATGGATGCCTTCTTTAGGCCATGGCAGTATGCTACTATGCATTTTTCATTACTATAGAGACTCTATTTCCCATAAGGGCATACTATCCTGATTTTCTGAACACAAAAATCTTCTAATGTATATCTGACTTGGTGTTTTAAGGGAAATTTGTATAATCTATTCTCTACATCCTTTTGTAGATGTGCACAAACAATTAGTTCCTGCCTTGTTTATAATTGTCCCTTGATTGATGTGGCTACAGTCAAATAACAACTGCACTTATCTGATCTTTGCATCCATTGTATCAGCATGATCGACCTTAAATCAAAACATAGCATATATTATTGATGTTATTGAGTACCTCCACTGATGTAAACTCTGTTATTTCTAAATTGGAATATGCATGCTATGGCTATCACATCACTGTTATGTGGTTGTCTTTGATATGCATTTGTGATGCATAGGTGACTACATGATGAAGGGGGTAAATCCCAAAACACACAACAATAGAAATAGAACACAAAAAATAGAATATTTATTTATTGATTTGGATAACTCATTACATTATAGAAGCTTAATTACAATCAAAGGAATCAATCCTCCATAGGCTATAACACACTACAGCTACACATCACCAGGATCTAGAATCTTCTGCCTTCTGCAACCCCAAATCAGCTAGGGTTTCTATTTTCATGTCTATTGTTGACTCTACACTTTCCCCCTTAACAGTACTACTGCCTAGGGTTCCCAAAATAGTCATAAATAGCACTTTTTGTGGCCGCCAACTACATTTCAACATTTGCAACTCCCTTCAAAAGGAGGTCAACTTTCAGAAAGCATAACTTTTGATCTAGGTGTCCGATTGACAAACTGTTTTAAGTGGCAGAAAGCTCGTGATGTGAACTATCATGCCAGATATATGTAAATGGATTTGTGTCAACACTTCAGGACATTATGGGATGTTTTAGTGCCTCATATCTCATTTAAAAAAAATTCAGGGGCTTTTCAGAAAAGAAAAACTTTAATATCTTTCATCTCACAAATGATCTTTGCTTGATTCCTTTGCCAAAGGTCTTATATTTTTGTTATGAAGCTTTCCATAAATTTTCACCTCAATCTGTGCCCAAATACAAACTTTCCTAAAATGGCCAGAAACACTAATTATAGAAAGAAATGAAAACAACTACAATGATTTTGAATTAACTTCTTTTTGGGTGATGCAAGATTACCCTTACCCCACTGGATGCTCCTACATCACTACATAATGGCTTCTTAAAGAGAGCACAAACTGAAATGGCAAGATTGCCTACTATTTATGACTCGTTGGCTGTTATGAATTGATGTCTGTAACATTATAAGCACTCCTACCTCTCTATTTCTAATTGTATTGTATCTTTTCAAGACCTAGAGTGGCATGAGCTGCCCCCATATCCTCAATTGTACCTTTATACTTGTCAGAGATGATACCTTCACTTCTCTTGTATATGTTCAACAAACTCAAATTCATTTATTTCTCTAGCTCCACTTGTGTAATTAGCTGATTGTGTCAAGTGTATCCACCACACATGGCTTCTTGCTTCATAGTGACATGGTATCTTTAAGTTTGTAACACAACATACACATTTGGTAATGTCATCTAGTGCATACACAAGATTGTACCTTTCCTCTATAATGATAAATGAGATACACAATGACTGTATGAGTTGAATGTTCCTCTTTGACAAAGATGTTCATTTCCTTTGATTGCAATGTACATTCCAAGCTATTCCATATGATGCATTTGTGGTACTTATTATGAACAGTGGTAGCAAAACAATTTTACTTACTCCTTTCCTATCACTCTTGAGACAGGAACCAAAATCCTCCCTCTTATAATAGAAAACATGATGTGAGTTGTGCTCCATCTGTAAACATGTTGTTCCTAAATACTTTGAGACTCCTTCAATTTGTCATGCAATCATGAGTAATAACCTTTTCTTTTCATTCCATCCCTTTGAGATTAAAGGGGAAACAACATGCTGGGGTCAACCCTTGTGGGAGCCTCATTTACACCACATGCTAATATGTCTCTAAAACAACATGACTTATCCTATACCTGCACATGAAATAAATAGATTAGAATAAAAGTATTGATACTTAGTGATGTTTCATTTTTCTCTCTCTCCTGAGTAAGGATGTTGTACTTTTTCTGATCTTGCATATCCTAAATCATCTATTATGCAGTCTATCTCAACTGATGCAATATATGAACAAAACCATATCATGAGTTCTAACCCTTCTCTCTCTCCTCCAATGCAGGTTTAGGTGTACTCAGAGCTTTGGCAAGATAGAGACAACTAATACAAGACCAGTCCAACTCCAAACTAGTTAGGCAATGATTGATATGCTTTTGTTTATATGCCTTGTCAATTTATCTTTTTAGAGTTGCATAGTTTATTGTTTTTTGATATCCTAGTTCAGCTACTACCACAGCTTGTGTGGGACAATGAATTGCTCTCTCTCATTCTATATTCAATGCAATGTGATTCTATTTTATGTATCTCATCTGATGACATGAATAAAATACTACAAACATTGTGAGAGCTCTTTCAATCAATGATAAGCACTGACATAAGCAATTAATGTTAACTAATTTGTACTTTCTTCTACATAACAATAACTAATAAAACTGAACCAATCCATTATGATAACTATACAGCTGATACAACTAAAATGCTATGAATTTTCACTTGTAAAATAATGATCTGTATTACATCAGCTCTGCCAATTTGAGATGGGAGTGAAAAATGGTAGTAGTGCCATTGGGTAGGAAATGAATCCAGTGCATCGCCTTAGCAAATTAGGTATTTGGTTTGTAATCTTGTTTTTTCTTCCCTTTTCCCACAAACCTTAAAGAAGAACCAACTTCTTTAAAATCTAGAGGTTATTTTGAGGGTCAATCCCACATTCTCAAAAGCTCCCATTGTTGGTGATTTAATTGACAAATTTTAACATCAAGAGTTTTTGGCATGCCCAATGGAACTGGATTCAAAGACTTGGGTCTTTGTTTTTCTAGAATCTTTTGTTCTATATTTTGTGGTTTTGGTGGAAAATCACAAAATTATTTGCTCATGGGAGCACGAGTTTTCCATCTCAATTGGTGACTCTTTCTCAGGTCTCTACCTCTACAGATCATGGTAGTCCCAAATATCTATGTGCATTTGAACATTCTAGCAAGGAATTTGTCTTTTGTTACTTGGGATTCAAGTCCCCTTCTTCTACAACAACAAGGTCAGGTTCCTGATGTAGCATGTAAAGTATTACCTCATTTTCTTGGGGATGGATCAGTTTCTCCAGCAGACCATATCAAGGATGTGGCAAATTTAGGCACCATACACAATATCATAGTAGAGAATGAAGCCCTTCTGTTGCTGGCATCTTCCCTCAAAGGCAAAGCAAGGGAATGGTATAGATAATTACAGCCTAGTTCAATCATAGGATGGGATCAGCTAGGAGAGCTCATCTACAGTCAATTCAAAGAGAGGACAATGTTATCTCTCTCATCTAGAATCTCATCACAATCAAGCGTTATTATGTAGAGGGCATTCAATGCAAGATTTGACAAGGTATGGAAAAAATTCTCAGTTGACATGAGGCCTCCTCTAATTTTTGCATTTCTTTATTATTTGAAAGCTCTAGACCCTAAAATCTCTGTTATGATTCAAGCCCTAGGAGGTGAAACTCTACCCCAATCATATAGTCTTGCTTTTAGAGATAAAAATAACCTCATAGAGGTTGGTAAATTGTCTCCTTTGCCCTTAAAATCATTGATGCCTCATGCAAATAACCTGTCTCAAACTCTTTCTTATAACCAAATGCATACTTGTTCTAATCCACCCACCCTCCCTGCTGATTTGCCAAATCATAAGGAGATGTTAGAGGTAAAAGAACTTATAAAACCCTCAACCATGAGCTCAATGAGATAAGAAACCAAGCTTTGTATCATGCTGATCCAATTATCATGCCTCAAAGTCCTTATGGGCAAGAATATCAATATAGTCAGTTTGTAGAAGAGATTCTCCCTCAGACACAAAAGAGACCTAGTCATTTTGAGAATTGTACTTTACAAGACTCTATGGCTACAAATCAACTAATAGAAGTCATAGATCAGGTTCTTTGTCATTTTGATATCAAAGAACATTTGACTCTCAAAAAGAAAAATACAAGCAAGGAGGTAACTCTTGTTTATTCAGTATTTTCTTTTGCTTCTGAAGATCAAGCATGTGTGGTGAGGTATAATTCAAAAATGCAGTCAAGTAACGAAGAAGATTCAGATGATGATGATGATGACTTGACTCATCTAGAAGCTGAAAAGTACTGGCTGAAGGGTGATGCACAGTTTGTACCTCATCTTGAAAAGGGAGTTGTAAAGGACATTCCTACAGAATCTATATAGAGTGAGTGTTTATTATTTTTTCAATGAGTTTTAACATCTTGCAATAGATAGTGATGAACATGAGGAGTAATAGAATGAGGATTTTTTCTCAATTTTGCAACAAGGATATCAGATTCTGGATGCAAAAGATTCTACAATTGAGCAAGTGCATGGTTCATTTGCAAAGCCTGTTGAAGGTGATCATGGAGAAAATCTTGAAACATAGGTAGATGCAAGTATTGATCTGTTCTCTATTTTTGAAAATGGATGTTCTCTTCTTCTTGATGAAGACCCACAGATGCAAGAAAAGATTCATGACAATGAGGTCTCAAGAAACATTTGTAATGATAAAGAGTTGCATAAAGAGTTGGATCATACTATGTTCATCTTGCAAGAAGACATCCCAATCAGATTTAAGACCATTATGGGTAGCTCAGCCACTTGCACACCTAATTTTGACACTATCTTGACTCATGAACCTATAGAAGAGTTTGAAAAAGAGATCACTGATGAAGTTCTATTGATAGAAGCCTTCAAATGCAAGAAGATAAATGAGTTTCAACGCTTGATTTTCCCTTCTCACCCCCACTGAAGTAGAAACAACATGCAAATCAGCCTGATTAGTATTTTCATGCCAAGGATGAGCCTTTGGAATGATAGAAGGTGAAAAGGTACAAGTTCTTGCTTTACTTCTTGGTACAGTTTATTTGGTCAATTATCAGTTCACTGTAGAACAATTGGAGAAGAATAATCAAATATAGGAGTTATTTCTCCACTCCTATGAATGGGTATGTTCCTATAAATCTCACATGCCAATAGTTTAGTCTCGGAGGCTCATTAATAAGTTGTAGTTGCAACATTAAATAGATTTCAGATTCAGTTGTTTGCTTTCAATAAGTCTTGATTACTGCAATAAAGGCTGGAAGGTTAGTTTATGTGGTTTAGTTATGGTCAGTTTAAGTGGTCATCAATTGTGATTTTAGTTGCAGAATGTGTTTGGGTCATCAGTGGTTCAATTTCAGATCATGATATGCTTGATAGTGTGCATCAGTTTGGTTACACAAGTTCTGGGTACCAATCTATTTTTAGTTGGATAAATGTTTTAGTTTCAGTATAATGGACTCTATGGCCAATGAATAAAACCAAAGATTCTGAGGTTTGAAATATGTAGTCTCATTTTCCCAGCCAGTCACCAAGAACTGGTGAGAATTTTTCACACCTTTTCAAAATTTTCTATGTCAATAGAATTCAACACCTTCAGTGGCTGATTATTCCAATAAAGTTTTAGTGAAAATTCAATGAAGATTCAAGTAGGCAAAAATGATGCATATGAGCCATAGTGTAAAATCATAATGCATCCAATTCAAAGATAACACAAGCTATGAAATACATGGGTGTGGTTTATTGATGTGTAAAGTTTGGCCAGTGAAATGATGCAAAGAAATCTTCACATGAGGGTGTGACCAGTTAAGAGTCAAAGCTCAGTGTATGAAAGAAGATTAGATACAGCCTTAAAGGCTCACACATGTCTATATCATCAAAATCTTGGCCTATTCAACCAGGTGCAGCCATAAAATGAGTCACAAAAACTAAGTGCACTCCATCACAAAAGGTGCCACCTCTTTCAAGGTGCATCATGAAGATAGAATATGGAACTACCACAAAAGTGTGAGCACTTAGCCACTGTAACGATTCATGAGGTACAATCCAAGGCACAAGCATTTCAAAAAAGTGGCACAACCTTGAACCATTGTGTAAATCATATGGAAATAGGTGTGGCTTGAAAGAAGGCATTGTCATCCTTTGAAACATTGGCACAAGCCATAGAGAAGGACACAGCCCATGTACAAATCAGCCACTGTTTAGAACAAAGGCACAACATTGCAAATATATAGCTCTACCATTGAGAAAGGGCACATAGCTATCCAAACCAATGCTAAAGTAGCCACTAATAATCAAAGGGGACCCATACAAATGAAGACTTTGCAACCAGAATGAAAGCTAAGGCAAGGGCATTCTAGATCAAGCCACTCGGCCTAAAATAGCAAGGGGTCCACATATGAGGAATGGTGCATGAACTTTTTGAGAATCAAAGCCTTAGCCCATATGATCGCGTAGTCCATGGCATGCCAATAAGATATAACACACCACCAAAGTAGTGCATAACTTTTGCAAGTTACCAATGTACCAGCATAATAGGTGAAAGTGGCCTATAGAAATCAAATACAGGCTTACTGCTAAGAATAAATTATGGCTCGATCATGGAGATAAGGCTCATCACATGGAAATCAACAGGCACCAAACATCAAAATTATGGCACTAGTTTTAAAAATAAACACACATCCATATCAACAAGCCATATTCTAACAATGGCACAACTTATGTCTTAAAGATTGAAGCATAGGTATGAAGGCACAATGATTAGGGTTTCAAGGATATAGAGATGAATCCTGAGCAAAAGAAATACAAATGACACATCAAGCATCCAATGAGCAGACAAACTAATGGCTCAGTAATCGAAGGGAAAGAAGGTAGTGGAGGTTGCCAAATGGCAACATGACAGGCATTCACAAGGAGAAGAAACAAATTTGCCCTCAAAGGAGCACCAGTGCACCACGTGGCTGAGGTGGAGCAGAGATAAATGTTTTATTTTGTTTTTTCATAAAAACTCATAAAAGGTGAAGTGTCACATGAAGCAAAGGCAAGCTGAGTTAGTATATTTGAATATTGAGTCATTTATGATGGTGGGCCCCCTCCAAATGTTTTAAAATATAATAAGATTCTTTGAGATATATTATAAATATGGTGGGTCCCTCCAAGGAATAAAGCATTATCTTTATTATATTATAAAACTCTCTTTTATATGAATCTTATATGACTCATGACTCTCATTTGAATCTCACATAAGAAAAAGTAATGAGAAGCTTCTTAAGAGAAATAAAGCTATGTGAAACTTCTACGGCAAGTTACAACAAGCTAAGGAAAATGAGTGGGAATATTAGTTTTTCATGCAAGCCAAAGAAGCTACAGCCATGGAGGGAAAATATAAAGGAGGAGTTAACTATAGAATCAGTTACCAAATCTAGATTTTGTGGAATTTTTATTTCAATATATTTTCTAAGGCAGTTGCAAAAGATTTTCACAAGGGTTCTAGGTTATAAATATTAGAGATCCAAGACAGAGAATGGGGATATAGAGACACACAAATGACCAAAAAGTTTAGCATCAAGATAGTTTAGTAGGTGCCTCTCATGAGGGATGTAATATTATATTTTGTGCAAGTCATTTGTCTCTATAAATTGTTCTCTTGTCAAGCAATGAAGAGAGTGTGGTCTTTTGTGAAGATCTGGATGTGTTTTATGTTCTTGATTCTTGTTCTTTGTTCTTAGCCTCTGATGAATCTATTTTATATGATGGGTTATTGATCATGCACATGCTCTTAAGTTTTTTAGTAAATCTTATAGGGTTTGATCATTATGTCATTGGGTAGGAAATGAATACAGCGCATCACCTTAGTAGATTAGGTATTTGGTTTTTAATCTTGTTTTTTCTTCCATTTTCCCATAAACCCTAGAGAAGAACCAACTTCTTTAAAATCCAGATTTTATTCTGAGAGTCAATCCCATGTTCTTCAAGTCTCCCATTGTTGGTGATTTAATTGACAAATTTTATCATCAATAGGCATCATGCATAATCCCCCATCCCTTTACACCCTACATTTCGGGGAAAGTCTCAAATAGCCTATCACTCCCATCCATCCTATCCTATCATCATCCATCCATCCCATTCCCTATACCTCCCTATCCATCCTATCATAATCCCATCCTAATAAGGACAAGGGAAAAATATCCAAAACATGGTTTAGACACCTCTTTTCATACATCCCTTTCAAGGACAACTCACAAACATCCATCCTAGCCACACATCCAATGCTTCATCATGAGTGACACATCTATAGTGGGCCATCTTATTCCTATATGACATAATCTTTGGAGATCACATCTGAACTCCTCCATTCATTTATCCCAAATACTCTATCCATCATGAACCCCTATCCCAATCCCCATCTCATTTCCCTTACCCAACTTTGACATGGTTTTTGTATCCATGGGTATAGTCTAGGCACTCCATTCCCCCATATATAAACCTATCACTCCATCACCCAATCAATTAATCACCTTATCCAAATCATCCTATTATCCCTTGTCGATAGACTCAATTTTCCCTTGTCATTGATATTGAGCTAAAGAATACCCAAACATAATCCAATGCAATCCCTCCCAATGATCCAAATCTCCTAAAAATCCAAATCTCCCAAATATCTAAATATTGGAAGAAAATTCTAGTCAATATACACATCCACCTAAAAATCTACATGAAATCATCCATAGTCTTCTTCCCAGCCTTGTTGCAAGCCATGATCAAGCTTCCATCATCATCATTGGGATATATCCTTCCCAATCCTCATGTTGTTCTTATCATCAACAACACAATCCAGCATCATCAATTCATTAATATTTGGCTTTTCATCTTGACCAGGCACAACAGCATGATTCTCTTTATAGCACTTTGTGCATGCATTTTTTCTTTTGTGTGTGCATTATCATCTTATCTTGCATCTGCATTAGTCACTATAACCTACCTTCCACAGGAGTATCATGGTCTTCCATATCATGGTGCTATATGGTATAGAGTTTCTTGTGACCTTGTTGGTTGTCTCATCAAAGTACCCACTAAGGTCATCAAATGCCTTTTGATGTGCCAGGGCATCCTTTTATGCATGCGACACATTGCCACCCAAGTTCATAACGTCTCATGTTATATCAAATAAGATTGTTCCCATCCAAAGGAACATAATGTATAACTTCATCTAATCATTTATCCGCCATAACCTTTTTCCTCAAATTCCCTACATCCCATCTCTTATATCCTCCCAATGCATTTTTAAATTACACTTTCATATTTATCATTTAGCTATCTTTATCCTTTCAAAAGCACACCTATGTTCTTTGAATCTACCTACCCTCTCAAGGGGGCATCATCCCTACCATCATTCCTCCTTGTTTCCCTCACTTTGAATGGCTGGGGCATCATCATCCCTAACCCTATCATCTTGTTCTTCTAATCTAGACTGCCTCTATGTTTTATATTTCTTTGAAATGGTGCTACACCATAACACCATCTCAAAGAGGGGTAAAGTGTAGACAGCTAAAATCATCCACTCATTGACTTACCACTATTCATCTCGAATCAGGACATCACTAAATCACTTTCTTCCACAACTAACTAGATAAACACCTATTTAGATAGATAATTGATCAATCCCCTTTCAAATAGTGATTAAATAATATTTTATTATTAAATTATTATTCATGTACTATTCATCCATACCATCTCCTGCCATTAATTAGATAAAATTAATCATTTATTCAATTAATCAATCATTTTCCATAGTCCAACATTAGATAAATATTTATTCATCTAATATCTCTTCATCCCCATCCCAAAAACTAAATAAATTTTTCTATTTATTTAATTCCATATTTTGTGCACTTTTGATTAAGTTGACTAATTGAATTACTCAAATTAATCACATGCTCACACAATCCTAATATTTCATTAACCCATTCAAACCCCTAAAATGTTTCAACATGTACAAAGACATGGGCTTTTTTAAAAGACCACATGGGTCTCTTACAAAGGGATGGGCAAGTACCTTGCACATCCCTCTAAAAATGGTCCCATTACCACTTTTCACTCTCATCTATCCCCTTCTTCTAAGGCCTTCCTTCGCCCTTTATTTCTCCTTGATCCAACAACCATCTTTATCCTCCAATCCAATCATACCACTTGGTGGCCTCTCATTAATCTAATCCTCTCAACAACTCTCAACCAGAGTTCTTCCAAATCAATCATATCTATCCAATCCTCATCCCAAAAATCTATAAATGGCCATCAACCCAAGCCATTTTCAAGTCTCCATGAAGTGGAAAGTTATGTTGTTAATTTAGGGAGAAATCAACATATCAAGACATTAAGAGCACATCCAAATATTAGGGTTTTCATGTAGCTATTTAGTTTAATTTCATTTGTATGCATTCCCTTAGCTCTATCATGAGGTTGCATTAGATTATGAGTAAAATAGGTTAATATTGGTTTAGTTTGTTCTATTTTAATCTCATTTTCTTATGTACATAAAATTATAGTAAAAAACAAGACAGTATTTGTAGTATGATCAAATTAAGAAAGGAGATCCTCAATTGCACTACTTCTAGCCTCTAACTTTTTCAGAAAGAGAAATATAGGGGAAATACTAAAAAGGATAAGAGTACTACCAAGGACTCTAGTGCTAGCTCTGATTATTTATTTGTGAACCTACACCTTATTTTTGAAGAGAGGGATGATATGGCTAGCCTCTAGGGTTTGGGCCATTCTCCTAAGGTCTAGGTGGAACTTTCTATTATCTCCTGGTGTTTTTTTCAAGTTCTTGGTAATTGCTATTTGTGTTTCTATTTTTTTCATTTTTTGTCTAAGCTATCTTTCTTGATTTCTTCCATGGAATTTGTTCTCCTTTTTCCTTTTACTTTTCATAAGGGTAGTGACCCTTGTATTTCCTTATATATTATCAAAAACATTCGAAGAGAGGAAGAAATGTTGGAACTATACTTTCAAGGGGTAAAGATTGAGGATCATTATATTTTAAACATGTAATGTTTTATTACATTTATAGAAAATTCTCACTCTTTATGGGCTTAGTGTAGTATTTTAGAACATCCGTTCGATATAAAGATAATAAGTGCACTTAAATACAAAGAAATAAATAGGTCCTTTTGCTAACATTAGAACTATGACCTCCTTTTTCATTTCAATATTTTATATTTGTTAGTCAAAACATGTAAACACTAGACCTAGATAGAAAAGGATGCTTTAAGATAGTGGTGACATGAAGCAGAAGGTCTAAAAACCTATGAGATGTATAATTTAGCATATATATACTAATAGAAGCACCCATATTATGATTTTTTGTTACAACTGATTTTTTTTTAAATTCTAAATTTAACTTTGTTTACACACATATATAAAATAAACCTTCATTCTTAACTTATTATTCTAAACTTTTTATTCATTGTGATTATTTATAAATATTAATAATAGTCTCAATTTCAAACACAATTACAATTGCATATGAGCATGTTTACCTCTATTAATAGTTTAAATTATATTAAAATCCCTTGAGAAATATTCTTTTGAACAATAACAGAATCAAAAGGGTTCTAGGCTATATTTTTAATTTGAAAGAGAATAATAACCCTAAAAATAGGAACCATCAATAATACAATTACTAAATTAGAGATTGAGGAGGGAATAGAAATGGGGATAGGAGTGGGAGATCTCAGAGTGTAACCAGCATTCCATACTTGTGTTTCACCACTATTTTACTTCTCTATGTCCACATTTTTTTACCAGAGCTGGATCTCTTCTTTGTGACTTAAAAGGTAGCTTGTTATTTAGGGCCCTCAAACCTTTTTCACTAATGTGACTAAGCCTTTGGTACCATAAGATTGTCTTCTCACCTGGAAGTTTCATCTCCATAGAATGAGCACCCTTAGGTACCCAAAAATCATGACCATCAGAAGTAGATACCCCAGTCTTTTTCGTTGTTGTTTCCAATGGTGAGGACAAAGACTCTAAAGTTATCTTCTTCAAAATAGAGGCACTATTGCACTAAACTTTACATTCATCAAGCTGAATTAGAGTGCCAATCTTGACACCTGTAGCTAGCACCATAGCTCCTCTAGTCATCTTGCATCTTGCATTTGAGAAAACAACCTACACACCCACATCATTCAATTTACTTATAGATAATAGGTTATGTGCCAAACTAGGGATATGTAGAACACCATTGATCCCTTTCACTCATCCATCAGTAAGTCAAATGAAGAATCTTCCATTGACAACAACCTTCAAGTGAGAATCATCACCCAAGTACACCTTTCCACCATTGTATTCTTCATACTTAGTGAGGCAAACCTGATGTGAGGTCATGTGAAAAGATGCACCAGAGTCAATAAGCCACACATCCTTACATGCATGAGTTTCCAAGGTAGTGACAAATGTTTCTCCTTCATCTTGAGAGGACCTGTCAGAATCTAAATCATAGTTCTTCTTTTTCATCTTCTCCTCCTTCCACTCCTTATAGAAGTGACAAAGTTTACCATAGTTCCAACATAGAGCCTTGGAATTTCCAAGAGACTTGGATCTCCCATGGGATTTGGATCTTCCTTTTTCTTCCTTCTTCTTATCACTTTTCTTTCCCTTCTCTTTGGATCTACCATGAACTACAACAGCATACTTAGCCTATTCATAAATTTTCTCTACATCTCTTCAAAAAAGAATGATGAGACCACTTCATCCATCTTTAAGGTAGTAGTGGTACTCCCAATGGCCTTAATAAGGTGATCCCATGAATCTGGTAAGGAACACAGTAATGCCATACATCGATCATCCTCCTCCATCTTCACACTAACATAGGTCAACTAGGAAATAAGCATATTGAAAGTATTCAGATGATCAACAACAGATCCTCCATCTTCCATCCTTAGAGAATATAATTTATTTCACAAGAATAACTTGTTCACCATGGATTTAGCCTGATAAACATCTCCAAGTTTCTTCCAAAGATTTTTTGCAGTCTTCTCTTCGTGGATATTCAGTAGCACTGAATTAGAAAACTAGAGTCTTATCAGACCCTTGGCCTTCTGATCCACCAGATCCCAATCTTGTTTTTTCTTACCCAATGTCATGGATCTGAATACCATGAGACATAGATCTTTATCCACTAATAAGTGCTCCATCTTGAGTTTCCACAACTCAAAGTTGCCTCCATTAAACTTCTCTATATTAAACCTCCCAAATGTGCTTGCCATCTACTTCCTACAACAAAGATTTCAAAATCCTCTACACAAGCTCCCACTCAAACGAATATCAGCTGAAAAAAACCTCTACACAACAACTAGAACCAAAGGTGACCAGGCTCTGATACCAACTGAAAGGAAGCAAGGTACATGGAAATAGCTTCCTACACTGATCTAATGAGGAAAGTTATGCAAATTTTTATCTTTTACAGTTTCAAATTATGAGATGCACATTAACAGAAAGGTAACATCACATCAAAAACAAGTATAATGCTCACAACATAAGATATACATGGGTAAAACCATTTTGGGTGAAAACCCCCCACACTCCAAAACCTACACAATCCATTATCAAATCAAAATATGATTACAACACACTTACAATGCAAGTTCTTCATGGAGTTCACAAATGTTGAATACTAGAGTAATTTTTAATAGTATAATGGTACCTATAAATGAACCATTCAAAATACTTCCACAAGCACCTTATTTATAGTGAGATACAAGCATGATTGAAGCTTCTAGAGAAAGCAACAAGAGATGGACATCCAAATCCATGTCGCACACTTTTAAAACACATGTTTGACTCCTATGACACTTGTACAATATTCCCTTGCAACCCTCATTTTACCACTATTCATCTCGAACTTGCACATCATTAAATCACTTTCTTCCACAATTAACTAGATAAACACCTATTTAGATTGATAATTGATCAATCACCTTTCCAATACTGATTCAATAATATTTTATTATTAAATCGCTATTCATGCACTATTCATATGTACCATCTCCTACCATTAATTGAATAAAATTAATCATTTATTCAATTATTCAATCATTTTCCATAGTCCAACATTATATAAATATTTATTCATCTAATATCCCTTCATCCCCATCCCAAAAGGTAAATAAATATTTCTATTTATTTAATTCCCTATTTTGTACACTTTTGATTTAGTTGACTAATCCAGTTAATCAACTTAACTACATGATTGCACAATCCTAATATTTCATTAACCCATTCAAACCCCTGAGGTCTTTCAATATGTACAAAGACATGGAATTTTGTACAAGACCACATGGGTCTCTTACAAAGGGATGGGCAAGTACCTTGCACATCCCTTGAAAAAGGGTCCCATTATCCCTTTTCACCCACATCCATCGCCTTCTTCTAAGACCTTCCTCCACCCTTGATTTTTCCGTGATCCAAGGACCATCATTATCCTCCAATCCAATTGTGCCACTTGGTGGCCTCTCATCAATCCAATCCTCTCAATAGCTCTCAACCATTGTTCTTCCAAATCAATCCTATCCATCCAATCCTCACCCCAAAAATCTATAAATGGCCATCAACCCAAGCCATTTTCAAGTCTCCATGAAGTACAATGTTATGTTGTCAATTTGAGGAGCAATCAACATATCAAGACATTAAGATAACATACAAAGATCAAGGTTTGCATGCAATTATTTAGTTTCACTTCATTTGTATGCATTTCTTTAGCTCTATCATGATGTTGCATTAGATTATGAGAAAAGTAGGCTAATATTGGTTTAGTTGTTCTATTTTAAGATCATTTTCTTATGTACACAAAACTATAGTAAAATAGAAGACATTATTTGTAATACTATGGTCATATTAAGCAAGGAGATTCTCAACTACACTATGTCTAGCCTCCAATTTGTTTAGAAAGAGAAAGATAAAGGAAATACTAAAAAGGGTAAGAGTACTACTGAGTACTCTAGTGCCAGCTCTGATTCTTTGTTTACGAAACTACACCTATTTCTAAAGAGAGGGATGATGTGTCTAGTCTCTGGGGTTTGGGCCATTCTCCTAAGGCCTACATGGCACTTTCTATTATCTCCTGGTGCTTTGTTAAAGTTTTTGGTCATTCCTATTTTTGTTGCTATTTGTTTCATTTTTTGTTGAAGCTATTCGTCTTGATTTCTTCCTTGGAATTTGTTCTCCTTTTGTCTTTTGGCTTTTGGTAAGGATAGGGACCCTTGTATCCCCTTTAATGTTATAAAAAACATTCCAAGAGAGGAAGAAATGAGTGAACTATACTTTCAAGGGGTAGAGATTAACGATCATTATATTTTGAATGTCATTAAAAACATTTCAAGAGAGGAATAAATGTGTGAACTATACTTTCAAGGGGTAGAGATTGAGGATCATTATATTTTAAACATGTAATGTTGTATTACATATATAGAAAATTCTCACTCTTTACAGACTTAGTGTAGTAATTGAAAACATCCATTTGATATAAAGATAATAAGTGCACTTAAATATAAAGAACAAATAGGTGCTTTTGCTAACATCATAAATATAACCTTTTTCATTTCAATATTTCATCTTATTGGGTCCAAACATGTATTTGATACTTCTGTAGACAGTAGACCTAGTTAAGATAGTAGAGACATGAAGCATTAAGTCATAGCCTCAATTTCAGACACAACTGCAATTGCACATGAGAATGTTTCCCTCTATTAACAATTTAGATTACATTAAAAACCCTTGAGAAATATTCTATTGAACAATATCGGAATCAGTAGGGTTCTAGGCTATACTTCCAATTTGGAAGAGAATAATAACCCCGAAAAGAAGAACCATCCGTAATACAATTACTAAATTAGAGATCGAGGAATGATTAGGAATGGGGACAGGAGTGGGAGATCTCGGAGAGTATACCAGCATTCCATCAATGCGTTTCACCGCTTCTTTTCTTCTCTGTGTCCACCAGTAAGAAGGGATTTGAAGCTCTGTAATCAATAAATCGGAATTCTTGTTGACCAGAGCTGGATCTCTTCCTGGCGATTTAAAAGGTAGCTTGTCATTCTCTTGAAGCCCATCCACTAAGTGGAGATAAACCTCTAAATTGTGGAAGCTGGCTGGATTATAAGTTTGCTTCAGCACTGGTGAGTTGCTGCTATCCAAAGTAATCTGGATTCCCACATGAACATATGTCCATGGAAACCAATACAGAATTCTGGTGAGCCAACCTATTTTTTCATTGACAAAAACTCCAGGAACTTTAGTAACCAAATCTTTTTTGTTTACCAAGCGCAACACTTTAACTCCAATCTCCTCAACGTGTTGGGAAAACGCTAAGTTTCCTACGCGTGGAGAGGCAAAGGCAAACACTGTAACAGGTATTGACCTCATGTAATTTTCATTCATCACCATCTGTTTTATGTCATATGCACTTATGGTTGCCAGTGCAGCTCCCAAGCTGTGTCCAGTGAACGTTATACTGACATCTTCATCTTTGAATTCATTCAATAACCTTGTTATTTCAGCCACAACAATCTCTCTTGCGCTGAGCCTACCTCTTCCGGAGCCTTCATCTACTGAGGTATAACATGTTAAAAATCCCTTCTCGATCCGAACATCGGGTTTGGAAGTAGATTGGATGATGGATTCTTTACTGACAGATAAAGTAGCAGGAACTAATATGTCTTTGAGATTTTGCATCCATTCTTGGGATGTTTCCGTGCCTCTCCATGCAACAACTATATCACGCCTACCCAATCTTTTTATCTCATTTGGGTCTGTGCAAAAAGCAATAAATCCCATCCAAGCACCGTTATCCCTTGATTTTTCCTTGAAAAAGGAGTTTAAGATTCCAGTATTGGCATATATATATTTGGTGACTTTGTAACCACACCCACATTTCACAGATTCCAATCTGTTCCCGAGTGAGCTTTTGCTGCGCTTACAATTCCTATAGTATTTGGAAGACCTAGAATTATCAAATGCATCATAACACTGCTGTGCAAAATCACCGTATCTGAGTATCTCTGCTTTGAGAAGCGGGTGAATGGGATCAAGCAAGCCCTCCCAATTGTTTGCACCCTGGATATCTCGCCAAATATCACCAAGTTGCTCTTGGCTTTTGTATACTCCATCCTCATTCAGTTCTTCACTTTTTTGAGAGCCATTGCCACTAGCTAATGCAAATCTTGCCATAGATTATTATAGCTATGACGCTTCTCTATTTACAATAGATTATTATAGCTATGACACTTCTCTATTTACAACAGAACTTTTATTCCAATGGAGTTTGCAGAGATTTGAAGCGCTACCAAGCAAATTGAAATTTCAACTTTTGAGACGTTGGTCACTTAATGTTTACGCGTTGATATTTTAGATAGCTGATACAAACTTCAGAATGAAGTGAAGTATATATATTTGGTATCTTGAATATTACAACCTACCATTCTTAAAAAGACTCTTCAACGTACAGCTGGCTGTTAGATCTTGTGGTGTTCAGACCTTCCGTTCTGTATACACAAAATCATCCATGTCACTGACCTTACAAGTTGTTAAGAGACTGCGCACACGCTTTGGCCTAACATATCTTTCTTAAGACCAGTATAACCGTGAACTTTTGTACAATAAATTCCAACTATATACAACTAAAACATTATATTTAAATAATAATAATAAACAAACGCGTTAAAACAGTTTACTCATTGTTATATACATGAACCTTAAAACCGATTAGAAGTACTGCAAAACTAAAGGTTAACATTTAATATTAAATATAAAATTATAGTCCGAACTAATCTGAATATTTCTTAACTATTTTTCTTTGATGCATTTCAATTGACTGGTTTGCTCACGTATAACGTTTGTGGAGTTAACGTCTCAGTAGATTCCATAGAGAATGAATGCCAATTTTAAAGTGGCGGATTCAAGAAATGCGGTCTCTGCACATAATATTTGAAGTAGATTCAACGAAAAAAAAAATTATAGGAAGGCTGTTCACAGGTGGTCTTATAAGGATAAGATTTCGTCTTATCCTAGAGATAGCGTTTTATTGTCTTTGGATAAATTCTTATTATTTTATTCTCCAGTCAATTTTTAAAAATTTATTATAAAAGAAACCATCAGTACATAACAAAGAAAGTAACAGATTATAGAAACAACAAAAAGCAAAACCAGAACCACAGAACCACCACTCAACCAAACCAGAACTCGGACATCCCACCACTCCAAAGCCCAAAAAAGGGACCAAGCTAACCATCCATGTCTTCAGAGATCAACCTTTCCAAAATTTGAATATAGCCCTGGGACAAAAGATCCCACTCCCTAACATTCCAATCCCCCACCTATCAGAGGCCCACTTAGCTAGACAATCATCCACTTTGTTCCACTCCCTAAGGACATGGACAAAGAAGACAAAATCCATCGAGTGACTCAAATGGAGAATCTATCTAACCATTGACATAATCTGCCACTGCATGCTTTCCATTGACATAAGCTGCCATTGCATGCCTTCTACAACCTGCTCATTCAACATATTAATAACAATCTAGGAGTAAGATTCACAATTAACCCTTCTCCAACCTAAAGCACACCCTCTCTCCAAAGTACAGAGAATAGTTCGGGCCTCCATCAAATTGTTCAATTGTTGCCCCTTATAAATAGTAAAGAAGACCAAGACAATTCCTAAACTATCCTTCCCTAATCTTCCAATCCCACTATGACCAGGTTCCCTCTGGGGAAGCCATCCGTATTAATCTTAAAAACACTTGAAGGTGGAGGAGTCCATCTTCCCTCTCTTTGAATCTTACCCTTGGAGAGGCCCCTTTTCCTGGGCCAGGGAGGCTATTGGCCTCCTTCCACTAACTTCGAATTTAGGGCCATCAATTTATCTATTTCAAATGAAATTATATTTGATAATTTTTTTATTAGATATTGTGAATAGAATTATATATGTTTGTATTGATTTGAGTGTTATATTGTTATACTATTGTATTATAAATTGATTAATTATTGTGAATGGATTTATACATGATTGTGTAAACTGCTTTATCCCGTTTGTTTTAAATATGATGTTTTAGTTGTATATGGTTGGAATTTATTGTACAGAAGTTCACACTTAAGAAAGAAGCGTTAGGCCAAACGTGTGCGCAGTCACTTATAACACAATAGTTAATACATGAACCTTAAAACCCATTAGAAGTATTGCAAAACTAAAGGTTTACATTTAATAATAAATATAAAATTATAGTGCGAACTAGTCTGAATATTTCCTAACTTTTTTTTTAGGGCATTTCAATTGACTAGTTTGCTCACGTATAACGTTTGTGGAGTTAACGTTTCAGTAGATTCCATAGAGAATGAATGCTCATTTTAAAGTGGCCGATTCAAGAAATGCGGTCTCTGCACATAATATTTGAAGTAGATTCAACGGAAAAAAAATTGATAGGAAGGCTGCTCACAGGTGGTCTAATAAGGATAAGATTTCATATTAAGTTAGAGATAGCGTTTTATTGTATTTGGATAAATCCTTGTTATTTTATTCCAAGTCAATTTATCTATTTGGAATGAAATTATATTTGATAATTTTTTTATTAGATATTGTGAATGGAATTATATATGTTTGTGTTGATTTGAGGGTTATATTGTTATACTATTGTGTTATAAATTGATTTGTTATTGTGAATCCATTTATATATGATTGTCTGGTTTGAGTCTTATATTGTTATACTATTGTATTATATTGTTTTATTTCGCATATTTATTGAGTTTATGTAGCCCGTTCAATTTTACATAAGGAATAAAATCATTTTAGGTTGTTACATGCTTGTTTGTTATCTATTTAAGAGTATGACTAAAGAGAACTTAACCATCACCATTCAATAGATTCCCTAGAGGTTTTTATACACCTTGCTCCTACAGGGTTCTTACACACACTTAGACATAAAAATTGAAGCAAGCAAATTCTAACATTCAACTCTACTAGTTTAGATCTACTAATTTCTCTGCATCAATTAAGATCCACATTTGCAAACATTATGTCCACACTTCCACAAATAAACCTAAGTGAAAACTATTAATTTTTAGATGAGAAGATCTGCATCTAAAGAAGCTCCAAATTTCCAATAACTTAGTGAATTAATTTCTAACATGTTTTTATCATCAAATTTGAGGATAAATATTACATATAATTTAACATTTATTATTTTAAATCCCAACTCATTTTATTTGAACTAGCATACCTATCTTAAAAAAAATGGATGTAAAAGACACTTAGGGATATCGTTGTGAAGGTGCATATGTAAAGTCATATGAAAAGGGGAAAAGCTAGGGGGGGGAGGGAAAATGGGCTAGAAAGAAGTCAAAAATAGAGAAGTTGGGCAAAGCCCTAAAATGAGTGCAAAACAAGTAAAAATCAATTGTAGGATGTGTAATATATATTCTTATATTTTGTCCCCAATTTGACATGTTTATGACACTCTATGGAAAAATAAGCTTGCTAAAGTAAGGGTATAATAAAACATATAGAAAATCATGAAACATCAAGAAAAGTAAATCAAACACAAGTATATCTAAGACTAGATTAAAAAATAGAGATAATATGCATATAGCCTGTTAATACAGATAAGGCTTTTATTTTGGTCTATATCTATTGAATGGGGCTTCTGTCCTAGTAAAAGTCTTAAAGTTTGATAAATTTATTAATGATGGATCTAGTGACTCAATGCTACTAGTGATATGAGAATAACACTCTATTTTTTGTTGCCTTTCATTACCTAACCCAATTTATCCAGAAAATGAGTTATTTTCTTTTATAAATATAAATATAAATATATATATATATATACACACAATAGTATTATTTTTATTTATATATACATTATATATAAGAGTATTATTACTTATATATATATATATAATGTATATATATATATATATATATATATAATGTATATATATATATATATATATATATATATATATATATATATATATATATATATATATATATAAGTGTTAGGTATGGTAATAATTTTGAATTCTTTTAAATTAAATTTTTATTTTGTGACCATGTTATTTTACTTATTTAATAGTTATTTACTTTTATTTTAGAATTATTTTCATAAAAAAACATTTTATTTTTTTAAGAATTTTTTTTTTTTTTAATGTCCACTATAGATTAATTTTTAAGTGGTATTATTTAACAATACCCTAACTATGTAATTTTTTATTTATAATTATATTAATGTAATTGACTTAGCAAAGTTTGTGTAAAGAAATTACTTTTAACCATACAAGCATGTCATACTTGTGTACAATGATAGAAGTCCTGTGCTAGAAGTTATAAAAGCAATTAGAATTTCAAAGATTAATATTAGTAGTCGAAGGCCTCTTAAACAACATTAATTAGAGACAAACCACTAAATTTCATTAAGCATTGTGGTGGATTGGATAGAGTTGATAAGACTATGGAATAGATTAAAGAGAGGTATTGTTAGCTGAAGATGAGGACAAAATTCAAACAAATTGTACAAGGATTTCAAGCTTGACAATATGCCAATGGGGGGAGTAAAAAAATAGGACTATATCAGTCATTAGCCGTACTAGAGAAAATGTGGGATGATATAAGCATGAATTTTGTGCTTGGCATGCCAAGGACACAAAGAGGTAGGGACTCTATCTTTGTAGTTGTGGATAGATTCTTGAAGATGGTCCATTTCATAGCTTATAAAAAGACCAATGATGTCACATGTGTTGCAAATATATTCTTCCCAAAGGTTATTAGGTTGCATGGTTTATTGAAAAGTATAGTTTGAGACTATGACACTAAGTTTGTAAATTATTTTGGAGGACACTTTAGAAGAAATTAACCACTAATTTAAAGTTCAACTCTGCATATCATCCTCAAACATATGGGTAGACTAAAATTGTTAATCAAATATTAGGAGATTTTGCAAAGATATTTGGTTGGTGACAAGCCTAAGCAATGGGATTTGATACTATTGCAAGTTGATTTTTTTTACAATGAGTCGGTCAATAAAAGTAAGGTAAAAATCCATTCCAAATTGTCTATGGATATAGCCCTAGGGGTATTGACAAAGGTCATGATCCAAGTCTCTAGATCTACATCAATAAGTAAAGGAAAGGCTTAGTTGGAGCAGCCAATGTTAGAAAGAGAAAGTGGATTCAAAGTAGAGAGAAAATAATTTTGAAGTGGGAGATATGGTGATTTCCCATCTATGGAAGGAAAGATTTCCAATTCATAACCTTAACAAGACTGAAAGTGGGAGACGATTGCACCCTACAAAGTTATCAAAAAAAAATCACCAAATGATTATGAGTTGGAGTTACCTACAGGCCTAGATATCTCTCAACTTTTGATGTTTTTGATTTGTAGACCTACTATGAAGGAGACACATCATAGAAGAAAGAGAAAGAGAAAACAAGACTGAAAAGATGGATGGCACAACTACTGGAGGGACAATTGGAGAGATTGAAATAATTTTAGACTCCAAAGTGGTTAAGAAGACTAGGGGTAGAGAATATAGTGAATATCTAGAAAAATAGAAGAATGGACCAACCAATGATGCTACTTGGTTGAGTCCAATAGAGATTGTGCAATTTGGGTTTGACCCGTGCCAAAGAAGTTGCCGACTTGCAACAACATATAGTTTTGGTAGTGAGTAGGAGCTCATAAATTATGTTACCCTAGTAGTTTTATGTAGGTGCACCATGACACTTTATGATAGTACCATTTTTATTGCCTTTTTTTTGCTACATTTATTTTGTTGGAAGTTTATACATTCTACTAACCATTTGAGATGAAATGATTTCTTCTCCTACTCCTTTGTGCATTTAATGAACAACAATGTGGAAATGGTGGAGTGGGAATTTTGAACTAGAAATAGAGATGTTGGTCATTTATGGCAATTTTTTTGGCACTCCTACTCATTGATAGGATTTTGTGGAGGTTTTGATATTTTTGGGGGAATTCCTTTGAGACAAGAAAACAAGGGCAAAAAAAAGGAGAGAGAACATAACAAAAGAAGAGAGTAGCAAGGAAAAGAATAGAGAAAACATGTTTTTGGGTATAGGTTTATAGGCTTAGAGAAGAAAATAAGGGAGTCTAATTTTCTACCTAGCTTTGTGAAGTGGGTAATGTATGTAAATGATAGTTAATCCTTAATCAATGAATTGAAATAACTCATTTAAAACTTCTACCTTTTATGTGTTCTTCATTTGGTTAGGATAAATTCTTGTGGATTTTCTTGCTTTAGAAATTGATTACCTCTTATGTGTATGTCTAGTTTATTATGTGGTTAGTGTTGTCTTTCCATATGTGTGTGTATTTATGTCCTTACTTGCAGCAACGGATTTCTTAACCTATAGCAAAAGATTCCACTTATGGTAAGAGTTTCTAGACCTCTATAGAGGTTGTGTAAGTTGATTATAGCAACACAACCTCCCTCCATCACCTGCTAACCTATGATTTGGTTTGATTTTGGCACCGCCATCAAAAGTTCTAGCCAAAATTAGAAGAAAGGCTTTAATATTACATATTTCAGTAAATAATATTAATTATATATGAAAATAAAATATATTGGCGAAAATATTTAATTCCATATTAAAAAAAGACTAATTTTAACTTTAAAATAAATTTAACCAAATAAATATTTCTGAATCATTAATATTAATTTTAATTTAAAAAGAATAGATAATTAATTTCCCAAAATTAATAAACCTCAATTTAACTAACACCTTAAAATTTAAAAGAAAACTATTCATACACCCAATACCTACACTTTAAAGACTAACACCATGCTTGTTATGTTCAAATTGGTTCATACGATACTGGTGTTAATTGTTGAAAATGGTTTGATCTGATCTTCCCTGATTAAACAAACGTGTTATATGAATATCATTTATAATAGTAGAGAAGGAATATGTGTAGTGTGAACTTCCGCCTGTAAGTAGATTTGATTCAGGTGTAATTCTGTCAATACCAGTTACAGGATTTCTTGACGGAGACATACAAATCAAATCACTCAATACTATCAAATTAAATATACGCGTGAAAATGTCAATTGAAATACATTTATAATAGGAGAGAATGTTAACTCCTATCGTTAATGCACGTGGTGGGCAATTCTTTTCAATAATAGATTATAGGATGGATAGAAGGGAAAATAGGAGTCAAAATTATGTAGCTTGTTATTTCATTGTGTATTAGTTTTCTTTAGAGAGTATATGAACAATCAGTCTAACTATTCATTAATTTATATTATTAAAAACTGCTTGTTCTTTGGGAGGTTCATTTCACGTGTGCTCAATAATGCTATTGAGGATAATTATCAATATATTTATGATGTCTGGATGATTCATTCTGATTTTTATATTGAACATAAAGTTTTGATGATGTTACTATCAATTAGTCGTGCTTAAAGGGTAGATCTGTAGTTTTGATTTAGTTTATATTAATCTTTTCATTTTTTTTTTATATCTCAGAGGTGTCCGGATCTCAGCACACTACGGCAATATGAGCTCAAAGCACACCGATCAGGGCGAGACCAACTAGTCCTCTGGGCCAAGGCGATATCCCGGCAGCAGACCAACACTACGCTTGGGTAATTTGGGTTTCAAACCTGCATTGATTGTCCGTGTCTTTCAATGGCTCAACCAATCGGTCTACACCCCGGGGTCATTAATCTTTTCATTTTTACTAGAATTGTCACACTTGTATTTATACTCAAATAAAAAGTTGTATATGGCTCTTTTAAATGTATCATAAATATAGAGGTATGTTTAATATATGTGGATAGTTTTCTCTCAAGTTTACATGATTTATCAATCTTGGATACTATGAGAAGCTCTAGAGGAAGTAGCACAGTTAATCATACAGGATCATCCATCCCAACATTATCTTTGGATATTTCTCAAAGTGTATCTTTATAATTTTTAAGTTCACCCATTTCAAAAATAATAAATAATGACCACTCTTACTCAAGTTTGAGAAAGATGATTCAAAAGAGTAATTTGGTGATGTGGTATCTAAATCAAGTGTTAGTTTCTAGAACCCAAGTTTCTACTTGATCCTTTTTGAAATGTCTGACTTTCCTTTATATGGGTTTTTATATTCATATGTACCTGACTAACAATGCTAAGAGACATGTTGACAAGGGTTTTAGCATGGACCAACTGTGAGAGATGCAAATAGTATCTCTTCTAGTGAAAAGAGATTAAAATCTCCCCAAGGCACAAGAATACAAGGTCAGTGGTACATAGGATATCCAAGTTGTTTAAGAATAGTTGTTGCGAACAAGGGGCCTACTTGAACCAAAGTAATATTCAACAAAATATTCAAAGAAAAAGTTCATGTTAATGGATACCATCCAGTAAGTGAAAATGCACAAATTAGAACTAATTTCATCCAGACATTTTATCACATTCACTAAAAAAAATATAGTAATGTACTTGCAACCAATATGAAATTCAAAGATAAAATACATATTACAAGACTTTATAGTTTGAATCAAGGAACTAAATTTAAAGTAAGAAAGATAGTAATATATTACTCGTATTCTAACCAATTTCTCAAAAGGGGGGCAAAAAATAAGAAAGGCATAGAGGAAAAAGTGAACCTAGATAATCATGACATAGAATCTAATTTTAAGAAGATGATAAATCAACAAGTAACCATTCCTACATATAATCAACAATAACACAACCAATAGCTAAGAGTGGTGCGATCACCTAATGAAATGAGGGTTAAGAAAGCCTATGTATACAAGCACCAAATAAATCATACATATTTGAAACAAAGAACATCATATATTCTTATGACTCAATATATGTAACAAAAAATATTATTTTTATTCATTAATCTATTGAAGTGAATTGTAAAATACTATTTTCAAACTCTCCAAACACAATTTGGGAAAAACCAACTCAAAAGATAATAAAAAATTATGCTAATGACTACTGCTCGATCACAAAAGAAAACTCAAATCTAATTTTTCTAACCCTTAAGAAAGTGATTGACACTATAATAAATAGATAAGGCCTCCAAGGACATAATCTAATACCCCATTTAACTAACTCAAATAAAATCATATTATGGAAAAACATTTTGTTCTCAGCATTAATTTACCTAGAAAATAGACTATGTTCAAATATTCTTTTGTCAACCACATCAATTATTAATCCTTTATGTGCCTCCAAAAGGAATAAGATCTCCTAATTATTAGAAGAGGTGTGTGCATTCAACGCATGTACCTAAGGTGTCTCAAGTTTAGTTTCTTGTATTTAAATAACATGTTTGATCAATTCTCACAAGAAAGAGGGGAAGATATTATTTATTATACTTCTTAATGGGGTGAACCTCCTATTTGAGACATGGGAAAATTGCATAGTGAGTGGAATGTTTTTTTACTAAACATCTCCGTTCAAAGGTGAGTTAGAAATCACCTTCGAATGAATCCTATCCTTCATTTAAAGTCATCCTTTGTTCAAAGGTTACCTTTGAATGAAAGTGATTATTTATTGTTTTTTAAAAAGTATTAAGTCAATGGTTTGGCATTATCAATGTCATTTACCTTTATTCAAAAATATAGAGTTCCTAGAGAGACACTGATGATGAACCTATGACCTTTCTCAGACCATGAGGATGAGGACATATCCTCCCATAGTGACACATAGCCTTTGAACAAAGGTCATGTGGAGGAGCTTGTTGATGTGGATAGGTGGCAGACTGCATATTGAAATTGAATTTGTATTTCTAAGACCGCGTATTTCTCAAAATCCTAAAAGCTCAATTTTTATTTGAATCTACAAATATAAAAAATAATTTGAAATTGAATTTTATTTCTGTTTGAATTTGAATTGTTAAGACATAATTTAAAAATAAATAAAACCTAAAACCTAGATCCCTAAACCCTAGAACCTAAAACTAAAATTGTAAACCTAGAAACTAAAACTCTAAACCATAAAACTGAAAACCTGAAACCTAAAACCTAAAACCTAAATGATAATTTTAAACCCTAAACCTTAAACTCAATAAATTATAAACCCTAGACCAAATAATTTTTAAACCGTCAACCTAATAAACTATAAACCTAAATTTGATAAATTATTAACCCTAAATACATGTATAAATGTTTTTTCTCTCAAGATGAGTTATAAGGTAAATTTGGAGTTGGATTTTCCATCCCTAGATAGGAGTTTTTAGTTGGTTATGGAATTCTTGGTTAAGGTCAAATTAAAGCCCTACATGCATAACAGATTATGAGAAAGACTAGGTGTTTTCCTATGGAAGTGTTATGTAGGAAAAGAGGGATGATGATAATGTTTGATAGTGTGATTAAATCATCCTTTCACATATAACATTCAAGGACATTTAACCGAGTCAAGTCACAACTTTTGCAAGAGGACTTGGCTACAAGTTTGGTGTCACTTGGAATGATAAGGAATTTTTTTGATTAATTTGTTAAACCATAGTCTGATTATGCCTTAAACCCTAATTATATGAAATTGTAGACAAATAGATGAAACCTAAAAAAGGCTTGCACATGAAGGCACTAAATACAGATTAGATACATAATAGGCTTCAGATTCTGGAAAGAAGAAACTTTGGGGACACTGGGGTGGGTGCCTATGTCCAATGTGGCAATTTTTCTAAGGGATTGGAACCAAAATATGCTTCAAACTATAACCTACTCAGATATTTCCAAAGATGTAAAACTTGAGGACACTGGGGCAAGCGCCTATGTCCAATCAATGATATTTTCTATGATTTTCTTCAGATCCCAAATCCTTATCCTCTACATTGATATCCTAAAACTCCTCTCAACAAGATTTTGCACCTGTATCCTACAATCACAAGAGAGGGGTTGGGGGTTGTGGTGTTTAGGAGCTTGCCTCAGTCAAGCCCTAGAATGGCATTCAAGCCTTCCAACACCATTGTTAGATAGAGTGTACATCCTTGGTGGACAGAGGAAAAAGCAAATGATATGATAAATTGATTGAAACACAAAGTAGATATCACCTTAGTAGGTGTAAACCCTCATGGAGATGAAATGCCTTCACATCATGAGGAAATGAGTTGATGGAGCCAAATCTACAACAAACACAACACAATGTTGTTTTGCAACACAATGAATGCCTTGAATGCTCTTTGCTTGATGATCATAAGTGTGCTTTAATCAACTAGGAGTAAAATGAAGTCCTAAACATGTTTATATATGTTTTCTCACTAAAAATTTGTAATTCAAATTGAGTAGGATGACAAAGAAAAACCTTTTAACGATCCCTTTACGAACATTTTAAATTTGTGTCCCGACAAAATAGGTCTAGACTAGGGCATAGGTGCCCAAGTACAGGGGCCTATTTTGGGACTTTATTAAGCTTAAGAGTGGCCCCTAAGGCCTATTTGTCATAGGTTTCGGGGGATTTTGCTCCGGGAGCTAAACTTAGGAGGTAAAAGTCCTAGGGGGACATTTTATGACATAACATTTAGCCCCCACTTTAATGCATGTATGATCTTATGATCCATACATGCATTAAAGTATGGTTGAAAACATATCAAACACACTAGGCACTTGAAGCTAAGGCATACATAAAGATTGAGGAACTATTTCTAGCCCCGAGTCTCAAGTAAGCACTAGAAGACACATCGCAGACATGCAAAACACAATAAAGATAGTAGGAAGCATACAAGACATGGAGAAGACAGTATTGTAGACATGCAGAACATGATGAATATATGAGAGCAGTCACGTAAAACATGATGATTACATTGATATAGCATTTTCATAACATTTTCATATGTAAAATAATATTCTAAAAAGCATATAATACAAAACACAAAAAGTAGGAGGAGCTCATCGCTACACCCTTGATACTACCCCTGGGGGAAACATGCCATACAAAACCCGAGTGTGGGAGGAGCTCATCAGTACACCCTTGAAACCACACACGGGGGAAAATACACCAAACAAAACCCAAGTGTGGGAGGAGCTCATCACTACACCCTTGAAACCACACATGAGGGAAAACACACCAAACAAAACCTAAGTGTGGGAGGAGCTCATCGCTACACCCTTGAAACCACACATGGGGGAAAACACATGAAAGACACATGGAATAAATGAGTGCCATATAACATGCCATAGACATACTATATGTCTTAAACACATCAAACATGGGCAATGAAAGGGGCTTATTGCTAATTCCCACCATCTCAAACATGTTGCAGACACACCTGATGGTTGGGCTTATACCACAACAACTGCCAAAAATATGCTTAAGGGATGATAGCTCAAGATCCAATCCTACCTACCGATGAGGACTTTGTATGAAAGGATGTGCACTAGCCCAAGAGATCTATACACCATCCCACCTTGCGATGAGGGCTTCTGTATAAAAGGATATGCACTAGCTCAAGAGATATGTTATCCTGTCTCGTAGAGAGGACTTACAAACACGCTTCATTAGTATCAAAGTCATTAGACAGATATCTTTATGTATGACCCCACCTTAAGGTGGTTGAAGTCGTGTACCATTATAAAGTATATTAAAGTAGAGAGAAGAAACTTAAGGGAACAAGAGCTCTTGCAAAGCCCATGCACACAAGGTGACATGTGCTTATGATCGCCGAATGCTCCCACAAACACATTAATAAGATATGCTAATATAAACAAGATGGTAGAAAATTTTACTCTAAGATAACAACTATATCACATCATGAAAGCTATGCATGAAGACAATCACATCAGGGACCAAAGCTATACTCACAGGTTTAGAGCCAAGTATAACCGTTGGACTATACTATAGGTACCTCAAAATTGAGTGTATGAATAAGCTGAGACACTATTCAAAGTGTACAAGAGCAGATTGAGTGGATTATAAAATGTTAGGTCCATTTTTGCTTACTAATGCAGAGTAGGGTGGAGGTTAACAACACAATCTCAAATGAACAAACTTTGCAACTTTGGAACCCTAACTTGGTGGGTTTTCTCACAAACTCTTCAACATCCCTAGTAGTACTCCAAACAAGGTTTTTCCACAATAACTTTTAGAGAAGGCCTCAAACCCAGAAACCAAACATCATTCTAGGTGGGGTTGTTTTGTAACATAGGGATCAAACTTTGTCTGTCCTTCCTTGAAGCCTAGAAACATAGGGACAACAAATTGACTTTTTTTGCAATAGCTTTCAGTGAAGGCCTGATCTCCAAATTGTAAAGAAAGATTTAGATACCCATTTGGGCTTTATACAACATACTTTAGAATCAAGGTATGTTACTATTGGCAAGAGACACTGTGTGGCTTCATAAGTGTTGTCATTGATGGAAACAAACTCTATCCCACACATCCGCAGCACATAGTATGCCTATACCGGAAGTCAGATTGAAGATTGTTTTGGTCTGGTGAACAAGAACTGAGCATGCAGCAAGGTCTGACAATTAGGTTTGGATCTCTCATATGGTGTAACTTAGCAAGGTGCGGACTTGGACAAGTCAAGAGGAGTATCATGACTACTATATTCTAGAGATTGAGCCTCCAGTGATAAAACATGGAAAAGATATGAGCATCTGAGTGTTGGGTTCCAAACAGGCAAAGCAGACTGAGGAAGAACTGACCGACAGAGTATCAGACTTCAATCCGAATGAGTAATTGATGTTGATCAAGCTATTTGAGGGATCATACATTGTTGGCCAACATGATTGATGACTTTTATGTCTATGTTTTGATATGCATCACAAATCATGCATGAATTCAACTGACAGAGCAGTAACTTGTAAATATCTTGAGTATTCTGGTTGCCAACTAGAAAGTTGTTAAAATCCTTGATACGGATGTATATACCAGATGAATTCTAGTATGGAGAAGAGTGTGTATAGATATAAAAAAATAAAGTGCGAAGAAAGGCAGAGATAAGTGTGAAAGCAACAATACAAGTCTGGTATGTGACAGGGCAGCAGCACTAGAGCAGAGGAAGAATAAAGTGCATAATATCAGTATATTGTACCTAACCAGAACTGAACTCTAGCTTTTATAGATGCCTCTCATCAGTTCAAACACCTAGTTACCTTCTGTAAGTTTTGTAGACAGTGAGTCTCTTGTAGGCAATGTGCCTCTTGTGAGCAGTGTGCTCAAGTAGTGAGCCCTAATTGGCAAGTGCCATTTTGTACTTCTTATTCTTTTAACAGAGAACACAATCTTGGGTTAGTCACCTTGTGGTTTTTCCGTTAATAGGGTTTTCCATGTAAAAATCCTTGTGTTATGTGTGTTGATTTTATTTCTGCTCTCATGATTATATATGCTTCTATGTTTTGATGTTGTACAAATTATAAAAGAAGAAAAAAAAGTTAAGATAATAGAGATAATTGATTCACCCCCCCTCTCAGTTATTTGCCTTGTTTCCAGCAATTGGTATCAGAGCTAAGTTCCTCTAAATAGAGCCTAACAACTTGAGGAGGATCTGGGAATCTCAATGGATATGTATGGTATGAAGGAACAACTTCAGCCTACCCTAGATGATCTTGAGCAATCTCACTCTAAAGTCAATAACTTGAGAGAAAGACTCAAACAAGCTGATGATTTCATAATTGAACTAAAAAGAAAAACTAAGTATCTCTATGAAAAAGAGAAAGGAACTACTTCAAAAATTAGCAAGTCAGAGTGAAGCCAATGATACTAATGAAGATCTGAATGAGAAAAACAAGTTATGTGAGAAGCTATCAAAAGAGGTCATTATGGTAAGGCATGAGATGGAATCAGGAGTTATGAGATTCACCCAGGAAATTGAAGAGAAAAGAAAAATTGAAGATAATCTAAAACAATCCCTCAAGGAGAAGACAGAGGACTACCACAAAATGGATAGAATAATCAGGCATCTTGAATCTAATCTTGAAGAAGCTAGAGATAATGAAGAACAACTTGAGAATCAGATAGACACTCTTAAATAAGATCTTCAAACAACAAATGAATACAAAGAGAAATTCAAGATAAGCTTAACTCAACTTGAAGTTCTTCTTGAAAGCCAAAAGAGGGTAGATGACAAGAGTGGCTTGGGATATGAGAAAGGTGAAAGCTCCGGATCCGGTCAGAAGAACTTTGGATTAGGAAATCAAAGAAACAGGCCTAGAAGACCTCCAGTAAGGCAACCAAATGCTCAAAGATCTCCATCCTTCAATGGATACTGCTTCAATTGCAACAACTTCGGTCATAAAGCAACTCAGTGCAGAAGGAGAATGAATCAGACTAATCCATCCTTCTTCGGACAATGTTTCAACTGCAATAGGTATGGTCACAAATCTCATGAATGCAAAAATATGCAAATAAACAATTCATTCAATGGTAGATGCTTTGCATGCAATAGAATGGGACATATGGCTAATCAATGCAGATCAAGAGGATATCAGTCAAATATGCAAAGAAATGTTGTTTGTTACAATTGCAATAGATCCGGTCACATTGCCAAATTCTACAGAAGTAAAAATTAGGATAAAAAGGGTTTGGTGCATCATAATCAAAAATAAGATAAGGGAAAAGGAAAAGTGAATGTAGATGAAGTTCAAAGGGAGATGAGCAAGATTTGGGTGAAGAAGATTACATAAAATGTTGGGGATGGATCTGCACCAGAATCTGGTACTGATATTCTTTCCGGAAACTAAACAGATGAGCTCTGGCTCAGGGGGAGTCACAAAGAAAAATAATTTCCCCCAGCCAGTCAATTGGTGCCTAAATTTGGTACATTGAATGTTGCAGATTAAAGGGTTCTCAGAAAAATATCTAAATAACCCTCCGTAAAAATATAGAAGATCTGCATGGAGTTTTACAAGAGTTTAATCATCCAGGATTGATTCAGTTTGATAGCCATCCGGTAAAGCAAGATTTTCACAGATAGATCTGGTATGATTCAAAATCGATATACTTTGATCTACGGATCCATGGTATGATTGGAGGAAAGAAGATACATTGTCAATTATCACTAAAAATGATTCTAATTGTAACACAATGATTCAAAAGGATCTCTCTCAAAACAAGGCAACCGGATAACTTAAGTTGTGCATTTATTGCAAAAGGAAATTAGGGTTTGCGAAAGAATAAAAGGGTTCTTTCACTCATCATTTGCACATTTGCATTCGAGAAGAAGAAAAGAAGAGCTCTGCATCAAGTTTCTACAAATCTATCAAAGATCAACTACAAAATCTAATTCAACTAGTGATTTGTTCTGGCTCTTATTTCAAACTGTAAAGCGTAAAAAGGTACTTCCATTCTGAATATCTCTCTTTAAATCTTTTGCAAAAATGGCTACTCTAATGGTTGTTAAGATCACTGATAGGCCGCGTCTAAAATTCAAGAAACACCCTTACAAATCCCTAGAAGTTGATACTTTAGGCGCCTTTTCTAGCATTCAAGATGGGGTATTGCATGTAGAAGATGTTAGGGTCTACATCCATGCCAACATTGAGGAATTTGGTGAATCTAAGTTGATGAACATCTATCATAAACAGTTAATAGATGAAAGTTTTGAACTCAAACCTCAATACAAGGCCCTCCGGGATAAGCACTTTGGACATTGCATCCATTTTCCATGTTTTGTAGAAGATGATTGGGTCTGGTATGTCCTTAACAGAATACATGATAATTTCATGTGGTTAATGAAGCCCTTCAAGATAACTAAAGATGCCATTAGGGCAATAACTGGACTGCACTCATCTGGTGGGTTACCTGCACTCAAATCTATCAAGAACCAGACAGTTACTGAAGTTACTAGATCTGAGTTTGACATGAGAGTAATGACCATAGATGACATCATAGATTCAGATGTCAAATTTACTTCAATGATAATTGGGTATAAGATCTATCATTCTAGTAGGGAGAATTCTATGTCTGGGACTGCAATATATACAACATATCAAATGTTGAGGGAAAATGCAGACTATGACCTATGTGATCTTCTCTTAAACCAACTGTTAGAAAACTTACAGAAGATCAAGAAGGATAAGAAGAACTCCTTCAAGTATGGTTGTTTAATATTGTGTCTATTCTTCTACTACATGAATGAGCTGCCCGGATCAAGTGGTTGGGTTTGGCAAAATGACAAACTGGTTGCAATATAGATTAGAGACTATATGTATGGACTTGGTGATGCTAAGGTTCAAAGCACAGCACTTTGGGGTTACTTTAAGAACTTCCAAAGCATGATGCAAGCTAGAGAAAGGTTACCTCAATCCATAGTAGAAAAATACAAGGATACAGTGTGTTTTATGGTAGATACTGATCAATGCCTAATGGAGGCAGTTGAGCCCAGAACAGTTTGGATAATGCCAATGGGATACGAGGTCGATGAGAAAATCTTGGAGCTACATATTCAACACTTGTTAAGTCATCCTAAGGACCTTGAGGAAGAAAGGTTTGGAACCTTTCAAGAATTAAGTATAAAAATACATGTTGAGCTAAGACAACTAGAGATTAAGAGGAAAGTTAGAATGGAAGTTGAGGAAATTGCCAAAAGATATGGTATATCAAAGGAGGTAGTAGATGCAAACAGAGAGAAAGTTGAAAGAGCTAAGAAAGAGAAACAAGAAGCTGAGAAAGGAAGTGTTCTGGTACAAGCCTCCTCCTGAACTAGATCCTCCAAGAGCTCTGAACCTACCACTCTGAAGAGCTCAAGAGCCACCAAACTGGAAGTCAAGACATCTGGAAAAGGAGAAAAGAGAATGAAAATAAAAGCCACAAGGTCTTACACAAGTCACAAGGATGATGAAGAAATAGAGTTTGATGAGGAAGTTAAGAAAATGAAGAAGAAGAAGAAAACATCCGAGGAATCCTCTGCCAGTAAAAGCAAAGAAGAAAAGGCAGAAGAATTTGTTGAAAAGCCCACTCTTTCCATTGATGATATCATCAAGGCAGTCACTGTGGATGGGAATCTGTAACCAGTAACAGAATTCTATGATGAATATAGTGATACTGACAAAAGGATCTTGGAAGAAGCTACAGTCAGGTACCTAAATATTTATAATAAAGCATTCATTGAAATCATTTCATTAATTCCCAAAAGTCTAGATAAGGTACTTGAACTTAGAAAAGAGAATGCAAAGGCAAAAGACTTAGAGATCCAAGAACAGATAGCAATTAAGTTCTATCCTTCTATTACTCCAAAGCAAATGAACATGATCTTTAAGGACTGCAAGGATGAATTCTGGAGAAAAGCAAGAATGAATAAACTTATGCTCGAAGAAACTGACCAAGTAGCAAGAGAGACAAAAGACATCCTTCGAAATGCCTTCAAAAGATTCAATCTTCCAATTATAGAGGAAACAGATGAAGTACCTTCCACCATGGATGTTGAAGGATTAAATGATGCCAATGAAGAATCTTTTGATAAAAATGTAGAAAGGTCAAAAGAGATAGGTGAACAGAAGACTAAGGACTTGGATTCCTCTATTCTGAAAGAGGAAGTTTATGAAGTAGTAAATACAGGTAACATCTCTCCTCCGGATCCCACTGCAGACATTTCAGATTTTGAAATTGAAGGAGAAGGGAGAAAAGAGGAAAAAGTGAGTCAAGAAGAGGAGGTAAAGGGAAAAGAAGAAGAACAAATAGAGAAGACTTTTGATGACAGTTCTGAGATTCCAAAAGAAAAGAAGACTTAGTCTCCGGCAAGAGACACTACAGAGGCAGTGAAGAATTTCTTAAACAAAGAGATGATGGAGATAGATGAGCCTGAGCTATTTCAAGGACCACTAAATTTTGATTCTATCTCTCCGATCCAGACAATGAAAATAGCATCTTTTGCTCAAGCCAAGGAAAAAGAAAAACTTTTGAAGTCGCACATGGAAGACTGTGAGCTGTTAGAGCTTCCATCTGGTATGCTGTAGAAGATCATGCCATCTTTTCAAAAGGATCCTTTGGCCTCTCCATCTGGTAATTTGAAATCTCTGGTAAACTCTGTTAGCACTCATTTTGATTCTTTAGATAAATCGGTAGAAGAAAAGGTCTGAAAAGAGTTTTTGGGAAAAATATTCACTAAAGTACAGGGACTCGTTACTAATGATAGGAGGACCCTAGATATTGGGATAAAGAGCCTTGAAAATACTCTTAAAGATGGTGGGGACATGTACAATTTTTTTCTATCTTGGTCCAAAGTGACAGAGGATATTGAAAAGAAGGTGAAAGAGCAAGAAGGTAAACTGTCAAGTTTATCTCAAAATTTTAATCCCCTCACTACATCCTTAATGAATCAAGAATGCCAGACCATTGTCATTATAAATTAAATAAAGAGGCTGGACAAAGAAAAGAAGAATATAATAAACAGGATGAGTGAACTCAGAGGCAATATATGAGGCCTTAATAGATGCTCAGACAACAGCTCGGACCAGTGATCCGGTAGATTAAAAAAGGGTAGAAGCATATGCATTTTTGTTGAGTGGTCACATCTCCATTTTGGATAGAATGAAGCAAAGCTGGGCCACAGAGTTTGTACAATTGAAGGCCACTTTTGTGGATATACTTAAGTATATGTAAGTATAACATGTATATATACTTATGCAACCATGTATAGGTTAATTTTTGCAAATTTTGGTGTGTGGATTCTTCCCTTTGCCATTGATGTCAAAGGGGGAGTGAGGAGTACTAAAAAATGTGGAATCCAGCTAAGGGAGAGCACCGGTAAAATAGTGCATAAGATAGAGCATCAGGCAAGGGGGAGTTTGGTATGACACTTAGTCATTTTTCACTAAGTGTTGCCATCAATGTCAAAGGGGCAGATTGTTGGCAAGAGACACTGTGTGGCTTCATGAGTGTTGTCATTGATGGCAACAAACTCTATCCCACACATCCGCATCACATAGTATGCCTATACTAGAAGTCAGATTGAAGATTGTTTTGGCCCAGTGAACAAGAACAGAGCATACAGCAAGGTCTGACAATTAGGTCCGGATCTCTCAGATGGTGTAACTCAGCAAGGTGCGGACTTGGACAAGTCAAGAGGAGTATCATGACTACTATATTCTAGAGATTGAGCCTCTAGTGATAAAACATGGAAAAGACATGAGCATCTGAGTGTTGGGTTCTAGACAGGCAGAGCAGACTGAGGAAGAACTAATCGGCAAAGTATCAGACTTCAATCCGGATGAGTAATTAATGTTGATCAAGCTATTTGAGGGATCATAAATTGCTGGCCGACATTTTTGATGACTTCTATGTCTATGTATTGATACACATCACAAATCATGCATGAATTCAACCGATAGAGCAGTAACTTGTAAATATCTTGAGTATTCTGGTTGCTGACTAGGAAGTTGTTGAAATCCTTGATGCAGATATATATACCAGATGAATTCTAGCATGGAGAAGAGTGTGTATAGATATGAAAAATAAAGTGCGAAGAAAGGCAAAGATAAGTGTGAAAGCAGCAATACAAGTCCGATATGTGACAAGGTAGCGGCACTAGAGCAGAGGAATACTGAAGTGCATCAGATCAGTATATTGTACCTAACCAGAACTAAACTTTAGCATTTGTAGATGCCTCTCATTAGTTCAAACACCTGGTTACCTTCTGTAAGTTCTGTAGATAGTGAGTCTCTTGTAGGCAGTGTGCCTCTTGTGAGCAGGGTGCTCAGACAGTGAGCCCTAATTGGCAAGTGCCATTTTGTACTTCTTAGTCTTTTAACAGAGAATACAATCTTAGGTTAGTCACCCCATGGTTTTTCCCTTAATAGGGTTTTCCACGTAAAAATCCGTGTGCTATGTGTGTTGATTTTATTTCTACTCTCATGATTATATATGCTTATATGTTTTGATGCTGCACAAATTATAAAAGAAGAAAAGAAAGTTAAGATAATAGAGATAACTAATTTACCCCCCCCCTCTTAGTTATATGCCTTGTTTCCAATAGTTACTTTGTACGGAACCTTTCAAAAAATGACTTTTCTTCTGCCAATTAGACCAAAAACATAAGGAAATCCAACCTAGGGCATCACCAAAACACATGAAAACCAAAACCCTGGAACCTGCAATCTTGAAATAAGTAAATACACACAAAAATACTCCATCTCACAAGATTTAAGATTTTTCCACCATGGAAATGGTGAGGAATTACATTTTGAAGTCCACTAGAAACCCTAACCAGGGTTCTGGACAGTTTTCAGTAAATCGCCTATAACTTTCTCCAAACTTAATTAAAAACCACCAAACTAGTTGAAAATGAAAGGTGATTCATTCCTCTACAAGATAAAATCATGTTCAAGTCACAAAAATTCCATAAAGTCTGTACAAAATCAAGAGAATAGGCAAAAACGTAGTATAACTCAAAAAATTGTGTTTATTTCTTCACCAAAATCTTCATTACATGTTCTCCCCCCATCCTCCTCACTTTTCTCACCTTCATAGAGAATATTTGAAACCATTACAATGTTTTTCCAACTACCATTGGAACCCCAACGGTCTAACCAACCCATGGCAACCGATGACTCTTCAACTTCTATGATTTTTGCACTTTTACAACTATGACAACATTTTTGCATTATGACTTCATAAACCACCTAACAACCTAATATTGACTTAAACACATATAAAGTGGTCTTAATTGACCTTATTACATCAAAGACACAATATTAAAGCATAATTTAACAAAATTGCCTCATGGAGGCATGAAATCCCAAGGTGCTCCTGCACCACTTACTCGCTAAAGGGACACACGATTTGTATCAGTATTTGTTTGTTTTCATCATCTGCCAACTAGGTAGAATCACTAAAGAAGGTAAACAATAAAAATGAGAGAGGAGAAAAAGTACCTTCAGAGCACCACGTAGGAGGATGCCCCCAAAACACCCTCCACAATGCTATGCCGCTAAGGCATGACACACAACAATAAAATAGAGGGGAAGAAATATAGAAGAATGATGAAATAGATAGAAGAATGGTCATAACAGAGGTGGTCTCTCAGTATCCTTGACCTTACAAGAGTATTGAGGGTCATCTAAGGAGACCAAAACAACACATAACACATCACGAGGGAACACAACACAATGATAACAACATATATGTCTAGGAGGAGGCCACCCTTGAGAGCAACTAGAACAAGTTCTGAAACCCATAAAATCATGTAAAGCAATAACATAAAGATAAATAGTGTAAATATCTTCAAACCTTACACAAAATTGGACTTCGGATAGGATGGAATAAAGTGCACCCAAGCTCCATTGATTTGTCCTTTGGATGATTTGAGATAAATCAAGATTGATAGATATGCATGTGTATAGAAATTTGATGAGAGTGTGTGAGGGTTTGAAATTGAAATAAGAGTTTAAATTTATAGATAGAGAGGGAATCAAATGGATGGCCAAGATTAGAAGGGTGAGGGATGAGGTGGATGGCTAGGATTGAAAGTCAATTTTAGTGCTTATGACGCACCATAAATGAGGATGACAAGTGACTAAAATAAGGATAGGAGTGGGAATAAGTGGGATTTTTAATTGATTTTGGAGAGGAAGTGCTTATGACACATAATGAATGAGGTTAAAAATAGGGATGTGAGTGGGAATAAATAATTTAAATAATAAAATTATTTAAATTATGAGAGACATGTGGAATTTAAATAAATATTTAATTTATTTAAATTGGATGATGGAGGAAAATGAGATTAAATAAATAAGATTTATTTAATTTGATGCAAAGAGAAGAGGATAAATGGATAAGAGGAATTAGTTAAATAACTATAATTTATTTAACTAATGGGAGTGATGGAAAGGGTCATGGAAGAGGACCTAGGACAAAATATGTCGAAATGTAATGTCGTAAGATATAGTCAAATTTAGGCATCTACATTTTGCCCCTCTTTGAGATGATGTTGCGACTAAGAGAAGTAACATCATTTGAAAGAAGAAAAGGTATGGATGAACGAAAAATATTCCCCAGCCACTTGAAGAAGTGACGAGGAGGAATGATGTAATGGTGGGATGCCCCCTCAAGAGGATAGGTGGGATAGAAGAACACGGGTAGGCTCTTGAATAATAAAAAGGGGTTAGTCAAGGAAGAAAAATAAAGGAATAGATAGAAGAAGTGAATGATGCGTTATGCTACGATGAAGGTGAGCAACGATGATGTTTGATATAGCACTAGACATTATGCACCAAGGTATAAGGATCAAGGTGATGATGTGTCTCATGCCCCAATGTAATACAACCTTGTCTAGATACAAGATATGAATATTAGTTGGGAATGATTTAGATTTGATGCAAGTGCAAGACAAAATGATAACACACACAAAAAAGAAAGAAAGCATGCACAAATGATACAAAAAAAATATGGTATTGCCCCTATCAAGCTGTAAACCAATGATTGATTGGTTGGTTAATTGATGATGGATGTCTACTTTCAAGAAATGAAACATGCGGTATAAGACGTCTGGTCTGGTTTCGACAATGCAACATCTTATATAAGACAATTGATTGATTGATTGATACTAGTGTTGTTGGCCATGTGAATCAACACTAGGATTTGATTGATGATTGATTGATTAAATGATTTGGTTTACGTCAAGATTAGGATCAAGACCATTGATGGAATTGGATAATTCGACTTGATTGATTGACCTGATTGGATTGATTAAGGATGACTTGAATTTGAGTTATTGCTTGGAATTATTTTGATGATTTGAAGAATTGGATGATGGAAGAATTATTTTGATTGAATGGATGAATTGATGATTGGATTGGATGAATTGAATTGATTGAATTGATTACAAGAATGGAATTGAAGAATTGATTTGATTTGATTTTATTGCTTGGATTTTTGTTGGATATTTGTTTTTTTTTGTATTTTTGGGAATATTTAATTTTTTATATTTTTGAATGTTTGATTTTTTTTTGTATTTTTGAATGTTTTGATTTTTTTGTATTTTGAGAATATTTGATTTGTTTGAGATTTTTGAAATAGTTTGGGATGTCATTCGATGAAAATTTGGGTAGCCTTTGTGCTATATACCAATGACAAGGGAAAACCAAGTCTAGGTGCAAGGATAATGTAGGATTGGATGAATGGATAAAAGGGTGGGAAAAATCTCATGATAAGTGGATGGAATGGATGAATGCATAAGAGGACAAGGATGTGATCTCCAAGGCTATGCCACATAGGAATAACATGCCCCATTCTAGGTGCAATACTTAGGATTTTTCATGATAAAGCTTATGACAATAGGATAATGATAGGGTTGTTTGAAAGGATGAGGTATATCAAAAGATATCCAAAGCATGTGTCAATATATTGCCCCCTATCTTTATCAAGATCAAAAGGAGGAAGAGAGGATGAATGGACTCAATATGATAAGGATATGTGTATGATGGCCAAGGATGGTAAGATGGTAACACAAGATAGGATATGGTATGGAAATGGTATGATAGGACAAAAATGAGTGTGGATGAGACAATGTGCCCCCAAGTGTAAGTGACATAGAAGATCAACCTACACATGATGCTTGTTTGCTAGGTTTTCATCATGGTACTTATCCAAGGTGCCACCAAGTGTGGTTTTCCCCGATGGATGAAGGATTTCTCTTTACTATTTTGATTTTTTTTACTTTTTTGAATTTTTGGATGGAAGAAGGGGAATATAGATAGAAGGGACTCAAGTGTCTAGTTCCATGAAAAGTGATAGTCCATTTAAAAAGTGGATGTCATCGCATGGACCATGTCAAATGTCACGATGCTCATAGATGTTGGTAGGGGATTGGATAGTGGATTATGAAAGGTTTATGCATGGATGGATAGGGGATAATGGATAATGATATGGATTATGTAGGGAAGAATAGTGGATAATGATGTGGATCATGTAAGGCTTATACAAAAGGGTAGATGAAAGGCTTATCCAAAAGCATGGACCATAGGGAAATGATGAGGAAGATCTGTAGGATAATACTTGAATGATGGGGTGATGGAGGTATGGAAATGAATCGTGACCAATGGTTGCACACACTGTGATAAACATTGAAGCTTTTGATTTGGAGGAGGTGCAGGAAGAAACAAAGATGTTTTCTTAGGAGATGGGTGATGTAGGAGTTTAGGGACCCACATAGACTTAATATTTTTATAAATTTTTCTTGACTTGCAGGATGGAGGAATTTGATATTTTGGAATGGAATGGGATTTTTGAATGGAAGAGGATGATTCATATTTTTGAGATGTGGATGCTTCATTTGGCTTGACTTCTTTTTGCTTAGGTACCCAAACCATTTTGCTTTTGGACTTTTGTTTTGGAGGTATGGGCTTGGATAGCCTTTTGGATGTACTTTTCTTTGATTTTCTATATTTGTGCCCTAAGGCATGAGGATCCTTAGTATTTTTGGAATTATGGGTAGAGGCATCCAACTTTTTATTTTTGAATCTCATGGGATGGGTGGAAGCTTTATGTTTAGACAATGTGTGCCTTTTTTGGTCATGATTAGGAATTTGAGGGAATTTGTAAATGGATGGACTTGGCATTGGGAGAAGTGGTGGTAAAGTGGATGGAGGGATATTAGGAGTTGGAAGTAATGGAGGTAAAGTGGATGGTGGAAGGTGTATGGTCACATTCTTTTGACATGTGTAGGACAACGGAGGTGGAATAGCAACATATGTTTTGGGGATATGATAGGATTTGTGATGGAAAGTGGTGGACTTAGGATGAATGGAGGAAGTACCAACATCTTGAGATTGTTTACCTTGGGTCATATATCCAAGGCCATATGAGCAAGGAGGGACTTTGACATGGATAGGCACCAAAATTATTTGTTCATGAAGGCCTAGGCCTTTACGTTGATAGTTCATGTATCGGAGTATACGATGGACTATAGGACTAGGTGTGGTTTGGACACTAGACTTGAGCTCATTATTGGATGGAGAAGGTGAGGTGATGGAAAAAAGGTTGTTGTTGTCCTAGGAAAGAACATTCATGAATGAAGGTGGTAAGACCAAGGGGATATGATGGCAGATTTGAGATGGGGTCGATAATGGATGAAGGAGGATCATTATGAGCTTGATTATCATTATGTTCACTAAGATACAAGCTATTGTTTTGATCTTCTATGTTTGCTTGGGAGGCATGTGTCTCATCATGACAAGTGGATGTTGATTCATCATGGATAGGTGGAGTGATAAGCTCTTGACCATGGAATGCATAAAGTTGACTAAGAGGATCATCATGGCCTTCTTGATCATAGAGGGGATCTTCATCATATATGGGAGCTTGATCATCGATAGGATTAAGTGTGCTAGGTGTGGGTTGGATGGAGGTGATTTGTTCTTGATTAGGATTAGGGACTAATGTTTCCTCATGCTTATAATTATGCTTTTGACATAGCTCTTGACTTGCTTGAATGGAAGTTGAAGTGGATAACTCTTAGAGAGGCTTGATATGTTCTATATGGTCAACGACATTAGAGTGCAATGGAGTTTGATTTGGACTCATGAGGGGAGGTTCTTCACTAGGCTTGGTATGTTGTGGGTGACATGATGGGTTTGAAGGACTAGGTATGGTGTTGGAAGATTCTTTGATAGGATGAAGGATAGGTGTTGGGTGACATGGAGGGGGTTTATTCCTTGCTAGTAGCCAATGGATCACATCCTTTGCAAGAGTATGAGTGTATGGACAATACAGTGGATGAATAATGAGGGTAAATGGTGTTGGCTTAGGATTAGGATTAGGACATGGTGACTTTAGGATAGGCATGTGATTGGATGGTGGTATAACATACTTATAGGGTGCATGAACTAAATTGGTGTTTCCCTTCTCAAAGGTAGCATTAAAGCTTGAGGATATTTGACCTTGATTCAAGGGTGAGTTAGGTTGACATGTGCTTATTGTGATGTAGATGGATATGAATATTGGCTGGCATGGAAAGAAGTTGGATAGGTTGATGTGGCATTGACTTGATAGGTGGGTGGATTTTGTTGGATTTGACAAGAGGCTATGAATTGTTAGGCTTGGGCTAGGAGGTGTTGTATTTGATGTGATCGGATTTGTTGCAATTTGTGAATGATGGCTTGAAATACTTATATGGTTTGTCGGTCTATGGGTTAAGGAGTTTAGTGAAATGTTTGGATGAGGTCTTGTAGTTGGGGTGCTAGGACCCTATTTTTTAATGTTAGCATGGTGTCACACATGTGTTTAAGTCTTTGCATTTCATCTTGTTATTCAAGGTATGCCAAATAGTTCTTTTCATCATTAGAAGTAGGTGGAGGGGCCCCTTGAAGTATGATTTTGGGTCTAAGATTTGTTTCATCATTGGGATTAGAGGGATGGCCTCCTCTAAGTATAATCCTGGGTCTAGGATTGTCTTCATGATTGGGATTAGGAGGAGTGCCTCCTCTAAGTATGAGCTTGGGCTTTAGTTTTCTCTCATCATTAAAATTAGAGGGGACGCCTCCTCTAAGTATGATTTTGGGCTTTGGTTTGGGCATAGGCTTGCTAAGGATCAAGACCATTTTGACATGTGTTTGACTAGGACTAGGATGATGATGTGGAATGATGAGGATAGAGTAATTGGATGATTAGGAATGATTAGGATAAAATTGATTGGACTAGAATGAAGATAATGATGTGGATGTTTAGAATGATGTGCCTATGTGTTTGTGTTGGTAGCTTGATTTGGCAATTTGCAAATAAATGATTATACATGTACCCACATGAATCACACATGCAAAACATGGTAGACATAATGTTTTGGATGACTCTAATATAAAATCAGAGTAAAAGTCTAAATTGGGGCCTAGATTAGCCCCAAAAAGATTTCACTGGTCTCGATAAATTTGAAAACATTCATAAGCATGCACAACCTAGGCTAGAAAGAGGATACTACTTGTTGAGTCCCTACTTGGATTACTCCATATAATGAGACAAGGAAGACAGCTAGAGATATTGGTGATACTGGCTCCCCCACCATGGTACAGGCACACCAAATCTCTTACCCTGAAGATCCAGAGATCTTATGAACTGAGGGATTTTCTATCTCTACCATGAATAGTACGTGTAGGGTGACTTCAGAGGTTCGACCTCCTACACTAGAAAGCAAAAATAGTTTTTGGCCTCTACAACAAGTAGTTTCTAATCAATGTTTCAGGATAATCTGGTGTCTATACATGCGCTGGTTCACTCATTTAAGAGGTCTCCCAACCCTTAGAAAGGGTTTTTATGCATCTCATGGATACTGAGGGAGACTTTTATTGGTATAGAACATCTGCACTAGGTGATTGATGACTTTCATCACAACCACAATTATTTATATAGCGAACTGAAATGAAAGTACCACTTGGGTCATTCCCTCTCACAAATCGGGAAGTAGACCCTCTAAGGGATTAAAACCATAAAAGAGATGGGTCTGGATTTTGATCACCAAGTTTGTACAAGGTGAGAACATACACCTACCACCTTACAAGCACAACAAATAGTGATTAATTAGCCCCCTAGTTAATCTATGTGCAAACAAACATTTGAAAAAGATATCTAATCGATGAAATCCCTGCAAAACCACCGTTAGTAGTTTGAATTTCTAGTCTTCGACAAATCAAATAGCTGTAATCAAACTATGTTAGCACAAAACCAAATCCCTAAAAAAATTAGAAAATAATGTTATAATGCAGCCATAAAAGGATAAGCTCATTAGAAGATTCCAATTTCAGATACATATTTTTTTAGATAGTGACATAGATTTGATCATTTTGAAACGTTTTTGAGTTGAAAATTAAAAACTGAAAGAAGAGACCCCTATTAATTTTCTAAGACCTGTCCAGAAATATAAAAAAGTTAGAAAAATTATCTAATTTGCGCCCAAAAATGTGGATTTATGAAAACCCTATAGTTGACAAAGATTTGATCATTTCGCACCCCATATGACCTCAAAATTAAATCTATAAACAACAAACCCCCATTAAAATTTCAAGAGATTTCCAAATATATATATATATATGGAAAATTTGCTGATTTGCATACAGAAATGCAGATTTATGAAAAAACTAAAATCGTTATAATGCATTCAAAACTGATGATAAAGACATGATTTTTCTACTGGAGCATACTTAGACAATATAAAAATTACAATTAAAATCTTGTATAAAAATACGTAGCGGTTTGGAAGATATGATGAAATCTTTAAAACCTAGGGTTTTACCCAAAAATGGCATAAACCTGCAACAAAAGGTTAATAAAACCTGCAAAAAACAAGCTAGATCAAGGGAAGTGAGTCAATAAACAACCAGGCGTGCCAAAATGAAACCCAAAAAATCATGTAAAGTAATAACATAAAGATAAACAATGTAAATATCTTCAAACCTTGCACAAAATTGGACTTCAGATAGGACGGAATGAAGTGCACCCAAGCTCCATTGATTTGTCCTTTGGATGATTTGTGGGCTGCTCACACAACCAACATAACCATGATAGAAAATGATATGAGATAAATAAATATTGATAGATATGTGTGTGTATAGAAATTTGATGAGAGTGTGTGAGGGTTTGGAATGGAAAATAAAGTTAGATTTATAGAGGGAAAGGGAATCAAATGAATGGGTAGGATTAGAAGGGAGAGGGGATGAGGTGGACAGACAAGACTGAGAGTCAAACCTAGTGCTTATGACGCACCATAAAGGGTATGATAGGAGGTCAAAATTAAGAGAATAGTGGGAATAAATGGGATTTTTAGTTTATTTTGGAGAGGATAGTGGTTATGACGCACAATGAATGAGGTTAAAAATAGATATATGAGTGGGAATAAATAATTTAAATAATAAAATTATTTAAATTATGAGAGACGTGGAATCTAAATAAATATTTATTTAAATTGGATGATGGAGGAAAATGAGCTTAAATAAATAAGATTTATTTAATTCAGTGCAAATGGAGGACAAATGGAATTAAGTAAAAAAGATTTATTTAATTTGATGCAAGAAGAGGATAAATGGATAAGAGGAATTAGTTAAATAAATATAATTTATTTAACTAATGGGAGTGATGGAAGGGGTCATGGAAGAGGACCTAGGACAAAATATGACTCGAAATGTAATGTCATAAGATATAGTCAAAATTTGGTTTCTACGAGTTCTACAACGAGTGTGGCAAGATGAGGGAGAAATACTTACTTATTTCGGTGGGATATCTCTATGCAGACAACCCATGTTTGTCATCAAAGGATATATCAAATTTAGTTTTGAAATTGTTGATATTGTAGTAGCATTAGTACACTTATTCACTACCCTCTTAGGAGGTGGAAGAAGTGATTTTTTGAGTGATCTCAAAATCCATCCATAAGGGATTTAATGTGAGAGACCTTTCCTAATCCACTAGTGCTGCTTCTTTTGAAGAGAGAGCATAGGAATGAAAGGAAGGTATGGTGTTGCGAGGATGATTGTTGGTGATTGTATCTTTAGTGATGTCCAAAGGGTTTGAATATGCAACCAAAGGAGAACTATCCATGGCCGTTACATCTTCAGTGATATCCAAGGGACTTGGACATTCAACCAAAGGGAAGAGATCAAGAATCTTCTCTTCCTTAGTTACATCCAAGGTACTTGAATAGTAAACTAAAGGAGGAAGATCAAGGGTCTTCACTTCCTTAGTAACATCCAAGGTACCTGAATATTCAACTAGAGGAAGATCGATAGGATGATCCATAGATACTTCATGCACTAAGGTAGGGATAGAATTTTAATATTGTTAAATGAATGCTCATTAACTATCCATGGAATGTTCTTTGTTAGAGGGGGTTTTTCATTCACTAATGCTTCATCTTGGCCAGGGAGAGCATTTGAATGAAGAGGTGGTGGTGTGATTTTAAGGGATGTGTCAATGAATTCATACTCTTGTACCAATGTATCCTCATAAGTGAGAACAACTTTATGAGAGAGATCATAAGGTATAATTAAGTTACCATCACATGTATTAGCAATAGGAGGCATAGTGGAATGTCCAATAGAGATAAACTCATCTAGGGCTTCATCTAACATATTGAAGTCATCACTACTAAATGATGCAACATATTTATTATTATCTATGAATTTAGTGAGATCATCTAATATCAGAGGATATGTTCCCATGAGATTTGTGAAACTATCAAAATTAGATATATAACAAAGGATTCCATATGTGGAACACACATGAATATCAACATCATAGATATATGCAATTTGATTTAAGATGTGAAGATGATCATGAGTACAGTTGGAAACATTATCAATGTCTACGATGTATGCAAACAAATCTTCCAAAGATGAATGACAAGAAGTATCCATGATGAAAGTTTGAGGAAATGAGGTTATTGAAAGAGCTCAACTATAGACAAATTTCACAACAAACAAAGTGGGTATGACGGGATAATACTACATGACAAAGCCAATTAAATGAGACTATTTCACACTTGTTTGAGGAAAATGGGTTCTAAAAGATGCACTGAGTTCACCTCAAACAAAGTGGGTAGGGGGAAAGAGTACTTCACAACAAGGCAAAGTAAGTGATTTTAATGTTTTTGATCAAAAATATATGAATGGAGTGTATAAACACTTAATGTTGAGATACATACTGTGTAGTTAAAAATATACCAATTTTCGCTCTAAAACATGAAATAAAGCAAAATTTTCAAATGACAAATGAGAATATGGTTGAAGATGAATGTAAGATTTGAATGAAAGATATTTATGACAAATGTAATGAAACAATACAAATCTATGCTTGTTTATGCACCTAAAATGCTTAATTTTTTCACTTTTTTCAATGTAAATGCACAAAAGATGTAATGAAACTAAGAGGATGATAAGGTACAGAAGCCTAAGACCTTTTAATTATCCTAATAATCCAAAAATATTTATCACAACACGTCAAAATTGAAACACTAGGTGAAAGATTAGCCTAATGTACTAAAAATGCAAGGATTTCTGAAACCCTAATAGTGAAATTAAGTCATGAAACTATGTAAAATGATGGATGAATGAAATATAATCAGATCTAATGTGTAAAACAGCTTAGATCAGATCTAAAAATGATGCCAAGATGCTATAATGCTCAATGCAAAGTCAAAATTAAGACAAGATGAGTGAATATGCTTGTTTTTGTTGAAATACATAATGTGTAAATGCAAAATTTGAAATGTAGATTCAAAAACACACTATGATGAAACTCTACAGTCCAAAATCAGATTTGAAAGATGGTTAAAATAAGTAATAAAATCTAAAATAATATTTTAACCATCATATCTATATTTAAAAATATATCTAAAATACGCCGAGAGATATCCTTCTACAAGCGCCTATTTTTTAATCAATTTACCACACATAGGTGGAATAGGTGCCTCAAGAAGGATATATCTCACATATTTTAGATATATTTTTTAAATATAGATATGCTAGTTTTATAAATTTATGACTTTATAAATTTAGTTCTAGAAAAATCTTGCTTAAAAGTGAGGACACATGAATTCTAAACCTATATAGTTAAGTGAATTCTAAACCTAATAAACTATAGTGCCATAAATTTACAATAAATAATGTTTGATTGGTTTATTATGTGTATATATGTTTTGAGTGAATTCTAAACCTAATAAACTATAGTGCCATAAAATTTTGATAAATAACTCAATTAATAGTAACTAAAGTTTACAGTAAACAAAACGAAATCCCTGATGCCCAGGGGGCTGTTTTGTTAAAGGGATCTGGACCCTCGTTTCCAGCTGAACTAATAAAAAACAAAACGAAATGCATAGATTTATTTATTTTAATATTTTACCAATTATTTTTTTTAATTAATATTCTAGCAATGTGAAAATGATTCATGCGCACATGATTAACACCATTATTCAAGAAAATCATCAATTTCATACCTGTGATTTTTGTTGATTCTTAATTTTTCCACTTCTTGATTTTTATTTTGTACTTCTGGTTTTCTTCTGTAATTAGTGATTTTATTTTTGGTTGTTTTCAGTATTGGAGACTTTCAAACATTTATGTTTTATATATGTACTAATTATTGTTTTTTCTCGTAATATAGATGATTTATATTGAGAAGAACAAAAAGTTACGTTTAGGCCATACTGGCTTGCAGATTTGTTTGCAGAAAACCATGTCAATCTTGCCCAAATGAACCGACCTATCAAGCTACCTACCCAAAGACTACACAGGGTCCAAAATGAGACCGATATAGCCACACAGGCCCAGACCAGATCAAAACCAAACAAAACGATCATGCAGGACCAAACCAAAGCCTTCCCAGAACTGTACCAAAATGGGAGACAATCCCAGAAGTGACCAACAGACACTATAGATGGAGAATATATTAAACCATAAGGAAAAATAGCTACATACAACAACCAAATGCCTCATGCATGATTTGTTTTAAAGATGTGAAGAGCCTGATTGAACTCCTCGACACAGTCAAACCCCTGCACCTCAACCAACTAAAACATTTTCTTCAAGAAATTAGTCCCAACACGAGCCTATTGCCAATGCATAATTAAGTTTGTGCCCATGATATCTAGTAAGAATAGATAATACTTCACTACTTCCTCCAGTACTTGCAGAAGGGGAATGTCCTTAGGGAAAGGGAGCCCTGTTCCAAAGGTCACAATAGCCAGAGTTTCCTCCAAGCCCCCTAGCATGTCTGATATGAACATCCTATGTGCTATAGAACCAACCTCTACTTTTTCTAAATTAAGATCCAGAAGGGAGGAAACAAACCTGGAGCTGAGATTAGTGTCCACTCTATATCTTTCTCCTACCTCTATCTATATGTTTTAATTATTAATGTTGCATTTGTCAGCTATTTTTTTTTTTTAAAGTTTATGATTATTTATTTTAATATGTCGACTATTTAATTATTTTTTAAATTTGTTTTTCTTAACATGCTCATGCCATTTCACCCTGTGTCACCACTGTAGGTTATGCCTCTCAGTGTAATTACAAACCCTGGCTTTTGAAATTACTAGGTTATATGAAAAATGCAAAATTTTAAGCAAAACCCTAGCAAATGACATATGAAAATGCAAGGTAAATGATCATGAAAATATGAAATTCTATAATTTATCTTAGATCTAATGTAAATATTAGAAATTTAAATGTTTCCAATGATATGCAAGAAAAATAGTGCAAACTATGTCTCAATGCAAGCCAAAAATACCTTTTTTTTTCAAAAAATTTAAATTTATACAAGATTTTTGAATGTAGGATGATGAAAATGATATGTATGAAAGTAAATCTATTTACAACACTCAACAAGGTGCAAATTAAAAAAAAACACAGGTTCACCAAAATTTTATGTATGAAAATGATGCAGGAGCATAAAGTGGTGTAAGGGCAATCTTGCATCACCCCAAAAAAAAGATGTGTTTCAAAATTGTTGATGTTCTTTCCATTTCTTTTCAAAATTTGTGGTTTTGGTTCCATAATGGCTTGAATAATGATGTAGAACTTTCAGTTTTTCCAAACTGCTAAAAATAGCAACCTGCTATTTTTAGAAAGTTTGCATTTGGGCATGGATTGAAGTGAAAATTTACAGGAAGTTACATAATAGAAATATAAGACCTTTGGCGAATGAACTACACAAATATCATTTATGAGCTAAAAGATATAAAAGTTTTCGTTTCCTGAAAATTGCTTAAAAATTATTCAAACTCAGGTTTGAGGCACTAAACGGCCCTCTACGGTCCCAAAAATGGCTATAACTAGTAGAATAGGTTCTTAGCGCATAGAGCACTCCGCGAGATTTTTGACGCATAAAACGGTTCATCAATCAGACACCGGGATCAAAAGTTATGGCTCCCAGAAGTTGACCTATTTTTGGAGGAAGAAGCAAATTTTGAAATTAGGTTGTTGGCCGCCAAAAAGGCTATTAGTAACTATTTTTGGGAACCCTGGGCAGTAGTAGAGTTAAGGGGACAAGTGTGGAGTCAAGAATAGGTGGGAAAATAGAAACCCTAGCTGATTTGGGGTTACAGAGGGTAGATGATTCTAGAGTCTTGGGATAGGAAGCTGTAATGTGTTGCAGCCTGTGGAAGGTTGATTCCTCTGATTGTAATTAAGCTTCTGTAATGTAATGATTTGCCTAGATCAATAAAAGAAATATTCTATTTTCTGTGTTCCATTTCTATTGTTGTGTGTTTTATGATTTACCCCCTTCATCAAGTGGTATCAGAGCGAAGGTTCCTAAGTGTGTAGACAAATCACCGACCGTGAGGTAGTTTGCACAAGGACCTGAGGTTGTGGGTTTGCTACGGAGATCAAGATGCCTCCATGAAGAAATCATGTTGGGAGGAATGCTTTGATGGAAGAGGGTTTTAGATCCCTACAAAGAAAAATCAATGCATTGCAAGAGGAGCTGCGAAGAGGATTCGAGCCAAGAAGGAGAGAAGAAAGCGAAGATGAAGCTGAAGAAGAGCTATCTAAGAAAGAACAAGAAGCTGTAGGAGATCCTGTAGAAGTTAGGTTGTTGAGGGCTATTTCTAAGATTGGAAAGAGGCCCAGGATCAAAGTTTCTACATATTCTAGAGATTTGAATCAAGAACAACTTATTGATTGGATCAATGACATGGAGGAATATTTTAAGTATGAAGATGTGGAAGACCCAGATCAGGTCAAGTTTGCAAAAATAAAATAGAAGGGCCATGCCAGTATTTGGTAGAAGGAGGTCTAGTTAGAGAGGAACAGAAGAGAAAAAGGAAAGATCACCAGATGGGATCAGATGGTGGAAAAACTAAAGAAGCAGTTCATTCCTATGGACTATGAGATGGAGTTGTTGAAGAAGCTCTAAGGATTGAAGCAAGACAATAAGTCTATTAAGGAGTATATAGAAGCATTTTATAAAATTACTATCAGGACAGGTCATGCAAAGCCCAACAAGGAGAAGGTAGCTTGTTACATTAATGGGTTGAGGCCGAGTATTCAAGAGGAGCTGAAACTGGTTAGAATGACCACCATAGAAGATGGATACTAGTTTTCCCTAAAGGTGGAAGAGAAGCTGAATAAAAGATTTGACAACGAGTAAAGGGGAAGAGGTCAAGACGGAAGGATTGGTGGAAGACCCTATGGGGGCTGAAATGAAGATTCAAATAAAAGTGTAGAAGTTGGCACTAGTTGAAATCAGAGAGGAGATAATACCTACCACCCTCATGACCAAAACAATGGAGAGCAAAGAGGAAAAGGAAGAGGCCAACCTGGGCAAAGACCTAGAAGAGGAGCTTTCAGAGGAACCTGTTTCCAATGTGGAGAAGAAGGGCATCGAGCATAAGAGTGTCAGCAACATCAAGGAAGGACAAAGATAAGGCCTAAAGGCAATGCACGAGTTGCACATGTAGATGAAGATGCACAGTCTGAGCGTTCTGAAGATGATGAAAGGGGAGAAACCCTAGTTGTCAAAAGAACTTTGTTGAATGAGGAGAAAGAACCTAATCAGAGGAAGAGTCTATTCTACACAGCATGCAAATGTGAAGGTAAGTGTTCTGATATTATTATCGACAGTGGAAGCACTGACAACCTTATTTCAGAGGAGATGGTTAAAAAGTTGAAGTTGACAAGAAGAAAGAATCCACATCCATATTGGATTGCATGGTTGCAGAAGGACCATAGAGCTTTGGTCAATGAGCAGTGTTTAGTGAAGTTTAAGATTGGGGACTACCACGATGAGGTGTTGTGTGATATCATACCGATGGATGCATGTCATATGCTATTGGGGAGGTCGTGGCAGTATGATAGGAGCGATGTCCATGATGGCCGTGCAAACACATATTACCTAACAAAGGATGGAGTTCATCATAAGTTGAACCCCTTGAAGAAGGTGGAAGAAAAGGTATGTAGTACTACCATAATTTGCTTGGTAGATGGTAGGAACTTTTGGAAGGTATGAAGCATGAGCGTCATTTCTTTGCATTGATTCTTAAGATCAGTCAAGATAAATGTGAAGATGTACTAGCAGAAGTTTCAGATATGTTAGAAGAATTTCAGGATATTATCTCTGATAATGTACCAGAAGGTTTACCACCAGTGAGGAAGATAAGTCACCAAATGAATTTTATACCAGGAGCTAGTTTGCCGAATAAGGCAACCCACAGAATGACTCTTGCAGAGAGTGAAAAGTTGAACAGACAAGTTTAAGAGCTGTTAAGGAAGGGACTAATAAGGGAGAGCCTAAGTCCATGTGTAGTACCTACAGTACTAGCACCAAAGAAAGATGGAGAATGGAGAATGTGTATAGATTCTTAGGATATCAATAAGATCACGATCAAGTATAGGTTTCCATTGCTAAGGATGGATACCTAATGGACTGCTTGAGTGGAGCTAAGTATTTCACGAAAATTGACCTGAAGAGTGGATATCACCAGATCCGTATCAGGGAAGGAGACGAATGGAAGATAGCCTTCAAGACAAAGGAAGGTTTGCATGAGTGGTTAGTCATGCCATTTGGGCTAACCAATGCACTGAGCACATTCATGTGGTTCATGAAAGAGGTACTAAAAGAATTTTTGGGAAGTTTTGTTATTGTTTATTTGGATGATATTTTGATTTTCAGTAAGACTTGGGATGAGTATATGATGCATATCAGAAGAGTTTTGGAGAAGCTGAGGGAGGAGAAGTTGTTGATCAATCTGAAGAAATGTAGCTTTTCAAAGAACGAGTCAGTATACCTAGGATTTGTTGTCTCAGAGGAAGGTCTTAAGATGGACCCAGAAAAAGTAAGGGCTATCATTGAATGGCCTATACCAAGGAGTACCACAGAGGTACGATCTTTCCATGGTTTGGCAAGTTTTTATAGAAAGTTTATGAGAAATTTTAGTAGCATTTGTGTACCCCTGACTGAGAAAATTAGAGGGGATAAAAAGGAGTTTAGATGGACTAAAGGAGCAGACAAAAGTTTTGACACATTGAAGCAGAGAGTTACAGAGTAACCTATTTTGGCACTTCTAGATTTCAATAAGGTATTTCAGGTAGATTGTGATGCTAGCGGTAGTGCTATAAGAGCTATTTTCAGTCAAGAAGGTAAGCCCATTGCCTATTTTAGTGAGAAGCTTAATGATGCCAGGAAAAAGTATTATGTTTATGATCAAGAATTTTATGCAATAGTTCAAGCTTTGAAGAAATGGAGACATTATTTGTTGCCAAAAGAGTTTGTTTTATATACTAATCATTAGGCTTTGTAGTATCTTGATAGTCAAGGAAAGTTAAATCAAAGGCACTTAAAATGGGTTGAATTTTTGTAGAGCTATACTTTTGTTTTGAAGCATAGGAGTGGGAAGTCCAACAGAGTTCTAGATGCCTTAGGTAGAAGGCAAAATTTGTTGACAGAAATGAATATAGAGGTTGTTGGGTTTGATGAGCTCAATAGTTTGTATCCTGAAGATCCAAATTTTACAGAGGCTTGGAAAGCTTGTCTGGAACCTATTACTTTGGACATGACAAAATGGTTGGATTTCATAATCCAAGATGGTATGTTGTTTAGAGGAAGCCAATTGTGCATTCCAAGGAGTTCCATGAGAGAGAACCTGATTAAGGAGAAGCATAGTGGAGTATTGGCTAGACACTTTGGTTGAGATAAGACCATTGCTATTGTTGGTGAAAATTATTATTGGCCACAGTACAACAGGATGTGAGGAAATTTGTGCAGAGTTGCAGAGTGTGTCAAATGGTGAAAGGAACAAGTCATAATACAGGGCTATATCAGCCATTACCTGTACCAGAGAAGCCATGGGATGATATTAATATAGATTTTGTTCTTGGTTTACCAAGGACACAGAGAGGACATGATTCCATTTTGTGGTGGTGGACAGATTCTTGAAGATGGCACATTTTATTCCTTGCAAGAAGACTAATGATGCCGTTCATATTGCTGAGTTATTTTTCAGGGAGTTGGTGAGATTATACGGTCTACCAAAGAGCATAGTTTCAGATCGAGATACCAAGTTTGTTGTTTATTTTTGGAGGACATTGTGGAAGAAGTCGAAGATAGATTTGAAGTTCAGTTTTGTACACCATCCACAGACTGATGGACAAACCAAAGTGGTGAATAGGAGTTTGGGTAACCTACTACGATGCTTAGTAGGAGATAAGCCCAAGGGATGGGATTTGATTTTACCACAGGCAGAATTTCCTTACAACAATTCTGTCAATAGGAGTATTAGTAAATCACCATTCTAGATTGTATATGGAAATAGCCCAAGAAATGCTTCTGAGTTAAGGATGCTTGACAAAGGAGAAAAGACAAGTGTTGAAGATGAAGACTTTGTAGAACATCTGAAGAATTTGCATGAAGAGGTGAGAAAGCACATTAATAAGATGAATATTCAGTACAAGGCTAACGCAGATCAGAAGAGGAGATATAAGGAATTCCAGGTAGGAGATGAAGTCATGGTTCACTTGAGAAAAGAAAGGTTCCCAATTGGAACATACAATAAGTTAAAAATGAAGAAATTTGGAACCATGCAGAATTTTGAAGAAACATGATTTAGGAAATGCATATGAGGTAGAGCTGCCGAGTGGGATCAACATTTCCCTTGTTTTCAACATTGCTGATTTATTAGGATATCATGAAGGTGGAATAGAGGATGGACCAACAGAAGAACAGTGGAGTATTCCGGCATCTACTTCAACAGAGGAGATAGAAGAGATCTTAGATAGCCGTGTGGGAAGAAGTACTCAGAATAGGCAATATGAAGAATATCTGGTGAAATAGAAAGGAAGGCCTGTTGAAAATTCTTCTTGGTTGTCTAAGGCAGAGGTTGACCGTTTGGGTTTTCCTCACACAAACACCTAAGACACAACAGGGTCACTTCTCAAATTACACTGGGTGTCTGATGTAGGAGCATCTAGCGGTGTAAGGGCAATCTTGCATCACCCAAAAAAAAAAGATGTGTTTCAAAATTGTTGATATTCTTTCCATTTCTTTTCAAAATTTATGGTTCTGGTTCCATAATCGCTTGAATAATGATGTAGAACTTTAAGTTTTTTCAAACTGCTAGAAATAGTAACCTACTATTTTTAGAAAGTTTGCATTTGGGCATGGATTGAAGTGAAAATTTACAGGAAGTTACATAACAAAAATATAAGACCTTTGGCGAAGGAATCACGCAAAGATCATTTGCAAGGTGAAATATATTAAAGTTTCTGTTTCCTGAAAATGCCTGAAAATTATTCAAAATCAGGTTTGAGGTACTAAACAGCCCCGTATGACCCTAAAAAGGCTAGAACCAATAGAGGTAGTCCTTACTATCTAGAGCACTCTGTGAACTTTCTGACACATAAAACGGTTTGTCAATCAGACACCTGGATCAAAAGTTATGGCTCCCGGAAGTTGACCTATTTTTGAAGGGAGAAGCAAATTTTGAAATTAGGTTGTTGGCTACGAAAAAGGCTATTAATAACTATTTTTGGGAACCCTGGGTAGTAGTAGAGTTAAGGGGGCAAGTGTGGAGTCAAGCATAGGTGGGAATATAGAAACCCTAGCTGATTTGGGGTTACAGAAGGTAGATGATTCTAGAGTCTTGGGATAGAAAGCTGTAATGTGTTGCAGCCTGTGGAAGGTTGATACCTTTGATTGTAATTAAGCTTCTGTAATGTAATGAGTTGCCCAGATTAATAAAGAAATATTCTATTTTCTATGTTCCATTTCTATTGTTGTCTATTTTATGATTTACCCCCTTCATCAAGTGGTATCAGAGTGAGGGTTCCTGAGTGTGTAGACAGATCGCCGACTGTGAGGTAGTTTGCACCAAGACCTGAGGTTGTGGGTTTGCTACGGAGATCAAGATGCCTCCACGAAGAAATCGTATTGGGAGGAATGCTTTGATGGAAGAGGGTTTTAGAGCCTTGTAAAGACAAATCGATGCATTACAAGAGGAGCTGCGAAGAGGGTTCAAGCCGAGAAGGAGAGAGGAAAGTGAAGATAAAGCTCAAGAAGAGCTATCTAAGGAAGAACAAGAAGTTGCAGGAGATCCTGCAGAAGTTAGATTGTTGAGGGCGATTTCTAAGATTGGAAAGAGGCCCAGGATCGAAGTTTCTACATATTCAGGAGATTTGAATCCAGAACAACTTATTGATTAGATCAATGACATGGAGGAATATTTTGAGTATGAAGATGTGGAAGACCCAGATTAGGTCAAGTTTGCAAAAACAAAATTGAAGGGCCATGCTAGTATTTGGTGGAAGGAGGTCCATCTAGAGAGGAACAGAAGAGGAAAAGGAAAGATCACCAGATGGGATCGGATGGTGGAGAAACTGAAGAAGTAGTTCATTCCTATGGACTATGAGATGGAGTTGTTGAAGAAGCTCCAAGGATTGAAGCAAGGCAACAAGTCTGTTAAGGAGTATATAGAAGAGTTTTATAAAATTACTATTAGGATAGGTCATGCAAAGCCCAACAAGGAGAAGGTAGCCCATTACATTAATGGGTTGACGCCAAGTATTCAAGAGGAGCTGAGCCTAGTCAAAATGACCACCATAGATGATGCATACCAGTTTTCCTTGAAGGTGGAAGAGAAGCTGAATAAAAGATTTGACATCAAGCAAAGGGGAAGAGGTCAAGGCAGAAGGACTGGTGGAAGACCCTATGGGGGCCGAAAAAAAGATTCAAAGAAAAGTGAAGAAGCTGGCACCAGTAAAAATTAGAGAGGAGATAATACCTACCACCCTCGTGACCAGAACAATGGAGAGCAAAGAGGAAGAGGAAGAGGCCAACCTGGGCAAGGACCTGGAAGAGGAGGTTTCAGAGGAACTTGTTTCCAATGTTGAGAAGAAGGGAATCGAGCATACGAGTGTCCACAACATCAAGGAAGGATCAATAGAAGACTTGAAGGGAATGCACAAGTTGCACATGTAGATGAAGATGCGTAGTCTGTGCATTCTAAAGATGTTGAAAGGAGAGAAACCCTAGTTGTCAGAAGAACTTTGTTGAATGAGGAGAAAGAACCCAATTAGAGGAAGAGTCTATTCCGTACAAGGTGCAAATGTGAAGGTAAGTGTTGTGATATTATTATCGACATTGGAAGCACTGACAATCTTGTTTCAGAGGAGATGGTTGAAAAGTTGAAGTTGACAAGAAGAAAGCATCCACGTCTATATCAGATTGCATGGTTGCAGAAGGACCATAGAGCTTTGGTCAATGAGCAATGTTTAGTGAAGTTCAAGATTGGGGACTACCATGATGAGGTGTTGTGTGATATTATACTGATGGATGCATGTCATATGCTATTGGGGAGGCCATGGCAATATGACAGGAGCACTATCCATGATGGTCGTACAAACACATATTCCCTAACAAAGGATGGAGTTCGTCATAAGTTGAAGCCCTTGAAAGAGGTTGAAGAAAAGGTATGTAGTACTCCTAGAATTTGCTTGGTAGATGGTAGGAAACTTTTGGAAGGTATGAAGCATAAGCATCATTTCTTTGCATTGATTCATAAGATCAGTCAAGAGAAATGTGAAGATGTACTAGTAGAAGTTTCAAATATGTTAGAAGAATTTTAGGATATTATCTCTCATAATGTACCAGAAGATTTACCACTGGTGAGGAAGATAACTCACCAAATGGATTTGATACCAGGAGCTAGTTTGCTGAATAAGGTAGCCCACAGAATGACTCCTGTAGAGAGTGAAGAGCTGAACAGACAAGTTTAAGAGCTGTTAAGGAAGGGATTGATAAGGGAGAGCCGAAGTCCATGTACGGTACCTGTAGTACTAGTACCAAAGAAAGATGGAGAATGGAGAATGTGTAAAGATTCTCAGGATATCAATCAGATCATGATCAAGTACAAGTTCCCATTGCCAAGGATGGATGACATAATGGACTGCTTGAGTGGAGCCAAGTATATTACGAAAATTAACTTGAAGAGTGGGTATCACCAAATCTGTATCAGGGAAGGAGATGAATGGAAAATAGCCTTCAAGACAAAGGAAGGTTTGTACGAGTGGTTAGTCATGCCATTTGGGCTAACCAATGCACCAAGCACATTCATGCGGCTCATAAACAAGGTACTGAAATAATTTTTGGGAAGTTTTGTTATTGTTTATTTGGATGATATTTTGATTTTCAGTAAGACTTGAGATGAGCATATGATGCATATGAGAAGAGTCTTAGAGAAGTTGAGGGAGGAGAAGTTGTTGATCAATATGAAGAAATGTAGCTTTGCAAAGAAGGAGTTGGTATACCTAGGATTTGTTGTCTCAGAGGAAGGTCTTAAGATGGACCCAGAAAAAGTAAGGGCTATCATTGAATGGCCTACACCAAGGAGTGCCACAGAGGTACTATCTTTCCATGGTTTAGAAAGTTTTTACATAAAGTTTATCAAAAATTTTAGTAGCATTTGTGCACCCCTGAATGAGACAATGAGAGGGGATAGAAAAGAGTTTAGATGGACTAAAGGAGCAGACAAAAGTTTTGACACATTGAAGTAGAAAGTTACAGAGCAACCTGTTTTGGCACTTCCATATTTTAATAAGGTATTTCAGGTAGATTGTGATGATAGCGGTAGTGCTATAGGAGCTGTTTTGAGTCAAGAAGGTAAGCCCATTGCCTATTTTAGTGAGAAGCTTAATGATGTCAAGAAAAAGTATTATGTTTATGATCAGGAATTTTATGCAATAGTTCAAGCTTTGAAGAAATGGAGACATTATTTGTTACCAAAAGAGTTTGTTTTATATACTGATCATCAGGCTTTGCAGTATCTTAATAGTCAAGAAAAGTTAAATCAAAGGCACTTAAAATGGGTTGAGTTTTTGCATAGCTATACTTTTGTTTTGAAGCACACGTGTGGGAAGTCCAACAGAGTTGCAAATGCCTTGAGTAGAAGGCAAAATTTGTTGACAAAAATGAATATAGAGGTTGTTGGGTTTGATGAGCTCAAAAGTTTGTATCCTAAAGATCCAGATTTTGCAGAGGCTTGGAAAGCTTGTCTGGAACCTATTACTTTAGACATGACAAAATGGTTGGATTTCATAATCCAAGATGGCATGTTGTTTAGAGGAAGCTAGTTGTGCATTCCAAGGAGTTCCATGAGAGAGAACCTGATTAAGGAGAAGCATAGTGGAGGATTGGCTGGACACTTTGGTCGAGATAAGACCATTGCTATTGTTGGTGAAAATTATTATTAACCACAGTTGGAGCAGGATGTGAGGAAATTTGTGCAGAGTTGCAGAGTGTGTCAAATGGTGAAAGGAACATGTCAGAATACATGGCTATATCACCCATTACTTGTACTGGAGAAGCCATGGGATGATATTAATACGGATTTTGTTCTTGGTTTACCAAGGACATAGAGACGACATGATTCCATTTTTGTGGTGGTGGACAGATTCTCGAAGATGGCACATTTTATTCCTTGCAAGAAGACTAATGATGCTGTTCATATTGCTGAGTTATTTTTCAGGGAGGTGGTGAGATTACAGGGTCTACCAAAGAGCATAGTTTCAGATTGAGATACCAAGTTTGTTGGTTATTTTTGGAGGATATTGTGGAAGAAGTTGAAGATAGATTTGAAGTTTAGTTCTGCACACCATCCACAGACTGATGGACAAACTGAAGTGGTGAATAGGAGTTTGGGTAACCTGCTACGATGCTTAGTAGGAGATAAGCCCAAGGGATGAGATTTGATTTTACCACAGGCATAATTTACTTACAACAATTTTGTCAATAGGAGTACTGGTAAATCACCATTCTAGATTGTATATGGCAATAGGCCAAGAAATACTTCTGTGTTAAGGAAACTAGACAAAGGAGAAAAGACAAGTGTTGAAGCTGAAGACTTTGTAGAACATCTGAAGAATTTGCATGAATAGGTGAGAAATCACATTAATAAGATGAATATTCAGTACAAGGCTAAGGCAAATCAAAAGAGGAGATATAAGGAATTCCAGGTAGGAGATGAAGTCATGGTTCACTTGAGAAAAGAAAGGTTCCCAATTGGAACATACAATAAGCTAAAAATGAAGAAATTTGGACTATGCAGAATTTTGAAGAAACATGATTTAGGAAATGCATATGAGGTAGAGCTGCTGAGTGGGATCAACATTTCCCCTATTTTCAACATTGCTGATTTATTAGAATATCATGAAGGTGGAACAGAGAATGGACCAACAGAAGAACAATGGAGTTTTCTGGCATCTACTTCAATAAAGGAGATAGAAGAGATCTTGGATAGCAGTGTGGGAAGAAGTACTTGGAATAGGCAATATAAAGAATATCTGGTGAAATGGAAAGGAAGGCCTATTGAAGATTATTCTTGGTTGTCTAAGGCAGAGGTTGACCATTTGGGTTTTCCTCACACAAACATCTAAGACGTGACAGGGTCACTTCTCAAATTACCCTAGGTGTCTGATGTAGGAGCATCCAGTGGTGTAAGGGAAATCTTGCATCACCCAAAAAAAAAAGATGTGTTTTAAATTGTTGATGTTCTTTCCATTTCTTTTCAAAATTTATGGTTCTGGTTCCATAATCGCTTGAATAATGATGTAGAACTTTCAGTTTTGCCAAACTGCTAAAAATAGCAAGCTGCTATTTTTAGAAAGTTTGCATTTGGGCATGGATTAAAGTGAAAATTTATAGGAAGTTACATAACATAAATATAAGACCTTTGGCAAAGGAATCACACAAAGATCATTTGTGAGCTGAAAGATATTAATGTTTTTGTTTCCTAAAAAATACCTGAAAATTATTCAAACTCAGGTTTGAGGCACTAAACGGCCCCGTATGGCCCTGAAAATGGCTAGAACTAGCAAAGCTAGTTCTTAGCACGTAGAGCACTCCACAAGCTTTCTGACTCATAAAATGATTCGTCAATCAGACACCTGGATCAAAAGTTATGGCTCCCGGAAGTTGACTTATTTTTTGAGGGAGAAGCAAATTTCAAAATTAGGTTGTTGGCCACCAAAAAGGCTATTAATAACTATTTTTGGGAACCCTGGGCAGTAGTAGAGTTAACGGGACAAGTGTGGAGTCAAGAATATCTGGGAAAATAGAAACCCTAGCTAATTTGGGGTTACATAAGGTAGATGATTCTAGAGTCTTGGGATAGGAAACTGTAATGTGTTGCAGCCTGTGGAAGGTTGATTCCTCTAATTGTAATTAAGCTTCTATAATGTAATGAGTTGCCCAGATCAATAAAGAAATATTCTATTTTCTATATTCCATTTCTGTTGTTGTGTGTTTTATGATTTACCTCCTTCATCAGAAAAGAGGGATGATGATAATGTTTTATAGTGTGATTAAATCCTCCTTCCACATATAACATTCAAGGACATTAAACTGAGTCAAGTCACAACTTTTGCAAGAAGAATGAGATAGAGGTTTGGTGTCACTTTGAATGATAAGGAAATTTTGAATTTGTTGATTAATTTGTTAAACCCTAATCTGATTATGCCTTAAACCCTAATTATGTGAAATAAAAAATAAAGAGATGAAACATGAAAAATGCTTGCACATGAAAGCACCAAATGCAGATTAGATACATACCAGGTTTTAGATTCCAGAAAGAAAAAACTTTGGGAACACTGGGGTGGGTGCCTATGTCTAATGTGGCACTTTTTCTAAGGGATTGGAACCAAAATATACTTAAAACTATAACCTTCTCAGAGATTTCCAAAGATGTAAAATTAGAGGACACTGGGGTAGACACCTGTGTCTAATCAAGGATAATTTCTACTGTGTTCTTTAGATCTCGAATCTTTATCCTTTGTATTGATCTATTGTAACTCCTCTTTGCAAGATTCCACACCTGTAACCTGTAATCACAAGAGAAGGGTTGGGGGTTGTGGTGTTTAGGAGCTTGCCTCGATCAAGCCTTGAAATGGTATTCAAGCCTTCCAACACCATTGTTAGATATTGTGCATTTCCTTGGTGGATAGAGGCAAAAGAAAATGATATGATAAATTGATTGAAACACAAATACTTAGATATCACCTTAGTAGGTGTAAACCCTCACGAAGATGAAATGTCTTCACATCATGAGGAAATGAGTTGATGGAGCCAATCTGCAACAAACACACACAAACACAACACAATACTGCTTTGCAACATAGTGAATGCCTTGAATTCTTGTTGCTTTATGATCACAAGTTCTCCATAATCAACTAGGAGCAAAATTAAGTCCTAAACATATTTATATATGCATTCCTACTAAACATTAGTAATTCAAATTGAATAGGCTAACAAAGGGAAACCTTTTAACTGTCACTTTTCTGACATTTTAAATTTAGGTCACAACAAAATAGGTCTAGAGTAGGGTGCAAATGCCCAAGTCTAGGGGCCTATTTTGGGACTTGATTAAGCTTAAGAGTGGCCCCTAAGCCCCATTTGTCATGGGTTTTAGGGGATTTTTCTCCAAGATTTTTTTTAACATGCATGATTAAATCTAAGGGACCTAGGAGTTAAACTTAGGAGGTAAAAGTCCTAGGGGGACATTTTATGACATAACAGGAAGTATAGGTCTATTGTGCTTGAGAGTTTCTTTGAACTATATGTATGATGTCTGGTAGCATTATAATGGAACAATTATAAACCTAGGGTTGGTAAAAAAACTAAATAATCAGTAAATCACATGTTATCTCTTTGTGTTAGCATAGGTAAACTCTTTTAGAAACATTGTAATGTTTATACCTATAGCTATGGAGAGCACTTTGTATATTTACATTCTCTATGTATTAGCATTCAAGGTACATATTATTGTTCATTATTGTAGGAGTTAAGGACAACACTGAGAGGGGGGGTGAATCAGTGTTGTGTGAATTTTCTAATCTTTTTACAAACTTTAACTTGGAGAGCACAAGAAGAGAAAGTTATCATTGAATTGTCAAACACATATGCACATAACTGAGAATGAAAACAAAAACTCATGAGTAAAACATACAACCATAGAGAGATGATCAATATGAATCAAGACACAAGAATTGTATGAGTGGAAAACCCTCTAGGGGTAGAAAAACCACTGCAGAACTGCCTCACTGGCTACAATACATGTCTCACTGACAAATGTTAAGGCCTCACTGACCTGTAAGCCTCACTAGCATACTATTTAGAAGCACCAGCTTCAAGGAGCACCAATCCCTAATACAGAACAAACTAAAAATAAGAATTTAGAGGGTTTCTCTGTTTTAATACAAAACATTTCTTCTCTCATGTGTCTGTCAAATGTCCATTCTGTTCAAAATCAATCCTACATCCGGATACACTCAACAACTCTGCATTCTCTGTATATTTCATCTCTGTCTTACAAGTCACACATCAATGCACCTGAAAAACATTTTTATACAAGTTGAATGTCTTTTCACCTTTCATCTTCTGTCTCTGTCAAATAAAATACAACTGCTCTTTCACATTCTTCTAATTCACAAAACTCTTCAATCTACAAATTTCTTCAACCAAATTTTCATTATCCTCTTTGTACAAAACCCTTCAATCTCTACAAAAATAAAATCATATATACATATATATATTTTCTTCTCTGCAACATGATTGGCAAGATTATTGAAATTCCTTCTCCCTTAAAACTTTTTCAATATTCAACAACCTGCAAAATGACTCTTCATATCCTACAAAAAAAAATAATCTCTGATTGCAAATAAAACAATAAATAAATCTTCAATCTCTGATCCATATTTTCTCATAAGACAAATCTTCAATAAATCTTTAATCTTCCTTGATAAGAAAATAAAATACTCCTTCACAATCTTCAGATCTTCCATATTCTACATCTCAAACGAATCATCTATAAAAAATAAATCTCCTTAAAAACTTCCAAGCTTTTACATACAAAACAATTGAGCTTCTTCTTCTTCTCAATCTGGAAGAGTAAATCAAATCACAAAAAAATAGCTCCAAAAATATTATTATCTCCATATTGTTTAATGGAAGAAAAGAAAATTTCTAATTATAAAGTATTCCATCAAATGGATGTCTATTTCTTAGAAGGAAACATTAAAACCACTATATTCCTTCTAATATCAAGCTCCTTTACAAAAGCAATTTGATGCCTTAAATAAAATGAGATAAGATCCTCATTTTTTGGTAAAAAATAAACTTTATAAACATGATTTAATCCCTATAGGCATCGGGCTATGATGTTTTCCTTTTGAAGATTTTATATTATACATTTGATGCTTTTTCTAATAAAAGAAAACTTAGACTTATTCCCCACTCAGGCTCCATTGACTTATTCAACGACATGCACTATGTGAAGACCTTTTCCCACTTGAGCCTTTTCTTTAAAAGGTGATAAAGTTTTAAAATAAAACTTTCTTTATATGGAAAGCTCGTGCCACCGAACTTGACCGGTTGAAAAAAGTCTTATAAGAAGAAAGGGCCGGTTGCCCAATGACATTAACACCCTTAAGCTTGCCACTTAAGTGGCTTTTACCTGCTCAACAAGTCAATGACTCAATATAACATAAAGTAGTTTAACATACCACACCACACCACACCATATGTGATTTATATACCATCCTCTGATAAGCTTGACTCTTAAATGAGAATGAAGCAAAACTTATGATCAAATCTCATACTTCCAAACAAGTTCCAACTTGTAAATTCCCACTTATACTATGAACATGCTTAGCATATGTGTCATCAACGACACATACATATACTTGCTTGTAAACAAGAAGATCATTATCTTCTGAGGAATAAAGAATTTTGTCCCAAGTATGAACCTTATAAAGATCCTGCAATATTATCATCTCGTGATAGAACCTTGACATATCAAATGCAAGGAAGTAGTAATGAAGACATAAAACAAATTGAACTGGATTAAAGATCACATTTGAATTTACCTCAACCTTTAACATTTTCCTCAAACCATCTTCTTTATGAGAAGCTTCATCCTGTCATACATCCTACTATATCGTTAACTCAATCTGAATGTCACAACACTTAATCAACATATTGTAGATAGATACTAAGCCCAACTTATATGAGAAAACTAATCAACTGACAATTTCACATAGTACATGATGACATCACCTGATTTCAACATTACATCTTGTTCTCACACATGATGCTAAGACATCCTGAAATATGACATGAGGACCAAACACCTTTTTTTCATCAATGACAACCTGTCACCATCAATTATATTGTCATCTAATGGTAGACAATAAAAATAACATACATATGTGTTCTTTGTCTTCATTAATAACACCAATCAATGTGCAAAAAAGATAGTTAAGGTTATGTGTATTGGAAATGATATTATACATGAGACTATTGCATTTTCCAAATAAACTAACAATATTATTTATAGACTAAATATCATTGTACATATATTTTTTACCAATACATTTTTTACATATATTTTTACCCTATATATATATATCATTATGTCTCCTTTTTGTTAGCATATTTTTAATTTGCGGTAGAATTTTGAGGGCTTCATAGTGTTGTTTATAATTTTTTTCATTTTGGTGTCTAAATTTTTTAGAAATTGTATATTTATAGTTGTTTCTAAGAAGTTCTTATTCTGGCATCTTCCAATGTTTCGTTTGGGCTAATACGGTAATCTTTTTTGGTGGAATTTTTTGAGAGCGCATATTTTTCTATACTTCTCAGTGATGTAATCAGATTAATCTCATTTTGCATCAAACATGTACTTTAAATTTGTGGCCTAATTTGGCATCAACATGTACTATGCTCAAGACCACTTTGTTGGTGTGGCTAGCCACAACTCTAATCACACTAAGTTTAAAGTTCCAAAATCATATATTGCTAGGACCTGGATAATTCACTAAATGAGCTAGGGGGATAATTTCATGCTTTTATTGGATTCAGTCTCTTGATTGGTCTATTGTGCAACTAAAATTTAAGGAAAACATCATAATCAATAATGGGTTATTCAATTCATCCTTCTATTATCACCCTAGAACAAGGAAACTATAAGTCTTGGAGAGATAGAATCCTAAAACATCTCAGGTGGCTTCGTCTCTTTCCTGATCTCTATGGACTTATTCCTAAACTAGGTACTCATTGGTGGAAGCAAGTATGAGCTAACAAGAATAATCATATCCTAGGATTGATTGGTAGCCATGTTCGTAGTAACATTATGTATGACATATCAAATATTGAGTGTCTACACATTCTATGGACCAAAATTTGGGAGATGCATGGAGACTTGAAAAATCCTACATTTTTAGATGATCTTGTTATGCACTATCTTGTGCACCTTGATTATTGTGATAAACTACCATATGATGATGATACAATAAAGGAAATTTCTTGTGATAAAGAGCTTTAGTGTCCTGATGACATAGAGACTTCTATTCATGTTCCTTCTCCTCCTAGAAAGAACTTTATTTGGCCTTCATATTCTATGACTCCTAATCTAGACTTATACAATTTATCTTTTGTATTTATCAATCAACATCTTAAGTCCAATAACTCTTGTATTTTAGTATTGGAAGATACATTTGATTTTCACACTCAGACATATTGTGTGGGTACATCGTCTAGAGATGAACACTATAGTTTAATGGAATTCATTAGGATTGCATCTCTATCTCCTATTGCTTCTTCATAGTTTAGTGTTGCTTCAGATGGGGGTTATAGTGATTTAGTGTAGTAGGATATACATTTTCTTCCAAACACAACTACTTCAGATGAGTACTTGACAAACATTGTAGGTTTGTTTTGTGAGTCCTATCTTGTGGTTTTGGAGGACACTATTGAGGAAATTCATCTCCTCTTTGATGTTATCTCTTATGGAGTTGAATCTTATTCTTCAAATGCCATGAGGGCACATTCAAACACTCTTATTCTTTCTCTGTCTATTCATTTACAAGTCATAGTTTGGCATTTAGTTGGAGATCCTTTAGTAGCATTTGGAGGAGCCTTCATCATATTTGAATCATGTTATACATCTATTTCCACTATACTCTAGATTGTCACTTTCTTTAGTTTTTCCTAAGACTCTTGATTTGATTATGGCACCTTTCAGCACTGACATGGTGACACTTAAATAGAATTTAGAGACAACATTTATCTTGTGTTTTCTTCTCTCATATTCCTTATAGGAATGAGAAGACATCTTTCACATATCTTTGTCTTTGTTTCTTCATAAGGGGAGGAAAGTTATTCAACGACCATGGATCATCTTCAACATTCTTTGTCGGGCATCTACCATTAGTGTAGGAGATAATACATTGAGGGAGGACTACATGGTCTCTCTTCTTCTCCCTTATTGGGGGAATTTTTCTTCACATGGGATTTTAGTCTTCTCATACATTACAAAGCATCTTTCTTATGTTTTCTCTCTTTTGGAGAGGGTTTTATTACTACGGGTTTTTCCCCTCTTCTCCATTTGTGAGAGATTCATTTGTAAATAGGTGCCTAACATGGCTTTATAGCCATGACCCATCTTTGCATCTTTGCTTGTTTTCACATTCTCCTTCAGTTGCACTTAAGGTGGGGTGTTGGTGTGAATAGGGTATATTACCTAACTTGTTCCATATTAGGTCTTATCTACACTTGTCTAGTTAAGTTTATTTAGGGCATAATTATGGCACACTTAGGATAGTTATCCTTTTGTGTCTGAAGTTATAGTATTAAGACACTTTTAAGTCATAATATTATGTTGTCCTATGTTTCACCTTTACCTATATAACAAAGGGTTTCTCATTGTAATTTCATAATCATGCACATAATGCCTGTATTTTTGCATCCTTTGATAAAATAAAATTATTCTTTCATGTTGGGTGTCTCTTGTCCTTTCACCAAAGCTCCTAGATCTTGGGTGGCTACCTCCATAGACAAATATTGCATGTTATATAACATATTATACAAACTCTTATAACAAATATATACCTCTTTCTCTCACCTTTTACAACTACTCTTTTTTATGCAGCTAAAACATGGTAGTCTTACCTTATGCAAGCTAACTAAATCCAAATTAAAAGAGTGTTTACTTTCTTGTTATGAAACCATAGTCATGCTAAAATACTATTTTATCAAGACATCATTCTCACTAAATTTGGTATTGTCCCCCTAATTATTGTAGTGATCTTTGAAGTGGTGACTATGATACATAGGCTTATATGGATAGCCAATGCTTTTATTGTTTTCTTTAGATACCCATATAAATTATCCAAATCCTTTATGTGGTTGGAACAACATGGGATCTACTCTAGACATGGTAGACCAAGGCTTTTTCTCTATATTTGTAGGCATTGACATGTAAAACCTTACTTTGTGCAATTTTTCAATCAATGCACCAGATTTTCTACAATAGAGATAAATAGGGGTGTCACAAATGAGATCTAAAGAGTGCACCTTTTGCCCAAATTGTTAGATCCACAAGAAGCCACTTTCCTTAAAACTTCAACACTAATACAATACATATCTTCACATTCAAGGTATAAAATGAGTATAGGAGTGAAGATGAACAAATTTACAATGACAAAGGATAGGTTTGTAATATTTGGACCAAACTATAAACTATAATGGGTATTAGCATTAAGCCACATGACACAACAATGTTTGCAATGTCAATTCTTCTGTAGGGTTTATTTATTAATCTAATTACTATTTCATTTTAATATTGTAGATTATTTATCATTTATCATAATTGAAGGTTAAGTTTTTATTTATTTCTTAATTTTCATAATATAATTTTGTGAATATTTCTATTTTTAGAGACTAGGTTGTCTTATATCCTCTTGTAGTATCTATAAATACCACATCATTACATTTTATAGAATAAAAAATACAACATAAGATGCTTAGATTGTACATAGTTTATTTAATAAGATTCTACTCTATTCATATCCATGTATGCAATTCGCTAAATTTGTGCACTAGGTAGTTTTTCTTTGAATATGTTTATTTCCTTATATTTATTTCAACACATCATATTTATATTACATAATATTAGAGAAAATCTAATCCAAATATTACATTAACAACTTGGTTTCAAGAATACCTACCAATTATTTCACAAACCCAAGGAAAATATTTATTTTGTAGAGATAAAAGCAGTTATCTTAATTTGAGCTTCTTTGATACCATGGTATTTTCCATATACTATCTAAGAATTAATCCTATGAACTCCCAAGTACATCATGGGATGCTCTACCACTAAACTATTGGCCCTCTTTGTTTCTATGGATTTTTCATAGCTCATTATTGTGATTCAAGTATGGCCCATTCCTCCAACATCCCCCTTGAGCCAAACATTATTGCTTAGACTCTTAGTCTTGAATTAATATCATGTAAGAGTTAAGACGTGTTGAAATAAATTCAAATAAGAACTAGCTAGTACATAAATATGAACATGAACATAAAGGATTTTCTTCATCAAATTGTGTAGAAATTGAGCATATTATTTTATTTGTGTTCTTTCACTCCATAAAATGTAATGAATTTCTATTTATAGTGAGTACAATAGGAGATTAGCTAACTTGGTCCCCAAAAATAGGAATATTCTCACAAATCAATCTTGTGAAAATAGGAAATAAAGGAAGATTTTGCCAAAGCCTATATGTAAAATCAATAAATAAAATAAAATTATCCTTATAATATCTACATAATAAAGATGAATATAACCTAAGGTGGAATAATGCATATTTACACCAATGGTTTGGGCATCAATAATGAAAGAATTAGTGAGACTTTATAGACATATTTTTAGAGAAATATTAAAGTTTTATGGTATGTACCTCCTTATTTGACAAAAACATCAAAGAACCAAAAAAAAGAATTTTCTCATGCCTATAGTTACACTTGAGGAGGATGTTCCTCTTATATATCTAAAATTAATGGATTCAATAAAATTACTACGTAAATTATTACCTTCTATAGAGGTCAAAAAAGAGTTCTACTCAATTCCTATTCAAAATTTGGTAGATTTGGGTTGTATTTTAGCTTATTTCTAGGAAATCAAATTAAAATTCTCAATAAAAGAATTTGGAATTGGAAATAACAGATCTTACCATACGTCCTTTTGGAATTTGGAGTCTATATGGTGATAGTACAATTTGTGGAATATTTAGGATGTGACACAATTCTCTAGGTAGGTTTTTCTCAAACCAAAGTACAATGAAAAAAATACTCGAGCATAATATCTATATAATATATAAAATTTGAAGATGAACAAAGAAAATAGTTTATCAGCAAAAAACTAGAAAAATATATGCAAACCTAAGTGTGATTGATCCACCTTCAATTAACATGTCATTAGAAGAATGTAAGAGAATGTTGGGGTTGTTTAGGAGATTTCCAAGAGTGGTCAAACCCTTGATACAATCTTCCCAGCTCCACATATAGACGAATGTTAAAAAGGGTGGAGTAGAGTGTGTGCTCCTATTCTAAATGTGTTGAAGAAACAAAAGTAGTGACAAGATAACAAGCTAGGAGTACCTCCCTCATCTATGGGTATAATAGTAGGCCTAGTGTGAAAATTGGATAATAAGGGTGGTGGCATACACCAATAGATTTCCAAGAGGGAAATGTGATTAGATTTGATACCAATAGGAATACTATTGATACACCACTTGTGAAACAAGATCAATGAAATGATACAGAAACTAAACAACAAAGTAGATTATTATTAATTAGGTTTTGATAAAGAAAAACACCAAGAACTTCACTACCATATTTTTGGTGATTTGGACTTTGAATATGTGAAGGATCTTCAAGGAACAATATGTTACTCACTACCTACTAAAAATGCCTTTGATGATATACAAAATAAAGAAAAGAATAATCATTAGGAGGATCATGAGCGTCTATGGGGAAAGTTGTTCTTTGATAAAATCTATAATATTTTACAATAACAATGAAAAACTTGGGTGAAGCACAAAGTAGAGTTATAGAGTTGAATTAGAGCTAGAATATCTTCACACTTGTAGCCTACAATAATGTAGTATAGCCTATTTTATATCAAAACTGTTGATGTATAAAATTGCGCGAGTTTCAACACTAACATGGGAAACTTCAAAGATGTGGGATTGACCATTGAAGCAACCTCCAGATTTTATGGAAGCTTGCTCTTCCTTTTTTCAATGGGGTTTTGGGAAAGGGAAGAAGAAACAAGATTACAAATACAATGAAATAAAATCCTAATCCTATGGTGATTCGCTAGATTTAAAACCAACCCAGTTGCACAGTGATTAAACCCTATAAGGTTAACTGGAAAACCAAAGAGAAGAGAGCATGATTGATTACCCAGTTTAATAAATCAGGTCTATCATAGGCAAATAAATAGAAACTAGAAGCAAGAAAGAGACACATTCATATCTGCATAGAACACCACACTCTTTATCTAAAAAAGAATAAATTTACAGAGGAAAAGATTTACACAAAATAAACTATTACAGCCCTCATGAAAAAGGCACTGCTGAGGCAAAAATATATCTCTGTCTGCTGCTAAAATCTCTGTGTAGAACTCTCTATCTGGAATTGACCCTGATCCATCCTTTTATAACCCAGAAAGCCAAAACAAAATATCTCTAACTGCCTTCAAAAATCTCAATTGAAACCCACAAAATCCACCCCAAAATCTAGCTAATAACTCTATCTGGCAACTGAACTGAGTCTTCCCCATGGCTCGAATTGCATTTGCCTCCATCTCTACCTGCAGTGTGAAAAACTTACTCCCGCTCTTTCCATCTTGCTTGCCTTGAAAATAAAAGTGGTTGCATGCAAATATTAGGGCTGCATCTCTTTTTTACCTCCCGTGAGGAGTGGCATAGAGTCAAATGTGAGTATTTGTTAAATAAAGATTTAACTTTGTTTTACCTTGAGGGACCCACATGTAACTCCCTTTAAAACATTTTAAAGTTACCTTTAAACTTCCCTGTGGAAAAGACTCTTATGCATTTTAAATAAAGCATTTAGCTTTATGTAGGGAAGGCTCACCTTCATTAAAGACTCAATATAGAAATAAAATACTCAGCCCCACCCAACTCATGTGATTATTATATCACTTTATGAGTTTTAAATAAAACAAAAACAAATAAATTATCAGGCACCCATCACCTCCATGTGGTTCTCATATCACTTTATGAGTTTCATAAAAAACAAAATAAAAGACTATTTATCCTCCTTCGGCTTCATCCACCTGGAGAGCTAGCACTTATTTGAGAAAAGACTTTCTCTAAAGCTTCCTAAAAAGCCCACTATGATGTCAAGTGTTAGCCTCTGGTGCTTTGCCTTCTAGGTTGCTGGAACCGTTGATCTTCTTGTACATCTAACAGTTGCCATTTTGCTTCATTTGGAAACCCTATTCTTACATTCTTTTACAAATGGGCAGTGTGAGTGTCTTTGTTGTGCTAAAATCTCTATATTTTTAATTATGGATGAGACTCCATCATAATGAAAGTGCCATTGTTTCATAATATAGCTCACTCCTCCATGAAACCCGACATCACCTCATTCGACATTGCTTCATCATTAAAACTTGCAGCACTAGAGTCCATATCTTGGTGAATATGGGTGCTATTCTGATGAATATGCAATGCTTTATATGGTTGAACTACGTATTGTTGATGATTATTTTTAGACAACTCGATTATAGAGTAAAACAATAAGTTTCCCACTCTCTCTTGAATAAAGTTCTTCAAAGGCTAAGCTATGTGATCCAATGAAGTAACTTCAAGGTTCCTTACTTATGATTTGTGATGGATGAACTTAGTGAATTGATGTAATATTGTTGTTAATCACAAAGGGACTTACGCTAACTTCTTCTTGCTTCACTTAGCTTATTTCTCCTTTTAGTGTGGATGAAGTATGTGCTATGTCTCAATAATAAAGAAAAGGGAAAGGATAAAGGTTTAGAGAAGTTAATCTAAGGTCAATGAAGCAATGATGATGCATGAATAGACAAACTCCTTAATCAACCTAACTCCACTTCACCAAGAATGCCTACAACTACATGAAGTTGGTGCAATCTCCTAAGGATAGCAAAAGGTTTTCAAATCATGAAAGCTCATATAAACACCCATAAATGGTGCAGCTCAAACAAGCATTCATAATCAAACTTAAGCAAATGAAGCTCAGACTAGCTTTACACAACACTTCACCAATGATGAATGTTAAAAGCATGAGCTAGGAGTTGATCAAATATTCAATACAACATGCATTACATCAATGAGCTATTATTCTACTTCTAATCTACTTAGAAACATCTCTCCATTTCATCAAGATATAAGAAACCATGTCATTCCACAAGACAACACTTAACACCAAGTGAACTCCAATGTCTTTGCATTAATCTTGAGAAATATTTACAACAATCTCCAAGTACTCTTAGAGAATTTTGAGTCTCTTCTACTTTATTCTACTCTCCTGGCCTACTCACTATTGTGATGTTCACAACACGCCCCATTATGCTCCTTAGCAAAATAGGGACCCCTGCTGATGTTTTGCTTTTTGCTTCTGCTTGTGTTTTTCTGCTTTCTGGCGGTCTGGTAAAAATGAAGGTCAGGTGCATCATCATCATGATATTGGATCAGGTTGGTCATCATCATGAGGTCAGTTTGTCAAAGTTCATATTTTATTGCTGTGACCTCATATTTAGAAAGAGCTTGAAATTCCATGCAGGTTTGCCTTTTACTTCACTTGAAAATTCATCCATATGTGAAAGTTATGCACGGTCAAAGTCTTGGTCAAACCTGATATTCGCAGGAGGATCATCATATTTTTATATCCTAAGTCATGTTGACAGGATCATCATGATCTTGGTCTATCACCCGCTAAAAATCATGCAGTCGCAATATCCGGACGTCAATTTTAGGTGGTAGTTCCCTTTACCCGTCAAATGGCCTCAGGCGCATCATCAGCATCATGATTTTCTTAGGAGCGTCATATTTTATAAACCTGGTTTTGCTGTATGAGGACATCATCATCATATTTGAAACGCACCCCCCCGACAATATCCTGAGGTTCAAATATCATGATGACATCGGCTTTAAGTCAAGGTAAGTTCCCCCGTCGAAGTGGTCTGTTGTATCGCGAGCATCATCATGATATTTCAACATTACCTGATCTTATAATATCATGCTGATCACCCAAACTTAGAAAAATCCACCTTCGGCATATTTGCATGCGTGTGCTATAAACCTATCACAAGGTCATCATCATGATATTTGCTGAACTTCACGAAGATGATGATGACGACTTCATATCATCCTGGCCTTTCAAGAGGGTCATTCGCTGAAATTCGCTAAGTGATGGGGACAACATCATCATAAATCGAAGAGGATCATCATCTTCATATCCTCCTGATCTCCGGTTAGCGAATATCATGATGATCACCCTATCTATTCAGAAGTGGTCGATATTACATTTCTCAACAGCATCATCATATTTTGTAATATCACCCTAGCGCAAATATCATGATGACCAACTCATCCTTGTGCTCCGAAAATGAAATATGATGATGACGTCATCATCATATTTTTATCCTGTCATATTGTCAAGATCATCATGATCTTGTTTTTACGACCGATATTTCGCCAAGTCCTCCTGCCGATGAAATGCGACCTTTTCCAAATATCCTGATGATCATCATCATCCTGATTTGTCTTCGGCAGGATATTTTTTCCCAAACATGATCCGGTTGGCGAAATATGATGATGACGTCATGTTTTAAGTTTAACAAAGGCCCCGGATATCATGATGACGTCATCCCGATCTGATAAACGAAGAAGCTAATATCCTGATGATCATCATCATCATTTTTTCTTTCAACAGGATATTTTCCAAAACACGATCAGGTTCACGAAATATGATGATGACGTCTTATTCCAAGTTCGACAAAAGCCCCAAATTCGATGATGATCATCATCATCCTGATCTTTCGAGAGGGTTACCTTGGCCGCGAAGGAGTCATATTCACTTCATCATCCTGATCACGCTCCTTAGGTGACCCGATATCACAAATATCCCCCTGATCTTAACCGAACATGATGATGACGTCATCCTTAGCATTTCAATGAAGCCCGAATATCATGATGACGTCACCATCATCTTCCTTTCCTCGGCAGCATGATTATATTCATATCCTCCTATTCTTCTTCAACATGATGATGATGATGTTGTTGTTCTTTTCTCCAATATGCAGAAGCGGAATATCATGATGATGAAGTATATCGACCAACATGTTTTTTTGACGCGCTGATAGGGATGATCATGCCGATGGGCGGGAAATGAGGCGGTGGACATTTTAAAGTGTTTTTTTTGGCGCCTCTGGCATTTTTTCAGTCAGCGATAGTTGACCTGATCAATCTTGAGCAGTCTGAACGCATTTTTTTGACGCGTTTTGAGAGGGTTTCTGGATCCGATTTTCTCCATCTTGCGCAGTCACCTGGGTTTAAACGGTTATTTTAATTTCATGCTGTTTTTATGATAAATGTGAAACTTATTGCTTGTCTTGTCTTGCAGGCTTGCAGTTGAGGAAGCAGCTGGAAAGTCAGCGCAGTGACCTCATGGAGGCAGAAGATCTGATCTCAGAAGCAAGAAGATAGAGATGAAATGCAAAAGGTCAAGGCCATTCAAGTAAAGAAGAAGGTTGCAGCTGAGGGTATTATCACAAAAGACAAACAGAAGTTATTACCCAGCTGCCAGAACTTCTCAGAAGGGGCAATATTTCACCCAGATTTGACCACTGCTCTGAGATATTTTTGAGAACTGGTTCACCTGCATTTATTGCTGTAACTAGGGGTTTGAACCAGGGGTTCAGTTAGGTTTTTTGCTGTAGTGAGGACAATTAGAATGTCTTTATATTGTGCCTCTCTACACTGTAATACTTTACAACAGGGGCTACAACAGGGATTTTAGGAAAGCAATAGTGGCTACAATAGAATTTCTTTCTTAGGAACATACAGCAAGTTAGAATAGTTTAGAAGTAGAAGAAGGAGGTCGCCTGTTTGTCTGCAGTAAGGTGCGCGTGGAATGTCTGGCTGCCTTACTGTATCTATAAAGCTTGTAAGTTCTCTGTAGTATGATCAATGAAACTAAGAGTCATTCTTACATTGTAAATCATGTATGGCTATTCGTTTCTAATACAATAGAATCTGGAGTTCTGCATCTATCTTCTGAGTGTTCTCCTGCTCTTCTTTGTGTTTTGAAATATCTTCTTTGAGAGCTTGCAATTTTAAATGTATGTTTGTGAAAATGCTCAGAACTTACATTTAGGGTTTTTACTGTGGATTTGATCAAACTACTGTGGTATTTACATAGTGCATAACAGAAACACTTAGATCCTTCGGTAGATTAAGTGAGGTATAGAGTAGATCTTTCTAACTTTTCCCAACCCATCTGAAATATCTAGCTGAAAACGTAGAAATCCAAAGGAAATTGTCTCAAATTTGAAGAAGCATGCATAACAAAGCTATAAGTAGACAGTTTTCATAAACAGATAAAGAAGAAAGCTGCAAAAATCCAAGAAAACCCTCTAAAACTTGCAGCCCAGTATCACTTGTATGCAAATGAACAGAATACTTGTTGAAATCTATGACCTCTTTGCATATTCTTAGTCCAGTAAACCACAAAATAAACCTAAACTACGTAAGGCCCCTTGAACATTACAGCTTCACATTGACCAACTGAACTTGACCAACCGAACCATTGTAGACTTGGGATTAGTTGAATCACCAAATGATTCCTTCTTGTCTTTCAAGTATAGTTTCAGTTCATTTTATGTGAATTTTAACTTATTGTTATGATTGCATCAAAACAGTCATCAACAGTTTTCTGGCGCTAGAAGGAGGGCCTGCCTGAGTTAGGTTTCATTTCAAACTGGCTAACGACAGTAACAGAGTGACTAGGTCTAGGTCCAGTTCAGGAGATATATTTGTGCAACTACCTGATACAAGGCGAAGTAAAAGCCCTTTAATTTGGAATCCAAAGATATCGCAAGCGGGAAGTTCATCTGGAACACCTCCTGGGTCACCTTTTAACATCCGTAGTATTGTAAGTCCTGACAGATCGCTGTTCAGATCTTTAAGTCTTGGTTCAAGCACTCCTAGAGGTCTTAATCCTCCTCTAAATCCTAATCCACCAATCAATCCAGGTATTTCTGCAAGTTCAAGTCAAGCTCAAACACCTGCAATGGCTTATTTCGATGTCAATTCTCCCATATTCTTAAATGATTATCATGACATGCCAAAAAATCTGGAAAAGATATGTCCCAAATACCAGTTGCATCAGGACCCAGAAGATCATATTAGAATATTTAAGGAAGCATGTTTTAGGGCTATGTTAGAGCACGCGGATGTTGTGTGTAGATTGTTTCCTTACACCTTTAATGAGCAGGCCTCTAGCTGGTATGTAAACTTACCCAATGGTTACATTTCTTCCTGGGCACTTATGGAAGAAGCATTTCTGTCAAGATTTAGAGGACCCATTGACCCTTGTGCTTTGTATCATAAGTTGGCTTCTGTAAAACGAGGTGAGGGAGAGCTAATTGATAATTTCAATGACAGATTTCAAAAGGCCTATTCTAGGCTAGTAGCCCCTTATACCATAGATGATGCTCCCTTGTTGGCTATGTACTATGCTGCCTTGGATCCTTTAACTGCCATGTTTGTCAAAAGGAAACCTGACATAGATTCAATATCCAAAGCCTATAAAGAGGCAGCCTCAGTGAACCAAGAAATGAGACATACAACTTACAGTCCATTTGGAGGAAACTTTGGGGTGCAGAATCAGGCACACCCATGGAATGGAGTCCCTGTGCAGCATGCTCCACTAATAAATCCGGTTCCTTCTTACACGCCTATGTATAATCCTACTCCAATCTAGGCTATAACTCCTTACACGGCTAGTACTTCCAATAATAGTCAAAATAATGGTCAGCCTTTCTTCCAACTTCCTAGGGATGTAACTGTGGCAAAAGCACAAGAGGATAGGGAAGACATCAAAGAGATTACTGCACATTTGAAAAGATTAACAACCGAAGTGACACAGCTAAGAAATGAGAACCTCTATGGAAGAAGCAACCAAAACTACAATCCACCTCAAGGTCACAACCAAGGCCAAAATCAGAATTATAGTCTCAACCAGAATCAGCAGTACAATCAGAACCAAAACTACAATCAGCATCAAGGCCCCAGTCAGGGGCAACCAATGCAAAATAGGGGGCCAGTGATAGATAATAGGACCTGGGGCAATAATAACAAAAATCAGAATCAACCTAGGCCACCCGAGACATGGAACACTGGGCCCAACAACGGTACTCTGGCTTCTCCTTTTGAGAATACAGATAATCATGGTGCAAAACAAACAACTAACATACAAATGGCCAATACAGCACCCAAAAATTGGTGCAGATTTCACAATACCAATACCCATGCTGAGCACGACTGTCCACAGCTCCACTTGGCAGCTAGTATTTTTAACGTAGACGTACAGCCTCCTACCTCTGAATTTCTCATTCCTAAGGGTAATGAGGTAGTACCCTCAGAATATGACACAGCCTTAGTCTTAGAAACGATTACCTTCGCAACTACAGAAGAGAAAGAGGATGAATTGCTAGAGGATGAACCATACTATTGTGAAAGTCTTTATCCTGAATCAGCCTTTGTGTTAAATGCTTCTCAGTTTCCTTTTGAATCTGAAAACGAGATATTAAATGAAACAGAGGAGGTGCAGGCCTTTCAACAGACAAATAAAAGCCACACCTACAATTTGAGGAACAACCCTAGGCCGGGAGGACCTTTCACCACTTCCACTCCCCCGAATAACATCAATACACCCCCAGATCAGAATGCTAGCAACAATCCTGCCATACTTAAAGCTAGTCAGCACACAAATAACGGAACAGCAGTGCAAAAGGATCAAACAGGTAAGACAGAAGCAGTAGAGACAACAAGATTAGTGAATTACTTATCAGAGGAAATAAAGAAAATTAAGGTCAGCATACCTCTAAATAAATTATTGAAGACCCCAGGGATCAGAAATGCTTTTTTAAAATCCCTGGATACATCCATGACGAACAAGGTGTCTGCTGATATAACTGTTCCTAATAGTGATTCACCACCTAAGGAGAAAGGTAAGAAAGTTGAGCAGCCTTCCAATACAAATGTAGTAATACATACGGATAAGAGGGATACTCAACCTTTCTTGTTAACTGTTAGGTTGTGTGGGAAGAATATACACAATTGCATGGTAGATTCTGGTGCTTCAGCCAACGTAATGCCCTTAGGAATATGTAAAACTCTCGGGCTGACTCCCACCAAATCTGCCAAGGTTGTCACGCAATTAGATAAGACCGAGGTTAGCGTGATAGGAGAACTCATGAACATACAAGTGCAATTAGCTTCAGACCCTAGGATAAGCCAAATTATTGACATTCAAGTAGTGAATATACCCGTAAATTATGGAATGTTGCTAAGTAGGGATTGGTCCAAGACATTAAACGGATATATGGCTACTGACTTTTCACACATGTGGTTACCGTGGAGAGGTATCCCAAACCAGATCAGAATAGAGGCAGAGCCCAGAATGAGACATATGATAACAGAGTATAATCGAACTAATGAAATATTATATGCTGCTGTTGAACCAGGTGTCTATAGAATTACCAACAATGGGATGCAGATTGAAGAGATCATGATGTTAAACATTAGAAAGAAGTGTGTCAGCAATAGAACGGCACTATTCATTGAGTCTGACGGAAATTCTTCAGATGAGGAAAACAATGCAATAGACAAATTTGGTCATGCCATTAGACAAGAGGTGGAAGAGTGCGTTACACACAATCTCCCAGTCCAATGTAAGTTATATAAAAATAGGTGTAGAGTCCATGGTAGGCAACATTCTGAGGAGAATTGTGAAATATGCAAAGACATCATTGAATATGAATACAAGAAGTGCATAGGGAAGGTAGAGTCACAAGAGAAAAATGAGCATCCTGATCTAACACAGAGATATGTTCAGGATAATATAGATACCCTGACCCCAGATTTAGGAAAAGAAATAGAGGACAAGGGTAGTCATCTTTCTGAGCTGCAGACTACAAACACACATATGCAAGATAACCAAACAGAAAAACTCATGAATAAACAAGACAACACCCCACAGGCAATAAAAGAGACAAAGTATGCCAAGGTAAAAGATCAAAAAAGTAAGGATGGCATGTGGACGTTAAAATGTGATGGGTCCAAATCAAAACAGGGCGCAGGTGCAGGTATTGAACTCATAAATCCTCAAGGTAAATCACATTTGGCAGCATATAGATTACAATTTTCCTGCACTAACAATATTGCTGAATATGAGGCCCTAATTTTAGGACTTGTCATGGCCATCAAGAAAGGGGTAAAAACCATTAGAGTATTTTTAGACTCTGAATTAGTAGTCAGACAAGTGAGGAAACTATATGCCTGCAATTATAAGAAGATGATCAGTTACAGACATAGAGTTTGGGGTTTAATGGATTCATTTGATGCTTTTAACATAGAGCACATTCCTAGAGAGCTAAACCACAGGCCAGATGTGTTAGCAGTTGCTGCTAGTACATTAGAACCATTGACACTGTCAGGATTAAGACGATTTGCTGTTGAGCTAGTTAACGTGCCCAGTATACCAGACAACGTTACACACTTTCAGGTATTTGGAAAGAATCAGCAAATTATTGATTTTCTGACTTGTAATGAGGCATTTGAGGCCCAAATTATTGATGAACAAGAAAGGCCTGAAGTAACATGGGACGAAGAAGATATGATCAACTTAAAGAGCAACTTCTTACCAAAAGGAGTAATTGAATTAGAACACATCTTTGACTTCGACGGAATAGTAAGACAGAAGGACTTACCCAAAACAGAAGGGGGTAAGTGTGATTTGCATAACTTAGGGACTGAGCTAAATCCACAGAATGTACTAATTGGGAAAGCTTGCTCTGAGAAAATTAGAAAAGAGGTTCTGGATGTTCTGAAAAAATATAAACATGTCATAGCATGGACTTATGAAGACTTGAAAACATTTGATGAGTCCATCATAACTCACGTAATACCTTTAAGAAAAGAAGTCAAACCATTTAGGCAGAAACAGAGGCCTGTAAACGCCATTCTAGAGCCTTTAATCTTTGAGGAAGTTAAAAAGCTACTGTCCGCTGGAATAATTTTTCCAGTCAGACATTCTGTCTGGGTAGCTAACTTGGTACCAGTGAGGAAGAAAAACGGAGACATTAGGTTGTGCGTAGACTTTAGAAATTTAAACAAGGCTTCTAAAAAGGATAATTATCCTTTGCCCCCAATAGACGAAGTACTGCAAGCAGTAAATGGCGCAAAGATGATGTCCTTTTTAGATGGTTTTTCAGGTTATAACCAGGTTTTAATTGACAGAGAGGATAGACTAAAAACCACCTTCACTTGCAAATGGGGAAATTATGCGTGTAGAAGAATGCCTTTTGGACTAATTAATGCAGGTGCCACTTTTCAGAGGGCCATGGACGTTGCTTTTCGTGGATTATCAGGTAAATGCATTATTGTGTATATGGATGATTTAACTGTGTATTCCAAGGATGCATCCACCCACGCTGAGGACCTCGGAAAAGTTCTCCAGCGATGTGAAAGGTATGGGATTTCCCTTAATCCTAAGAAATGTATATTTGGCATAACTGAAGGTAAATTATTAGGCCATGTCATTTCTGAAAATGAAATTTCAATTGATCCGGATAGAATAGAATCCATAAAAAATTTGCAAATACCAAACAGTAGGAAAGAATTGAAATCATTTTTTGGTAAAATTAACTTTGTTCGGAAGTTTATAACAGGTTTTGCAGAGATTGTGCAGCCGTTGAATGCCATGTTAAAGAAAGATGCACAGATGGAATGGACGCCAGTAGCCAAAGCCGCATTTGAAGATATCAAGGAGGCAATTTCTAATGCCCCTGTATTGGCAAGTCCAGACTACACATGCCCGTTTTACATCTATTCCTTTGCATCTTCTCATTCCGTCGCTGCTACCTTGACACAGAAAGGTGAAAATAATGAAGAGAGGCCCATAGCATTTATGAGTGCGCCTCTGAAGGATGCACAGCTAAGATATCTAGATATCGAAAGACAGGCATTGGCATTAGTAAAGGCTGTGAAAAAATTCAGACACTACATTCTGCACAGCCAGATTAAAGCCATAGTACCAGACGCAGCAGTAAAGATGTTGCTGATGCAAAACGAGCCTGGAGAAAAAAGAGCCAAATGGATCACCACACTGCAAGAATTTGACATGGAGATCATTCCCGCAAAGCTGGTTAGAGGGCAGGCGCTGGTGTAGACAATAGCAAACATGGATCCAAATCTAATAAAACAGCAATATGTATTGGATTCCCAAGACGCATCAGGCTGGTACAATGATTTAAGCACCTTCCTGATAGCTGGAAAGTACCCAAGCAAGATGAAGGCTTCTCAGAGGAGAGCTTTGAAGATTAAGGCACAGCATTATATGGTGCAAGGAGGTCTTCTATTCAGGAAGAACCATGATGGAATTTATTTGAGATGCATAAACAGAACTGAAGCTGATAGAGTGTTGACAGAACTACATGATAAGTACGGAACCGGCCATGGTTCCTATCTAGCTACAACACACAAAATAATGAGAGCGGGCTATTACTGGCCCACTATATTCAAAGACACTAAGAGTCACATCAGAAGCTGCCACACCTGTCAGACTGTAGCAGACAAAGGAAGAAATCTGGCCAATCCACTGCAGCCTGTGATCGAGTCCAGACCGTTTGCACAATGGGGCTTGGATTTTATCGGAGTCATCAATCCCCCATCTTCTGCAGGACACAAGTTTATATTGACGGTAACGGACTATTGTACAAGGTGGACTGAGGCCACCTGCTGCAAAATTTCCACAACTGAGGTAGTTATCAAGTTCCTTGAAGAAAACATTATCACCAGGTTTGGAACGCCCTATTCATTGGTATGTGATAACGGCCCTGCTTTTTCTTCTTTAAAATTTTCTAAATGGGCATTTGAATATGGGATCATTCTAAGGTTTTCTTCGAATTATTACCCTCAAGGTAATGGACTGGCTGAATCAACAAACAAAATCTTATTAGACATCATCAAGAGGTTAATTGCCAAAAGTCCTAGAGAGTGGAATACCCTATTAAGATATGCATTATGGGTAGACAGGACCAAGTTCAAAACAGCTTTAGGTAGCACACCTTATCACTTAGTTTATGGGACTGATCCCATACTTCCGGTTAATCTGAGAATACCAACCTGGAAGTTTGCCAATGAATATCTAGGCTTTGATAACCATAGGGAAGCCAGAATAGTGCAAATGTTGCAACTAGAGGAGAAAAGAGGTCAAGCCCTCGAGAAGTTTGCCAAACACCAAGCAGTTGTTAAGAGGTGGTTTGACAAAAGGGCAAGAGTCAAAACATTTAGGATATCAGACTTAGTGTTGTGCTGGGACAAAGCACATGAAAAGAAAGGAAGCCATGGAAAATTCGATAAATTATGGTTGGGTCCATTACAAATCTCAGAAATAATAGGAGATAACACCTTTAGACTTAAGACCTTGACTGGAGAAGATGTGCCATTACCAGTTAATGGCCAGCATTTGAAACACTACTTCCAGGCTTAAAGGTCAGGATGAGGCAGTCCTTTCTTTCTTAATGTAAAGTGCTGTAGATAATGTACAGTTTTGCTTTTGCTGTTTTCTTTCGGGTTGGTTGTTTGTATAGTTCCTTTCTATTTGTTTTTGCTTTTGTTTCTTTCTGTTTGTACAGTTTTTTTTGTTGCTGTGTTGTTTGTACAGCCTGTTTGTTTGGTTTGTTTGTTGTCTCCTCAGCAGGGATCCTTATTTTACTGTAGAGTATTAAGGAGCAAAACTAGCAACCATTCAAAACAGTATATAATTTAGGATATTCAGGTTAACCATTTGCAATTTACACATAACCTGTCACTGTCATGAATGTAGAGAGTTGTTCATCTTCTGAAGTTTTGTATTCAATAAATGTGATTGAGAATTCGAAGCAGGTTTCTCACGATGACACACCTAAAATCCTTGGGTTTGTTGAACATACCAGTGTAGATATTAGGTGAAAAATCAGAGGTAACCCTTGCTACCATTACAATTCTCAGCTTAATTTCAGCAAGTGTCCACTCCTTGCATCATCATGAAGTTACAAATTGCTATATCTTATGAAATCTTTCAAAATTAGAAAACAAAAAAATAAATAAATAAATGAATAAAGCGGATTATACTGAAAATCCAGATTAAGCCATCTAAGTAACTCTACCGGGGCTATGGACGCTCGCTGGCAGTGGGGCTCTACTTAGGAGAATTGTAACGATAACCTTGCCGGGGCTATAGACGCTCGCTGGCAGCAAGGCTCTATCCAGTCGGCTATGAGGGAATATCCTCACCTACGTAGGCTAATGTCAGTCACTGGTTTGTTCAACCGATCTTCAAGATGAGGATAATTAATCACATGCACACAACTAAACTGAAAATGGAAATTCATGCATCTTTATTGAATACTTTGAGTCTCAAGCTGAATAGTAATTTGTAGGAAAAGATAGTTGGAAGTTATGAGTTCATTTCATCTAGTTTCCTTGAACACTCTAAATTTAATTGTTTTGTTTTGGTTGCTAGTTGTTGTGATGTTCACAACACGCCCCATTATGCTCCTTAGCAAAATAGGGACCCCTGCTGATGTTTTGTTTTTTGCTTCTGCTTGTGTTTTTCTGCTTTCTGGCGGTCTGGTAAAAATGAAGGTCAGGTGCATCATCATCATGATATTGGATCAGGTTGGTCATCATCATGAGGTCAGTTTTTCAAAGTTCATATTTTATTGCTGTGACCTCATATTTAGAAAGAGCTTGAAATTCCATGCAGGTTTGCCTTTTACTTCACTTGAAAATTCGTCCATATGTGAAAGTTATGCACGGTCAAAGTCTTGATCAAACCTGATATTCGCAGGAGGATCATCATATTTTTATATCCTAAGTCATGTTGACAGGATCATCATGATCTTGGTCTATCACCCGCTAAAAATCATGCAGTCGCAATATCCGGACGTCAATTTTAGGTGGTAGTTCCCTTTACCTGTCAAATGGCCTCAGGCGCATCATCAGCATCATGATTTTCTTAGGAGCGTCATATTTTATAAACCTGGTTTTGCTGTATGAGGACATCATCATCATATTTGAAACGCACCCCGCCGACAATATCCTGAGGTTCAAATATCATGATGACATCGGCTTTAAGTCAAGGTAAGTTCCCCCGTCGAAGTGGTCTGTTGTATCGCGAGCATCATCATGATATTTCAACATTACCTGATCTTATAATATCATGCTGATCACCCAGACTTAGAAAAATCCACCTTCGGCATATTTGCATGCGCGTGCTATAAACCTATCGCAAGGTCATCATCATGATATTTGATGAACTTCACGAAGATGATGATGACGACTTCATATCATCCTGGTCTTTCAAGAGGGTCATTCGCTGAAATTCGCTAAGTGATGGGGAAACATCATCATAAATCGAAGAGGATCATCATCTTCATATCCTCCTGATCTCCGGTTAGCGAATATCATGATGATCACCCTATCTATTCAGAAGTGGTCGATATTACATTTCTCAACAGCATCATCATATTTTGTAATATCACCCTAGCACAAATATCATGATGACCAACTCATCCTTGTGCTCCGAAAACGAAATATGATGATGACGTCATCATCATATTTTTATCCTGTCATATTGTCAAGATCATCATGATCTTGTTTGTACGACCGATATTTCGCCAAGTCCTCCTGCCGATGAAATACGACCTTTTCCAAATATCCTGATGATCATCATCATCCTGATTTGTCTTCGGCAGGATATTTTTTCCCAAACATGATCCGGTTGGCGAAATATGATGATGACGTCATGTTTTAAGTTTAACAAAGGCCCCGGATATCATGATGACGTCATCCTGATCTGATAAACGAAGAAGCTAATATCCTGATGATCATCATCATCATTTTTTCTTTCAACAGGATATCTTCCAAAACACGATCAGGTTCACGAAATATGATGATGACGTCTTATTCCAAGTTCGACAAAAGCCCCAAATTCGATGATGATCATCATCATCCTGATCTTTCGAGAGGGTTACCTTGGCCGTGAAGGAGTCATATTCACTTCATCATCCTGATCACGCTCCTTAGGTGACCCGATATCACAAATATCCCCCTGATCTTAACCGAACATGATGATGACGTCATCCTTAGCATTTCAATGAAGCCCGAATATCATGATGACGTCACCATCATCTTCCTTTCCTCGGCAGCATGATTATATTCATATCCTCCTATTCTTCTTCAACATGATGATGATGATGTTGTTGTTCTTTTCTCCAATATGCAGAAGCGGAATATCATGATGATGAAGTATATCGACCAACATGTTTTTTTGACGCGCTAATAGGGATGATCATGCCGATGGGCGGGAAATGAGGCGGTGGACATTTTAAAGTGTTTTTTTGGTGCCTCTAGCATTTTTTCAGTCAGCGATAGTTGACCTGATCAATCTTGAGCAGTCTGAACGCATTTTTTTGACGTGTTTTGAGAGGGTTTCTGGATCCGATTTTCTCCATCTTGCGCAGTCACCTGGGTTTAAACGGTTATTTTAATTTCATGCTATTTTTATGATAAATGTGAAACTTATTGCTTGTCTTGTCTTGCAGGCTTGCAGTTGAGGAAGCAGCTGGAAAGTCAGCGCAGTGACCTCATGGAGGCAGAAGATCTGATCTCAGGAGCAAGAAGATAGAGATGAAATGCAAAAGGTCAAGGCCATTCAAGTAAAGAAGAAGGTTGCAGCTGAGGGTATTATCACAAAAGACAAACAGAAGTTATTACCCAACTGCCGGAACTTCTCAGAAGGGGCAATATTTCACCCAGATTTGACCACTGCTCTGAGATATTTTTGAGAACTGGTTCACCTGCATTTATTGCTGTAACTAGGGGTTTGAACCAGGGGTTCAGTTAGGTTTTTTGCTGTAGTGAGGACAATCAGAATGTCTTTATATTGTGCCTCTCTACACTGTAATACTTTACAACAGGGGCTACAACAGGGATTTTAGGAAAGCAATAGTGGCTACAACAGAATTTCTTTTTTAGGAACATACAGCAAGTTAGAATAGTTTAGAAGTAGAAGAAGGAGGTCGCCTGTTTGTCTGCAGTAAGGTGCGCGTGGAATGTCTGGCTGCCTTACTGTATCTGTAAAGCTTGTAAGTTCTCTGTAGTATGATCAATGAAACTAAGAGTCATTCTTACATTGTAAATCATGTATGGCTATTCATTTATAATACAATAGAATCTGGAGTTCTGCATCTATCTTCTGAGTGTTCTCCTGCTCTTCTTTGTGTTTTGAAATATCTTCTTTGAGAGCTTGCAATTTTAAATGTATGTTTGTGAAAATGCTCAGAACTTACATTTAGGGTTTTTACTGTGGATTTGATCAAACTACTGTGGTATTTACATAGTGCATAACAGAAACACTTAGATCCTTCGGTAGATTAAGTGAGGTATAGAGTAGATCTTTCTAACTTTTCCCAACCCATCTGAAATATCTAGCTGAAAACGTAGAAATCCAAAGGAAATTGTCTCAAATTTGAAGAAGCATGCATAACAAAGCTATAAGTAGACAGTTTTCATAAACAGATAAAGAAGAAAGCTGCAAAAATCCAAGAAAACCCTCTAAAACTTGTAGCCCAGTATCACTTGTATGCAAATGAACAGAATACTTGTTGAAATCTATGACCTCTTTGCATATTCTTAGTCCAGTAAACCACAAAATAAACCTAAACTACGTAAGGCCTCTTGAACATTACAGCTTCACATTGACCAACTGAACTTGACCAACCGAACCATTGTAGACTTGGGATTAGTTGAATCACCAAATGATTCCTTCTTATCTTTCAAGTATAGTTTCAGTTCATTTTATGTGAATTTTAACTTATTGTTATGATTGCATCAAAACAGTCATCAACACTCACTACCTAATATATTCTACAAATGAGGCAATAAGGCCTTTATATAGAGTTCAGAATTACAATGAATGGCCTAGATCAATTCAAGAACCCAAGGGCCCAGATCATGCCATCTCAACATGTAGTTACAACAAATTGCTATTTTTAGTACATAGGAGAGGCAATGAAAGCATGCTTTCGAATGTGATACGGATAAAATGGAATCTTTAGAGCATCTTCCACATAGGCATCCTATTTGGCTTCTTGCTTGTTGAATGATGTGGTGAACTGTGATTAGTGAATAATATTTATATGCCACGTAGGTGCCACCTCAGCATATTGTGAAATTACATCATCTATGTGATGTCTTTGAATGCGATTGCTTTGAACTTGTATGTTTGGGAATATATCTTCATCGATCTTGTCTTGTTCTTTGTAAGTAGGATATGTATGATGCATGTTGCTCATTTGTCTAACTTTGTGATACTTCTTCTCTTCTTGACAGGGTGTATGTTAATCTTCAGTGAATGCTTCTTTGTAGAGACTATTGTAGATGATAATGACATGAAGTAGGAGACTTCTCAGAGACTTGAAGATTGAGAGAACTTGAAGTGATGGATGAATGTCTTCAAACGTGATGCAAATGATGAAGTTCTTTAACAGGATGATCTTGAAGTGCTCTCTTGGCATAGTAGCATGATGTTTCCTATGTAGTGGCAACCTCTTGACTTTATTCCTTACATGCAAGTAACTCCAGGTGCTTGCTCCTCAAATGACTCCTTAGCTCCATCAATGCTCCTGCAACACGACAATGAAACATTATTAATCGTTTTATAACACAAAGAAGTCACTTTTAAACATGTAAATAACCTTTCTCCAATTTAGGCACATATCTTGGTGTATAGGGAGGCTAAAGTGTGCCTAAACTCATTGAGTTATTTCCTTGCAATACCTTCAATATTTAAAACATTTGAGGATCAATTGATCAATTTCTACTACGACACCAAGATTTTATATTGAATTAGGCCTGTCTTAATGAGGGCACTCATTTAGGGTTCTACAAACAAGAAGGTGCACCTAGGATTGAATTGGCGTTATAATTGCAATTCTAATGCTCTTAAGCAATTTAAAATGACTCAGGAAGCTTCTATCTCTCAAGTGCTCATTACCTAATGTAAAATCATACATTTCTTCAAAGGTGCAAATTTGAGGTTGTAGGGACTAAGAAATGTGCCTAGCATCACTTACCTTGTTTTTTGGGCATCTTAATGGTTTTAATCCAATGTATAGGTGTCTAGAGGAATTCTTACCCCAAAAGGACATCAAATTTCATAGTTTTAGATCCGTCCTTAAGACGCCCACTCAATGGTATCATTTTATGTATTTTCCTCCAAGGCATTCATTGAGGTGTACAGAGGAGTAAAAGTGCGCCTAGGATCTAGTGGCTTCATACTTGTCATTTTGATGATTCAAGCAATGGGAGAGACCTTAGAATGATTATATCTCTCAAGGCACCTATCCAATGATTATATCTTTGAGGCGCCAATCCAAGGTGGTGAGAGATGAGAAATGCACCTTGGCATGGATAAGCATCTTCTTGTCACTAGGTGCCAGAAAGTGATCATACTAATGGAAATTTGAAACTTGAAGATGAACTTTATTTTGACTTAGATAGTTTCAAAATGGTACCAACTTTCAAGATTTCATGCCTCTTTTGTCTAGGTGCACATTCATGATGTTTTGAGTGTAAAATTGTGCCTAGATGCTAATAGGTGTTTACTTCATTCTTTTATGCATCCAAGTCATTGTGAAGGATTAGTAAGATGTCTTGACACTCATGCTTCCCCAAAGTGATTGATAAATACCCTTTCAAAGCTAGCCACTCATTGAGGTGCTTGCAAACACTATACTCCTAAGGTGCTAGAATTGGATTGAATAGACAGGAAAATGCACCTTATTTACTCTTAAAGAAATCACTCTATCTTAGGTGCAAATCTAAGGTGGTATCACTTTGGGTTCAATCCTCATTAAGATTAGACTTTATCTTACATCAAGGTGTTAAAATGGGGTGGAAGAGAGGCAAAAGTGTGCCTATCACAAGATGAGTATTTTGTGAACTTCAATCGCACATAAGAACTTCAAAGAAGGTCATTTTCCTTTAGGCACAATTTATCATTGATTGAAACATTCCTTTCATGCTAAGGTGCTCATGGATGACTCCAGAGATGCAAAAATGCGCCTAACATGGTTGAGGAGGAGTCTTCAAGTTTTGAGTGATTCAAATCATCAAAGATATTCAAGAGAAGCTTATCCTATCAAGGCACCATAAGTTTTAACCTCTCCTTTCTCAAGGTGCACATTTGTGTTTTTACCTTAGGAGCATTTTTCAATCTTAATCTTAGGCACACTTTTGGGTTTACAGAGGTGGGAAAGTGCGCCTAACTTCTTGGAGCAAATTTATGCCTAAGAAATGGAAGTCCCCAGGGTTAGGTATACTGAAAACTATATTTAAGTATAATTTTGGAGATTTCTTATACTTTAAATATTTTTCAATAAACCTTCTAGGATGTTTGAGATAGGTCTCGGATCCATAGGATTTAACATGCAGATTCTAGATTTTTGAGGATCCATCAGATTTTAGACTTAGCCAATTTTTAGGATATCAAACTTAGTCATTTTCAGGATCTCAGAATATCAGGATATTATAGTTTCTACCAGAAAGCTATAGACTCAAACACCACTGAATTCATCATGAAAAAGTGCTAAGACATCATCCAAGACTAAAGAAAAGCATCGGAGCTCCAAAAAAGGGGGTCCCCATTTGCAATGGGGCGATGTGGGATTAGATCACAACACCTATAAACAATGTGCCTTAACATATCCTGGTTGAGCCCTCTCTTTATGTTCTATCCCTCATAAAAGATTTAAGGTCAAGCAAAAATATTGGATGCGTTGAAAGAGACAATGCCTCAATTTCCATTTGGCCGCACCATTTCCACAGTGAACCTTTGCATTTGATCTATTTTGCTTAAATGATGCACCTATGGCTTGATTGCTGGCACCATCATTTAAAAATGGGTCGTTCCATTTCCATTTAACTTAACTACGCCATTCATTAGGAGGCTGTGGGCATTGTTAATTATGATTGTGCATTGAAGACTTCTCACTCTATGCCTTGCTAATAGGATCACATAGTTGATGCTCCTTTATAAATGAGAGGCTCAAACAGTTTAACGATGACCACTATACCACAAAGGCTGAGATCTTATTAATTCTCTTTTATGATGTGCCTTAACATTAGCTGAGCCTTGCTTGGACGACTAAGCATCTATGGGAAACACCATATTGATAGTTGTTTCTTATTGGAACTTTGTGAAGTGGCTGGGAGCTATATTTCAAATTTACTATGTATCCCCAACATAGCAGTGAGCTTTGCTTTCACCTGCAAATCACATTATTCACCATAGTTTCAAATGGTATGATGAAGCTTTTAAGATTGCGTGAGTCTTTCTAACAGAGATGTGACTTGGATCATTTTGCAGATCGATCCTGATGTTCTTGATATGGCCACTCCTTTGAATGTTGAGCACTATCTTCCACTATCATGGTTGTGCGCTATTCAGGACTGCACCATTATTTGAATGCTATGTTTCCTTCTACTTCCTATGCATCACTTTCACATAGTGGCACATTATTCTAGCTTGTGCGCTATCCATTTAACATTGACTGTGTGCTGAGAAGTGGTTAATACACTACACAGGCAATGCTTTCATTTGTAAATGCCATACTTGAGAGTTGTTTTGAATATTACGTGACCTCCATTATCATCTCTAGCCTTGCGCCTACACTATAGGCTGCATTGTTTCCTCATTTGATGATTGTTGCACTATTGTGCTGAGCATCGACTTCAACAATGCTTGGATTTTAAACTTTATAATTTTCTTGCCCTAAAAAGGCTATGCATCATTGAACTTTTATGTGCGTGTCCTCTCTAAGGCAGTGGCCATTATTTCAAATGATATGTTGTGTCCTTGGTATTGAACTTGCGCCATCTGCAAAGGCCGTGCACCATTTGAAAGATGATTCCTCTGTTTCTTAACCGGCCATCTTCCCTTCTTATACCCTGTGTGACTTGTATCTAGGTTCACTTTATTCAAAGGTGCTTTGAAATCTAAAGCAGTGCCTTGTTTCCATAATGACACCATTGATTTGCCTTTTGATCTCTCCTCTATCTTCTAGCAACTTGAGGCTTTCATAATACATGTCTACTACTCTCACCATGTCCCCAAGCGTGAGAACTCTGAGAAAGCTATGCATCACCTTATTTTCTCTTCATTGTATGCCTTCATCATGTGAAAACACTGCACCTATGAATATGGGCTATGGCTTCATCACTTAAAGTTTAGCCTTGCTTTCGAATAGTTGAGTCTCCTTATGCTAGCACCATTGCATACGAGTTAATCACTTCATTTCATGCCTATCTCTAATGATGCTTGCTGCCACTGTGATAGCGCCTTTCTTCTTATAGACTATGTCTCGTCCATATTAGAAGTCGCCTCTCTTCATAAGCTGAGCGCTATGATTCTTGTGTGCCTTCTTTGTTTCATAGGTTAGAAGCACCTCATTTAGTGGTTGCGCCTCACTTATATAGGTCGAGCCATCTAATTTTCTGAGCCAAGCACCTATCTTGATGATTAATGGTTGAGTCTCCCATTCTTTGTTTGGTTCTATTAGAAAGAGACTGAATTTTATTCATAGGAAGTGTCACTATTTACATGACTTGAATCTTGAACATGCTGCATTAACGTTTGGCTGATGCTATAGTGCTTAATGTAGGCCAATCCTCTCTATGCTAAGTTTCTTTGTATCACTCAATGGCTACACCACATTATAAGATGAGTCCTCAATTATATACTATGCCTCTCAAATGTGACTGCACCTTCCTCAGAAGTCTGTGTCGTGAAACATAGGCTAAATGCCATTGATCATTATGCACCTCTGCACCTTTCTCATAACCGATGATGCTATTATTTATAGCTGCCTGAAACTTCCTCTTGCAACTCCATCATCTAACTCTTGGCTTCATTAAATAAGGCCAAGCCTTTAAAATGGAAACGTTTCTTCATACTCATAGAGACAGAGCATTTCATTTTATTTGACTTTGTAGCTGAGTGTCATCTTTTGATGGAGGCTATCCTTTAGATCTAAGCTCCTCTAGAACAGTGTAAATAGGAACCTCTACACTCATCAACATTTTGAAATGGTGTGAAAATTTCTCAACATTTCTTGGCGACTGGCTAGGAAAGTGAGCCTGCTCACTGCGAACCCACAAAAAATAATGCCTTATCCATTGGGCATAGAGTTAGAATAGGCTAAAACTGAAACATCCATAAAACTGAAAACAGTGTGGCACTCAATATCTATGTAACTAGACTGAAACCCAACCCTAGAAATGCATTGAAATTGAAACTGAAGCACTGCTGAACAAAACACACTCTGCAACAAATAGACCATTGAAACTGGCCACTGATCCATGAAACTAACTATACATCCTCATTGCAGCTATTGAGACTTATTGAAAGTGACAACACTAAAATTAAAATCTATGTTGCAGATGCAACTTATTACTGAGCCTCTGAGACTAAATTACTTTCCAACTAAACTGATGGGAATATGACCATTCACAGGAGTGGCAAAATAACTGTCGGATCTGATTAATGTGTCCCACTAAATCCACAATGAACTAATAATTGACCAAATGAAATGCATGAAGAAAAATATCAGAAATTTGTACCTTTTGGCCTTTATGCACTCTAGAGGTTCCTCTTTGGCATGAAAACACCAATCAGGCTGATCTATATGTTGTACATACTTGAACGGAGGGTGGGGAGGGAAAATTATGCATCGGATCTCATTTCTTTACTTGCATTTGAAAGCTTATATTAACATAACTCCATCAGTGATCTCTTTGTCGTGCTCTTTCATAGGGTCCTGACTCAAGATAGCATTGAAACTAGGCTTGTAGGTGATGGAGCTACTCATCACAACCCTGAACTTGATTGGGATTCCTTTTTACAAGAAGAAGGGTGAATAATGTGACTCAGTGTGTGACTCTTCACTTTTCCAGCTATCTCTTGAGACCACATTATTATGAATCTTTCTTTGCATCTAGGGATCTTCTTCAAGAAAAAGAGAATATCCATTTTCAAAAATTGAAAATAAGTCAGCACTTGGATCTACCTCTGTTTCAATGTTTCTTTTCTAATCATCTTCAATAGGCTTTGCAAATGAACCATGCGCTTGCTCGATGGTAGGATCTTCCTTATCCAGTAGCTGATACCCTTGTTGTAAAATCGAGAATAAATCCTCATCTTGCTCCAATTGTTGCTCATGCATCTCTATGTTGTCTTCAAAATGTGAAACTTCATTACAGAAATAAAGACACCTTGTATTTGCAGATTCAAACATTTCCTTTGCAACTTCTTCCTCAAGATGAGGTATAGACTGCGCATCACTTTTGACCCAGTACTTTTTGTCTTCAAAGCCCCTCATGAAGTACTTTTCAGCTTCTAGAAGTTGCAATTCATAGGCATCCTCTAAATCTAATCCATTAGTTATCTAAGTTTCTGAGTCACTCTTTGCCATGGATACATGATGCTCATGATCATAAGGACACACTGAATAAACATGAGTCACTTCCTTACTTGTATCTTGATCTTTGAGACTCAAATTTTCTTTGATATCAAAATGGCAAAGAACCTAATCTGTGACTTCTATGGGCTCATTTCTAGCTACAAAGGCTTGTAAAGCATAATTCTCAAGATAATTGGGTATCTTCGGGTTATGTGCATATTGTTATTCATAAAGACTTAGAGGCATGAAATTTGGATCAACATTATACATGGCTTGATCTTTGAGCTCATTGATCTCACAAGAGAGGGTCTTTATAAATTCTTTTACTACACTCATCTCCTCATGATTTGACAAATCATTAGGGAGGGTGGGTGGATAAAAATCTATATACATTTGGCTACAAGAGGAAGTCTGAGATAGGTAATTTGCATGAGGCGTCAATGGTTTTAAAGGTATAGGGGATAGTTTACTAGCCTCTATGAGGTTATTTTTAGCTCTAATAGCTAGATTATATGATTGGGGCAAAGTTTCACCTCCTGAGACTTAAATCATAATATAGATCTCAGGATCTAAAGCCTTTAAATAATACAAGAATGCAAAAACTGGAGATGGCCTGATATCAACATAGAATTTCTTCCATACCTTATCAAATCTTGAATTGAATTCCCACATGCTTTCTACAGGGTGTCTCTTGATTGTAATGAGATTCTGGGAGAGAGTGCTAACATCAGTCCTCTCTTTGAACTAATTGTAGATGAGTCCTCCTAGCTAATCCCATCCATTGATTAAACCGGTCTGCAAACTTCTGTACCATTCTTTTTCTTTGCCTTTGAGGGAAGTGTTGATAACTGAGAGGGGGGTGAATCAGTTATCTTAATTACTTCAACTTCCTTAACAATTAATGCAACATTAAATCATATAAGCAAACATAACCATGAAATGGAAATAACATCAATACACATGACACAATGATTTTGACGTGGAAAACCTGTTAAGGGAAAAAACCACAGGGTGATTAACCCAAGATTGTATTCTCTGTTAAAAGAATAAGATAGTACAAAATGGCACTTGCCAATTAGGGCTCACTGCCCGAGCACACTGTCATGTCCCAATATTAAAGCATTGTTTAAATTAAAGATTTAAACAACATGAAGAGAAAATCACTTTTGTTAAATATATATAATAAACATATAAATATTATTAATAAATATAATAATATTAGATAATATTACTATATAATATGTTTATTGTATTTATTAATAATTAATATAAATATAATCATATTATTATAATATATAATTATATTTTTATAAGAATAAATATGAATTAAATATTATAAGTTGAATATTATAAATTAATAATTTATTATAAATCAGGTTTTATAGATATTATAAACAATAAATATAATTATAGTTATGATTAGTAATATAAATATATAATATGTTTGTTTAAATAAATTATATAAAAATAAATATAAATAATAAATACAATAATAAATAAAAAACTATGGGCAGGATGTTTAAAGCCAGCGATGACTAAAAAGTCATCAACTCTAAACTAAAGTCCTAATTAGCAACGATGGGTCCCATCTAATAGCTATGTTTTACACAAAGATAAAAGCAAAAAGCCTTAGTAAAGGCAATTCCTTTGATGAAATAAGATAAAGTATTAATGAGTACGATTAATATAAGATGATGCAAATTACTTATATATGGAACGAATTGGTTAAGATAAGACATGTGAAAGGAAATCAAAATAAGAAATTCAGATTAATCTAAACTATACCAATGGTTGACTAAGAATTAAGAAGACATTGAATGTGATAAACCACGATGTGTAAAAAGATTAAGGCATCAATCATAATACTATGATAAGCTTGCAAATTAATCTAAAAGATAGCAATCAATATTATTTAGAGGCCAACAATTAACAAAGAGAATCATTAATAAAGAAGAGGTAGGGAACAAATGAGAAAGGCTGTGATCTGTGTAGTAGTAACAACTACTCGTCAAAAGACACCACTATTAGGAGTTATAAAGGTAAGTAGGATGAAGATAAGGAAGGACGCGGAAGGAATCAGGAATATCTTAAAAAGATCGATTCAGATATTAAAAGAAATTGATATCATTGAACAATCAAATCTGCTATCATCGAACAACTACAATTCGAATGTCAACCAGAAGCCAAACAATATATATATTTCTATGTAAATACTTAACTTCAATCAGCAGAAAAGTAGAAGACTTTCCAACAGCAAACTGCCATTCTTGCAAGCCCTAGTAATCGAATTGATATAATGCCATAGGTATGACAGTACATTGTTTCCCTTGCTTGTATTTATGGTTCAATATAACACTACATTTATTTACAGCCAGTTCTGAGCAATATAATTCATGGACAATCATATGTAATATTCACTAACTGTATACCATTCATTAACCACATATGAGATCAATGAAGGGTGACATGTCTAGTATACCATTCATAGTTGATGTATTGGTCTTGGCTACCTAAAGTACCAAGAATCCTCACGGATGCCTTAGCCTCAAGAATACACCAAGTAGTTCTTGAATAAGGATGGGAGACAAACATAGCCTATGATGAACAATAGCATGCTGCACACTATCGACCCCATATGGTGTTAAGGAATAGTATCTAAGTTATAGAGAAGAAGTATATGTTGATAAGATCATAATGATAGCATGCGAGATGTCATGATAAAGGGTGAACAATGAAAATATGAATTACATTGTGTAACAGTACCAATAGCTGATTGTGATAGCATGAAATCATTATAAATTATGAATTGTTTACATTGCAATCAGTTTAGTTAAATTATGTAATGAGTATGAAATGTTTATGTGCATTTTCATTATAATGAACTAAGGAAAGCTTAAATGAATACAAAGAGTATAAGTACATAAAAGGCATGAATTCCTAAAATAGAGGAAGGCAATAATGTTAATCAACTCACCACTATGATGAGTAAGGAAGATTAGGGGCGGGCAATCAACCAAGGATAGGTACGGGTTCATTGGTCTAGAGCACCCCTTCGAGCCCTTGTCTCAAGATGATACCTTAGGGAGCAAGAGGTAGTCCTTTTGACTTGAGTGGTCTAGAGAACCCTGAGTCAAAGGAAGGTCCTAGAGTCGCCTGGGTCTAGAGTACCCCTCGAAGGAAGAACGACCTATACCATTGGCATTGCACCCTAATGGATTCACTCTCATAAGAGGGAGGATTTGATTAACAAAGGGCCAAGTAGATCTCTTCTAAGGGATCATGAAACAAATGGTTTATGTTTATAAATAAAGACATGTGGTTTAAAGAAGAATTGTATACTAATGTTCTCTTTGGTGAGTTGAAATTGTTGCAAGGTTACAAAAGAATTTGGACTCACTAGAAGGGGACATTACACACACTGTTCACAAGAGGCTCATTGCCTACAATAGTTGACACAAGGAAACTAGATACTTGAACTGATGAGAAGCATCCACATATACTGAGGTTCAGTTCTGGTTAGGTTCAATACACTGATTTGCTACACTTCATTCTTCCTCTTCTTGATGCTGTTGTCTTGTCACATAGCGGACCTGCCTTACTATTTCCACACTGCTCTTCTGCTTTTATTCATACAGCTCAACATACACACACCTTCATACCGAAATAAATTTGGTATATATATCCGCATCAAGGATGTCATCCACTTTCTAGTCGGCATCCAGAATACTTACTATTTTCCCAAACTCTTAGTCTGCCGGCTGAATCCTTGCTTATCAAGTGATGCGTATCAAAGAGATGCTTATAGAAGTCATCAATCATGTCGTCCAATCATGAATGATACCTTAAGAAACTTGATCACAAACAATAACTCATCTGGATTAAGATCTGATGCTCTGTCGGTCAGTTCTTCCTCTGTCAACTCTGCCAAACAGGAGCCCAACACTTAGGTGCTCATATCTTTTCACTCTTTCATCACTGGGGGCTCAATATCTAGAATGTATTAGTCAAGGTACACCTCTTGACTTCCCCAAGTCTACACTTTATTAAGATACTCCCTCTAAGAGATCTGGACCTGACTGTCGGACCTTGCCACATGCTCTGTTCTTGCTTACCAGACCATAACACTCTTCAATCTGACTTTTGGTATAAGTACGCCATGTCCTATGGATGTGTGGGATGAACTTTGTTGCCATCAATGACAACAATCATGAAGCTACAATGTGTCTCTTGTCAACAATCTCCCCCTTTGGCATTGATGGCAACACTTAGTGAAAAATGACTAAGTGTCATACTACACTCCCCCTTAGCTGCTGCTCTGTTCTAATGTACATTTTACCGGAGCTCCCCCTTAGCTGGATTCCATATTTTTCACTGCTCCTTACTCCCCCTTTGACATCAATGGCAAAGGGTAGGGCCCACATATCAAAATTTCTCAAAAATAAATCTATACTTGGCCGCAAAAACATATATACAAGTTTTACTTACATATACTTAACTATATCTACAAAAGTGGTTTTCAACTGTACCACTTCTGTTGCCCAACCCTTCTTCATCCTATCCAAAATTGAGATGTGACCACTCAACAAGAATGCAAAAGCTTCTACCCTCTTTAGATCTCTTAGATCATTGGTCCAGGATGTGGTTTGAGCATCAGTTAGAGCTTCATGCATAGCCTCTAACTTAGGGATAATGATCCCTCTAAGTTCACCCATCCAGCTTATTATGTTCTTCCTTTCCTTCTCAAGTTTGTTTATTGCATTTGTGACTGCAATAGTCTGACACTCTTGATTTACTATGGAAGAGGAGAGAGGATCAAAACTTTGAGACAAACTTAGCAGTTTATCCTCTTGCTCTTTTACTTTCTTCTCAATATCCTTGGTCACTTTAGGCCAAGATAAACAAAATTTATAGATATCTCCACCATCTTTGAGAGCATTTTCTAAGCTCTTTATTCCAATATCCATAACTTTGCTATCATTTTTTATTAGACCCTACACTTTAGAGAATCTTTTTCCCAAAAACTCCTTCCAGACCTTTTGTTCAGCTAACTTCTCCAAAGAATCAAAATGTGTGCTAATTGAATTAACAAGAGTTTTTAAGTTACCAGATGTGGAGGCTGAAGAATCCTTTTGAAAGGATGGCATGATTTTCTCTAGTGCACCGGATGCAATCTCAATTAGCTCACAATCTTCTATGTGAGATTTCAAAAGTTTTTCTTTTGCCTTTCCTGAAGTAAAGGATTCTAGCTTCATGGTTTGAACCAGGGAGAGGGAGTCAAATTGAACGGTCCTTGAAGAAGTTCCGGTTCATCAAATTCCATCATCTCTTTGGCTAAGAAATCTTTGACTACTTCTTCTGTGTCTCTTGTCGGTGATAGGGTTTTCTCCCCTTCTGCAGCCTTAGCATTGTCATCTGAGGTTTTCTCTGTTTGACCTTTTTCTTTTTCCTGTACTTCTTCTCCTTGACTAGTTTTCTCCTTTATTCTTTCTTCTCCTTTAGATCCGGAGTCTGTAGGGGAAACCAAAGGAGAGATGTTTGCTTCTTTATGGACTTCCTCTTCTAGAGTAGAGGAATCTAGGTCCTTATCTTTCTCTTCACTTGTCTCATTTACCTCTTCTGCCACTGTCTTAGTAGATTCTTCTTTGTCATCCATGGCCGAGGGATCATCACCTAAGTCCTCTATAATAGGAATATTGAATCTTTGTATGCATTTCAGAGGATGTCTTCTGTTTCTTTAGCCACCTTGTCAGTTTCTCCAAGAATAAGTTGATTCATCCTAGCTTTGCTCCGGAACTCATCCTTGCAATCTTTGAAGATCATATTCTTTTGCTTAGGAGTGATAGAAGGATAGAGCTGAATGGCTATCTGTTACTGGATCTCCATATCCTTTGCTTTAGCATTATTATTTCTGATTTCAAGTTCCTTCTCAAGGCTTTTAGGAATTAGGGATATGATTTCGATGAAAGCTTGTTGCAGATATTTAGATACTTGACTGTGGCATCTTGTAGGATCTTCTGGTCAGCTTCACTACATTCATCATAGAATTCTATTAATGTTTTCAGGTTTCCATCCATAGTAATTGCCTTGATGATATCGTCAAGAGTAGGCTTCTCAACACTTTTATCTGTCTTTTCTTCTTCCTTATCTAGACTGGTAGAGGATTCTCTGGATACTTTCTTCTTCTTCATCATCTTCTTGATCTCTTCATTAGATTCTATCTCTTCATCATCTTTGAGGCTTGTAGATGATCTTGTAGCATTTGTCTTAGTTCTCTTTTCTCCTTTACCAGATGATTTTGCTTCTAGTTTTGATGCCTTTGAGCTCTTAGCAGTGGCAGATGCAGAGCTTTTAGAGGATCTGGTCCGGGAAAGGGCTTCTACCGGAGCGCTTTCTTTTTCTACCTCTTCCTTTTCTTTTTCTGTCCTTTCCATCTTTTCTCTATGTGCATCAAGTGCCTCTTTTGAGATGCCATACCTTTTGGCAACATTCTCTACTTCTTTTCTCACTTTTCTCTTCATCTCTGGTTGTATTAGTTCCACATGAATCTTTATACTCAATTCTTCAAAGGTTCCAAACCTTTCTGCCTTAGGATCCTTGGGCTGACTTAGCATGTGCTGAACATGCAGCTCTACAATTTTCTCATCCACTTCATACCCCATTGGCATGATCCACACTGTTCTTGGCTCCACAACCTTCATTAGGCACTGATTAGTTTCTACCATAAAGTACATTGTATCTTTGTACTTCTCAACTAGAGATTGGGGGATTCTTTCTCTAGCTTGCATCATGCATTGGAAGTTTTTGAAGTAGCCCCATAGCGTCGTGTTTTGTGCCTTGGCATCACCAAGCCCATGCAAGTAATCTCTAATCTAAATTGCAACTAGTCTGTTATTTTGCCATACCCATCCATTGGATCCAGGTAGCTCATTCATGTAGTAAAAGAATAGGTAGGGTATCAAGCCACCGTATTTGAAAGAATTCTTCTTATCCTTCTTTATCTTCTGCAGATTCTCTAAAAGTTGGTTCAGAAGGAGCTCACAAAGATCATAGTCTGCATTCTTCCTCAACATTTCATAAGTAGTATATACAGCAATTCTGGATACTGAATTCTCCCTGCTGGAGTGATATATCTTATATCCAATTATCATTGATGCAAACTTGATATCCGAATCTATGATATCCTCAATTGTCATTGCTCTTTTATCAAATTTTGATCTCCTAGCCTCACTTACAATTTGGTTTTTGATAGATTTGAGAGTAGGCATCCCACTGATTGAGTGTAATCCGGTTACTGCCCTAATGGCATCCTTAGTGATCTTAAACGGCCTGTTCAACCACATGAAGTTGTCATGCATTCTATTCAAAATATACCAGACCCATCCATCTTCCAGAAAATAGGGGAAATGAATGCACTGTACAAAATGTTTGTCTCAGATAGCCTTATACTAAGGTTTGAGATCAAAAGAGTCATCTATTAACTAATTGTGATAGATATTTGACAGCTTAATTCTCCAAACTCTTCAATGTTCGCATGAATGTATGCCCTAACATCTTCAACATGCAAAACCCCATGTGGAATGCTGGAAAATGCACCTAAAGGATCCGCTTCCAGAGATTTGTAGGGATGTTTATTAAATTTAGGGTGCCGCCTATCAGAAATCTTCACAACATTTGGAGTAGTCATCTTTAAAGATTCAGAGAAAGAACAGAAAATACCTCATACGCCTTTTAGGGTTCACAGAATGAACCGAAGAGATCACCAGCTGATTTGAATTCTGCGAATGATCCTTGAGAGAGATGAGGCAAGCTTGTTTGCAGAGCTCTTCTTGTCTATTTCACTAATGTAATTGTGCAAATGAAGAGTAAACGAACCCTTTTATCACTAAGCAAACCCTAATTTCACATTGCAATAAATGCACAACTCAAGTCATTCTGGTTGCCTTGTTCTCCTTGTTCTGAGAAAGATCTTTTTCTAGATCACTGAGATATGCTTTGAATTATACTTGGTGATTATTAACAATCTATCTTTCTTTCCTCAATCATTTAATCTATCCACAGATCAAGATTCCTCAATTTTGAATCAAAGCGGATCTAACTGCAAAGACCTGCTTCTTATAGGATGACTGTAAAACTGGATCCATCTTAGAAGATTTGACTCTTCAAACCTTCTTGCGGATCTTTCATATCTTTACCAAACCTTCTTTATATGTTTCTCTAAGAATCCTTTAATCCACAACCTTTTATGTGCCAATTTTGGGCACCTAATGACTGGCTGGGTGAAAATGTTTTTCTTTTGTTACTCCCCCTAAGCCAAAACCCATCTATTTAGTTTCTGGAAGGAATATCAACACCAAATTCTGGTGCGGATCCATCCTCAACATTTTCTATACTCCTCTTTACCCAAATCTTGTTCATCTCCCTTTGAATTTCATCTGCATTCATTTTTCCTTTTCTTTTGTCTTGGTTTTGATTATGATGTACCGGACCCTTATTGTTCTAATTCTTACTTCTGCAAAATTTGGCAATATGACTAGATCTATTGCAATTGTAGTAGACAACATTTCTTTCAATATTTGACTGATATCCTCTTGATCTACACTAATTAGCCATATGTCCCATTCTATTACATGCAAAGCATCTTCTATTGAATGAATTGTTTATTTGCATATTTCTACACTCATGAGATTTGTGACCATACCTTTTGCAATTGAAACACTGTTTGGAGAAGGATGAATTAGTTTGGTTCATTCTTCTTCTGCACTGATTTGCTTTATGACCAAAATTATTGCAATTGTGGTAGTATCCATTGAAGGATGGATATCTTTGAGCATTGGGTTGCCTTACTAGAGGTCTTCTAGGCCTGTTTCTTAGATTTTCTGATCTAGAGTTCTTCTGACTGGATCTAGAGATTTCACCTTTCTCATACCCCAAGCCTTGCTTGTCATCTACCCTATTTTGGCTTTGAAGAAGAACTTCAAGTTGGGCAAATCTTATCTTGAATTTCTCTTTGTATTCATTTGTTGTTTGAAGATCCTTTTTAAGAGTGTCAATCTGATTCTCAAGTTGTTCTTCATTATCCCTAGCTTCTTCAAGATCAGATTCAAAATGCCTGATTATTCTATCCATTTTGTGGCAGTCTTCTGATTTCTCTTTGAGAGATTGTCTTAGATCATCTTCAGTTTTCCTTTTCTCTTCAATTTCTTGGGTAAATTTCATAACTCCTAATTCCATTTCATTTCTTACCATAATGACCTCTTTTTATAACTTTTCACATAACTTGGTTTTCTCCATCAGATCTTCATTTGTATCATTGTCTTCACCTTGACTTGCCAATTGCTAAAGTAGATCCTTTCTCTTTTTCATAGAGATACTTAGTTTCCCTTTTAGTTCATTTATGAAATCATCAGCCTGTTTGAGTCCTCCCTTCAATTCATTGACTTCAGAGTTAGATTTCTCAATATCATCTAGGGTAGACTGAAGTTGTTCCCTCATACCATACACATCCATTTAAATTCCCAATAAGAAAATAACATCGTGCAGCATTAAATCATATAAGAAAACATAACCATGAAATGAAAATAACATCAATACACATGACACAATGATTTTGACGTGGAAAATGCTGTTAAGGGAAAAAACCACGGGGTGATTAACCCAAGATTGTATTCTCTGTTAAAAGAATAAGATAGTACAAAATGGCACTTGCCAATTAGGGCTCACTGCCCGAGCACACTGTTCACAAGAGGCTCACTGTCTACAATAGTTTATACAAGGAAACTAGATACTTGAACTGATGAGAAGCATCCACATATTCTGAGCTTCAGTTCTGGTTAGGTTCAATACACTGATTTACTACACTTCATTCTTCCTCTTCTTGATGCTGTTGTCTTGTCACATATTGGACCTGCCTTACTATTTCCACACTGCTCTTCTGCTTTTATTCGGACACCTCAACACACACACACACACACATCTTCATACCGAAATCAATCTGGTATATATATCCGCATCAAGGATTTCATCCACTTTCTATTCGACAATACTTACTATTTTTCCAAACTCTTGGTCTGTCGACTGAATCCTTGCTTATCGAGTGATGTGTATCAAAGAGATGCTTATAGAATTCATCAATCATGTTGGCCAATCATGAATGATACCTTAAGAAACTTGATCACAAACAATAACTCATCTGGATTAAGATTTGATGCTCTGCGGGTCAGTTCTTCCTCTATCAACTCTGCCAAACAAGAGCTCAAAACTTAGGTGCTCATATCTTTTCACTCTTTCATCACTGGAGGCTCAATCTCTGGAATGTATCAGTCAAGGTACACCTCTTGACTTCCCCAAGTCCACACTTTACTAAGACACTTCCTCTAAGAGATCCAGACCTGACTATCAGACCTTGCCACATGCTCTGTTCTTGCTTACCGGACCATAACACTCTTCAATTTGACTTCTGATATAGGTACTCCATGTCCTACGGATGTGTGGGATGAACTTTGTTGCCATCAATGACAAGAATCATGAAGCTACAATGTGTCTCTTGCCAATAGGAAGATGCCAACAATAGAAGAGCATGATTCTCAGTTGTGATATTGTGAATGGTGCATAAATTGGCCACATCTTGAATATGATCTGCAATACAAACAGATCCATCCCCAAGAAAATGAGGCAGTGCCTTCCATGTTGAGTCAGGAACTTGACCCTACTACTGAAGAACAAGAGGATTTGAATCCCAAGTCACAAAAGGCAAATCTCTTGCTGGAATATTTAGATGCACATAAATGCCTAAGGCTGCCATGGTCTACAGGAGCGAAGATCTAAGAAAGAGTCAACAATAGAGTCACCAGATGGAAGGATCATGCTCCTGTGAGTAGATATTTCTATGATTTTCCTTCAAAACCATAAAATACAGGGCCAAGATTCAGTGAAAATAATGATCCAAGTCTTTGATTCTAGTCCCACCGGGCGTGCCAAAAACTATTGATGTATAAAATTGTGCGAGTTTTAGCACCAACATGGGAAACTTTAGAGATGTGGGATTGACCTTTGAAGCAACCTCCAGATTTTATGGAAGCTGACTCTTCCTTTTTTCAATGGGGTTTTGGTAAAGGGAAGAGGAAACAAGATTACAGATACAATGAAATAAACTCCTAATCCTATGGTGATTCACCAGATTTAAAACCAACCCAGTTGTACAGTGATTAAACCCTATAAGGTTAACTGGAAAACCAAAGAGCAGAGAGCATGATTGATTACCCAGTTTAATAAATCAGGTCTATTAGAGGCAAAGAAATAGAAACTAGAAGCGAGAAAGTGACACATTCATATCTGTACAGAACACCACACTCTTTATTTGAAGAAGAATAAATTTACAGAGGCAAAGATTTGCACAGAATAAACTATTACAACCCTCATGAAAAAGGCACTACTGAGGCAAAAATATATCTCTCTCTACTTCTAAAATCTCTATGTAGAACTCTCTGTCTGGAATTGACCTAGATCCATCCTTTTACAACCAAGAAAGCCAAAGCAAAATATCTCTAATTGCCTCTAAAAATCTCAACTAAAACCCACAAAATCCACCCCAAAATCTGGCTAAGAACTATATCTGGCAACTAAACTAAGTCTTCCCCATGGCTGGAAATGCATTTGCCTCCATCTCTACCTGCAGTATGAAAAACTTACTCCCGCTCTTTCCATCTTGCTTGCCATGAAAATAAAAGTGTCTACGTGCAAATATTAGGGCTACATCTCTTTTTTACCTCCCATGAGGAGTGGCATAGAGTCAAATATGAGTCTTTGTTAAATAAAGCTTCAACTTTGTTTTACCTTGAGGGACCCACATGTAACTCCCTTTAAAACATTTTAAAGTTACCTTTAAACTTCCTCATGGAAAAGACTCTTATGTATTTTAAATAAAGCATTTAGCTTTATGTAGGGAAGGCTCACCTTCATTAAAGACTCAATATAAAAATAAAATACTCAGCCCCACCCAGCTCATGTGATTCTTATATCACTTTATGAGTTTTAAATAAAACAAAAACAAATGAATTATCAGGCACCCACAGCCTCCATGTGGTTCTTATATCACTTTATGAGTTTCATAAAAAATAAAATAAAAGACTATTTATCCTCCTTCAGATTCATCCACGTGGAGAGATGGCACTTATTTGAGAAAAGACTTTCTCTGCAGATTCCTTAAAAGCCCATCATGATGCCAAGTGTCGCCCTCTGGTGCTTTGCCTTCTAGCTTGTTGGAACCGTTGATCTTCATGTGCATCTGTCGGTTGCCATTTTGCTGCATCTGGAAACCCTATTCTTACATTCTTTTACAAATGGGCAGTGTGAGTGTCTTTGTTGTGCTTAAAAGCTCTATATTTTTAATTACGGACAAGACTCCATCATTAATTAAAGTGTCATTGTTTTAGAATATAGCTCACTCCTCCATGAAACCCAACATCACCTCATTCGACATTGCTTCATCATTAAAACTTGTAGCACCAGAGTCGATATCTTGGTGAATATAGGCGCTATTCTGATGAATATGCAATGCTTTATATGGTTGAACTGCCTATAAACAATGTGCCTTAACATATCCCGGTTGAGCCCTCCTCTCTTTATGTTCTATCTCTCTTGAAAGCTCTAAGGTCGAGCAAAAATAGTGCATGCGTTGAAAGAGACAACACCTCAATATCCATTTGGCCGCACCATTTCCATAGTGAACCTTTGCATTTGATCTATTTTGCTTAAATGATGCACCTGTGGCTTGATTGTTGGCGCCATCATTTAAAAATGGGCCGCTCCATTTCCATTTAACTCAGCTATGCCATTCTTTAGGAGGCTGTGGGCATTGTTAATTATGATTATGCACTGAAGACTTATCACTCTATGCCTTGCTAATGGGATCACATCATTGACACGCCTTTATAAATGAGAGGCTCAAACAATTTAATGATGACCACTATACCACAAAGGCTGAGATCTTATTAATTCTCTTTTATGACGTGCCTTAAAATTATGATGCAAGAGCATCCCTGGTTCAAGATTAATCTTGCATCAACCAAAAACACTTGTATTTCAGTTTGTTTGCGGTTCAATTTGTTTCTTTTCATTTTCTAGTTCAGTTTAGGCAGTTTAGTCTGAAGCAGTTTTTAGCTTATGGTCTGGTTTTGGCATTTCACATTTTGTGGATCTGGACTTAGCATCTACATTCATTGATCTACATCATATCAAGAATTCAAAGGATTTGGATAAGTTTCCAGAATGATATCGCTATCAAAAGATCAATTGTTTTCTTAGTACAGAGCTTTCTGATAGTCATGAACAATCAGCTAAAGGAGAAGGCGTGTGGATCATTCCTTGACTTGCGGATCTCAATGACACATCATTCAATGTCCTTTGGTTCATGGCTGACCTTCCTCAAGGGTCCGCACATTGTTCCATTCATTTGACGAAGTGTTCTATGCATTTAGGTCTGACCTATCTATGTACATGTTACAACTCTTCATTGGAGTTTGTGACCTTCCTTGGCTGACGCGTAGGAATCTATTGGTCCAGAAATGATATATATAGATGTAATAGATCCTTAGGAAAGCAGTTAGCAATTGATTCATAGTCCATAGTTTAGATTTTGTGCGAAAGAGCTTCAAAGCTTTATCCTATGCATGTATGTAATGAGGCCTTTGAGCCCATATTGTAAGCCCACATGTCGCCAGCCAGATTGTACTTGAATTCTATGATATATTGAATGACTGAATCTGCATTTGATTCATTTCTTTGAGTTGTTTCCATTGCATTTACTCTTGTTGCACGGTCTGGATAGTTCATTTTGTGAACCCTCCTACCATCACTATACCGAGTGGTATCAGAGCAAAAGTTTGATTCTTTGGAATGAATTGGGGAAGGGGATTCTGTAAGATCTTGTTGTAAGCATATCTCTAATCTGATGCAGGTTATTGGTGCGCAACCAATCATCGATTGAGAGGCAGTTGTCGCTTGTAGCCTGATTGCCAAATTTGAGGTAATTTGAAGTTGATCCTAGGAAGATGCCACCGTGAAGAGTTCCTCCTATTGGTACAATGGCTAATAGAATGGATGAGATGATGGAATTGATGAAGACAATGCAAATTTGATTGGATGATATTGAAGAAGATAGGCGAAGAGGATTGATACCTAGACCTAATATTGAAAGTGACAATGAAGAAGAATTTCAATCTGTTGAAAAAACTGGCAAAACCCTATAAGGTCATGAAGAAGAAGAATCAAATCAAGTAAAGATGTTGTGAGCTATTTCAAAGATTGGAAAAAAACCTAGAGTGGATGTGCTGAATTATACTGGTAATCTGAACCTTGAAGAATTGATTAACATGATAAATGACATGGAAGAATACTTTGAATATGAGGAAATTGAAGATCCAGAGAAGGTAAAATTTGCAAAGACAAAGTTGAAAGGACATGCTGCTATATGGTGGAAAGAAGTTCAGTTAGAAAGAAATAGAAGAGGAAAAGAAAAGATTACAAAGTGGGACCAGATGGTGACAAATTTGAAGAATTAGTTTATACTTGCTGACTATGAGTTGGAACTATTGAAGAGATTGCAGAACCTGAGACAAAAGGAGAAATATATGGAGTACACTGAAGAATTTCATAAGATGATCATAAGAACAAGACATAGTGAAGAAAGCAAGGAGAAAGTGGCTAGATACATCAATGGACTGAGATTGAACATTCAAGAAGAACTAAGTTTGGTAAGGATGACATCTCTAGAAGAAGCATATCAGTTTGCCCTAAAAGTTGAAAAGAAGATTTATAAGAGGCATGATCAGAGACAAAGAGGTAGAGGAGGTAGATTTCAGAGAGGTAGAACATTTTTCAGAGGAGACAGATCATATCCGGAGCAGAACAGGTTTGACAACCCATCTAATAAGGATGATAGAGATAACAATGCTTACTGAAGAGATGACAGAAATTTTTATTGGAGAGGAAATCCTAGTGTATACTAGAATGAAGGATATAGAAGAGAAGGAAGAGGATTTGATAAGAGAACACTTAGAGGTACTTGTTTCAAGTGTGGAGGTGAAGGACATAGAGCATTTAGATGTTATAAGGGTAGTACAAGTAAAAGGACAAAAAATAGTGGAAGAGCAACCTATGTTGAAGAAGAGCCTATTGGATCACCTAGTTTAGTTGGCAATCTGGAGAAAGGAGAATCATTGGTGATGAGGAGAGCACTATTTCAAATAGAGGCAAATGAGGAACCATCACAGAGGAAAAGTCTGTTCAGAACTAGATGCAAATCAGGAGGTAAGTGTTGTAAACTTGTGATTGATCGTGGTAGTTCAAATAACCTAGTTTTAGAGGAGATGATGACTAAGCTGAAGTTGGAAAGATTGAAACACCCTAAGCCCTATCAAATAGCATGGATTCAGGATGATCATAAGGTACTCGTGAGTGAACAATGTTTGGTGAAATTTCATATTGGATCTTATCATGATGAAGTCTTCTGTGATATTATGCCTATGGATGTTTGTCATATCTTGTTGGTTAGACCTTGGAAGTATGATAGAGAAGATATACATGATGGGAGAAAGAATACATATACTGATGTAGAGGCAAATTGGATGGGAAAGAATAACCAAACTAGACAAGGTTCTACTTCACCTAGAAGCCCAAAAACAAAGATCTTTATGCAAAAGTGGGAATAGCAGAAAGAAACCCCAGTATCATCATGGAAATATTGGTTTGGGATGTTAGAGGACCCATTCCATCCATTGTCTAAGGTAGATTAGACTCAGGGTTGGTACTTCCTTCACAAACCCCCCCAAATGGCTTATAGCCCTCCAAAATGACAACAGTCCTAATAACTTTTGACTTAGACCTCAAAGCCCAGATCTTAGATAATCAGTAGATACCCATTATGGCCCTCTATCACATATCCCAAACTTAGCATAGGTTGTTTTGGATGGAATATCTCAACCAATAACCCATGTCAGTGACCTAGAGCCCTAATTAGGCCAAATTTACAAAGAGACTACCTTCAAATGCAAGCCCAGAACTCAACCCAAGGTTTGAACACTTAGAATGCATGCTAAAACAAATGATATTATGGGTTTTAGGATTCTACTCTCTTCTGTTCCTAAAAATGCACCTTTGGTTCCTTTAATGTGCCCTTAAACATCACCTAACACATGGTCTTGTTAGGTTCTTCAATGAAACAACAAAAAATCATCTTCTCTGCCAAAACCCTTTATGAAATTCATTGAAACAACACTACAACAATCCATTCCACTAATCTATGAGGTCTTACATCAGTGGAATGGAAGAGGATTCATGGATTGCAACCAAAATTCTTGTTTAGATTTGAAATGGATTGTTTTTAAACAAAACCTTATATCTCCCTTATAATGTAACTTCAAAACATCAAACTACTTTCAAATGATGAATAAATCTCTATACTAGTTGATCAAAACATGAAGAATTAATGACAGTCCTGTACCTTTATACTATACGGCCTGCAATGGTGTTTTTCTTCAGAAAATTTAGAATTTCACAATGAGCTGTCTCAGGTCAAACACTTATAGTTTGTATCCTCTTCAATATCATAGTCTAAAACTAGTCTTAAATGAGAGATACTTCACTACACTTTGTTTCCAAACTAGTTAGGATCCTTGACTATTCCATACAGCAGAATGGTATGGTTGGGTTCTACAGAAAATTCAGAAAAAGATAGGAAATAACAGTATAATGGTATTTTATTGCTTCTAATATTCTTCTCCATTTACAATGATCATTGGTATGGCTTAAAAAAGCCTTCTACATCCCATTAGAGTAGTTAGAGGTAGTTGAGGTTGATGGAACTTGCATAACCATCAAACTTCCTCTCCAAAACTACTCTGTTTTAGGACAACAATTGTCCTGTTTTAACATTTGAACTAATTATAAATGACACTGATGGTTTATGTCTTTCTTATGACTTGTCAACACCTTTGACAATGTCATCAATACTTTAACAATCCTACCACCCTTCGACACTTGCCAGAAATGCTTACAACATAAGATATATGACTATCCTATATGCCTTAACAAAGGCTTACAATCATGAAGACTGCCTCAACAATATGAGGGTAGATATTTGGACATAGTCCTTATTAAAATGAAGTAGATGGTCTACTAGGACCTTATTAGAGAGAAAAATGAACACCAAAACAAACATGAAGTTGAATGCCTCATGGAGGCCACCTTGTGTTAGGTGCTCCTGCACCATACACCCCACCTAGAAAAGAACTCATGCCACATGAGTTGATCCTTTGTCTTGCTCCACCTTTATCCTTTTTTGCCTCATGTCTTCCCCATTATCTCTGGGCTGCAACTTGCTTCCATGGAATCAAAAACTCATGCCTAGCATTGTAGGCTCTACTCACATATTGCCATGAGTGAGTGCTTGCAACCAAACCTATATTTTGTTTGCCATTCTTCTTTACTGTTATCTCTTCCTAAACACCTGCATTCAAAACCTTGGTTGATGCCTCTTGTACTGCTGCTATGGTAGAATATGTTTGCCTTCCAACTCTTGTGGGCTCTAGAAGACAAACAATGGTCCCTACTATGATAGCATCTTCATCTTTCCAACCACCCTGTGGCTGCTTGCAGACTTGCTCCTTGACCTTCTTCTGATTCATCTCAAACATCACCATCTGATCTCCATCATTCAAAACTGAAACTGCCTTCAAACTTTGGTCTTAGACAGCCCCACTCCTTGAGGTATCCTCAACTTTTCTTGTCTCTTCTTTATTGATCTTTACAAACTCTTTCTTACCCACCAAAATGACCTTGACTGCCTTCTTTGCTTCAACATCCTCCTGCAATGGTGTCATCAAAAAAGTCCTCCCATCCTTCTTGATGGTGTATGTGTTAGCATATCCATCATATAATGCTTGCCTATCAAATTGCCATGGCCTAACTAAAAGTAGGTGACAACATTCCATGGGCAAAATGTCACATAAAACCCTATCCTTATATTCTCCAATTTGAAAATCAACATATGCTTGTTCATCTACCAAAAGTGATTGACTATCACTTACCCAAGATGCTTTGTAAGGAGTTTGATGAGGAATCCTTTCTATGTTCAATTTATCCACCATTCCCCTAGACACCATATTATTTGTTGAACCAAAATCTATTACTACCTTGCATATTTTACCTTTGCTTTTGTAATTGGTCCTAAAAAGTGCTCTCCTTTGTATCATCTCCTTGGATGTCTTCAAGAGTGTTCTCCTTAGCATCAATGCTTCTCCTACTTGAACTGGGGCTGCACTCCCAATTGGAGAGTTAACACTTTCATCTACCTCCTCTTCTTGCACATATTGAACCCTGTTTTCATTCTTCCTATCACCTCCTGATGGTGAACCTTGCCTTTCTGGACATTTGAATGTTGTGTGACCAATTTCATTACAATAATAACATCTCCCAATGAAAACATTAGAACCTCTACCTCCACCTCTTGTGCCTCTAAATCCCCCTCTAAAATCAAAAACTTGGTCTTTATTTCTGCTTGTGTCTCCTTGGTCTTCTTGGGTTGGTCTTGTTCCTCTTCCTCTATTTTGTTGCTCACCTTTCCTCTTCAACTTCTCTTCAGCCCTTAATGCCACTTGAAAGCATTTTTCCATGGTTTCAGGGGTTAATAAACTTATCTCATCTTGAATATTCAACCTCAAGCCATTTAGATACCTTGCCACCTTAGGTTTTTCATCCTCCATGTACCCACAACGAAGAGTGTATTTGTGAAACTCCTCGGTGTAAGTAGCCACATCCAAATCTCTTTGCTTGAGATTTTGCATCCTCTTGTAGACCTGCACCTCATAGTCTGATGGAAGGAATTGGGACTTGATCCTCTCCAACATTCTGCTCCATGAAGAGATCATACTCTTCCCATTCTTTACCCTATCTCCTTGGGTGTAATTCCACCATGTAATGGCAGCACCTTTGAGTTCATTTTTTGCAAACTTAACCATCTTACTTTCAGGAACTTCCTTGTATTCAAAGTAGTTGTTTAGAGCCTCAATCCACTCCATGACTTCATCAGCATTCATCTTCCCACTAAACATGGAAATCTCCATTTGAGCCTCCGAAGAATCCTTGCCAATTGCCTTGATGGCTTCAAGGAAATGCCTTTGATCAGTTGGTACTTCTACCTCTTCTTCCTCTTCATCTAAACCTTCTTCTATCCTCTTCCCTATCCTCAATGCCTTCAACTCTGCTTGGAGTGCTTCCTTGACTCCACTTTTGATCTTCTCTTCCATCTCCTTGAACTTCTTGACCACTTAGGTGGTCATCCCCTTTGGAGGCATATTGCTAGCCTCTCCTTCATTCTCCTCTGCTGACATATACCAGGCCAATAATAGAACCTTTTATAGCTCTAATACCACTATGATGTAGAGGCAAATTGGATGGGAAAGAATAGCCAAACTAGACAAGGTTCTATTTCACCTACAAGCCCAAAAACAAAGATCTTTATACAAAAGTGGGAACATAAAAAAGAAACTCTAGTATCATCATGGAAATATTGGTTTGGCATGTTAGGGGACCCGTTACATCCATTGGCTAAGGTAGATTAGACTCAGGGTTGGTACTTCCTTCACAAACCCCCCAAATGGCTTGTAGCCCTCCAAAATGACAACAGTCCTAATAACTTTTGACTCAGACCTCCAAGCCTAGATCTTAGATAATCAATAGATACACATTATGGCCCTCTATCACATATACCAAACTTACCATAGGTTTTTTTAGATGGAATATCTCAACCAATAACCCCTGTCAGTGACCTAAAGCCCCAATTAGGCCAAATTTACAAAGAGACTACCTTCAAATGCAAGCCCAGAACTCAACCCGGGGTTTGAACACTTAGAATGCATGCTAAAATGAATGATTTTGTGGGTTTTAAGCTTCTACTCTCTGTTGTTCCTAAAAATGCACCTTTGGTTCCTTCAATGTGCCCTTAAACATCACCTAACACATGGTCTTGTTAGGTTCTTTAATGAAACAACAACAAATCATCTTCTCTACCAAAACCCTTTATGAAATGCATTGAAACAAAACTACAACAATCCATTCCACTAATCTATGAGGTCTTACATCAGTGGAATGGAAGAGGATTCATGGATTGCAACCAAAATCCTTGTTTAGATTTGAAATGGACTATTTTTAAACAAAACCTTATATCTCCCTTATAATGTAACTTCAAAACATCAGACTTTAAATGATGAATAACTCTCTATACTAGTTGATCAAAACATGAACAATTAATGACAGTCCTATACCTTTATACTGTACGGCCTACAATGGTGTTTTTCTTCAGAAAAATCAGAATTTCACAATGAGCAGTCTCAGGTCAAACACTTATAATTTGCATCCTCTTCAATATCATAGTCTCAAACTAGTCTTAAATGAGAGATACTTCACTACACTTTGTTTTCAAACCACTTAGGATCCTTGACTATTCCGTACAACAGAATGGTACGGCTAGGTTCTACAGAAAATTTAGTAAAAGACAGAAAACAACAGTATAATGGTATTTTATTGCTTTTAATATTCTTCTCCATTTACAATGATCATTGGTATGGCTTAAAAAATCCTTCTACATCCCCTTAGAGTAGTTAGAGGTAGTTGAGGTCGATGGAACTTGCATAACCATCGAACTTCCTCTCCAAAACTACTCTGTTTTAGGATAGCAAATGTCATGTTTTAACATTTGAACTAATTATAAATGACACCGATGGTTTATGTCTTGCTTATGGCTTGTCAACACCTTTAACAATGTCATCAAGACTTTAACAATCCTACCACCCTTTGACACTTGTCACAAAGGCTTACAACATAAGATATATGACTATCCTATATGCCTTAACAAAGGCTTACAATCATGAAGACTGCCTCAATAATATGAGGGTAGATATTTGGACATAGTCCTTATTAAAATGAAGTAGATGGTCTACTAGGACCTTATTAGAGACAAAAATGAACACCAAAACAAACATGAAGTTGAATGCCTCATGGAGGCCACCTTGTGTTAGGTGCTCCTGCACCATATACTATTACAACAATTGGAAATAGAATTACTTTGATTCCTTTGGAAGATTATCCTAAGAGTGAAGTGTGTGGGAATGCTAGCATCTATTTGGTAGATGGAAGAAAATTTCTGGATGGTTTGAGACATGAGAATATGTGTTATGCCTTGATTCCTAAAAATCTTAATGCATTGAAGAAGGAGAATGAAGAATCACAACCGGAGGAGATAAGAGAGCTGCTAACAGAATATGAAGACATCATATCAGATAATGTGCTTGAAGGATTACCACCTATAAGGAGTATCAGTCATCACATGGATCTTATACTAGGAGCAAGTTTGCCTAACAAAGTAGCACATAGAATGACACTGGTAGATAATGAAGAATTGAATAGATAGATACAAGAGTGGTTGAGAAAAGTATTGATCAAAGAAAGTTTGAGTCCTTGTGCAATACCTATAGTGCTTGCACCTAAGAAAGATGGAGAATGGAGAATGTGTACTGACTCTAGAGTAATAAACAAGATCACAGTTAAGTATATATTTCCTTTACCTAGGATGGATGATATCATGGATTGTTTGAGTGGAGCAAAATATTTCACAAAGATAGACTTGAAGAGTGGATACCATCAGATCAGAATTAGAGAAGGAGATGAATGGAAGACTGCTTTTAAGACAAATGAAGGATTGTATGAATGGTTAGTGATGCATTTTGGATTGACAAATGCACCGAGTACTTTCATGAGGTTAATGAATGAAGTCCTAAAGAATTTCTTGGGTATGTTTGTTATTGTATACTTGGATGATATTCTGATTTTCAATAAAACTAAAGAAGAACATTTGTGGCATATTAGACAAGTTTTGCAAAGACTAAGAGAAGAGAAATTGTTGATAAATATCATGAAGTGTAGTTTCATGAAAGAAGAGTTGGTATATTTTGGATTTGTGATTTCTGCGGAAGGACTGAAGATGGACCCTAAGAAGGTGAAAGTAATTGTTGAATGGCCTACACCAGAGAGCATTGGAGAGGTTAGATCATTTCATGGATTGGCTAGATTCTACCGAAAGTTCATCAAAAATTTTAGTTTAGTTTGTAAAAGTTTCTAGTTGTTTTGGCATTACCAGATTTCAATAAGGTATTTCAAGTTGATTGTGATGCAAGTGGAAGTGCAATAGGAGCAGTGTTAAGTCAAGAAGGTAGACCAGTAGCATATTTCAGTGAAAAGTTGAATGATGCAAGGAGAAGATATTCAATTTATGATCAAGAGTTCTATGCCATAATTCAAGCCTAGAAGAAGTGGAGACATTACTTGTTGCCTAAGGAGTTTGTGTTGTATACAGATCATCAAGCTTTGCAATATTTGAATAGTCAAGGTAAGTTGAATCAGAGACATATGAGATGGGTAGAGTTCATGCAGAGTTATACTTTTGTGTTGAAGCATAGTAGTGGAAAATCAAACAAAGTTGTTGATGCATTGAGTAGAAGAAGAAACTTGTTGACATAGATGAGAGTTGAAGTGTTGGGTTTTGATGAATTGAAGAATATGTATGAAGGAGACACTGATTTTGTAGAACCTTGGAAAGCACGCAAGGAACCTGTTGTGATAGATAGGAGTAAGTGGTTGGATGATGAGGAGTGCATAGTGGTAACATAGACAAAATCAAATTTGTTTTCTGTCGGCAAGACTCCACTTACTGGCCACCGATACACCTCGATTGGTCAGACAACCGTCAGTCGGAATGACTTTCATAAGTCTCTCCATGATCAAAATTACGCCGATGTGACCACGAAACTTCCTTCACTGAGACTTACTTCTATCGGTGAAGTCTTCTATCCTTCAGTCGATGCCTCAATGCCTTGACTGACATCCCTTTTGTCTTAACCGTGACTGTGTCAATATGACTCACTTCTATCAGCGAACCTCAGTTTCTCTAGGCCGATACACTAATAGACTTCCCACGCTCGACTAGACTATTCTTATCAATTCGAGAGTGAAATACTTTTTCAGCGGCCTTGGTCTCACCGATAATGACTTTAGCAGCTCTGTAACCCTACAATTTGTCTACTCTTCAACCGAACCATAGCACATGGAGATGCTAGGTGATCTACTATGCAAGACACTCCATTTGGATCCTCTGCACCATCAAATAGGAAACAAAAACACATACTTGTACAACAAAGCCATTCCACTAATTTTGACAGAAATCGTAGTAGTGGAATGCTTCACATCGACATACTGCAACAATGGAAAGCACAGAAAGAATAGAAATCTACAATTATACAAATTGCAATTATAGGGAACGGAAATCAAATGGACGAAATAGAATGGTTTTATTTCTCCTTAGAACAATGCACAATTACATTTGCACTTCTTCTTCTCCTCTCTTTCGGTAGTTCCTTCCTTTGGTATTTTTATCAACTCAACCTTCCAGTAGTTGGAAAACCAATCGATGCAAACAATTGGGAGACCAACCGATCCAAACTACCTCAAACTGTCCTACTGTTTGTTAACTACTTTCTAACATTTAAACCCTCATGACCTTTCAACTTCCTTGTTTACATCTTTTTTACAATTTTACAATATAACTCAAAACTTAAACTCTAACCTTCCTAATAGCTTCAACATATGAAGTATGACTCAAATGACCCTAAAACATTATAAATGACCTTGATATGGCCTTCTTACATTATTATGACATCAAACTTAAATCAAAATTTGAAGTTGCCTCATGGAGGCCTATTCATGCTAGGGTGCACCTACACCATACAACCAACCTGCAAAAAGTTTCCAAGTCTCTTTGAAAACGTGTAGTATTAACCTTGAATCTTCCTTTCTTCTTCAATCTTGCCTTGGACTCCTGCTTCTTGGAATCATGCTCTTTGTCTTTCATTTTTACACCTTTGTCTTGCCTTTCCCTTTGTCTTTATTCTTGCCCTTTCTCTGCCTTTAATTCTGCCTTCACTTGTCTTCATCTTCTCATCTCAAATCGCTGCAAACTTTTCAAGTGCTTCTTCAAATAGATATCCATCTCCCTTGCTACTTTACCACACAAACTCAACAAACCATCCATCTTACCCAATAGTAGGTCCTGGAAGATGCACCTACCACTCCCTCCTTGGTGGTATCATTCTCTCTGCACCTTCCCCCCAGCTTAACCTCTATTGGAGGATAGTAAACACAAACTTTTCCTTATCTATAGCCAACACATTCTCTGGCAACTCTTTCTCTCTTGCATCTTTAAGATGGATCAAGCACCTGCAACCAATAACTTAGTAACAACTCAACCAACCAATCAGAATCTTGCTAGTTCTGATGCCAATATGATGAGGAGTGCGCAGTGGTAACACAAACAAAATCAAATTTGTTTTATGTCGGCAAGACTCCACTTACTGGCCACTGATACACCTCGATCAGTCAGACAACCATCGGTCAGAATGACTTTCGTAAGTCTCTCCATGATCAAACTTATGCTGATGTGACCCCAAAACTTCCTTCACCGAGACTTACTTCTATCGGCAAAGTCTTCTATCCTTCATCCGATGCCCCAATGCCTTGACCGACATCCCTTTTTATTTTAACTATGATTGTGTCGGTATGAATCACTTCTATTGGTAAACCTTAGTTTTGCTAGGCCGATACACCGATAGACTTCTCGCGCTTGGCTAGACTATTCTTATTGATCTGAGAGTGAAATAATTTTCTGACAGCCTTGGTCTCACCGATAATGACTTCAGCAGCTCTGCAACCCTATGATTCATCTACTCTTCAACCAAACCCTAGCACATGGAGATGTTAGGCAATCTACTGTGCAAGACACTCAATTTGGATCCTCTGCGCCGTTGAACAAGAAAACAAAATAGGAAACAAAAACACATACTTGTACAACAAAGCCATTCCACTGATTTTGACAGAAATCATAGCAGTGGAATGCTTCACATTGACATACTGCAACAATGGAAAGCACAGAAAGAATAGAAATCTACAGTTATACAAATTGCAGTTACAGGGAATAGAAATCAAATGGACGGAATAGAATGGTTTTATTTCTCCTCAAAACAATGCACAATTACATTCACACTTCTTCTTTTCCTCTCTTTTGGTAGTTCCTTCCTTTGGTGTTTTCATCAACTCAACTTGCCAGTAGTTGGAAAACCAACCGATGCAAATAGTTGGGAGACCAACCAATCCAAACTGCCTCAAACTATCCTACTATTTGTTAACTACTTTCCAACGTTTAAACCCTCATGACCTTTCAACTTCCTTGTTTACATCATTTTTGCAATTTTACAATATAACTCAAAACTTAAACTCTAACCTTCCTAATGGCTTCAACATATGAAGTATGACTCAAATGACCCTAAAACATTATAAATGACCTTTATATGACCTTCTTACATTATTTGACATCAAACTTAAATCAAAATTTGAAGTTGCCTCATGGAGGCCTATTCATGCTAGGGTGCACCTGCACCATTGGACTATTTCATTCAGGAAGATATGTTGTTCAAAGGAAGTCAGTTGTGCATACCTAGAAGTTCAATGAGAGATAATTTGATCAAGGAGAAGCGTAGTGGTGGATTGGTAGGACACTTTGGCATTGATAAGATAGTGGCTTTGGTGAGTGAAAACTACTTTTGGCCTCAGATACATAAGGATTTTTAGAGATTTGTATAGAGTTGTAGAGTTTGTCAAGTTGCAAAAGGGAGTAGTCAGAACACTAGATTGTATAAACCTTTGACAATACCGGAGAGACCTTGGGAAGACATAAGCATGGATTTTGTAATGGGATTGCCTAAGACACAGAGAGGACATGATTCAATATTTGTAGTGGTTGACAGATTTTCAAAGATGACTCATTTCATACCTTGTAAGAAGACAACTAATGCAGTGCATGTATCTGACCTATTTTTCAAAGAGATTGTGAGATTGCATGGAGTACTTAAGAGTATAGTTTCAGATAGAGATACAAAGTTTGTTGGATACTTTTGGAAGAAACTTTGGAAGAAGATGAAGATAGATTTGAAGTTTAGTTCAACTTTTCATTCATAGACAGATGGATAGACAGAGGTAGTGAATAGGAGTTTGGGAAACTTGTTGCAATTTTTGGTTGGAGACAAAACTGGAAGTTGCGATTTGATTCTTTCACAAGTAGAGTTTGTATACAATAATTCAGTAAATAGGAGTACTGGAAGAACACCTTTTGAGATTGTTACCAGAGTAAATCCTAGAGGAGTTACAAAATTAAGAGACATCAGTACAGAAGAAAAGAGAAGTACAGAAGCAGAAGAATTTGTAGATCATATGAAGACAGTGCATAATCAGGTGAAAAAGCATTTAGAAGACATGAACAGTAAGCACAAAGAGAAGGTTGATGAGAAGAGAGGACATAAGGAATTTGAAGTTGTAGATGAGTGATGGTGTACTTGAGGAAAGAAAGATTTCCAGTTGGGACATATAACAAGTTGAAGATGAAGAAGTTTGGACCTTGTGAGACACTCAGGAAATTTCATTCAAGAAATGCATATGAGGTGGAGTTACCAGAGACATTGGGTATATCACCTATTTTCAACATTGCAATCCTTTATCAGTATCATGAAGCAGAGGTCAGTGATAGCATGGAAGAAGACTTGAAGAAGCAGTTACCACAACAAGCACCGGAACAGATTGAAGACATTTTGGACAACAGAGTTGGATGCGGCACTAGAGGAAGATAATACAAAGAATATCTTGTGAAGTGGAAAGACAGACCAAAAGAAGATTCATCATGGATTTCTCAGGCTGAGGTGGACCGTCTTGGTTCTCCCCTAGCCCCAGCAAAGTGAGGGACTCACTTTTTCAATAACCCCGTATGTCTGATGAAAGAACATCCCTGGTTCAAGAGAAATATTGCATCAACCAAAAACATTTGCATTTCAATTTGTTTGTAGTTTAGTTTGTTTCTTTTCATTTTCCAGTTCAGTTCAGGTGATTCAGTCTAAAGCAGTTTTCAATTTATGGTCTAGTTTTGGCATTTCACATTTTATAGATCTGGACTTAGTATCTACATCATATCAATAATTCAGAGCATTTGGATAAGTTATCGAAAAGATATCACTATCAGAAGATCAATTATTTTCTCAGTATAGAGCTTTCTGATAGTCATGAATGATCAGCTAAAGGAGAAGGCTTGCAAATCACTCCTTGACTTGTGGATCTCAATCACACATCATTCAATGTCCTTTGGCTCATGGCTAACCTTCCCCAACAGTCCGCACATTGTTCCATTCATTTGAGGAAGTCTTCTATGCATTTAGGTCTGACCTATCTGTGTACACGTTATAGCTCTTCATTGGAGTTTGTGTCCTTCCTTGGCTAAAGTGGAGGAATCTATTGGTTCAAAAATGATATATATAGATGTAATAGATCCTTAGGAAAATAGTTAGTAATTGATTCATAATCCATAGTTTAGATTTTTTGCGAAAGAGCTTCAAAGCTTTATCCTGTCATGTATGTAATCAGGCCTTTGAGCCCATATTGTAAGCCTGCATGTTGCCAGCTAGATTGTACTTGAATTCTATGATATATTGAATGACTGAATATGCATTTGTTCCATTTCTTTGAGTTGTTTCCATTGTGTTTACTCTTGTTGCATGGTCTAGACAGTTCATTATGTGAACCCTCCTACCATGACTGCACCACAATAGCTAAGCCTTGCTTGGACGACCGAGCATCTATGGGCAATGCCATATTGATAGTTGTTTCATATTGGAACTTTGTGAAGTGGCTGGGAGCTATGTTTCAAATTTACTGTGTATCCCTAACATGGCAGTGAGCTTTGTTTTCACTTGCAAATCACATTATATGCCATAGTTTCAGATGGTATGATGAATCTTTTAAGATTGCGTGAGTATTTCAAACAAAGATGTGACTTGGTTCATTTTGTAGATTGATCCTGATGTTCCTGATATGGCTGCTCCTTCGAATGTTGAGCACTATCTTCCACTATCATGGCTATGTGCTATTCGGGACTGCACCATTATTTGAATGCTATGTTTCCTTCTACTTCCTACGCATCACGTTCACATAGTGGCACCTTGTTCTAGCTTGTGTGCTATCCATTTAACATTGACTGTGTGCTGAAAAGTGGTTGATGCACTACACAGGTAGTAATTTTATTTATATACACCATACTCAAGAGTTGTTTTGAATATTACGTGACCTCCATTATCATCTCTAGGCTTTTTCCTACACTATAGGCTGCGTTGTTTCCTCATTTGATGATTGTGCCACTATTGTGCTGGAGCATGGACTTCAACAATGCTTGGATTTTAAACTTTATGATTTTCTTGCCCTAAAAAGGTTGTGCATCATTGAACTTTTATGTGTGTGTCCTCTCTAAGGTAGCGACCATCATTTCAAATGATATGTTGTGTCCTTGGTATTGAACTTTTTCCATCTACAAATGCTGTGCACCATTTGAAATATGATTCCTCTATTTCTTAACCAGCCATCTTCCCTTCTTATACCCTATGTGACTTGTATCTGGCTTCACTTTATTCAAAGGTGCTTTGAAATGTAAAGTAGTGCCTTGTTTTCATAATGACGCCATTGATTTGCCTTTTGATCTCTCCTCTATCTTCTAGTAGCTTGAGGCTTTCATAATACATGTTTATGACTATCACCATGTCCCCAAGCATGAGAACTCTGAGAAAGTTATGCATCACCTTATTTGTTCTTCATTGTATGCCTTCATCATGTGTGCACACTGCACCTATGAATATGGGTTGTGGCTTCATCACTTAAAGTTGAGCCTTGCTTTCGAGCAGTTGAGTCTCCTTATGCTAGCACCATTACATACGACCTGATCACTTCATTTTGTGCCTATCTCTAATGATGATTGCCACCACTGTGATAGAGCCTTTCTTCTTATAGACTATCTCATCCATATTAGAGGCCACCTCTCTTCATAAGTTGAGCGCTATGATTCTTGTGTGCCTTCTTTGTTTCATAGGTTAGAAGCACCTCATTCAGTGGTTGTGCCTTACTTATATAGGTCAAGCCATCTAATTGTCTAAGTCGAGCACCTATCTTGATGATTAATGGCTGAGTCTCCCATTCTTTGTTTGGTTCTATTAGAAAGAGACCAAATTTTATTCATGGGAAGTTCTACTATTTACATGCCTTGAATCCTGAACATGCCGCATTAAAGCTTGGCTGATTCTACAGTCCTTAATGCAGGCCAATCCTCTCTATGTTGAGTTTCTTTGTATCACTCAATGGCTACACCACATTATAAGCTGAGTCCTCAATTAGATGTTGTGCCTCTCAAAGGTGACTGCACCTTCCTCAAAAGTCTGTGTCATGAAACATAGGCTAAATGACATTGATCATTATACACCTCTGTGCCTTTCTCATAACCGGTGATGATATTATTTGTAGCTACCTAAAACTTTTCTCTTGCAATGTCTTTAGAAAATAAAGGCTCTGTCTCCATCATCTAACTCTTGGCTTCATTAAATATGGTCGAGCCTTTGAAATAGAAACATTTCTTCATACTCATAGAGACAGAGTATTTTGTTTTATTTGACTTTGTAGCTAAGTGTCATCTTTTGATGGAGGCTATCCTTTAGATCTGAGCTCCTCTAGAATAGTGTAAACATGAACCTCTACACTCATCAACATTTTTAAATGGTGTGAAAATTCTCAACAAAAACCTTAGGAAGAACTAAAAGAGATAAGAGGAATCTAGAAAAACTAGAGATGGAGATGGAGAGTCCAAAGAGGAGGTCATCGACTCTAAAAGATAATACCCATTTTATCACTTTGATTCCTTTTCTAGATTTATATTGGATAGGTTAAGGATAGAAAAATAGATATATGGGGGCATTATAGTTATCAAGAGACACTATGAGGTGGTGGCATGTTAGAGTAGCACTTGTTTCACAATATTGTATGACACAAGATGCTAGTGCATCACATAGACATCTACACATTGCACTACCATCCAATGAAAATGAGTTCAAATTCATCATATGTGTTCAGATAGATAATAAGGCCAATGCTCTTGTATGGATTCTTGGCAAAATTTATTCAAGGTTAAGTCCATGTGGTCCTATAACATGCTACAGGAATGGATGTTAGGGCAAGTGCAATACATAATGTGAATTTTAGGCTAGAAACAATTTTTGACATCACATTTTCCCCAACTATAGCAAGATAATATCACTAAGTTATAATCATGCGAAAGAACATGAATGAAATATTGAAATATAATATCATCAAAGGATACCCATTAAAAATGATATTGTAGAGGCTATAGAAATTCTTCGAGTGGATGGTGAGACATCCCCAATCTAGAACTTGTAAAACCACACTATTGAAAACTAAATGTCCTACAAAACCATAGTGTTAAGAAAAGAAAATAATAGCATTCCATCTTGCAAGTCTAAGAAGTGTTTTAGAAGCATGTAAATCAATGTCACATTCCTCAAGGAGACAGAGATAGAAGAAGGCACGTGGAAATTAGAGAAAAATTTTGAGTCAACAAACAAGAGACCTCATTGTGAAATTATCTCAGTGCTTGTGTCATCCCTAAAATAGAATGAGGATTTCTAATCAATGTATGAAAAAGAGAAGAGCATGATGAAGGAAATTGAATTGATTGCTTCAAGAGAAGAATCATATGGTGTACACATAGAAGAGAGGGAAGCAGACAATGCAGGTAGGTAAGAGGTATGTGACATCAAATCTATCTTGGTTTCTTTCTAAGGGTCATGTAAAGATGACTTTGATGATTGTATGTTCACTCCTAATTTTGTCAAATGTTTACGAGGAAAAAAAGAAAGGAGAGTTGAGAATGTTTAATTTCAAGGAGAATATTTTTAGAAAAGGCTTCTAAAAGATTTCTTAGGAAAATATGATGTGATGAAAATAAAATTATAATGAAGATAGTATAATCAAGGTTAAAATGAAATAAATAGTGTGAAAAATGGAGCCCATGGGCAAGAGTTATGAAAATTTTCATGAAACCCTATTTTAGCACCTACTTTAGTAATAACTATGATCCATTAGGGAGATGACTATGACCCTAGAGGATGTACATTACATTCTTAGGCTACCCATCAGTGACAAGCAAGTCATGATAGTAGACTAGAGACTTGAAGTTTATGTGCAAGTAGGGCAATAATATAACTTGATGTGGACTATGCTTGAGGACACTATAGGCCACATTACATGCAATGGCTAGCGTAGGGAGTGTTGTAAATGAATTTGTTTTGTTGCATATTGATCTTGATAGTTTCTATGTTCCTCACTTAGGATGGGAGTGGCACAAACATACATGGAGGCTTGGTCCACACCATTCAAGACATTGAGCAACATGAGAATATTTTTAAATGGTGGCATAGAATGCTAGAACACCTATACCAGGATTTGTGGAGATATGTGCACTATGAGGCACACAACTTGATTTTATCCATGCTACTATAGGCTTGGTCCTTTGAGCATATCAAGTGCACATGAATAGTAGGTTTCCCTACACTGATCATGTGGGATAACCTTCGAGCACATGCCTATCCCTTTAAGAATCCATGGCAATTTGGTGATCTAGTCCACTATAAGTAGAGTTTCAATAAGATGCCCAACTTAGATGTCTTTTGAAGGCCTTATCAGTAGATGCAGGGTTGGTCTCGAGGTGAGCACTAGCATACAAAACATGGTGGAGAGTGACATGCCCTGCACTTATATTTCTTAAAAATGCCCCCGCTCGAGACTCTAGACCCCTATGTGGTGGAGAGGAGTTATGAGGGATCTTTATTGAGGAGGTGATAGATGAGGAGGAGGAGGAGAGGTGAAGATGGTGGTGACAACATGGTGAGGGTGTAGCCCAAGAAAGGCATAGGGCCTCCCTTCAGGGCATACCACCTTGAAAGCTATTTATTGAAGAGTGAAGAAGTGTTGCTATTGCAAGGCTTTCTACTATAGCAACAATAGTAGATATAGTGTGACACCCACATCTACTGAGGCATGCAACTATTATAGACCATGACTGTTAGGTTGGTGTTCTAGGTACACTTTGCCTATTTATACTTTTTCATTTGATTAGAACACTAGATGTTGTAATTTAATTTTAGTTTGTATTATGATAATCAATCCATTAGATCTTGGTTTTTAGTTTTTGTCGTACACACCTTCGAGTGGCTAGACTTCATTTGTTAGGTGTTAGTAGATATGGTTCCAATGTTAGTAGAGATGGTACCCATAGTGCATCTCAAGGACCTAATGCAAGCAATCTATTAGCTATTGTATATTGCAGGGAGACATAATCATATTTTTTAGCCTATAATGTAGCTCAGTCTTGCCTATGAGGAGACATGGGTCCTTGTGAACTAAGTTTCTATGGAGTTGTTATTGATAACTGCAGTGAGAGACTAGAGAGTAGCTAACATCACAACACTCACTATTGAGAGTGTTGAGACTACATGTAAAACCCTATAAAGTTGACTCAATGGAGCCAATAGTGAGCTATAGAGGGCATATATAGTAGGACCATTAGATCCAAACCACGCTATGGTGTGGGGGCTAAGGATTTAGATATTGGAGCTATGATAAAGCAAGCTTAGGATCACATTAGAGGTGTAGACACCTAAAATTTACTCCACCATCACCATCACTTTCAACATCTTCCTAACACTATCCTAACATCACCTTCATCCTGACATGTCCCCTTTAGCATGTTGCCTTCTCAATTAATTAAATAAATTATATTATTTAGTTAATTATTCCTTTTTCTCCATCACCTAGATTAATTAAATAAATTTTACTTATTTAATTATATCCTTGTATCCCAACTCCCAAATTAATTAAATAAATTATATTTATTTAAATCCATTATTCGTCATAGCCATGATTAATTAAATAATTTATTTATTTAGTTAATTTTATCTTCACATATCTCCCCTCTCAAATAATTAATTAAATAATAATATTTAAATAATTATTTCTACATTTCTCATCCTCATCCATTTACCATAAATAAATAAATTCAAAAACAAGTCCAACTCATCACATGACTAACTAGAAGTTTCCATGTTTATTCCATCTTTATCTTATAAAAATCCATTCATCTTTTATCTTATCCTTTTGTCTCTTTAGAAAGCCCTAGAAGCTTCCATCCTTATTCTTATCCTTATCATGAGTCTTCCATCCTTATCCTTATCCTTATCAACAATCGATAAATTTAGCCTCAACCAAGTCATTATCATCACACAAGAAAGTACTGTTATGTTGTAGGTTTCTACATAAATCAACATATTTCTATCTATCAAAATAATTGAGCATAGCCATTGAGGTAGTGGGTGCAACTTCAATCTACTCTATCAGAGGAGAAAGGAAATTCTAAGGTGAAGGTTTTGTGTTTGTATTGCATTATCTTCCTATTTATTTACCTTTTCATTTTTCTTGTCTTCATTTTGGCCGCTGATTGGAGCCTCGTCCTTTGATCTATCTTGCTTTTTGTAGGCTTTGTTAGTTTTTTTTGCATGTTTATGCTCTTTTTGGGGAAAATTTGAGGGTACACTTTCACAGAGAGCCTCGTAACACAAAACTGACCTCACAGTTGCATCCAGAAGAGCCAAGAGGTGAAGAAAACCATATAATTTGACGCTTTTTGGTGTAGGTGAAATTTTAGCAAATGTTTGTAGGGTGATGAACAGTGTTTCCAATGGTGAATAGTGTTTCTGGCAGTGAACAATGCTTCGTAGCAATGAATAGTGCTTCTGACTGTGAATAGTATTTCTGGCGATGAATAGTGTTTCCTATAGTGAACAATGTTTCTGACGGTGAAAATTATTTCTGACGGTGAACATTGTTTCTGACGGTGGTGAACAATGTTTCCAGTAGTGAATAGTGTTTCCGGTAGTGAACAATGTTCTCTAGCAGTGAATAGTGTTTCTAGGTCGTGAATAGTGTTTTTAAGGTTTAAAATAGTTTTATTTTTAAAAATGCTAGAACTTTTGCATATCATGTCACATTTTAAAGTTTTTATAGGTCTCAAAAATCTAATTCACCCAACTTCATAGTGGTATAGGCCTCATCAGTAGATTCAACCCAGAATATTAGGTATAATCAGTCAAAGTCAACCTTTCTTTTCAAACTTCATTTGCTCATTTCTTTTGCAAAATTTAACGAAATTTCATGAATTTTTTTAAGTGCTTAGAATTTCACTTATTATCTCTTCATCTAATCCATTCTTCTATATCAGTTCATCATTTTTTATTTTTTTCAGATTTGCATCTTTTTCATCTAACCCTTGTTTTGTAGCTTTTTCACTTGTCCAAGATCAAATCATTGAAGCTACTAACAAGTTACTGTGGATTTGCATGCCCAAGAAATCTTTTTACAACTAATCAAGGCATTTAGTTTAATATTGGGGGATAGTAATTGAACATTTTTTTCTTTGTCTTTAGATTTTGAAAAGGGTGTATGCTCTCTCCTCTCACCTTTTGGTGATCATCGAGATCAAAAACCCCTTGATTATCCTTGTATTTATTTGTCCAATCCTAGGAACATTATCTCACGTAAGCTCTCCGCTTGTGCTTTGTGCGATCTTGGGGATCAAAAGTGAATAGTGTCTCTCCCCTTTAGGAATCTTGCTAGGGGATTTTTGTTGCAAGTATGTGCTAATCGGTGTTGTCATTGATGTCAACATGTTTGTGTTGTCATTGGTGTCAACTGTATCTTCTATTGTTGCAGTTACTGATTGATTAAGTTGTTATGTTAAGATTATTTGAATGCCATGTAGATGTGCTAAAGAAGATAAGTATATGGTCTTGATGTTTGATGTCCAAGTTCTTTTGAGAAAATTTGATAAATACCGAAGATAGTGTTGTGAAGAAGTATTCTGGCTTGCAAGATACTGTCTGAGTTCTTGCTCTGTATTTTGTCTGTGTTGAAGACTAGAGTTTGATTTTTGGATATGTTTTAGAGAACTGTTTGAAGATGCTAAATCCAGAATTTGATGGTCTAGATTGCTGTGTAGTAGAAGTTCTGTTCACCAGTTTGAAGACTATAATTGACAAAGTTTCTGGGTGTACAGAGGTGCCTGGGAAAAAGTATTTTTCTCCGCATTTCTCGGCAGAGTCATTTCAGGTGTTGCGGTTCTAGACATATGTTTATAAGGTCCTTAGATATTTTCATTCCAAAGGATTTGTGATTTGATGCTCTGGAGAGCAAGTTCTTGTGTAGCAGAGTTCGACAGTGTTTGTTGTGAGAAATTTGTGATCTATCTTCAAGTGAGATTTGTTGCAGTTGGATTTATCAGCTCCTAGGTGATTTTATGTTGTTCATGGATCTCTCCAGATTGTGTTGAAGGTGTGTGCTTGATTTGCAAGCTATGATTGAGTTCTTGGAAGCATGTGCCTAAGTATTCTTGGTGTTTGCACAAGTTTGGCCGACTTGGGTGCTAACACTCTTTGCGGAACTATTTCATGGATTGTAGAAGCATGTTGAAGCATGTGAAGATGTATTTGGGTCTTAGCTAAGCCATGAAGTGTTCTACCTTCATTCATTTGATTTGCAAGATTGTTTAGGGCTAGACCTAATTTGAATTATGTATGTTTGCAAACATTGAAGGTTGTTTCAAATGTTGTAAAGTGTGTTGTTGATGCAGACCAAGGCGGAGTATGTCAACACAACTTCAATGAACCTACTTTACAAGTTTGAAACCCTAACTTTGGTGGTATCTCACACAAGCCTTCATACTGCCTTATAACCCTCCAAACAGGGGTTTTTCAACATATCCTTTGGAGAAGGCCTCAAAACCATGAATTAAATACCATTTAGAATACCCTTTATGATCTTCATTAACATATAAAATTTGTAGATATGGTTATTTTGAAACAAATCCCTCTAAAATTCATTGTTATACTGTAATTAGGCCTAACATGACAACAAATGAGGTATTTTTGACATAATTTGAAGGAAACGACTCCAACCCATGAAATAAATACTGTTTTGGATACCCATTATCCTCTTACACAACATACATCAAATGCATGTATGGTTGTTTAGGAACAACAAGACCAAAATTTGATTGTCCCGCTTGACAAGAGGCCTAATTAGGCTTGCTTGAATGGTTCACAACTAGGTTTTCAAAACCCCAACCTCAAGCCTCCATGAAGATAGCTCAGACATGTCACAAAGAGCCTGCATAAACATTTCCAATCCCTCCAAACCATTTCCCAAGAGCCTTTCTACAAACCCTAACACCTATGCATGTCCTATGCCAAAAACAAGAGGTTTTTTGCCCAGTTTTAGAAAAATGGCTGCCAAATGCTCAAATATTAATGAAAAATGATGAGACCAAATGAAAATGAAATACAATTCAATGCTTCATCAATCCAAATTCTTAAATTATCACTTATAGGCTGTACCAAGCTGTACTATTCTCTGTAACAGCAAGAAAACACTTGAAAATGTAGGAAAAAATAGTATATTTCTATTGTTCAACACCAAATTTCATACCATCTATCTTCTCTCCACCTCAGAAAGTATTATTTAAGCATATATAAACCAAAACTAACCATTCCTAATTGACTTTTTAAATACCAACCATTTAAATGCCTTCCTAACCACCGATGACTCTTCATATTCCCATTTTGCACTTATTTTTGCATTATGACTTCATAAACCACCTAACAACCTAATATTGACTCAAACACATATAAATTGGTCTTAATTGACCTTATTACATCAAATACACAATATTAAAGCATAATTTAATAAAATTGCCTCATGGAGGTATGAAATCCCAAGGTGCTCCTGCACCATACTCCCCGGGCAAAATTGACTCAAGTCCCCTTGAGTGAGGATCTACAACAATGTATTCCTGCATGTCAAAGTAACTCTCAGTCATCCAATTAGCTTATTTATTAGGTAGACCTTTCCATTTCACTAGGTATTCATTATACACCTTATGCCTTATTCTCCTTGCTTCCTTTGTGTCCAAAATGCTTTCAAGCTTCAATGGCTAACTTGGTGGTAAGTCCTTGACCCAATCATTTTGAAGGGAATGACTCCAACCCGTTAAATAAAAACTATTTTGGATACCCATTATCCTCTTACACAACATATTTCAAATGCAGGTATGGTTGTTTTGGAACAACAAGACCAAAATTTGACTATCCCGCTTGACAAGAGGCCTAATTAGGCTTGCTTGAATGGCTCACAATTAGGTTTTCAAAACCCCAACCTCAAACCTCAATTAAAATATCTCAAACATGTCACAAATAGCCTACATAAATATTTCCAATCCCTTCAAACCATTTCCCAAGAGCTTTTCTACAAACCCTAACACCTATGCATCTCCTATGCCAAAAATAAGAGGTTTTCTGCCCAGTTTTAGAAAAATGGCTGCCAAATGCTCAAATCTTAATGAACAATGATGAGACCAAATGAAAATGAAATAAGATTCAATGTGTCATCAATACAAATTCTTAAATGATTACTTACAAGTCGTACCAAGCTGTACTATTCTCTGTAACAACAAGAAAACACTTGAAAATGCAAGAAAACATAATACATTTCTATTGTTTAGCACCAAATTTCATACCATATGTCTTCTCTCCACCTCAACAATGCTTATTTAAGCATATATAAACCAAAACTAACCATTCCTAACTAACTTTTGAAATATCAACCATTTAAATGCCTTCATAACCACCGATGACTCTTCATATTCCCATTTTGCACTTGTTTTTGTATTATGACTTCATAAACCACCTAACAACCTAATATTGACTCAAAATCATATAAAATGGTCTTAATTGACCTTATTACATCAAAGACACAATATTAAAGCATAATTTAACAAAATTTCCTCATGGAGGTATGAAATCCCAAGGTGCTCCTGCACCAGTTGTCGACATTGATGTATGTTCCAAGGTTGATGATTGATATAAATAAGTGTAAGGAATTTGTGTATATGTTGTAAGGATGTAAAGATGAGGATGGGTGTGTTGTGAGGTTACAAAAGGAGATATATTGTGCTTCAATGGAATTAAACTTAGGCATGTGATAGATGCTATTATATCAGTTCATGGCAGTGAGCCCCATTGGTAGTGAGCCCTATTGGCAGTAAGCTGGATATTTGTTATAAACATTTCTTTGGACAATGAGTCCTTGGGCAGTGAGCCTCTTTGTAATTCAGCATTGATACTACTATATATTGTGAGCTAATCCTCACTGTGGTTTTTCCCTTTTAGGGTTTTCATGTAAAAATCTAGTGTTCTCTTGTGTGTGGTATTGATATGATTAAGTTTTTGTTATCTATTTTTAATGTTTAGTCTTCATAATAGAATTAGGGATTAAGTGAATTGAAGTGAATGTGATTATACTTCTAAGAGTTTAAAGTTTTTGATACAACTGATTCACCCCCCCTCTCAGTTGTCTTGTGCATTCAACAATTGGTATCAGAGCAAGGGTTCCTTGGAAGAAATCTTAATAGTCTAAGGTAGATCTGGGATGGCGCACAAGAAATACATTGCTCAGTTTGATGGAACTGACTATGCCTTCTGTAAGGTACGAATGCAAACCTATCATATTTCTCTTAGTTATAATGTGTGGAGTATAGCTAAAAATGAATACACTATACTTGATAATGGTCCAGAGACTAGAATAGAGATTAGGGAATATGAGACTAATGGCAAAGATAGAAATGCCTTATTGAGTGCTCTATCTAATACTGAAATGGTGAAAGTTTTGGATCTAAAAACTGCTCATGAGATCTAGGAAAAATTGAAAAGTATCTATGAAGGTGATAAATCTATCAAGAAAGCCAAGATACAGAACTTGAAGTCAAGATATGAAACTATGTGGATGTTTGGAGATGAGAACATAACAAGCTATAAGTAGAAGGTTGATGAAGTTGTCAATCGGATTAAAGGTCTTGGTGGAACTCTGACTGATGATGAAGTTGTGACTAAGGTACTTAGAACACTTCCTAAATCCTATAGTCATAAAGTTTCTACTGGATTGAAGAATTGTTAGATAGTGGCAAGCTTTCCAAAGATTAATTTCTTGGCAAATTGTCTACTTTTGAGATAAGAGAATTTGGTACTGCTGATGGTCCTGTGAAAGTTGAGACTGCTTTTAAAGCTAAATCAGACAAAGAAACTAGATCAGATAAGTATGTTGTGGAATTAGATGAGGATGACTAATGAAATTGAGGTAAACTTTGTAAACAGAATGAAGAAGGGAACTAGAAAGTTCAGAGGTAAGTTACCTTTCAAATGTATCAGTTTTAGTAAGATTGGCCATTATGCTTCAAGATGTCCTGATAGAACTTTGAAGATCAAGAATATAGAAGGTAGAGGTAAGATGATAAGGAAAAGTTACAATGTTAAACATGATGAAGGTGTAACTGATGATGAATCTAATTTTGAAGATGGTAATGCTAGTGAATTCTTGTTTATTGCCCTAAAAGAAGAACATGTTTCTACTAAACTTACAACTTGTGTTAAGGAAGGAATTTCAGAATAAAAAGAAGAGATGACTGCATTTCATGCTAAGAAGGAAAAGGATGAATGGGTCATTGACATAAAATGTTCAAATCACATGACATGAGATAAGAGTAAGTTTTTGAAATTGGAAAAGTATGATGGAGGACTAGTTAGATTTGGTGATGATGCAACTGGTAAGATTTGTAGAAAGGGGTCAATTACTTTTGATGAAAAGCATAGTGTAGATGCTATTCTTTATGTCAAAGGCTTAAAGCATAATCTTCTAAGTGCTGGACAGATGTGTAACAAAGGATACAATCTGATGTTTAAGGACAATGGATGTGAGATAAGGAAAAGCTCCAAAACAATAATCGTTGCTGGTAAGAAGACTCATGGAAATGTTTATCATTTGAAAGGTATTGACAATTGTTGTTTGTTGGCTCAAACAAATAAAAGTTGGTTATGGCATAGGAGAATGTGTCATATTAACTTTGACAATCTAGTGAGAATAAGCTCAGTTCAAGCTATAAGAGATCTGCCTAAGATTGTGAAGCCTGCTAATGCCATTTGCAAAGAATGTTAATTTGGGAAGTAAACAAAGATAAGTTTCAAAAGCAAAGAATAAATCTCTACCAGTCTATTAGAGTTGGTTCATACATACTTGTGTGGTCCCACAAGAATACTTGAAGTCTAAAAGGTGACGGGTATTTCATGTTACTTATTGATGATTGTTCAAGAATGACTTGGGTTACTTTTCTTAGAGAAAAATCTGAAGCCCTAGACAAGCTCAAGGCATTTAAAGAAATGGTTGAAAATGAAACAGACTTGAGAATCAAGTGTCTAAGGTCTAACAGAAGTGGTGAGTTTACTTCAAATGAATTCAATTTTCTTTTTGTGAAGAACATGGGATAAAGAGATAATTGTCTGCCCCCAGAACTCCTCAGCAAAATGAATTAGTTGAATGGAAGAATAGAACAGTTCAGGAAGCTGCTAGAACAATGATCAAAGAAGCTGACCATCCAGAACTATATTGGAAAGAAGCTATTCATACTGCTATCTACATTTAGAATAGAGTAGAAGTCAAAGAAAATGGAACAAAGACATCTTATGAGCTATGTTACGGAATAATTTCTACTGTCAGGTATTTCAAAGTTTTTGGAAGTAAATGCTATATCAGAAGAGATAAAGAGTTGGGAAAGTTTGATGCTAGACATGATGAAGGCATATTCCTTTGGTACTCTACTAAGAGCAAAGCTTACTGGTGCTATAACAAAAGGTTGAGGAAGATTATTGAAAGTGTAAATGTAAAGGTAGATGAAGATATTCAAAAAATCTCAGAGGTTGATGGATATGAGTCAAATGAGTCTGCTAATACATAAATAGTTGAGGAAGACAAAGACAAGGAAGTTTAGATTGATGAAGAAGAAGTTCCGGAAAGAGTTCCTAAGACCCCCAAGTATGTACAAAATAATCACTCAAAGGATCAAATCATTGGTGACAAAAACAAAGGAGTTATGATAAGAAGAAGAGTTGCAGAAGAATAGATAAATATCTACTTAATTTCAAAGGTTGAACCTAAGACTGTCTCTGAAGCATGTAAAGATGAACATTGGGTCAAGGTAATGAATGAAGAACTAATGCAAATTGAAAAGAACAAGACTTGGGAACTTGTCTGGGCCAGACCTATAGATAAGAATGTGATTGGAACAAAGTGGGTTTTTAGGAATAAGTTGAATGAGAATGGAGAAGTGGTAAGAAACAAAGCTAGACCTGTATGAAAAAGTTACTCACAAGTGGAAGGAATAGATTATGAAGAAAATTTTTCTCTAGTGGCAAGACTGGAATCTATTAGGTTGTTTCTGGCTTATGCAGCACATAAAGATTTCAAGGTATATCAAATGGATGTAAAGTATGCTTTTCTAAATGGTGAATTGGAAGAAGAGGTATATATAGAGCAACCAGATGGATTTCAGTTATCAGACAAACCAAACATGGTATGCAGATTGAAGAAGGCATTGTATGGATTGAAGCAAGATCCTAGAGCTTGGTATGCCAAATTGGATAGGTATTTGTTGCAACAAGGATTCAGTAAAGGGTTTGTAGATAGTAATTTGTATATCAAGGTGAGAAAATATCAAATTCTAATTATTAAAGTTTATGTAGATGATATAATCTTTGCTGGAAATGAAGGTATGTGTAAGAACTTTGTAGATGAGATGTAAAAAGAATTTGAGATGCCAATGTGTCGTGAGATGAACTTTTTTCTTAGACTGCAAATTAATCAAACAAATAAGGGCATTTTTATTTCACAATCAATGTATGTCAAGGAGTTATTGTAGAAGTTTTAAATGGAAGAATCTAAACCAGTTTGTACTACCATGACAACTAGTTGCAAGCTAAGTAAAGATGATGAATCTCCTAAGGATGATCAGAGAAAATATAGATCAATGATTGGAGGATGGCTATACCTAACTGCTACCAGACTGGATATCATGCATGCAGTCTATCTTATGGCAAGATTTTAGGAAGATCCTAGAGAGTCACATGTCATGGCAGTAAAGAGAATATTCAGGTATTTGAAGGGAACTCTAGATCATGGTTTGTGGTATCCTAAGAATAATGACTTCAACCTAAGTGCCTACACAGATGCAGATTGGGCCAGATGTGTAGATGATAGGAAAAGTATAAGTGGCGATGTGTTCATTCTTGGAGATAGAGTTGTGTCATGGAAAATCAAGAAGTAGGATTCAGTATCCTTATCTATTGCTAAGGCAAAACTTACATTGCAGCAGCATCATGTTGTACACAAGTGCTATGGATGAGACAAACTCTAAAGGATATCAAAGTTAAGTATGAGGATCTAATTCCTATTTTCTATGATAACACCAGCACCATTAACATTTTAAAGAACCCTACGATGCATTCGAGGACAAAGCATATTTCTACCAGGTATCACTTTCTAAGAGAGAAGGTTGCAGAGAAAGAAGTGAAGCTTGAGTATGTGCCTACAAAAGATCATATTGCTGACATATTCACCAAGGCTCTTCATAAGCATACTTCTGAGTATCTCTGAGGGAAGTTAGGGGTTATTGTCCCTCCTTTATTGAACTAGATGCGTAAGGAAATGCATCAGTCCAGTGTGGTTCACGAGTCATTCTTTTCTGGACTAATGGTGGAGGCTACCTCTCAAAGGGAGCAGGTTGTGACATTGGAGAGTGTTGCAGCCAAAGGGAAGTATTTAGAGTAGTTAAAGAACAAGTGCAAGTATGTTTAGAATCATATTCAGGGGGAGAAAGATTAAAGAAGGTGTGTCACCCTTTGCCATTGATGTCAAAGGGGCAGAGAGTTCATGTGAAAAACAAAGGGAGAGTAAGATGTATAAAAGAAAGGGGGAGAATGAGATTAGTACATAATTGTGTCATGATGGTTTTTCACATCATATATTTCAATCAATGACAAAGGGGGAGATTGTTGCAAGTATGTGCTAATCGGTGTTGTCATTGATGTCAACATGTTTATGTTGTCATTGGTGTCAACTATATCTTCTATTGTTGTAGTTGCTGATTGACTAAGTTTTTATGTTAAGATGATTTGAATGAATTGTAGATGTGTTGAAGATGATATGAATATGGTCCTAATGTTTGATGTCTAAGTGCTTTTGAGAAAATTTGATAGATACTAAAGAAAGTGTTGTGAAGAAGTATTCTGGCTTGCAAGATACTGTCTGAGTTCTTCCTCCATATTTTTTCTGTGTTGAAGACCAGAGTGTGAGTTTTGGATATGTTTTAGAGAAGTGTTTGAAGATACTAAATCCATAATTTGATGGTCCAGATTATTGTGCAGTAGAAGTTATGTTCACCAGTTTGAAGACTATAATTGACAAAGTTTCTGGGTTGTATAGAGGTGTCTAGGAGAAAGTATTTTGCTCCGCATTTCTTCACAGAGTCATTTCAGGTGTTGCAATTATATACATATGTTTATAAGGTCCTTAGCTATCTTCATTCCAAAGGATTTGTGATTTGATGCTCCGGAGAGCAAGTTCTTGTGTAGCAGAGTTTGAGAGTGTTTGTTGTGAGCAGTCTGTGATATGTCTTCAAGTGATATTTGTTGTCTTCAAGTGAGATTTGTTGCAGATGGATTTGTTAGCTCCTAGGTGATTTTATATTGTTTGTGGATGTCTCTAGATTGTGTTGAAGGTGTGTTCTTCATTCACAATCTATGATTGGGTTCTTGGAAGCATGTGCCTAAGTATTCTTGGTGTTTGCACAAGTTTAGCCGACTTGGGTGCTAACACTCTTTACGGATGTGTTTTGTGGATTTTAGAAGCATGTTGAAGTGTGTGAAGATGTATTTGGGTATAATCTAAGTCATGAAGTGTTCTACCTTCATTCATTGGATTTGCAAGATTGTTTAGGTCTAGACCTAATTTGAATTATGTATGTTTTCCAACCTTGAAGGTTGTTTCAAATGTTGTAAAGTGTGTTTGCAACCTTGATGTGCGTTCCAAGGTTGATGATTGATATATATAAGTGTAAGGAATTCATGTAAATGTGGTGACAATGTGAAGATGAGGATGTGTGTGTTGTGAGGCTGTGAAGGGAGATATAATGTGCTTTAATGGAACTGAACTCAGGCATGTGATAGATGCTATTATATTAGTTCATGGCAGTGATCCCCATTGGCAGTGAGCCCCATTAGAAGTGAGCCCTATTGGTAGTGAGCCCTATTTGCAGTGAGCATTTCTTTAGACAGTGAGACCTTGGGTAGTGAGCCCTTTGGCAGTGAGCCTCTTTGTAATTTGGTATTGATACTACTATATATTGTGAGCTAATCCTCACCATGGCTTTTCCCTTTTAGCATTTTCCACATAAAAATTTGGTGTTCTCTTGTGCATGGTGTTGATGTGATTAAGTTTCTGTTATCTATTTTTCATGTTTAATCTTCATAATAAAATTAGGGCTTAAACGAATTGAAGTGAATGTGATTATGCTTGTGAGAGTTTAAAGTTTTTGATACAACTGAATCACCCCCCTCTCAGTTGTCTTGTGTATTCAACAATTTCATCACCCCTGGGGATGACCTCAACCACACATTCCAGTGGGGTATATCAAAGGAGGGAGAGTGAATGCTATATCTCAATCTAGTCACGTAGTTATTGGCACAAACTTGGGGCTCTAGGTGATTCTAGACACAAAGTGAAGTGACATTCACTTAATCGCTTACGTTACTATTGTCTCTCATATTTGCACCCTTGCTGAGTTCTAGAACTTGGCAATCTGGAGAAACATGGGATCTTTCCAGGTCTGTGGGTCACCTGTGATGGAAAGAACCTCTGGAGAAGGCCGGCTTCTTGTTGATACTCCACCTAAACTACTTATACTAAAGTCTTTGTAGAAAAAAGGGTAAGAAAGATTACATGAAAATGAAACCTACTGTCTAAGGTGATGCACCAAAAGATCATCAGAAAATACACAGAAATGACACACTTCAAAACCAGTAATAATAAGAACCCTTAAAAAATCATAACCCTTGCATCATTGTTTTGTAAGGAGGCTAAATAACAGCAGTCTTGTTAAGGAAAAAGAGGTTTTCTCACTACCCACAAACTGATTGTTATTCCTTGCACATCTCACAACCTGTAAAAACTATGTAAGCCCTGTATAAAGGCACCAACATGAAAGACAGCTCCAAGGACAAAGAACATCACCAAGATCTATGCTAACACTGAGGACACACAATATCAGAAGAAATAGGAAGGTATAAACCACTCATTACTTCCAAAAAGGTGTTATAATACTGTATATCTCTGAAAATGGGTTACAAGACTATTCACTTCTGCAAAAGAACTCAGAAAACTACAATATACAGAGTAGTGAATAATCAGAACCCCATGAAAAATGAATAAGGAAGAAGACTATATACTTCCTAAACAGCTGTAAACAGATAGACATCCACCACCTCCATTCCCGTGCATCTCGTAAACGCCCCCAAAATATCTCTCTAAAGTCCCCAAAAAAGGTTTCCTAAGGCATAAATGGTCAAGGCATGCCATCAATTATCATAAAGGCACTCGAAAATGTCATAGAATGCCTTTAAATGCTCTGTGAGGCTTCTGACATATGTCAGATCTGTGTCATAATCTTCTGCAGCATCATAAATAACTGAAAAAATATCCCAATAAATGACATAATGACACATTTTCTGCATTTAATTAACATTTAACTAAGAGGCTTATAATTAAACCACCTTAGTAAATGTTTTACAATTTAGAATCATACAGACCTATGTAGAAAATAACAACATTTATGACATAACAAATAACATCTAATCCCCTGATTTCCAAATTATGCAAAAAATGGCATAAAAATGTTTGTAACTCTTAGGCACAAAAACATGACTCACATCCACGGCATATTCAATCGCATCTCAAGACCATGTCAACACAATGTTCATAACCTCTAGCCATCTCCTACTCCGCATACATTTCTACCATGATTGGAGATTCAATGGAATACATTTTTAAAATGAGCCTTGTGACTCCCATAACACATCACCATGCTTTACAGCCTCCACTTCACCTCTCATAACACCTTGCAACTCTCTACACTCATTTTATTCACAACCTACCCTTGATCACCATCTTACAATTATCTAACCAAAATGCCTTGGCAAAATATATCCTTTGACCTTGTGCTTCTCCACAATACATTTGGGTTGTCTTTGAAAAGGAAACAAAAGGCATAAAATGCCATGGTCCCCCTCTTGCATTATTACTAGATTTTAAGACTTTTAGAAGTCTTTACCATGGCACAAAATAGATAAAAAATGATGTTTTAAAAATGAAAGTAAAAAAAAACACAATGTAAATTAGGTTTCCATCGAACCAAAAGGAAGACCTAAAAACTCTTTCATTTTGTATTTGGTTTTTTACTATTCGAGTTGGCCGTCATCTGAGAGTGTATGAAGGCAAAACATGCCATGAATTTAGGTCATTTTGAGCTGATATTGGTCAATTTTGGAGGCGAAATGCAAGGTAGGAGGTCTTCTTTGAGGTTTGAACTCCATTTAGTAGATTTTGGGGGCCATTTTCTTCTTCTCTGGGTGTGTTTTGACTGTTTATTGATGCATTTTCTGCCATTTTCTGTGTGGCCGACCCTCTGTTGTGTGAGGACATCATATGAAAGGCGTCCTAAGGAAATCTAAGGAGTTCGCAAGCATAGCACTCAGTAGAAACATAAGCAAGTCTTTTCCCTATTGTTCTTGATGTATGGTCGACCCTCTGTTGTGTGAGGCCATCGATCTTCTACATTTGTTGTTGTTTTGACTGTGAGGCCACGGTTGGAAGAAAAGAAAACGTGATTTTTTCCACAGTCAAGGGCAAAAACCTTAGAGGTAACTTGCTGTCAAGTTTCTTTTCATTTTTTTATGCTTCTTCTACCTGAAAATTCGCTGCCTGGGGCCGTGATTTGGATATTTCCTGAGCATATGTTTGAAAATAAAAAAAACTTCATCTTTTTTCCTTTATATCTGCATTCCTCTAGCTATGAACAAGCTCCATTCTTAACAGAAGAACTTGGAACAATGGCATATATGAGATATCCATGCCTATTTAACTCAAAAACTACATTTCTGTTCTTCACTCGCTACATTTTTGTAATTTTGTAACTGTGTAGTTGCTGCCAGAAGACATGATCTAGACATTCTATGGGCTTTTTCATTTGAAATGAGTCAAAAAAACCTTCATTTTTCTGTAGCTTTAGAGGATTTTGTATATCTTACCTGAAACACCACATTATTTTCTCGATGTTTGAACTCTGGCTTATGACAAAACTTTGAAATAAGGCATCTCTGTATTGCTGCAACTCGAAAACTATATTTTCTATTGTTTTCTGTAGCAAAAGGCTAGAAAAACTTTGTAGATTTTTACTTTGTATCTACTTTATTCTTTGTATTTCACTGTGGTGAAGTGTGATTTGAGGGATTTTGTGAATATTTTGCTTTGCAATGAGTCGAGAATCTTTAATTTTCCTCTATATTTGTCATTCTGGTAGCTGTAACTTCATGCATCTTTTGGGTTGTTATTGCGCTTAACAGCTGATGACAAAATGAGCCCCTCAAAAAATAATGATAAAACTTGCAAAAATTGAAAAATTGTGCATTCCATTTTCTTTATCAACTATAGAAAATTTGCATTTTCTATTGTTTCTCTATAGGGGGTTCTACTCATTTGAACTTGAACAACAGAAAAACTGTATTTTTCTTTATAAATCTTCAATTTCTTGTGCTCTGTCAGTAGCAAAAGGCTTGAAAAACTTCATATTTTTCACTCTGTATCTGTAGAAACACCTGAACTTTGCATCTATCTAGTTTATTCTTTCATTGTTTTGGCCATTCTACTACTATAACAGTCTTTGACGATAGTACTAGGACTTTTGATGAAGACAATAATGACAACTTCTCAGATATTGAGAAAATGTAAATTAGGATATACTTGTTATCTCCTTGAAAGCATCTGCATCATTGACACTATATTCTCTTCTCATTGGTCTCCTGTCCTCATGAATGTTACCGAACCACATGACTGATCTGTAAAGTTTTACAACTTGATTTGCAAGGGAGCTGATCCGGGAACCAAGAATTTTCTTCCCCTATTCAATGAAAGACACACGATCTTCTACCTTTTTGATGATACTAGATTTATTTGAAACTTGAAATGTAATATCCTTATTATATGACCCCTCTGCCTGATTGAAAAATTGCATGTCATATGCAACTTTCATACTTTTGATACTACTCTCTCTGTGCAAATCTTGTTCTTCTGGCTTGTTGTTTCTATCTTGTAAAAATAACAATTGCTTGTCGATGCTAGCAATCCTCTTTTTAGCACCTCCATATTCCTTGCACATGCTTTGAAGCTGAACTCCCAAACATTGATTGTTTTGCTCAAGCTTTTTGCAAAGAGTTGTTCATGAACATGGTTCCCTTCACTTTATCTTGAGCCACTCCTTGAACACTATTGCTCAGTTGTCTGCATCCATTGTCCATGTTTAAAATTTGCTCATCTACAGAAGAGATCTTATTTTTAAATACTACATTTTTGCCTTGCAAGTTAGCTTTATTGAGTTCCTTCTCAATTTCCTTACTTGTCTTTCCCTTTTTAAGTAAATTATTCTCTTTATACATATATGATAACTCAGTCTGCAACTTTGCAACTTCTTCCTTGAGATCTTAGCCTTCTTTATCTCTTATACTACCCTCTTTCTTTAAACATGCGATCTCCTCCTTAAAATGTAGCAGCAATTGCTCAAGTAAAGCAATTTCACCAATGAACCTTTTCTGCTTATTTGGCTTTGTTAGGTCTTTTTTTGTGACTGATTCTATCTTGTCATGACTGAAACCTCTTGAAAGATGAGATCTGCCTTCTATGACTGTCTTCACTTTCCTTGCAGTTTGTCTTGCATTTGTATATATGGCATATGAAATGTTTTTGTAAGGTTTGTGAGATGGGCTCAACCCTTATGGGAGCCATACTTCCTCCACTCATAATGTAATTAATGGGTTAAAAGAAACATAAATACACCTATATCTGCACATGAAGCAAACATGTTAAGAAAAACAAGGCATGCTTGCAGTCGATATTCTTGATTTGTCTTCTCAAAATCTTCTGTGACACTAACTGGTTTACTGCATCTGAAAACACTAATTGTATGTTTATAGATGATATCATATGATGTATGATGCCTCGTCATTGCTCTAACATCATTTTTCCTAAAACTTTATGCAGATGATGGGATAGCAAGGAGATTGCAGTTGGATGCAGGACACGCCGACGATTTAGGATGACACAAGACGTGACAACAACATGAAGGCTTGTCATTTAGGTAATGATGAGTCACCCTACCTTATATGCATATTTGTCTTTCAATTTTTGTAAATGTATATTTTGTCTTTTCATTTTGCAATGAAACAGTTAGTCTCACGGCTTGTGTAAGAACCTATACACTTATTTTTTCAATATATATTGCTGATTTTTTAAAAGATTTGTGCAATCTCTTAAGTTCTAAAATACATCTGCATGCAACAATACAATTTTATCTCAATTTGTATCAAATGTGCTTGGGTTTAACACAGTAGAAGTAAAATGTACCTTTTCCTTTTTCAAAACTCTACCTAATTGAGCTAGTAGTGAAATCTAGGTAACATCTTTGGCGACATCTGCTATATGTTTGCCTGCTAAACATCAGACCAGTTGCCTGAAGCTTATCTATTGGGCATAGAGTCATACATGCTTGACAAAACTTGAACAAACTTCCTTTCTTTCTAAACTGACTTTTGACTGCTATCTCTTCTAAACCATCAAGTGCATGGGTATGGTTGGTGACGATGAATAAAATCACTGCTACTAATGATATGCATCTACTTGATGAGTTAGAAGGGATAAATAACAAGAATACTTCCCTTCTAACTGCTGTGATTTATGACAGCTCTATGAGGGAGATAGGCATGATGTGTGACGGTGAGTAAATGTATTCACTATTTCATATGATGGTTGTCTATTTATATAGTTGTAGTACATTGCAACAGTTTCAAACCTTGTACATAACCAGGCCCAGGAAAAACTAACCAACCTATGCGCAACCGCACTTAGAGAAATGAAAACTACCTCTAATCTAGTGTGCAACAACACTTATTTAACATCAAAAAACTTAATATATCATATGTCTAACTAGCAGATGTGCTGCTCAAACATGACCATTCACTGGTTCTTTGAAATAGCTACCCATCCTCAACAACTTACAACATCTCACATGCTCATAAACAGCCTCCAGGGGGTGGATAATTGACAAAAGTATTACCAGTTGCTGAAATGAGCTTTGGAGAAGGAAAACAAGTCCATCTACCTCATAATTTTGATCATGCTTGTTGCTGTTCTGAGGCATATAGGTAGATTGAACCTGTTGTTCCTTCGTTTCAATCTTCTCCTCAGGTGTGAACATGACTTATAACACCTTGTTAGGCCTAACTTGAGCTAGATGTTTGATAGGACATCCATTTGAACTAATGAATCTTAATCTCCTTTTGCTGGCTTCTAGCTCATGTATTGTTGATTCCTCATCTTGCTGATTAGAATGCCCCATTTGAAGTGTAAGATTTCCTTTCTCCAAAGATGTTGTTTCACCTTCTATCTCATTTTCAATATGATGTGGAAGAGTTGGTTCACATGAATGAAAACGAGGAATGCCTGCCTCTTTGATCTCAACAGGCTGATTGCATGCTGCTGGCTCATAAGATACTAGCCTATCATTGATGTTAGAGCAAAAAACCTTAATGATCCCTGAAAACATATCCTCATCTAACTCATGAATTTGCATTAAATCTAGATGGGCTTTGTCATTCTGCTACTCGAAAACAGGCACTAATGTTTCTATGCATATGCCATCTTTATTCTCATCTATATATTCAGGCAATTCCTCAAATAAAATAGCTAAATCCTGAGATTCAGCGTCTATTTCCTTCTCCAAAACATGTGAAACCTGATCTTTTCTGCCATCTAAATCTGACAGAAAGGATTCAAGATCATTCCAAAATGAATCCTCATGTTCATTTTCATCTTTTAGCTGCTCCAAGACTTGACTATCACATTGATTGTCCTATATTAGCAACTCATCAGACTGTCTAGCCATTTCTTTCTCATTCAGCTCAATAAAAGAAGGGAGTTCATCGAATAAAAACATGAAATCATTGCTTTTGATACCTTTTTCAAGCTTCTCAACCTACTGTCTTGACTGATCATGTTCATTTTCTTCTCGCAAGATGTCTAATTTCTTCTCTTTTTTAACACATATAGATTCATGAATAGCAGGTCCTTCTTTTACATTCTTTTGTCCACTAAACTAGCTATCTTAATAGACAATAGGTCCACCTAGGCAAAGACGGATAATAAAAGGGTAGGAAGGTTGATCCGATAAGGAAACCTGAGGAATTGGCTTGGTCTCTTGCAGACATATAGGCTGTTCTTGTTCAAGTATGGGTTCTTTCAGTGGATGAGACCCTCTAAAACTTGGAATATTGAATTTAGGAGACTTAGGAGACTCACCTTGCTTGAAGCTTGGTATTCTGAACTTGGAAACCTCTTCTTCAAAGAATGGATCTGGAAAACAAACAGCTGATTGAGTTTCCAACCTTTGAAATGGAGCCAACAAAACACTCTTTTGCTCTTCTTCTGCTAGCTGGATGCTAGAGCATGGTCCCATTTGTGTGTTTGGTGGAGGGTCTTCACAAGGTGAAAAAGATGGCCCTTTCCAACTTGGAATCTTAAAGGTAGAAGGCTTCCTGAAACTCAAAATTTCAAACCTTGGAGAAGGTTCAATGGTAGGCTCAGCTTGACCTATAGTGTGGATTTGCATGAGATTAGGAAGAGGAGAAGGGTTTTGGACCTTAGGCTGTCGAACCTGAGCTATTAATTGCCTTATTTTCTCTTCCTTGGTAGCAATCTGCCTGCTCAAACATTCCTCTTTATACATTTGTGTCTCCACCTCTCTCTGCTGAATATGAGCTTGATAAGCAAGGTCCCCTACTGCATACTATACTCCTGCTCTGTTGTGACAGCCTCAAATTCCCTTTGCAAGTCTAAAGCTACCTCCTTGATACTAATGTTGTTAACATCCTGAGGCTGATTCAGAGGGTAGTTATGCTAGTCATGAGAAAAATGAACTTCCTGCAAATGGCTATAGGTGTGGATAGGTTGCTAGGAAAGCTGAGCAGGGGTGGGAGGGTGGCAAGCATGATGATAATCCGTTGTTGGTGGGTTATTTGGGACAAAACCAACAACATATTCTTCTTGGTATGGTTGATAAAAAGTGGTACGAACATCATTCTCATGAAATGGAGGGTGATAAGGCATATTCCAATGAAGCATAGACATGCTTATCACTCAAAAAGCTAGAAAATCATAATAGAGTACATTTTCCTGATTAAAACCTGAATCATACTAGCACTTGAACTGCTGAAACCAGTAATAATCTCTCTAGAGTCACTAGATGTGTAAAGAAAATACCTCTAAAAGGCTGAAACTACTGCTATACACACCAAACAATAGTAACAAAATGTATAAATGGACTTCACAGTCCCACCAAGTGTGCCAAAAACTGTTGTCTCTTAGATTTGCACCCTTGTTGAGTTGTAGAACTTAGCAATCTGGAGAAACATGGGATCTTTCCAGGTCTGTGGGTCACTTGTGATGGAAAGAACCTTCGGAGAAGGCCGGCTTCCTATTGATACTCCACCTAAACTACTTATACTAAAGTTTTGTAGAGAAAAGGGTAAGAAAAATTACATGAAAATGAAACCTACTGTCTAAGGTGATGCACCAAAAGATCATCAGAAAATACATAGAAATGACACACTTCAAAACCAGTAATAATAATAACCCTTAAAAAATCATAACCCTTGCATCATTGTTTTGTAAGGAGGCTAAATAACAGCAGTCTTGTTAAGGAGAAAGAGGTTTTCTCACTACCCACAAACTGATTGTTATTCCTTGCACATCTCACAACCTGCGAAAACTATGTAACCCCTAAATAAAGGCACCAACATGAAAGATAGCTCCAAGGACAAAGAACATCACCAAGATCTATGCTAACACTGAGGACACACAATATCAGAAGAAATAGGAAGGTATAAACTGCTCATTACTACCAAAAAGGTGTTACAATACTGTATATCTCTGAAAATGGGTTACAAGACTGTTCACTTTTGCAAAAGAACTCAGAAAATTACAATATACAGAGTAGTGAATAATCAGAACCCCGTGAAAAATGAATAAGGAAGAAGACTATATACTTCCTAAACAGCTGTAAACAGATAGACATCCACCACCTCCATTCCCGTGCATCTCATAAATGCCTCCAAAATATCTCTCTAAAGTCCCCAAAAAAGGTTTCCTAAGGCATAAATGGTCAACGCATGCCATCAACTATCATAAAGGCACCTGAAAATGTCATAGAATGCCTTTAAATGCTCTCTGAGGTTTCTGACATACGTCAGATCTGTGTCATAATCTTCTGCAGCATCATAAATAACTGAAAAAATATCCCAATAAATGACATAATGACACATTTTCTGTATTTAATTAACATTTAACTAAGAGGCTTATAATTACACCACCTTAGTAAATGTTTTACAATTTAGAATCATACAGACCTATGCAGAAAATAACAACATTTATGACATAACAAATAACATCTAATCCCTTGATTTCTAGATTATGCAAAAAATGGCATAAAAACGTTTGTAACTCCTAGGCACAAAAATATGACTCACATCCACGGCATATTCACTCGCATCTCAAGACCATGTCAACACAATGCCTATAACCTCTAGCCATCTCCTACTCTGCATACATTTCTACCATGATTGGAGATTCAATGGAATACGTTTTTAAAATGAGCCTTGTGACTCCCATAACACATCACCATGCTTTATGGCCTCCACTTTACCTCTCATAACACCTTGCAACTCTCTACACTCATTTTATTCACAACCTACCCTTGATCACCATCTTACAATTATCTAACCAAAATGCCTTGGCAAAATATATCCTTTGACCTTGTGCTTCTCCAAAATACATTTGGCTTGTCTTTGAAAAGGAAACAAAAGGCATAAAATGCCATAGTCCCCCTCTTGCATTATTACTAAATTTTAAGACTTTTAGAAGTCTTTACCATGGCGCAAAATAGATAAAAAATGATGTTTTAAAAATGAAAGTAAAAAAAAACACAATGTAAATTAGGTTTCCATCTAACCAAAAGGAAGACCTAAAAACTCTTTCATTTTGTATTTGATTTTTTACTGTTTGAGTTGACCGCCGTCTAAGAGGGTTTGAAGGTGAAACATGCCATGAATCTAGGTCATTTTGAGCTGATATTGGTCAATTTTGGAGGTGAAATGCAAGGTAGGAGGTCTTCTTTGAGGTTTGGACTCCATTTAGCAGATTTCGGGGGCCATTTTCTTCTTCTCTGGTTGCGTTTTGATTGTTTATTGATGCATTTTCTACCATTTTCTGTGTGGCCAACCCTCTGTTATGTGAGGCCATCGTATGAAAGGTGTTCTAAGGAAATCTGAGGAGTTTGCAAGCATAGCACTAAGTAGAAACATAGGCAATCTTTTCCCTGTTGTTCTTGATGTATGGTCAACCCTCTGGCGTGTGAGGTTGTCGATCTTCTGCATTTCTTGTTGTTTTGACTGTGAAGCCATGGTTGGAAGAAAAGAAAATGTGATTTTTTCCACAGTCAAGGGCAAAAACCTCAGAGGTAACTTGTTGTCAAGTTTCTTTTCATTTTTTTGTGCTTCTTCTACCTGAAAATTCGCTCCCTGGGGCCGCGATTTGGATATTTCCTAAGCATATGTTTGAAAATTAAAAAAAAACTTCATCTTTTTTCCTTTATATCTGCATTCCTCTGGCTGTGAACGAGCTCCATTATTAACACAAGACCTTGGAACAATGGCATATATGAGATATCCGTGCTTATTTAACTCAAAAACTACATTTATGTTCTTCACTCGCTACATTTTTGTAATTTTCTAACTATGTAGTCGCTGCCAGAAGACATGATCTGGACATTCTATGGGCTTTTTCATTTGAAATGAGTCAAAAAAACCTTCATTTTTCTATAGCTTTAGAGGATTCTGTATATCTTAGCTGAAACACTGCATTATTTTCTCATTGTTTGAACTCCAGCTTATGATAAAACTTTGAAATAAGGCATCTCTGTATTGTTGCAACTCGAAAACTGTATTTTCTGTTGTTTTCTGTAGCAAAAGGCTAGAAAAACTTTGTAGACTTTTACTTTGTATCTGCTTTATTCTCTGTCTTTCGCTATGCTGAAGTGTGATTTGAGGGATTCTATGAATATTCTACTTTGCAATGAGTCAAGAATCTTTATTTTCCTCTATATTTGCCATTTTGCTAGCTATAACTTCATGCATCTTTTGGGCTATTATTGTGCTTAACAGCTGATGACAAAATGAACCCCTCAAAAAATAATGATAAAACTTGCAAAAATTGAAAAATTGTGCATTCCATTTTCTTTATCAACTATAGAAAATCCGCATTTTCTATTGTTTCTCTATAGGGGGTTCTGTTCATTTGAACTTGAACAACAGAAAAACTGTATTTTTCTTTATAAATCTGTAATTTCTTGTGCTCTGTCAGTAGCAAAAGGCTTGAAAAACTTCATATTTTTCACTCTGTATCTGTAGAAACACCCAAACTTTGCATCTGTTAGGTTTATTCTTTCATTGTTTTGGCCATTCTACTACTATAACGGTCTTTGACGATAGTACTAGGACTTTTGATGAAGACAATAATGACAACTTCTCAGATATTGAGAAAATATAAATTAGGATATACCTGTTATCTCCTTGAAAGCATCTACATCATTGACACTATATTCTCTTCTCATTGGTCTCCTATGCTCATGAATGTTACCGAACCACATGACTGATCTATAAAGTTTTATGACTTGATTTGCAAGGGAGCTGATCCGGGAACCAAGAATTTTCTTCCCCTATTCAATGAAAGACACACAATCTTCTACCTTTTGGATGACACTAGATTTATTTGAAACTTGAAATGTAATATCCTTATTATGTGACCCCTCTGCCTGATTGTAAAATTGCATGTCAGATGCATCTTTCATACTTTTGATACTACTCTCTCTATGTAAATCCTGTTCTTCTGGCTTGCTGTTTCTGTCTTGTAAAAATAACAATTGCTTGTCGATGCTAGCAATCCTCTTTTTAGCACCTCCATATTCCTTGCACATGCTTTGAAGCTGAACTCCCAAACATTGATTATTTTTCTCAATCGTTTTGTAGAGAGTTGTTCATGAACACAGTTCCCTTCACTTTATCTTGAGCCACTCCTTGAACACTATTGCTCAGTTGTCTGTATCCATTGTCCATGTTTAGAATTTGCTCATCTACAGAAGAGATCTTATTTTTCAATACTGCATTTTTGCTTTGCAAGTTGGATTTATTGAGTTCCTTCTCAATTTCCTTACTTGTCTTTCCCTTTTTAAGTAAATTATTCTCTTTATACAGATATGATAACTCAGTCTGCAACTTTGCAACTTCTTCCTTGAGATCTTAGCCTTCTTTATCTCTTATACTACCCTCTTTCTTTAAACATGCGATCTCCTCCTTAAAATGTAGCAGGAGTTGCTCAAGTAAAGCAATTTCACCAATGAACCTTTTCTGCTTATTTGGCTTTGTTAGGTCTTATTTTGTGACTGATTCTGTCTTGTCATGACTGAAACCTCTTGAAAGCTGAGATCTGCCTTCTATGATTGTCTTCACTTTCCTTGCAGTTTGTCTTGCATTTGTATATATGACATATGAAATGTTTTTGTAAGGTTTATGAGGTGGGATCAACCCTTATGGGAGCCACACTTCCTCCACTCATAATGTAACTGATGGATTAAAAGAAACATAACTACACCTGTATCTGCACATCAAGCAAACATGTTAAGAAAAACAAGGCATGCTTGCAGTCGATATTCTTGATTTGTCTTCTCAAAAGCCTCTGTGACGCTAACTGGTTTACTGCATCTGAAAACACAAATTGTACGTTTATAGATGATATCATATGATGTATGATGCCTCATCATTGCTCTAACATCATTTTTTCCAAAACTTTATGCAGATGACGGGATAGCAAGGAGATAGCAGCTGGCTATAGGATGCACCGATGATCTAGGATGACACAAGACACGACAACAGCATGAAGGCTCATCATTCAGGCAATGACGAGTCACCCTAACTTATATGCATATTTGTCTTTCAGTTTTTATAAATGTATAGTTTGTCTTTTCATTTTTCAATGAAACAGTTAGTCTCACGGCTTGTGTGAGAACCTATACACTTATTTTTTCAATATATATTGCTGATTTTTTAAAAGATTTGTACAATCTCTTAAGTTCTTAAATACATCTAAATGCAACAATACAATTTTATCTCAATTTGTATCAAATGTGCTTGGGTTTAACACAGTAGAAGTAAAATGTACCTTTTCCTTTTTCAAAACTCTACCCGATTGAGCTAGTAGTGAAATCTAGGTAACAGTTACATTCCTTCAATAGAATAGAGTTCATAGACATGTTTCCCCCATACCTTGTGTATATTGGGGACTCCCTTAGAAAACTTGTACATCCTAGCTTAAGACCTTTCAACAAGCTTGTAGTGTATTGTAGTGTTCAGCCGATCAAGCCCAAAGTTACTCACCATGTTCGTCATAGAGGGTATATAGAATTCTTCCTTGGGTAAGGTGTCAAAACCTCCAAGGAAAATGGATACTTGGTGCAATGCCTTTATCCCTAGCTATTCCCCCTAAAAGGTGTTCCTAGTTAGGTAGGAACATTGAGAGGAATTGAGCATGGGCCTAAACTACGAAGACAATTTTCCACTTGAATAATCTAGGGTGTTGTGTATTGTGTGTGTGATCATTTGCATAAGTCCAATCTGAAATTCATATCCTTTGCAAATGTATGCATATGTGTGTGAACCTTATTGTTTGCTAATTTTCCTAAGTCAAGCTTTAAACCATTCCCAATAACCTTTTCCATCCAATCTAATCCAACTTCATCCTAATCACCTTATCCACCTCATCCAAATCTAATTGACTTTATCCTAATCCTCCAATACCATCCTAATCATCCTCATCATCTTATCACCTCCTCCTAATCATCTATATCTCATCCAATCACTTCATCCCAACTATTCTAATCATCCATAATAATCCTAATTGTCCACTCTAATCAACATAATCATCCCTCTTATCCATCTCATATCCCTAATCATCCATAATTATCCAATCTGCTTCATCCACATCCTAATCCAATCAATTCTATTCTAATCATCTTATCACCTTATCCCAATCAGCCACATCACCTATCCAAATCAGATCCCTTAATCATCTTATCACCTTATTCCAATCATCTTAATCATCCAATTACATAATCCCAGCCTATCTCCACTCCATCCCTAATCCATCGTCTAAGACCCTAATCCAAATCAATTTATCCATATCCCACCAAGGTCCTAACCTTAATCCATTCCATCTACCTAATCCCTTTTTAACAACATCCTAATCTAATCCATTGATCCCTCATCCCAAGCCAATCATCCATTATCCATTTTTATCAAGTATCCAATCCTTAATCAAAGTCAATCCTTTTCTAATCAAAATTTGATTAAGGACTTAGCCTCCTCCAAAGACATCAACTATCATTCAAATCCTAATCACAATCCATCCAAATCAATCATCAAAATCCTTCATCTGAATGATCCTAGCCCTAATTCACAATCATCCATTTCAAAAATCCACATCCAATCCAAAACATCCTATATAAACAGAATGAATTCGTTTGACAAAATGGTAATGGAAGTTAAAATATCTATGTCAAATCACATTCCTCAAACACATGATATCACCTATCTTGATCTTGGATCTCAAACCATATCTCCAATCCGACCAACATCACTATCATATCAACCTTTATCATCCCATTTGACCATGCCATCATGCCAATCCAATTTATCCACACCTCAAATTTATCCAACCTTCACCTACCCATATATCTCACCCAAACCACTTACCAAGTCAACCCCTTGACCTCATACCCATCTACCATATCTTCATCCATGACATTACAACAAACTATACCTAATCCCAACCCATCAATCTCTTCAATCCTTCCATCACAATCTCCCTCCAATATTCCTAATCCTTATCCATTAGCTCACATACCTCCTAACTCATCAACCCCTTCAATCCCTTTGTCGCCACATTCCTCCAATGCTCAATCAAAGGAGCCCATTGAGGTAACCTTATAAAAAATGGTCCAAGACCTACCAATGACAATGTCATATAATGAAAACCAAGTCAAGTCCCTTTAGTTTAAGGATGATGAATATTATAAATAACATAGAGAAAAAGGTGGTAAAACATCCAATTGTGTGAGACTTAAGAATTTGATTCAAGAGCTCATCAATTGTGGTAAGATTCTAATTGATAATCCACCCACCAACTTATCATTTTTGGATGTTATCTAAGGACTATTAGCATGGAATCTAGAATCATATTGTAATTTGTTGATGTAGATATTTTGTCACCTAAATCTATATTCTCATGCCCACACAAGTGACAACTGGACCAACAGTTGAACCGATTGCAATGATGTTTTACAACGATTCTCTGCTTGTTTTACAAGGCACAACTACCTTCGAATAATATGCAATAAATAGAAATATAGTATGCTTTTCACCAGAAAGTAGGAAAGTTGGTGCTTTTAAGCAGAAAACATTAAAGGCAATGAATCTCAATACAAACTAAATTTGAAGAAGCGTAAAGACTTTGATAGCAATTAGCCCAATCACACTATTAAATAATCCTATCAACCATAATATAATTACCACTACAAACCATTCACAAAAAGATAAGCATTCATAGTAATAAGAAAGAATAATATCATCCAATTACTTCAACATAGAACTAATAATCAGCAACTAGTAATACATTCAACATAGGAAGAATGAATATCCATTAACCATAACACAAAGTTTACAATCACTAAATTCCACCACACCAATTTCAATTCATATATTAAAGCAACTAAAAGTAGCAACACATCAAAATTTATCTCTAACCAAAACAAAGTTTTCCAAAGATTCTAAACATCGATAGGCTTTTTGATTTTCTAGCCTTATCACCATAACTGTCTTTAAAATAATAATAACGGCTTCTTGGGGACAGCCAATTTAAAGATGTTTTAAAATAAGCATAAACTTAATGAAAGAGCTCTCCAAAGCCAATAGTTTTTTTACATGAAATAAAAATCAAAGCATATGAAAAAGTCATTATGTGACAATTGTCACATCTTCATCAATTTCCACCTCCTTTTGCACTGCTTCCTTCTCCTTACTTTATCTGTCACCTGAAGTTGAATCGCCTTGTGTTGCTTGAGTCACTGTCGCTTGCATTTTTTCCTTATAAGTTCGATGGTTGCCAATGACCAGTGTTAATGTTTTCCAGCTGGGATGTCGATGATATTGGCCCAAAGATTCCTTTTACTTATCATCTGATTAGCATTCACCACTATTTTATGTATCTCATCGATTTCAATTTTGAAGGTTCTAAGATAGGTGGCTATTCTTCCAAATTTTCCAATTGACTCCCTAGTGAATATATCAGCGGCCATAATCTTCTCATTTACTAGTTTCTTGAAATTTTGCTCTATCTCCTTGATCTCAAGTAATTTATCATCAACTTCATCAAAGGCTTCTATCTTCTGAATTACAAAATTACTTTTGAGATCTCTTAGATCAGTGAAAAGATGAGTCAATGTATTCTTCATTTCTTCTTCTACTCCTCCTAGCACAATCGTCTTCCACTCGAGTGTATCCTGCCACAATGTAAATTCATTTTCTTTGGGTTCATTCAGGACCTTTTACACTACGAGAATGTGAATGTCCTTATCGATCATCTCTTGAACCTCTTTAGAGACCATTAAAAGGATACTATTATCCTCTCTCACAATTTTTAGCTCTACGATCAACACTTCCATTTTGCTAGAAATAGAGGTGTAGAACATTGCAGATCCTTCAATGTAAAGCAAACTATCGAGAGTAATATTTTCCACCCATTGATTGGCAACATTGCCAAGGGCTTGGCATCATCAGATCGGTTGCAACAGATTAGGGTTTGGGCCATCTATAGCTATGCTAGGCATTTCATTTGTAGGTTGAGCTATGATCCTTAAGATAGATTGAATAAATGAAATTAAAGACTTCACCTGAGCTTACAATTTGGCATTCTGCTATCATTCATTCTTGATTATTTTTGACAAAGTACTGACAGAGAACTTAGCATGATAGATTTCACCTTCAATAGTGGAAGGTGTTGAATGCACAAGACAACTAAGAGGGGGGTGAATCAGTTGTATCAAAAACTTTAAAACCTTACAAACATAATCTCATTCACATTAGTTCACTTAAACCCTTATTTTGTTATGAAGATCAAACATGAAAAAAAGATAACATAAACTTAATCAAATCAACACCATGCACAAGAGAACATTGGATTTTACATGGAAAACCCTAAAAGCGAAAAACCATGATGAGGATTAGCTCAAAATATAAAGTAGTATCAATACCGAATTACAAAGAGGCTCACTGCCCAAAAGAATGCTCACTACAATAGGCTCACTGCCAAAAGGGGTGGCTCACTACTAAAAGGGATGGCTCACTACCATGAACTGATATGATAGCATTTACAACATGCCTAAGTTCAGTCCCAATGAAGCACAATACATATCACCTTCGCAGCCTCACAACACAAACATCCTCATCTTTGCATTTTCGCACTTACGCACAAATCATTTACACTTATTTATATCAATCATCAACCTTGAAACATTCACTAAGGTCGGCAACACACTCTACAACCTTTGAAACAATCTTCAAGGTCAGAAAACATACATAATTCAAATTAGGTCTGGACCTAAACATTCTTGTGAAGCAAAGGAATAAAGGTAGAACATTTCACATCTTAGCTCAAACCTAAATGAATCTTTGCACACTTCAACACACTTCTTCAATCCACAAAGCACATCTACAATTAGTGTTAGCACCCAAGTCCGCTAAACTTGTGCAAGAACCAAGAGCACTTAGGCATATGCTTCCAAGAATACAACCATAGCTTGTGGACCAAGAACAAGCCGTTAATACAATCTGGAAACATCCACGAACAACATGAAATCACCTAGGAGCCAACAAATCTCACTTGAAGATAGTTCATAACCAACACTACCAAGCTCTGCTACTCAAGAAAACTAAATTCTGGAGCACCAAATCACAAGTCCTTTGGATAGAACATAGATATGGACCTTATGAATACTCATCCAGAACTGCAAGCCCAAAAATCAAACTATGGAGAAATGCAGGAAAAATACTTTCTCCCACTCATACTGCAAATACTGCGAGGTACAGTCTTTAAACTAGTGAACATAATTTTCAAGCCACAACATTATAGACCACCAAATTCTAGATTTAACATCTTCAACCACTTCTCTAAAACATATCAAAACCTAACACTCCTGTCTTAGACATAGAAGATATACGGAGAAAGAATTCAAACAGTAGCTATAAGCCAGAATACTTCTTCACAATGCTCTCTTCAGTATTTATCAAATTTTATCAAAAGCACTTGGAAACCCAATGATAAGAGCAATATACTAACATCATCAACATTACTACAATCCATTCAAATCACATTAACACAACAACTCAATCAATCAACAATTACAACATCAAATGATATAGTTGACACCAATGACAACAAAAACATGTTAACATCAATGACAACACTAATTAGCACATACTTTCAACAGAAGGTCCCATATCAACCCAACTCAAATTGAAGTCTGATTCAATGAGTTCATCTTCATTTTTTCTACCCACATGATCTTTAATTTCCAAAATGTGATGCCCTGTGGAAGGATCTGCTACAATTCTAGACATCCTTTTAGCCCTTTTTGGCTTAGGTGTGTAGACACTTAAAATTGTCCATGTCTTGCAACACCTTGTCAATACATTACTAGAGACATCATAAGACATTTTGTCCTAATCCCACTCCTAATACCATCCTAATCACCTATACAATTAATTAAATAAATCTTATTTATTTAATTAATTTCCCTTTCACATGTCCCAACTAATTCAAATAAAATATTTGATTTAGGCCCTCACCTTTCATCACATTCAAACACTTGTCCACTTCTCATTGAGTCATGTGTGGTAGTACAACTTTCATTTAAAATGCCTTCACATGTCAAACTAATTCAAATAAAATATTTGAATTAAGTCTCCTTTATTCCCCTTTGCACACTTTTCACATGACTGCAACTCCTCATGGACTGGGAAACCCTATTCAATCCTAGCTATCCACATTGTTGAAAACAACTTTCAATATCAACCATCAATTCAAATCAGCCCTTTCCTATAAAGCAATCCTCTCACAAGCCATTTAAATGCAACTAGTTCCAAGTACTGTTATGTTTCTGGAATGAGCACCCAACATTCATCCTTCGAAATTATGCATTCCTATGTAAGATTGAGAAGAGCAATGGAGATAAACCAAGCTTAGTATGGAGATTCAGTTTGCATTTTCTTTTTTTGTTTCGATTTCATGTTATATTGTACTTCATTGTGCTTGTTAGGGGTTGATGTTTTCATGTTTATGATTTAGCTTTGTTTTTTACCCTAGCTACAAGGTGTATCCTACAATAATTTGGCCACACTGTCTATGTTTGTATCAATCATGGGGGCATAGCTTTTATTTTTCTCAACAACCTTCTTCAACCAAGTAGGAAAGGAGGAAACAGAGGCATTTGTATCAACAATAGCATTCAAAACCACACCATTCAAATGCACAGGAGGGGTATTGTGCTCTAGATGATCACACAAATCAGGGGACATAGGATTACCAAAGAATGATTGAAACACATTATCTTCACCGATCTGATTGAAAATCAAAGAATCATTATCTATTGCAACGAGGTAGAAGGGGGCACATGGTCTACTTGCAATTGCAAAGAAACTAATCTCTTATCTTCTATTGCACTCGGAGGTACAAGTTGATTGTCCAACTCGCAAGTAGTTTTCAATCTTCTCACATCCTTAGGTTGCTTGCCATCTCCACCCGATTGTGAGCCAACTCTATGAAGAGTTGGGTCTAAACTCAACATGTGATTCTAGAAGTATGAGTAACCTAATCTTTGCTCTATTCTTTTGCAGTCAATTCTTTCAGGGCTGAAGAGCCAACATATTCTTTGAACTTCTTATTAAGCCATTTCTTAGTTCTTCTTAACACTTGGAAAGAACAAATCATAAGATTTGTGACCTCTTTTTCTGACCAATGCACTTGGGATATGGGTTACAAAACAAGACCATGATAACCTTCATCTAAAATGTCTGAGTTATCATCTATACCTTTCAAGATTTGTAATGGCAAGTCAAAAGCATGAACTTGGTCGACTGTCAACCTCATCCAGCTCCTTCTCTGAACTTCCCTTTCGTCCATGCAATCCTCCCAGTAGTCCTTGAGGTGAGGCTTATGTAAGTATAGATTACCTCTATGCATATTTCTCTTTACAAATACTCGGCCAACAACTTCTCTACCCTCCAAGCACTATCATTAGTTTTTCAGGAAAAGAAAGATAAATACAAGGAAAGGAATATCCTTTCTTCTTCATAGCATGGTATTTAACATTTACAGTCGCCATCTGATGACAAACTTTTAAAAGCACCAAAAATTCTAAAGGATACCTTGGCAATTTTAACGGGGCATTTTCAAAACCCCTAATTCTTAAATATGAGAAGTGATTGAATTGAATACAGAAACTACCAAAATTCATTACCAAAGAAGCCACTTTGGGGGGAAATCTTTTCTCCAAAGAACCTTCAATTTTCTTCGTAGATAGCATGAGGAAAGCATCATTAACTTTGCAGAAATCTTTCATTCCAGTGTTTTTCTTGTTGGATCTAGGGCATACAACTGAGAGGGGGGGGGGTGAATCAGTTGTATAAAACTTCTTCTCATTCAAACACTTAACTCACTGTTGTTAGTTAGCAGCATATCAAGTAATCATCCATGGAAGCATAATACATAAACACAAGAGCAGATAAGCATCAACACATTGAACACCAAGATTTTGACGTGGAAAACCCGGTTAAGGGAAAAACCACGGGGTGATTAACCCAAGAATTATTCTCTATTAGAAGAATAAAGAAAAATGAATGGCACATGCCAATAAGGGCTCACTGCCCGAGCACACTGCTCACAAAGAGGCCCACTGCCTACAAGGAGACACACTGTCTACAAAGTGATGAAAATCACAGTCTTGAACTGGAGAATGACATCTCTACCATGTCCGGATCAGTTCCAATTAAGCCCAACAATCTCTGCTCTGCCTTTCGCACGTTTCTTTGCTATACCCTGCTCATCCTCACACCTCACACTGAAATGAACTCACAAACCGTTATTTATACAAGACATCGACTTAGGAACAAACATCTAAGTCGGCAAACAACCATAGGAGTATCCACAAGATGAATAACACATCCGGTCGGCCATCACAAGAACATTCGCAGGATGAACAACTCATCCGGTCGGCTACACAAAGCAAGAACTTCATCCGAAAGAATAACTTCAATTCCGGGCTCTACCATCAATGCGGACCAACAACACAACCTAAATATGATCCAAGAACCTTCACAAGCCTGGCTGAATGTCCGGATACATCCGCACTTCCTCTGCTTACTGGGATCTCTTGTCTTCCTCATCCGGAACTTCAAGAACACAGTCTGTCGCCACTGTCATAATGCAAGAGGTACTTTCGGACCTCCAAATCATACACAAATCAGGATGAAACATCACAAGGACATCCCAAACACTCCTTCCAATCCGCAGATTAGGATAATACAATTCCAGACCTCACCGGACCTTTTTGTGATCCTCTGTCACCTCCGGATACTTGCCGGACCCGGTTCTATACCGGCAGCCACAACTCCTTCAGATCTTCATGCGGACCTTTGAAATCTTATCTGTAGCATCTCAAGACTCATATCTACTAACCCTTTAATCCGCATCCTCCGGTTCTCATCCTATACAGTACATTTACCTTCTTCTCATCACTGTTCTTCACTGTTCCTGACTGAGACTAATTTTCTCAATATCCTCAGCACACAGCTCATCAAATCCTTCTTGTCAATGCAATATGAGTATGTTGACATCAATGACAACACTGGCTCACCTCATACTTGCAACAATCTCCCCCTTTGTCATTGATGGCAACATATGATGTGAAAAACCATTAGGACAAGAACTTCAACTTTTCATATGTCTTCTCTTCCTTTACTACTCCCCCTTTGATCATCAACCACTTGTTTTTCACATGTCTTCTCTCCCCCTTTGACATCAATGGCAAAGGGCTCATACTTGCAATTCTCATGCATCAGAATCATACCAGCTGCTCCCCCTTAGTTGCAGCTCCCCATTAGTCCGGATCACAAGATATGACTGTGATAGCCACCGGACTGATGCACATCAGTGCATCTTAGTTCATCACCGGAGGGGCCATGACCCCTAACTTCTCCCGGAGATATTCAAAAGAGTCCTTGGGAAGAGGTTTTGTAAAGATATCTGCAATCTAATCCTTGGAGGGAACATACTCCAATCTGACTTCTTCCTTGTTTACTTGTTCTCTCAAAAAGTGAAATTTGATAGATATGTGCTTAGTCTTAGAATGCAATACCGGATTCTTGGAAATATTAATTGCACTTGAATTATCACAGAAGATTGTGATAGGCTCCTCATATTCAACTTTGATGTCTCTTAGCATCTGCTTCATCCATAAGATTTGAGTGCAACTACCTGCTGCTGCAATGTATTCTGCTTCAGTTGTAGACAGAGATATTGCATCTTGTTTCTTACTTAGCCAAGAAACCAATCTCTTCCCCAAAAAGAATGCTCCACCACTAGTGCTCTTCCGGTCATCCACATCTCCTGCCCAATCTGCATCTGTGTAAGCATGAAGAGAGAAATCCGGATCTCTAGGATACCATAGACCATACTCAACTGTCCCTTTCAAGTATCTAAAAATTCTTTTGATTGCCATAACATGAGATTCTCTAGGATCAGCCTGGAATCTTGCCACAAGACCAACAGCCTGCATTATATCTGGTCTAGTTTGAGTGAGATACAACAATCCACCAATCATTGATCTATACTTTGTCTGATCTGCCTTTGGAGAATCATCATCTTTGCTTAACTTACATCCGGTTGCCATAGGAGTGTTCATAGGCTTTGAGTCTTCCATACCAAATTTCTTTAACAATTCTTTCACATATTTGGTCTGAGAAATGAAGATCCCTTCTTTTGTTTGAGTAATTTGCACACCCAAGAAGAAATTCATTTCACCAAGCATAGACATTTCAAACTCACTTTTCATCTGATTTGCAAAAGTTTTGCACATACTATCTCTTCCTCCAAAAATGATATCATCCACAAACACTTCAACAATCAGAATGTTTTCATGATCAATTTTGAAATATAAGTTGCTGTCAGCAGTACCTTTGTTGAATCCAATCTGCACAAGATGCTTATCCAACCTTTCATACCATGCTCTTGGGGCTTGCTTCAATCCATACAAAGCTTTCTTCAACTTGCAGACCATATCATTATTATCAGACAATTGAAATCCATCCGGTTGTTCAATGTAGACTTCTTCTTCCAGATCACCATTTAGGAAGGCAGACTTGACATCCATCTGATATACCTTGAAGTCTTTGAAGGCAGCAAATGCAAGAAGTAATCTGACTGCTTCAATTCTTGCTACCGGAGCAAAAGTCTCTTCAAAGTCAATTCCTTCTATTTGAGAGTAGCCTTTGCAGACCAATCTAGCTTTGTTTCTGATTACTTCACCAGCTTCATTTAGTTTGTTCCGGAAGACCCACTTGGTTCCAATTACATTCCTGTCTCTAGGTCTGGGAACAAGATCCCAAGTATGATTTTTCTCAATTTGCATCAGTTCATCTTCCATTGCTTTGGTCCAGTTTTCATCATTGCAGGCTTCATTTATTGTTTTAGGTTCAATCTTTGAAATCAGACAACATTCATTCTGATCTTGAGCAATATTCCTTCTAGTTTGTACACCTTTGCTTCTGTCACCTATGATCTGATCTTCAGAGTGATTCAGTCTTACATACCTTGGAATTTTGGGAGTATCCAGCACTGCTGTTTCTTGATCATGCTCATTCAAACCTATCTCTTCTTCCTGATTTACCAGATCAGGCTGACTCTGTCTCACCGGAGAGGATTGAGGTTCTTGAACACTGTCTTGGTCATCTTCATCAAACTCATAAAATCTTGAAGGCTTCTCAATTCCTTCATCAACCTTTACATTGGTGCTTTCTATCATCTTCCTCAATCTCTTATTGTAACACCGGTATGCTTTGCTTTGAATGGAGTAGCCCAAGAAAATTCCTTCATCACTTCTAGCATCAAACTTTCCTAGATCTTCATCTCTTTTAATATAACACTTGCTACCAAATACTCTGAAATATTTCACAGTAGGAGTGATGCCAAACCAGAGTTCATAGGGGGTCTTACCGGTGTTGTTTCTGATTTGAACTCGATTGAGAGTGTAGACTGCAGTGCTGATAGCTTCTTTCCAAAACATTTGAGGAACATTTGCTTCCAACATCATTGTCCTAGCAGCTTCCTGGATGGTCCGGTTCTTTCTCTCAACTACTCCATTCTGCTGTGGAGTCTTAGGAGCAGACAACTGTCTCCTTATACCCTGTTTCTCACAAAAGTCAATGAATTCACCAGATGTAAATTCACCACCTCTATCAGACCTTAGACACTTTAGTTTCAATCCGGTTTGATTCTCCACCATAGCTTTGAAGATTTTGAACTTCTCAAAAGCTTCTGATTTTTCTTTTAGAAAGGTAACCCACATCATCTGGGAATGATCATCTATTAACAACATGAAATATCTATCACCTTGCAGACTCTTGATTCTTGTCGGACCACATAGATCAGTATGTACTAATTCCAACAGTCCGGTAGAAGACTGATCTTTGCTTTTAAAAGAGACTCTGCTTTGTTTGCCTAACTGACATTCTTTACACACACTATTTGTAGGTTTTATCAACTTTGGAAGATCTCTCACAGCCTGAGTATTGCTTATTTTGATGATGTTATCAAAATTTACATGACACATTCTTCTATGCCATAACCAACTCTGATCAATTTGAACAAACAAACAACTTTTATTTGAACCAACCAGATGAAAGATGTTACCTCTTGTCTGAGTACCGGATGCAATTTCAGTTCCGGAGCTTGTAAAGATTCTGCATTTTCCATTCTTGAACCGGAGATCATAGCCTTTGTCCACTAACTGACCAACACTGAGAAGATTGTGCTTCAATCCTTCAACATACAGTACATTTCCTGTTTTGCTCTTACCATCAAAGGAAATAGTTCCCCTACCTCTGATTCTGCCAGCAGAATTGTCACCAAACTTTACCATTCCTCCTTCATATCTTTCCAAGTCTAAGAACTTATTCTTGTCACCAGTCATATGGTGAGAACATCCACTGTCAATAACCCAATCATCCTTTTCTTCCACTTGAGCAGCTAAGGCTTTTTCAACAACTTTGTGATTGACAGATTCAGAAAGCAAGGAATCTTCTTCCTTGATGGCTATAAACACCCACTCATTTCCGGATTTGCTTCCTGGTTCTAATTCATCATCTGTTACTCCTTCATTGTCATCTTCTTCATGAACATAATAGCAATTCTTTTGAAACCTTTGTCTATGAGTATTAGATCTTGCAGATCTCTCCGGACATCTTGAGGCAAAATGACCAATCTTATTGCAGTTGAAACACTTAAAGGGTAGTTTTCCTTCATACTTACCGGATCCTCTTGGCAGTCTCTTTGCAATGAGGGCTTCAAGTTGAGCTGTTTCTGCTTCTTCTTCTTCCATGTCTCTTCTTGCTTGATCATACCATGACATTTTCTTTGATGAGTTTTCACCCGTATCAAATCTCTGTTTGCCTTTCACATAGGCACTGGCTTTGAAAGCAGATTCAGTCTTGGGAGGATCATCTCCAAACTCGGTCATTTCAAATGCAGCTAGTTTGCCAGCCAGTTGTTCTCTTGTGACAGTTGTGTGGGCTCTGAATTCATCAATGGCAGCAACTTTGATTTTGTAGGCAGCAGGAAGGGATCTTAGGATTTTGCAGACAATCTCATTTTCATCTAAAGTTCCACCAGCATTTCTGATTCCACATACCAGCTCATTTACTCTTGGCATAAAGGTAGTGATGTTTTCATCATCTCTCATTTTCAATCTTTCAAATTTCCCTTTCAGACTTTGCAACCTTGCACTTTTGACAAACTCATCTCCTTCATACAGAAGTTCCAGTTTAGTTAGGATCTCATATGCAGTGGGTAGGTCAATGACATTCAAGAGATCTGAGTCATTCAATGCGCTTAGAAGAGCTTCCTTGGTCCGCAGATTGTTTTCAGCTTCTGTGATTTCATTCAGAGTTGTCGGACCACCTTGTGGAGGTACATATGGTTTTGAAATCATACCCAGATATGCTTTTCCCATGCATTCCAAGTGACACTTCATGCGACCTTTCCAGAGAGTGAAGTTGGTTCCATCGAACTTCGGACTATCCTTCTTGTATGACGACATCCTGGATCTCCTCAAGCGGTTAAGCTCTTGTCAGAGGAACTTGGCTCTGATACCAATTGTTGGATCTAGGGCATACAACTGAGAGGGGGGGGGGGTGAATCAGTTGTATAAAACTTCTTCTCATTCAAACACTTAACTCACTATTGTTAGTTAGCAGCATATCAAGTAATCATCCATGGAAGCATAATACATAAACACAAGAGCAGATAAGCATCAACACATTGAACACCAAGATTTTGACGTGGAAAACCCGGTTAAGGGAAAAACTACGAGGTGATTAACCCAAGAATTATTCTCTGTTAGAAGAATAAAGAAAAATGAATGGCGCATGCCAATAACGGCTCACTGCCCGAGCACACTGCTCACAAAGAGGCCCACTGCCTACAAGGAGACACACTGTCTACAAAGTGATGAAAATCACAGTCTTGAACTGGAGAATGACATCTCTACCATGTCCAGATCAGTTCCAATTAAGCCCAACAATCTCTGCTCTGCCTTTCGCACGTTTCTTTGCTATACCCTGCTCATCCTCACACCTCACACTGAAATGAACTCACAAACCGTTATTTATACAAGACATCGACTTAGGAACAAACATCTAAGTCGGCAAACAACCATAGGAGTATCCGCAAGATGAATAACACATCCGGTCGGCCATCACAAGAACATTCGCAGGATGAACAACTCATCCGGTCGACTACACAGAGCAAGAACTTCATCCGGAAGAATAACTTCAATTCCGGGCTCTACCATCAATGCGGACCAACAACACAACCTAAATATGATCCAAGAACCTTCACAAGCCTGTCTGAATGTCCGGATACATCCGCACTTCCTCTGCTTACTGGGATCTCTTGTCTTCCTCATCCGGAACTTCAAGAACACAGTCTGTCGCCACTGTCATAATGCAAGAGGTACTTCCGGACCTCCAAATCATACACAAATCAGGATGAAACATCACAAGGACATCCCAAACACTCCTTCCAATCCGCAGATTAGGATAATACAATTCTGGACCTCACCGGACCTTTTTGTGATCCTCTGTCACCTCTGGATACTTGCCGGACCCGGTTCTATACCGGCAGCCACAACTCCTTCAGATCTTCATGCGGACCTCTGAAATCTTATCTGTAGCATCTCAAGACTCATATCTACTAACCCTTTAATCCGCATCCTCCGGTTCTCATCCTATACAGTACATTTACCTTCTTCTCATCACTGTTCTTCACTGTTCCTGACTGAGACTAATTTTCTCAATATCCTCAGCACACAGCTCATCAAATCCTTCTTGTCAATGCAATATGAGTATGTTGACATCAATGACAACACTGGCTCACCTCATACTTGCAACATTTCTATAACTGTGGGAAGTAATGATACATAGGTGAGTCTAGGGTAAGAGACCCTTGGATTCTTAATCTAGGCTAGATAACCTGTTTGTTGGCTAGAATGTACGCCAAAAGAGAACACATATGAAAAGTCACTTTCTGCAAAATGTTCACCAGATGTTCATGCATGTGTTCACTTATCAATTTAGCCCAGTCTATATGTTGAGATTCACCATAAATGAGTAAAATGAATTGGCACATCTAGTATTCAAAAGAGTCAGATTCAACACTCCCGATGATACAATGTAATAGAGTAATCATATCAGAGATCTCCTCTTTGAAGTGACCTCTTTCCAAATTGGTAAGGAGTCTAGATTTTCCTTTTCTCTCAACTTTTAGCCAACATTTGGCAATACGACTTTGGCACCAATCATTCTTATCCTAGTAAAATCTTCATCTAGTAGTAATAGATACATCAACAATTTTCCCATAATCCACTAGTTTCAAAGCATGAGAAATAGTTTCCAAATCAATTTTTGTTATCACTGATCCATCAGAGGCTTGTATCTCTTGTGAATCAAGGGAGTAATTATTTTCGTATGCAACAACTAAGTCTGGACAAGGCACAGCAGGTGGGAAACAACTAGCTCGGGTTAACCCACTACTTACAATTTTCTCTGCAAGGGATGACCTATTTTCTCATTGCATTATTTCCCAGAAATCCTCTAAGTCTACGTGACTGAGGTTCGTATCCCTCACATTTGACAATCCATTTTCAACAACATAAAGAATTGGAAACCCTTGGAACTTATACTTCATTTTGACTTTCTTAAGAAACTAGAAAGTAAACAATTCTGAGTCTGTCAAGGATGCAAAAGAGGTCCACAGGACATTTGGGGAAAACTGGCTATCCAGACTCATGAAAGACAAATTGTTCTTCCCAGACCAAACAAATCACAATTACAAATTGTCATAGAAAGAGAGACGAGGATGAGAATCCAATTATTCTGACCTGTTTATGAAGAGTCCTGTGAATTATCCGTCAATGGCATGATTGGAAGCTCCTTCAGCATATCCTTCATAATGCAACAATGAGGTATATCCTTACGAGGTGGTGAATTTATCCAAGTCTTGTATCAAATCTTATTAAATTCCCCATAAATCTCATTTAATTCTAGCAATGAATCGTACTTCAAAATTCATAAATGAACCCTTTAATTTCACTCAAAAAAGTGTGTGAACACTTCTTTCAACATTCCAAATTTATGGCAAGCTGATAGGTGTCACTGTTGTCAATCAGGATTCTACCCTGCTAAGCTCACAAAAACTTAGCTATCTGTTGAAACATGAAATCATTCTCGGATGTGGGTCTCCTATAATGAGAATGAATCTCCAGAGTGAGATGGTTCTCCTTATGACTTCCTAATCTAATGACTTGAGGGGAAAAAGGATAGAAATATATACTAAAAGAAATGAATCCTAATTATCTTGAAGATTGAATCACCTAACAAACCTTACTCACAAACAAATTATTGAACTCTAACCCTCACAACACTCAGATCATTTAACTCATAAATATTTCACATGAAGGTCTGGTAGACACAACATGCAACCTGAATTAAACCAAGATTTTTCAAAGAAATTACAAGCTAAGACAAAGCAAAGGACAAACTTTCATCACAATGCAACATCAAATTAACTTGCAAATACTCAAACAAAATATGAAGGAAAGCTGCTACTCAATAACTGAAGGAATAATGAATATAGTGAAATAAATGAGTACAACACTCTTGATGTGAGAGGAAGACTCTGTCTCTCTACACTCTAATCTTTAAAACTCTAACTGAAAACTAAAAACTGAAATTGGAACCCCCCAAAAGGAAGGAAAAACTGAGATATATGCTATGAAAGATCCCCTCCTGAAAGATGGAATAAAGCTCCTAAAAATAGGCTCCAAGTCCATTTTCGAGCTACTCAAAAAAGCACAAATAAGATCTCCTCAAAAGAGTCCAAACTATGAAAGCATGATGCCAAAAGATCTCTTGATGTGTTCCCACCACAAAGCTGCTTTCTTCTGCTCATGAAATCCTCAAATTTTGTCCTATATGACTCTAAATAAAACAAATTGAAAAGAATATCTAATTTGTTTTATTAGCCTATAAATTGCCTAAAAATAGTTAAGTTTTAAAAGCAATTTATAACTGATTGCTTTAAAACTAACTTCACAATGTTATGGAAATTTAATCTATATCCCTATTTGATTTGATTTTTTGCAAAAAATAAATAATATCTGGCTCATAATTTCGCCAAATATGTATTACAATTGATTTTCTATAAAAATCATAAAAAATGATAAATATATTACTATATATTTTTACAAAAAAAAAATCAAAGCCTTGAAGGCTTAACACCATGGCTCTAATCTCATAAATGTATTATCCATGTGTCAATACCCTGCCACCTCATCTTTGTCTCCATGCCTCACAAAATGCCACCTCATTACCTATACAAGCACCACATGACAAAATTGACCCTTCTCATAATGCCATAACCTTGTATGCATATCTTGTCTTCATATATTCCATGTTTTGACCTTTCCATGCATTCGAATTGTATAAGGAATTAAAGTAATAATCAATGCATAATGTGGGAGAACCTTTGACTCTCAACCACATGCATGATTATAAGGCATCTTGACTATATGCAGTCAACCACATAAGAAATAAGGCTTTGAAAAAGGTTCAAAAGGCACAAGCCTTATCTTTTCATAACACCAACCACCTTTGACTTAGCAAAACAAAAACATGTGAAATGTTGTCGGCCTTTCCATTTCATAATCACTAGGAGCCATCAGTTGTCAAGTGTTGAACATGATGCATTTAGATAAGGCAATTATGTTGTATTTGCAAAGTCAAAAATAAAAAAATGAAGAACGACCCATCGAATAAAACAAATAAACAAACCCTAAACACCATCTCATTTTCATTTTGCAATCTTTGATGTCGGCTCTGCATCTTCGTGATAGCCACCTTGGGGTTTGAGTTTTTCTGGTCTTCTCCTCCATTTGCTTGGTTTCTGTGGTCTTCTCCTCCATTTATTGAAATAAATCTTGGAAGAAGGTAAACATGGTATATAACCCTTTGGAGTGGCATTTATTCTTTCTATAGCTTTTGCTTCCTTTAATGGGCGCAACCATGATGCTCTTTTCTTCCTCTGCAAACTTTGACATTCTTTCCTTGATCTACCTGTGTCTTTGCATCCTTACAACTGTGACCCAAACTGTGAAAAACCTCATACGAGGCCGCGACCAAGCTACTTCTCCACTACATATACTAAAGGTGAGCTCCTTTGTTCTATTTCTGTATATAATTTCATTTTCATTGTAACAGAAAAAGATAAGAGTTCTGTGTAAACAAAATGAAACGGGTATTTCATTTTCCTTAAAAATGTGAACTCTTGAGTTATGGCCATGATTGTATACATCTATTCATTTGTGAAAACACATTTTGAATGTTTCAAAGAACAAAACCATTAGGGTTTTATCATTTTGTGTATGGAAAACTTCAATGGCTTTGGCTATGCTACACTCTACCTCTGTAGAGTTCATTTACCAATCTGGCATAAAAATGACATGAGGGTTTGAAACTAAAAATGAGCATCTCATTCTGCATATATTGAACCTCTCCTTGGCATGACTGTAGCATTGCACCTCCTTTGTAATTCTCCTCTTGACTGTATGTTAAAATGAAATGAGGGTTTCAAATTTTCTAAAGAAAGCTTGCTTCTTGTTGGCATAAAATGAAACACTTCTTCATAGCTATGCTTTACCACTTTTGTAGCCCCAAAAAATGAAATAAATAGATGGGCTTCTGTGTATGAGACAAGAGTTTCATTATATACAGTTGGGTATTACATTTTCAAGCATAAAAAGATTTTCTTTAGCACAGCCATACACATGCTCTCTATCCTTATCATTACTTATTGCAGCTCTCTCAAGATGTCATCTTGTCATGATTGTAATGCCTTGTGCTCCATTTCTTATGACTATCACTGTATTAGATAGAAGCATGACTGTAACTCATTATAACATATGGTCCTATAAAAAGTCTGAAGTTGTATCTTCTTTTCTTTTGAACATGGAACTGTAACTTGACATCTTGATCTTCTATAGTATACACTCTGTCAAATATCTTTATTAACTGTTCATGGCACCTTGTTCTATGAGATGAAATGACAAAATGATTACTCCACTTAAAATAGCTCCTGTAGCTTTGAATGCTCCTTTTTGAATATTTGATTTATCATTTGATCATTGAACATTAAATGTATATCCAATCCACATTATCCTATAGTTGTTCATTTTGATCAATGTATGGCTGCCCCTTGTGTATTTGGTTCTTCATCTTGATGCATTTTGATCTTCCATTTTGTATGACAATCACTTCCTCATGTAGCATATAATTATCCCATTTTTGTATCATTATGGACTTTGCATCTATATGGTTCTACATCCATGGCAAATATAGTTGGCATTTATTTCTCATGTCATTATGAATGACAAATGGATTCCTTCTTCTGATGGAGGATTGAATGGATGTCTCAAACAAAACATGATAGCACTATTAGATGATGACACCATGGCATTATTTCTTCATCATGCAAATGTGCAACCTGATTACTGTTCATGATTTGATGTGAATGATGCCAGTTGATCTGCGATGCTCCCTTGACTAGTTGTCCCAACTCCCTATTTCAAATGACATACTTATGATGGAGGATAGAATAGATGTCTTTATCATTTATGAACAAGCTTTATTGTTGCACTTCAACAGGTTGAGCAAGCACAACTGTATTTGATGACTTGTCACTATGGCAGTCACTTGGAATCATGGGACTACATCATGAAGGAAATACTATCCAATGTGGACTGTGTAGTCCCTATTGTTCCATTTCTTTTCTCTTGTAGCACTATTTGCTAGAACTAGTTTGTTCCTCCATGATGTAACTATTCTCATACTCTAAAAGCAATAGCTCCTTATGATGCAATCTGCATTCTATCCCACCATTGTGGCATGGCAATGGGCTAATCTATATATGCACTTATGATACTATTTATTCAAAACATGCATACAAATGATACCTATTTTCTAATGTTATGCTATCATCACACAATCATATATAGTTGCCTCTTAATAGTCACTAGTAACTTTTGACATTCAACTGATGCAATGTATCTTAATGTTCTCATTTCTCACTGATGCATCAAAATACTATGAAAAATATACAAGTGAAATACCTGTGAATGTCACTTTTCCAATGTCAACTGAAGTGATGATGACAGCTGCCATGTGCATTAAATGTAGTCCCTTTTTATAGTTCATTTTGTTTTCATGGTTGCATTTCATTACTTGAACTGTAATCATGACTATGTCTTGGAACAGAACTGATGCATATGATTGCTTTTATTATTCCTTTGGCTTGTCATGTAAATGTGAACAATTATTCTTTCTTTTCTATTCATCCCTTCTGAGATTAAGGGGAAGTAGCATGCTGGGCTCGACCCTTGTGGGAGCCCACTTAACACCACATGTTGAATGTCTTCAATCAGGTACATGACTTATCCTATACCTGCACATGAAACAAACATATTAGAATAAAACAATCATGCTCCATGGTTGTTTCTTTTTTCAATTCCTTCTACATATGGATGATGTTCATTTGATCAATACACTATAACCAAAGTATTATGCCTCTTTTGATAGATAAAGGATTTTCATAATCGGAGCTTCTAACGGGACCCTTCCCACATTTTTCAAGTACATGTTGAGATTAGGAGCAGGATAGGAGGCTACTCTGAAGATCAACAAAACAAGGTAATGATGGCTATGTCTTTCCTTTCTCATTCATTTGATGCATAGTACTTTATTTATATCTGCATATGTTCAACTATAACCCACGGCTTGTGTGGGACATCTGATATGTCATCATTTCTTTCAATGCAATGCTTATTCCTTTATGTATTTCAACTTGTAAATGAATAACCATTGTGATGAATGAAATACTTATCTCACTTGACTATTCTTCAATGCATTGATTGATCTGAAACTTTTCCTTCTTTCTTGAACAACTGAACTGCATTTAACATTGAAACATAATAACTATGCAACTAACTCATAACAAAAGTAAATCAAACCTCATTCAAAATGATAATGTTACATCTGCTCAGCCAATTTTTGAGCTGTGGTCAAAAAATGGTAACAGTCACTTCATCGTATTCATCAATAGCTTGAAAGATGACACTTTGGGAGTGATGGACGAGTTCATTTGGGGTGTCAGGTATTTTCTAAACCAATGAACCAAATAACTGAGAGTTTAGAAGTTCAAAGAACTTCTAACACTCTAACTACAAAGTATTTTCCCTTAACAAAATAACACAAGATTGAAATACAAGTTTTACGAAACTTACTTTTGAGAGGAATCGAGGAATCGGGAGGCTCTGAAACTTTTGAACTTGTGGAATGAGGTTCAAAAAGACAAGGGATCACCAACTATACATAAAAATGACTAAGGGGCCATGATTTAAAAGGAAGGCTCAAATAATAATGAATAAGGAATAGGAAATGACTTAACATATGCATGACTTAGAAAATTTGAAAACATGGTAACAACAGGCTCTGAATAGGGACAACGACTGAACAAGATGCAGAGAATCCAGAAAAACTTGGCACAAAGTGTTATTCCAAAGGGGCAACAAAATCACACCAAAAATGACAACACATAAGGAAAACAAGGAAAGAAACTATGATACACAGAAGGACTTAGTAACATCACTAGTCGAATAATTTGAGATTTTGCCCATTGTAGGCAAGAGGCAATAGCGTTCCATCTAGGTATGCTAGCAGAAAGGCATTATCACCAATTACTTGTCTAATTGTGAATGGTCCTCTCTAGAGAGAATCAAACTTCTTATGAGCTCCTTTCGGTTCCCTTCTTCTATCCCACAATAGCACATCATCACCTACTACAAAATTCCTCTGTCTGGCTTTCCTATCAAATATCTTCTTCATTACATGCTAATGTCTTGTAATTTTGTCTACTACCACCTCTCTTTGTTCCTTAAGTTTGTTTAGGTACATTATCCTCTTCTCCAATGCCGATTGGAACTGCTCATTTTTAATTGCTTTTTGTAAGTTTTGTTTTGATAATTCCAGAGAAATAGGTATTGCACTATCAATTCCATACACTAATTGAAAAGGAGACATTCCAATTGCCCTTTTATATGTTATTATTTCTATCCATAAAGCTTCATAGAGGATTTTACGCCATCCCTTCTGATTTTCATCCACCAACTTCTTAACAATCAAGATCAGATTCTTGTTACTCGATTCAGCTTGTCCATTCCCTTGCAGGTAGTAATCAAATGAGTGAGAAAGACTAATCCCATAATCATAGAAAAATAAATAAAACTTAGAAGAAGAGAAGCTACTAGTGTTATCTGCAACAATCTTCTTAGGGATGCCAAAACTGACCAAGATATTCTCCTTCAGAAAATTGCAGACTACTTTAGAAGTGGTGTGTTTCATAGGAATTGCCTCCACCCACTTAGTGAAATAATCAGTTGCAGTCAGGATGTGTGTATGATCGACACTAGAATTAAGATTAATTGGTCCAATAAAATCCAACCCCAATTGTTGAAACAATTCATTAATTACTACATGCCATAGGGGAAGTGCGGCTAAGTGAGGTTTTCTAGTAAATCTTAGACACTTCTCACATTTTGACACCCATTCATAGGCATCTTTAAATATATCTGGCTACTAGAAGCAATGCCATAGGATTTTGAAAGCTATCACAAAAAATCAAAAGTGTCCACCACAAGCTTCATTGTGAAAAGTCTCCAGTGCCTTCTTCTGTTGTTCCTTATCCACATATCTCAAAAAGGTTCCATCCACTCCTTTCTTATATAAATTCCCTTCCCAGAGAGGATATTTACTAGCTTTGAGTTTCAGGTTCCTTTTCTCTTTAGTGGACACATGAGGAGGGCATTCACCACATGTCAGTAGATAGGAAATGTTTGAAAACCATTCATCGATAGTACTTGAAAATAAGACAAGGGGCAACTCTTCATCTTCAGTTAGTTTACTCTCAGAAATCATTTTGCATAAACCTTTGCCTCTAACTAGGTTAGAAGTTTTGAGGTCAATATCATACTGCCATGCCTTTTCCACCTAGTCTCCTCTTTTGTTACATCCAATCTCCTATTGGGTGAGAATACTCTTGACAGTAGGGTCAGGAACATAGACAATAGCATGAGAATGTAGAATTATATAAAACCTAAAATTTTTCAATGCCTTCACTATTGCATACACATGCTTTTCCAAGGGAGAGTATTTCAACTCATGCTTCTTTAGAGGTACACTCATAAAAGCAATTGGGGCTTCAATCCCTTGCTCATTCTTCTACAATAGAATGGTCGACAGAGTGTGTTCAGATGCATAACAATAGATAATGAAATCTTTCTCAAAATTAGGGTGCACTAAGGTAGGAGCATTAGCGATGCCAATTTTAATATCTTCAAAATATTGCTAACCTTCTTCATTCCATTTGAAAACATGATGGTTCTTCATCATTTTTTGCAATGTGTCTTGTCAATTCAAAAAAGTCAGGGACAAATCTCCTCAAAAAGTTGACCTAACCAAAGAATGATCTGGTATTGCTCTTTGTTGAAGGGAGGCTCAATTGTTGAATATCTCTAACCCTTTCAGGGTCAATATTTATACCATCCTTGGAAACAATGTGACCTAACAACTTGCCTTCATTTACTGCAAAATATGGACTTTTTAAGGTTTAAAGAGATACCATGATCTCTAGTTTGCTGCAGCACCTCTTCCAGATCATGAAGATGATCTGCTCTCTTCTTGGAGAAGAAAGTTAAGTCATCAAGGTAAACAATAATAATTTTTCATTTAGATTGCCAAAGGTTAAATGCATCACCCTTTGAAAGGTGGCCCTAGCATTGATGAGGCCAAATGACATCTTGTTATATGCAAATTCACTAATTGGAGTAGTCAACATTGTTTTGTGTTGATCTTATGGGGCTACCTCTACCTAATTATTCCCTAAAAATCCATCCAACATGGACATCATCTCTGAACCTAATACAATCTGTAGAATGTGATCCATCAATGGTAGAGGATAGTTATCCTTTAGAGATGCTTGGTTCAAATTGTGAAAATCAACACAAAGTTTGATCTCCCCATTCTTCTTTCTAATAGGCACAATGTTTGCAACCCATGTAGAGTGGTGAATGGGATAGATGAGATTTGATTTTAGTATTTTGTCAATTTCACTAAATATAGCCCTAACCACTTTAGGATTATATGTCCTTTGTTTCTTCCTAAATGGTGAAGTATCGGGCTTCAATGGGATGTGGTGTTGCAGTTCTCCATTCCTGAACTTTTTCAAGTCTGCATAACACCACTCGAAGACATATTTGTAACGAATCAATAAAGAAATTAATCGCTCTCTTTCCTTGGGAGAGCAGTATTTTCCAATACAGATAATCTTAGGACTTTCTTCAGTGCCAATGTTGACATGATCATATTCAGCTAATGATCTGATAGACACTTTTCTCTTTTATTTTATATATTGATCGTGTCTATTAAAGAGGTCTTTAAGGGAGACCAAACCCTTTGGAATGTTGTTCCCCTTTAATCGTCTTCCTTCAGTCCCTTGGGCAATTTGAGAACTAGCCTCTGTTGGCAAGAGACACTATATGGATTCATGGTTGTTGTCATTGATGGCAACAAAGGTCATCCCACATATCCGCAAGTCATAATGTGTCTCTACCGGAAGTCAGAATAAAGAATGTTGTGGTCCGGTGAAGAAGAACAGAGCATGTGGCAAGGTCCGACAGATTGGTCCGGATCTCTCAGAGGAAGTGTCTTGGTGCAGTGCGGATTTGGGGAAGTCAAGAGGACTACCTTGAGTGGTATATTCCAAGGATTTAGCCTCCGGTGATGGACGAGGAAAAAGATATGAATGGTTGAGTACCGGATTCCTAAGAGATAGTGAAAACAAAGGAAGAACTGACTGGCAGAGTATCAGACTACTTTCCGGATGTGTTACTGTTGATGACAGAGGTTGTGAAGGCATGAATCATGTTTGGCCGACATGATTAATGATATCTACAAGTATATGCTTGATCCGCATTGCCTGGTGAGGAAGGATTCAGCCGAGAGAATGAGAGTTTGTAAGAAACTAGACTGTTCTGGATGCCGACTAGAAAGATGATGAAATTACTTGTGCGGATATATATAGAGGATGGATTTAGTTGTGAAGGGTGTGTTGTTGTGGAGAGATATGCGAATAAGTCCAAAGAAAGAGCAGAGGTAGCAAAAAGGATCCGGTATGTGAAAGATAGCAGAATAAAGAACAGAGGAAAGATGAAGTGCAGCAGATCAGTGTACTGAGCCTAACCGGAACTGAACTCCAGCATATGCAGATGCTTCCAATCAGTTCAAGACTATGATTCTCATCACTTTGTAGACAGTGTGTCTTCTTGTAGGCAGTGGGCCTCTTGTGAGCAGTGTGCTCGGGCAGTGAGCCCTAATTGGCAAGTGCCATTTTTGTAATTTCCTATTCTTCTAACAGAGAATAATTCTTGGGTTAATCACCCCGTGGTTTTCTCCCTTAACAGGGTTTCCACGTCAAAAATACTGTGTCATGTGTTTCTTATTTCATGGTTAATGTTTTTGTGTTTGATTTTATGTTGCATCAATTAAAAGGAAAGTTCAATAAGGGAAATAATTAGGATAACTGATTCACCCCCCCCTCTCAGTTATCAACAATTGGTATCAGAGCTAAGTTCCTCCTATTAGAGCCTAACAGCTTGAGGAAGATCTGGGATTTCAAATGGATGCATATGGTTTAAGGGAGCAACTCAAGACTGCTCTTGAGGATCTTGAACAGTCAAATTCTGAAGTCAGTGAATTAAAGGAAAGACTCAAACAGGCTGATGAATTCATGAGAGAATTAAAAGACAAATTAAGTCTCTCTATGAAAAAGAGAAAGGAGCTGCTTCAACAGTTGGCAAGACAAAGTGAAGAAAGCAATACAAATGAAGAATTGACTGAGCAAACCAAGTTATGTGAAAAGTTATCAAAAGAAGTCATTATGTTAAGACATGAAATGGAATCAGGAACTATAAAGTTTACTCAAGAGATTGAAGAAAAAAGAAAGGCTGAAGACAATCTAAGACAATCTCTTAAAGAAAAATCAGAAGAATGCCACCAGATGGATAGGATTATCAGACATCTTGAATCTGATCTTGAAGATGCCAAAGATAATGAAGGAAAACTTGAGGATCAAATTGCCTCTCTCAAAAGAGACCTTCAAACAGCAAATGAGTATAAAGAGAAATTCAAGATAAGTTCTGCTCAACTTGAAGTTCTTCTTGGAAGTCAAAAGAGGACAGATGACAAGTATGGTTTGGGATATGAGAAAGGAGAAAGCTCCGGATTCGGTCAGAAGAATCTTGGATCAGAAAATCCAAGGAGCAGGCCTAGAAGACCTCCGATAAGACAGCCAAATGCTCAAAGATATCCATCCTTCAATGGATACTGCCACAGCTGCAACCACTTTGGTCACAAAGCTAATCAGTGCAGAATGAGAATGAATCAGATTAATTCATCCTTCTCCGGACAGTGCTTCAACTGCAAAAGGTATGGACACAAATCCCATGAATGCAGAATTATGCAAGTAAACAAATCATTCAAAGGTAGATGCTTCACATGCAATAGAGTAGGTCATATGGCTAATCAATGCAGATCAAGAGGATATCAGTCAAATATGCAAAGAAATATTATTTGCCAAATCTGCAATAGGTCCGGTCATAATGCTAAAGTCTACAGAAACAAGAATCAGGACATAAGAGGTCCGGTGTATAATCAGAATCAAGACAAGGGTAAACAAAAGATGAATGCGGATGAGGTTAGGAATCAGATGAGCAAGATTTGGGTAAAGAAAAGTTCAGAGAATGTAGAGGTCGGATCCGCACCAGACCCTGGTGCTGATATTTCTTCCGGAAATTAAAAGGTGAGCTCAGGCTCAGGGGGAGACTCAAAGAAAATCTTGTTTCCCCAGCCAAACAAGTGGTGCCGGATGTGGCACAAGATGCGGATCAAAGGGTTTGTAGATATGAGTCTTGAGATACTTCAGTCAAGTTTTCAGAGGTCCGCATGGAGTTATGAAGAAGCTGTGATCGATCAAATAAGACCTGTTCAGGGAGATGCTCCGGTATGATAAAGGATTACAAAAAGGTCCGGAAAGATCCGGAAATGCACTATCTTGTTCTGCGGATTCGATAGAGTGTTTGGGATGATCTTGTAATATGTTACCTCGATTTATTCATGATTGAAGGATCCGGATGATATCCACAGATCAGGACTAATCCGGGATACTCCAAGCTATCCAGACAAGGCAAACCGGAATGATGTAGGTGAAGCATTTATTGCAGACAGATATTAGGGTTCGCGGAGCAATTTAAGGGATTTCTCAAAGGTCATTTGCTCATTCTGCACTCGAGAAGAAGCAAAAAGTGGAGCTCTGCAACAAGGTTCATCAAGCACAACAAGGATCTCCTGCCGAAGCTATTGCATAAAGAAATCAATCCAACCACTCCGTGCAAACCGAAGGCGCATAAGGTATTCTCTATTTTTCATTACCTCACTGCAAATCTTTGAAGAATGGCTACTCCAAACATAGTTAAGATCTCTGACAGACCTCGCCCCTCATTCAAGAAACATCCCTACAAATCATTGGAGATAGACCCACTAGGAGCCTTCTCTAGTGTTCCTCACGGAGTTTTACACACCGAAGACATTAGGGTTTACATACATGCAAACATTGAGGAATTTGGGGAATTCAAATTAAGAGACCTCTATCACAAGCAGCTGATTGACAATGCTTTTGAGCTTAAACCAGAGTATAAGGATATTCAGAAGAAACAATTTGAGCAATTTATTCATTTCCCCTGCTTTGAAGAAGATGAATGGGTCCGGTATGTACTGAGCAGGATGCATGACAACTTTCTATGGCTAGATAGACCCTGCAAGATCACAAAAGAGGCAATTAGAGCAGTAACTGGCCTATACTCTTCCGGAGGGGTACCTATCCTCAAATCTGTCAAGAACAACATTGTAACTGAGGCCACCGGATCAAAATTTGACAAGAGGGCAATGACCATTGAAGATATTTCGGATCCGGATATCAAATATGCATCAATGATAATAGGATACAAGATCTATCACTCCAGCAGGGAGAATTCTGTATCCGGAACTGCAGTATACACTGCCTTTGAAATGCTAAGAAAGAATGCAGAATATGACCTCTGCGAACTACTGCTAAGCCAATTAATGGAAAATATACAGAAAATCAAGAAGGATAAGAAGAATTCCTTCAAGTATGGTACTCTTATTGTATGTCTATTCTTCTACTTCATGAATGAGCTACCCGGAACAAGTGGATGGGTATGGCAGAATGACAAACCTGTTGCAGTCCAGATAAGAGACTACTTGCATGGACTTGGGGATGCAAAAGCAATAAATTCAGCTCTATGGGGATACTTCAAAAACTTTCAGAGCATGATGCAAGCAAGAGAAAGAATTCCCCAGTCTCTTGTTGAAAAATACAAAGACTCAGTATGCTTTATGGTTGACACTGATCAGTGCCTAATGGAGGCAGTAGAGCCAAGGACTGTCTGGATCATGCCCATGGGGTATGAAGTAGATGAACAGATAGTGGAGCTGCATGTTGAACACATGCTAAGTCAGCCCAAAGATCCTAAGGCAGAAAGGTTTGGAACCTTTGAGGAGCTGAGTGTAAAAATACATGTAGAACTCAGGGAACCTGAGATTAAAAGAAAGGTGAGAAAAGAAGTAGAGCACATTGCTCAAGGCCTAGGTATCTCAAAGGAGGCACTTGATGCCAGCCGGGAAAAGAGGAGGAAGGCCGAGGAAGAAGAGAAAAGCAAAGAAAGTGCTCCGGTTGAAGCTCCCACCCGGACCAGATCATCAAAGAGACCTGCACCTCCCACAACCAAAAGTTCAAAACCAGAAGTTCAGGCATTCGGTAAGAGATCCAAGACAAAAGCCACAAGGGCTTATGGAAGCCAAAAGGATGAAGAGGAAACAGAATCAGATGAGGGAGTAAGAGAAGTAAAGAAACAGAAGAAGAAAGGATCCGGTAAGCCCTCCACAGGCCAAGACAAGGAGGAAATGGCAGAGGTATCTGTTGAGAAGCCCACTCTGTCTTTAGAGAGCATAATCAAGTCGGTCACGGTGGATGGAAACCTTCAACCAATGACTGAATCATATGATGACTTCAGTGAGGCCGACCAAAAGACTCTGCAGGAGGCCACAGTAAAATATCTTAACATATATAATAAGGCTTTCATTGAAATAATATCTCTTATTCCTAAAAGCCTAGAAAAGGAAATGGAAGTAAGAAAGAATAATGCTCATGCAAAAGATCTTGAGATCCGGGAGCAGATAGCTATTCAGCTATATCCTCAAATTGATCCCAAGACAATGAACATTATCTTCAAAGACTGCAAAGATGAGTTCAGAAGCAAAGCCAGGATGAATCAACTCATGCTTGGCGAGACTGACAAAGTGGCTCAAGAAACAGAAGAGATCCTCCGGAAGGCCTTCAAAAGGTTCAATCTTCCTGTTGTAGAGGATTTGGGTACAGAAACAGCTGAGGACTTGGGACCCTCTGCTCCAGAAGAAGTGGCTCATGAACAAACTAGCATCTCTCCTCTGGTTTCCCCTACAGTCTCCGGATCCAAAGAAGAAGAGCAACTACAGGAGAAGGAAGCAGTGGTGAAAGACAAAGAGGTTGACAGTTCTAAGACTGCAGAAGAAAAGAAACATCTGTCTCCGGCAAGAGACACTACACAAACTGTTCAACAATTTTTGAGCAAAGAAACTCTAGAGATTGATGAACCGGAGCTTCTAAAAGGCCCATTTGATTTTGACTCTCTCTCTCCGGTACAAACAATGAAGATAGCTTCATTTGCAAATGCCAAGGCAAATGAAAAGCTCCTGAAGTCTCATATGGAAGACTGTGAGTTGATAGAGGCTGCTTCCGGAGTACTTGTGAAGATCATGCCATCAATCCAGATAGATCCGACAGCCTCCTCTTCCGGTAATCTAAAAACCTTAGTCAGCAGTGTTGATACACATTTTGATTCTTTAGAAAAATCAGCTGAAGAAAAGATCCGGAAGGAATTTTTGGATAAAAGATTTTCAGAGATATTAGAATTAATCTCTAAAGATAGGAAGATTGTAAGCATTGGAATAAAGAGCTTAGAGAATGCTCTTAAGGATGGCGGTGACATCTATAAATTTTGTATATCCTGGTCAAAGGCAACAGCAGCATTTGACAAGAAAATAAAAGAGGAACAGGATAAGCTACAAAGCTTATCTCAAAGTTTTGATCCTCTCTCTTCCTCTATAATAAATCAAGAATGTCAGACCATTGCAGTCTTGAATGAAATAAAAAATCTTGAGAAGGAAAGGAAGAACATCACCAACCGGATGGGAGAACTTAGAAGGATTATAATCCCTAAGTTGGAAACAATGCATGAGGCCATCAGTGATGCTCAGACCACCGCCCAAACAAAAGATCCGACAGATCTCAAGCGGGCAGAAGCGTTTGCATTTTTGTTAAGTGGTCACATTTCAATTTTGGACAGAATGAAGCAAAGTTGGGCTACAGAAATGATTCAATTGCAGACATCCTTTGCAGACATTCTTCAGTATATGTAAGTATGTAAATATGCGGCTATGTATAGGAAATTTTTGAAAATTTTGGTGTGCGGACCCTACCCTTTGCCATTGATGTCAAAGGGGGAGTGAGGAGCAGTGAAAAATGAGGGATCCAACTAAGGGGGAGTTCCGGAAATTGTATATAAGGACAGAGCATCAGCAAAGGGGGAGCATAGTGAAAACACTTAGTCATTTTTCACTAAGTGTTGCCATCAATGCCAAAGGGGGAGATTGTTGGCAAGAGACACTATATGGATTCATGGTTGTTGTCATTGATGGCAACAAAGGTCATCCCACATATCCGCAAGTCATAATGTGTCTCTACCGGAAGTCAGAATAAAGAATGTTGTGGTCCGGTGAAGAAGAACAGAGCATGTGGCAAGGTCCGACAGATTGGTCCGGATCTCTCAGAGGAAGTGTCTTGGTGCAGTGCGGATTTGGGGAAGTCAAGAGGACTACCTTGAGTGGTATATTCCAAGGATTTAGCCTCCGGTGATGGACGAGGAAAAAGATATGAATGGTTGAGTACCGGATTCCTAAGAGATAGTGAAAACAGAGGAAGAACTGACTGGCAGAGTATCAGACTACTTTCCGGATGTGTTACTGTTGATGACAGAGGTTGTGAAGGCATGAATCATGTTTGGCCGACATGATTAATGATATCTACAAGTATATGCTTGATCCGCATTGCCTGGTGAGGAAGGATTCAGCCGACAGAATGAGAGTTTGTAAGAAACTAGACTGTTCCGGATGCCGACTAGAAAGATGATGAAATTACTTGTGTGGATATATATAGAGGATGGATTTAGTTGTGAAGGGTGTATTGTTGTGGAGAGATATGCGAATAAGTCTAGAGAAAGAGCAGAGGTAGCAAAAAGGATCCGGTATGTGAAAGATAGCAGAATAAAGAACAGAGGAAAGATGAAGTGCAGCAGATCAGTGTACTGAGCCTAACCGGAACTGAACTCCAGCATATGCAGATGCTTCCAATCAGTTCAAGACTGTGATTCTCATCACTTTGTAGACAGTGTGTCTTCTTGTAGGCAGTGGGCCTCTTGTGAGCAGTGTGCTCGGGCAGTGAGCCCTAATTGGCAAGTGCCATTTTTGTAATTTCCTATTCTTCTAACAGAGAATAATTCTTGGGTTAATCACCCCGTGGTTTTCTCCCTTAACAGGGTTTCCACGTCAAAAATACTGTGTCATGTGTTTCTTATTTCATGGTTAATGTTTTTGTGTTTGATTTTATGCTGCATCAATTAAAAGGAAAGTTCAATAAGGGAAATAATTAGGATAACTGATTCACCCCCCCCTCTCAGTTATCAATAGCCTCTCCCTCAAGAATGTCATTACTTTCGTCAAAACTTCCTTCAACGAAAACATTAGCAAATGACTCAACTCTTTTTAGAAAAGAAATAATTTGTTAGTCATTATTAAATACCTACTAGTGGTTGACATTATCAGGTACATTGGGCCAATAGATTACCTTGAAACCCTATAAGGTTTGTCCTTGAAATCTAGGTGAGGCAAGAGAAGAGAAGCAGAGACGGCTAATGAATCAGCCCTAGTGTTTTGATCTCTAGGGACAACTTCTATCGAGAAGGCATCAAAATCCTCAATGCAATCCCACACCCTATTCTGGTAGTGCCTTAGTCTCCCATTCTTCACTAAATATAGCTTCCTCACTTGCTTTACTATCGATTTGACATCACCCTTTTCCTTCAATTGTTTAATGTCGTTCTCTTTGGCCAATGCTAACCCTAGTAGCAAATCCTCATATTTGGTTGTATTTTTGGTGTTGTCAAACTCTAACTTATAGGCAAAAGGAAACTTATAATCATCAGGGGAAACTAAAACAACACTAGCACCTGACCAAGCAGTAGAGCAACTCCCATCAAATTCTAGGGTTCAAACCTCATTAGCCAAGTCGGGACCGATAATGTTAGCATGTTCTTCTATAGTCGAGGTAAACATGTAGGTACTTGGTCTAGTTTCTACATATAATATATCTACCCCTAGATCCCCTAACTTCAGCACAATGAACTTTGCCTTAGGCTTAGGGTTTAGGTGAATTTTCTTTCCATCCACTAGTATTAGAGCATGAAACCAATCCATTTGTATCTCTCCTCATTGTTCTCTCCAAAAATTTCTTCTTAGAAGCATCCCATAGCTCGTAGGAATATCAGCCACTAGGATAGTCAGCTTCAATATTTTCTTAGGGTAGGCTACAAGGGAAACCTGTGCATCCTTAATTTGGCCTAGGATTGGCACTTGTAAGGAATCCATAGAAAAGCACCTTCCATAAAAGGAAGCTATTGACAGACCTAGGGCTTTAGCTACCTGGGCAAGCATGACATTAGCTAAGGCTTTAGAGTCAATAACATAGTTTCTTAACTTGTAGCTAGTAATATACAATGACACATAAAAAGGCTCTAGATTTTCAAAGGGATTCTTGGGATGAGAGTCTTTGGAGTGAGAGTTTGTATAATTTTGAGTTTTGGTATACATGGCACTCTCATTGGACACTTGAGCATTAAGATGAGAAGAACACGATTCTCGCTTGACATATCTAACAAGCCTATCTAGCTCAGAAGGATTGAGTCTAAGATACCCGACTTGAGAGATTTGGATTTTGGTGTTCTTACAAGATTCAACTATATCAAAGGAACTAGAAATAACATCATCAGAAGAAGAAGTGGAAGGTACCTCAACAGATGCAACCCTTTGTATGGCAGTTTATGTCTTCTTGGAATTAGCACTAGCATGTCTAGACAAAAATTACTTTGGAGTAGGAGAGGAACTACTAGACTGACCTTTAGGATCCTGATTCTTCTGTGCATGTTGCCCTTTAGTAAACACCACACAACTGGTGTTATCTAGATCAGTATACACATCTTCTCCGGTCTTAGAATCTAGCTCATACTCGATGAAATTAGCATTGGCATCACCAGACTAAATAGGTTCTTCTATATATGGCTCTTCTATGTGCTCATTCATCGAGAGCATCTACATGAACTTAACCATTTCTAGGCAAGATGTACCATCATGGTCTATATTCAAATGGAATTTGTAGACCATATGATTGCTTTTGCTTGTAGAAGGGCCATTTTCAATAGCCAATCTTTGAGTAGGGCTAGGCAAAGGAAAGGTTCTATTGTAATTCCCTTGCGAACCATGATCTTTTCAGGGCACATCCTGATAAAAAGGTTGTTGAGAGCCCTTTGACATTTGCCTCTTTAAAGTAATGATGTCATTAGCCAATCTCTAAATTATAGGATTAGTAGAGTTAACTGTCAAAGGCTTCCCTCTTTGTAACTTCTTTTTCCAATTACCAATAGTGATTAGATCATCCTCTATAGAGATGGCCATCATTTGGGCTACTTCAAGATCGGCAGCACCTTCTCTATTTATGGGAAAACTCACATCAGGAGGAAGTGTATAGATAAAGAAGCATTTTAACAAGCCATCACTAGGTCTCACATCAACAGGAATTCTATTAACAAGCTTGTTGAATTTAGCCACAAATTCTCTCATATGCTCATGCACCTCTTTCTTCATAGAGGATAGTTGGGCTACCAAAGTATGTTCATTATCAAAAGTCTTGAATCTATCCTTTAAACGTTGTCTCATGGCTTCCCAATCTCTGATAAATGCATTGGGTAGCTAGTAAAACCATTATGTAGCAGCATCAGTAAGAGACTCGATAAACAATCTCACAGATACATCTTCGTATTGTACTCCCAAGATAGAATAGGTTGCAAAGAAGGCATATATGTGTTCATCTGGGGTAACTTTACCATCCCCTCTGAACTTGGGTATAATCTTACTAGACCCCCAATTCTGCTCCTAATCTCAGAGGACCTATAGCTGTGCCCCATGGTACAGGAAGTGGCTGAGCCATATTGTGTTGGTGATGAGTTGGGAAACTGACTTGTAGAGGTAAGACAATATCGTCAAGGTTTAGGGCTTGACAAGAGGAATTTGAAGTATCTCTTTTTGGAGGAGGAGAAGATGGTATGCTTGAGGATTTGACCCTACGAGTGAGAGGGAAAGGAACAAAGTCTAAAGATTGCAGCAGGTCAAATTTAAAATCAGTAATACCTTTCCTTCTATCACTTCTAGTGTATCTCTTTGAAGCCAACTTTCACAAGTATAGACAATCAAAAAAAGTAGAGTCACCAACCACTTACTCGTTATTAGGATGATGATTTTCCTTGTTGCACACTTGGTTCCTTAGCCTATCAACTTGATTTCTCAGTCTATTGTCAGGGACTTCTTGTATTCGAAGAGGTCTCTCTCTTCTAGGCATTGGAACTATGTCTTCTAAAAAGATGATTTTCTAGGCCTCATTAAAACACGTTGCGTTCTCTCTTATTATATCCCCAATTTATTCTTCTTCATTGAACACCTCATTAACTTGGTGATATTGTAGGTTTGTTCTCCTATTCAGCCACACCAAAGCTCATAGACCAGTTATAATATCTTCTTGGTCACCAGTAAGCCAATCTACATTAGACTATAAGACTGGAGAATTTATTCCACGAAGAACCATAAAAACTAATAATAAAGCAGTATAAAGAGCTATCTTAGTGATCCCCAGTAATGCCCAAAAATCTGTTGGTGTACAAATTTTGTCACCTAACTCTATATTCTCACACCCACACAAGTGACAACTGGACCAACAATTGAACCGATTGCAATGATGTTTTGCAATGATTCTCTTCTTGTTTTACAAGGTGCAACTACCTTCGAATAATATGCAATAAATGGAAATATAGTATGCTTTTCACCAGAAAGTAGGAAAGGTGGTACTTTTAGCCAGAAAGCAATAAAGGTAATGAATATCAATACATACTAAATTTGAAGAAGCACAAAGATTTCGATAGTAATTATCCAAATCACACTATTAAAGAATTCTATCAACCATAATATAAACACCACTGTGAACCATTCACCAAAAGATAAGCATTCACAGTAATGAGTAATAATAATATCATTCAATTACTTCAACACAAAATTGATAATCAGCAACTAGTAACACATTCAACATAGGAAGAATGAATATCCGATTACCATAACACAAATTTTATGATCACTGAATTCAACTGCACCAATTTCAATTCATATATTAAAGCAACTAAAAGTAGCAACACATCAAATCGATCTCTAACCAAAACAAAGTTTGCCAACGATTCTAAACATCGACAGGCTTTTTGAATTTATAGCCTTGTCACTATAATTGTCTTTAAAATAATAATAATGTCTTCTTGGGGATAACCAATTTAAAGAGGTTGTAAAATAAGCATAAACTTAAAGAAAGAGCTCTCTAGAGCCAATAGTTTTTTTTGCATGAAATAAAAATCAAAGCATATGAAAAAGTCATTATGTGACAATTGTCCCTGTTGGCAAGAGACACTATATGGATTCATGGTTGTTGTCATTGATGGCAACAAAGGTCATCCCACATATCCGCAAGTCATGATATGTCTCTACCGGAAGTCAGATTGAAGATTGTTGTGGTCCGGTGAACAAGAACAGAGCATGTGGCAAGGTCCGACAGATTGGTCCGGATCTCTCAGAGGAAGTGTCTTGGTGCAGTGCGGATCTGGGGAAGTCAAGAGGACTATCTTGAGTGGTATATTCCAAGGATTTAGCCTCCGGAGTTGGACAAGGAAAAGGATATGAATAGTTGAGTACCGGATTCCTGAGAGACAGTGAAAACAGAGGAAGAACTGACTGACAGAGTATCAGACTACTTTCCGGATGTGTTACAGATGATGATAAAGGTTGCGGAGGCATGGATCATGTTTGGCCGACATAATTGATGATATCTACAAGTATATGCTTGATCCGCATTGCTTGGTGAGCAAGGATTCAGCCGACAGAACTAAGTTTGTAAGAAACTAGACTGTTCTGGATGCCGACTAGAAAGGTGATGAAATTACTTGTGCGGATATATATATAGAGGATGGATTTAGTTGTAAAGTGTGTGTAATGTGTGAGAGGATATGCGAACAAGTCCAGAGTAGAGCAGAAGTAGCAAGAAAGATCCGGTATGTGAAAGGATAGCAGACTAAAGAACAGAGGAAAGATGAAGTGCAGCAGATCAGTATACTGAACCTAACCGGAACTGAACTCCAGCATATGCAGATGCTTCCAATCAGTTCAAGACTGTGATTCTTATCACTTTGTAAGACAGTGTGTCTTCTTGTAGGCAGTGAGCCTCTTGTGAGCAGTGTGCTCGGGCAGTGAGCCCTAATTGGCAAGTGCCATTTTTGTAATTTCCTATTCTTCTAACAGAGAATAATTCTTGGGTTAATCACCCCGTGGTTTTCTCCCTTAACAGGGTTTCCACGTCAAAAATACTGTGTCATGTGTTTCTTATTTCATGGTTAATGTTTTGTGTTTGATTTTATGCTGCTTCAATTAAAAGGAAAGTTCAATAAGGGAAATAATTAGGATAACTGATTCACCCCCCCCTCTCAGTTATCAACAATTGGTATCAGAGCCAAGTTCCTCCTAATAGAGCCTAACAGCTTGAGGAAGATCTGGGATTTCAAATGGATGCATATGGTTTAAAGGAGCAACTCAAGACTGCCCTTGAGGATCTTGAACAGTCAAATTCTGAAGTCAGTGAATTAAGAGAAAGACTCAAACAGGCTGATAAATTCATGAGGGAATTAAAAGACAAATTAAGTCTCTCTATGAAAAAGAGAAAGGAGCTGCTCCAACAGTTGGCAAGACAAAGTGAAGAAAGCAATACAAATGAAGAATTGACTGAGCAAACCAAGTTATGTGAAAAGTTATCAAAAGAAGTCATTATGTTAAGACATGAAATGGAATCAGGAACTATAAAGTTCACTCAAGAGATTGAAGAAAAAAGAAAGGCTGAAGACAATCTAAGACAATCTCTTAAGGAAAAATCAGAAGAATGCCACCAGATGGACAGGATTATCAGACATCTTGAATCTGATCTTGAAGATGCCAAAGATAATGAAGAAAAACTTGAGGATCAAATTACCTCTCTCAAAAGAGATCTTCAAACAGCAAATGAATATAAAGAGAAATTCAAGATAAGTTCTGCTCAACTTGAAGTTCTTCTTGGAAGTCAAAAGAGGACTGATGACAAGTATGGTTTGGGATATGAGAAAGGAGAAAGCTCCGGATCCGGTCAGAGGAATCTTGGATCAGAAAATCCAAGGAGCAGGCCTAGAAGACCTCCGGTAAGACAGCCAAATGCTCAAAAATATCCATCCTTCAATGGATACTGCCACAGCTGCAACCATTTTGGTCACAAAGCTAATCAGTGCAGAATGAGAATGAATCAGATTAATTCATCCTTCTCCGGACAGTGCTTCAACTGCAAAAGGTATGGACACAAATCCCATGAATGCAGAATTATGCAAGTAAACAAATCATTCAAAGGTAGATGCTTTACATGCAATAGAGTAGGTCATATGGCTAATCAATGCAGATCAAGGGGATATCAGTTAAATATGCAAAGAAATGTTATTTGCCAAATCTGCAATAGGTCCGGTCATAATGCTAAAGTCTGCAGAAACAAGAATCAGGACAAAAGAGGTCCGGTGTATAATCAGAATCAAGACAAGGGTAAACAAAAGATGAATGCGGATGAAGTTAGGAATCAGATGAGCAAGATTTGGGTGAAGAAAAGCTCAGAGAATGTAGAGGTTGGATCCGCACCAGATTCTGGTGCTGATATTTCTTCCGGAAATTAAAAAGTGAGCTCAGGCTCAGGGGGAGACTCAAAGAAGATTCTGTTCCCCCAGCCAAACAAGTTGTGCCGGATGTGGCACAAGATGCGGATTAAAGGGTTTGTAGATATAAGTCCTGAGATGCTTCAGTCAAGTTTTCAGAGGTCCGCATGGAGTTATGAAGAAGCTGTGTTCGATTAAGTTAGACCTGTTCAGGGAGGTGCTCCGGTATGATAAAGGATTACAAAAAGGTCCGGAGAGATCCGGAAGTGCACGATCTTGTCTTGCGGATTGGACAGAGTGTTTTGGGATGTTCTTGTAATATGTTACCTAGATTTATTCATGATTTAAAGATCCGGATGATATTCAGTGATCAGGACTAATCCGGGATACTCCAAGCTATCCAGACATGGTAAACCGGAATAATGCAGGTGAAGCATTTATTGCAGACAGATATTAGGGTTTGCGGAGCAATATAAAGGATTTCTCAAAAGTTATCTGCTCATTCTACACTTGAGAAGAAGCGAATAGTGGAGCTCTGCAACAAGGTTCATCAAGCACACCAAGGATCTCCTGCCAAAGCTATTGCATAAAGAAATCAATCCAACCACTCCGTGCAAACCGAAGGCGCATAAGGTATTCTTCGTTTTTCATTGCCTCACTGCAAATCTTTGAAGAATAGCTACTCCAAACATAGTTAAGATCTCTGATAGACCTCGCCCCTCATTCAAGAAACATCCCTACAAATCATTGGAGGTAGATCCACTAGGAGCCTTCTCTAATGTTCCCCACGGAGTCTTACATACTGAAGATATTAGGGTTTACATACACGCAAACATTGAGGAATTTGGGGAATTCAAATTAAGAGACCTCTATCACAAGCAACTGATAGACAATGCTTTTGAGCTCAAACCAGAGTATAAGGGTATCCAGAAGAAACAATTTGAGCAATTCATTCATTTCCCTAGCTTTGAAGAAGATGAATGGGTCCGGTATGTACTGAGCAGGATGCATGACAACTTCCTTTGGCTAGATAGACCCTGTAAGATCACAAAAGAAGCAATTAGAGCAGTAACTGGTCTATACTCTTCCGGGGGGGTACCTAGCCTCAAATCTGTCAAGAACAACGTTGTAACTGAGGCCACCGGATCAAAATATGATAAGAGGGCAATGACCATTGAAGATATCTCGGATCCGGATATCAAATATGCATCAATGATAATAGGATACAAGATCTATCACTCCAGCAGGGAGAATTCTGTATCCGGAACTGCAATATACACAGCATATGAAATGCTAAGAAAGAATGCAGATTATGATCTTTGTGAACTACTACTAAGCCAATTAATGGAAAATGTACAGAAAATCAAGAAAGACAAGAAGAACTCCTTTAAGTATGGTACTCTCATTGTATGTCTATTCTTTTACTTCATGAATGAGCTACCCGGAACAAGTGGATGGGTATGGCAGAATGACAAACCTGTTGCAGTCCAGATAAGAGACTATTTGCATGGACTTGGGGATGCAAAAGTGAGAAATACAGCTCTATGGGGATACTTCAAAAACTTTCAGAGCATGATGCAAGCAAGAGAGAGAATTCCCCAGTCTCTCATTGAGAAATACAAGGACTCAGTATGCTTTATGGTTGACACTGATCAGTGCCTAATGGAGGCAGTGGAGCCAAGGACTGTCTGGATCATGCCCATGGGGTATGAAGTTGATGAACAGATAGTAGAGCTGCATGTTCAACACATGCTAAGTCAGCCCAAAGATCCTAAGGCAGAAAGGTTTGGAACCTTTGAGGAGCTGAGTGTGAAATTACATGTAGAACTCAGGGAACCTGAGATTAAGAGAAAAGTGAGAAAAGAAGTAGAGCACATTGCTCAAGGCCTAGGCATCTCAAAAGAGGCACTTGATGCCAGCCGGGAAAAGAGGAGAAAGGCTGAGGAAGAAGAGAAAAGCAAAGAAAGTGCTCCGGTTGAAACCCCCACCCGGACCAGATCATCAAAGAGATCTGCACCTTCCACAACCAAAAGCTCAAAACCGGAAGTCCAGGCATCCGGTAAAAGATCCAAGACAAAAGCATCAAGGGCTTATGAAAGCCAAAAGGATGAAGAGGAAACAGAATCAGAAGAGGAAGTAAGAGAAGTAAAGAAACAGAAGAAGAAAGGATCCGGTAAGCCCTCCACAGGCCAAGACAAGGATGAAATGGCAGAGGTAACTGTTGAAAAGCCCACTCTGTCACTAGAGAGCATAATCAAGTCGGTCACGGTGGATGGAAACCTTCAACCAATGACTGAATCCTATGATGACTTCAGTGAGGCAGACCAAAAGACTCTGCAGGAGGCCACAGTGAAATATCTTAACATATATAATAAGGCTTTCATTGAAATAATATCTCTTATTCCTAAAAGCCTAGAAAAGGAAATGGAAGTGAGGAAAAATAATGCTCATGCTAAAGATCTTGAGATCCGGGAGCAGATAGCTATTCAGCTATATCCTCAAATTGATCCCAAGACAATGAACATGATCTTCAAGGATTGCAAAGATGAGTTCAGAAGTAAAGCCAGGATGAATCAGCTCATGCTTGGTGAGACTGACAAAGTGGCACAAGAGACAGAAGAGATCCTCCGGAAGGCCTTCAAAAGGTTCAATCTTCCTGTTGTAGAGGACTTAGGTGCAGAAACAGCTGCTGATTTGGAATCTTCTGTTCCGGAAGAAGTGAGCCCTGAACAGACAAGTGAGGACTTGGGACCCTCTGCTCCAGAAGAAGTGGCCCATGAACAAGCAAGCATCTCTCCTCCGGTTTCCCCTACAGTCTCCGGATCCAAAGAAGAAGAGCAATTGCAGGAGAAGGAAGCAGTGGTGACAGACAAAGAGGTTGACAGTTCTAAGACTGCAGAAGAAAAGAAACATCTGTCTCCGGCAAGAGACACTGCACAAACTGTTCAACAATTTTTGAGCAAAGAAACTCTAGAGATTGATGAACCGGAGCTTCTAAAAGGTCCATTTGATTTTGACTCTCTCTCTCCGGTACAAACAATGAAGATAGCTTCATTTGCAAATGCCAAGGCAAATGAAAAGCTCCTGAAGTCTCATATGGAAGACTGTGAGTTGATAGAGGCTGCTTCCGGAGTACTTGTAAAGATCATGCCATCAATCCAGATAGATCCGACAGCCTCCACTTCCGGTAATCTAAAAACCTTAGTCAGCAGTATTGATACACATTTTAATTCTCTAGAAAAATCAGCTGAAGAAAAGGTCCGGAAGGAATTTTTGGATAAAAGATTTTCTGAAATATTAGAATTAATCTCTAAGGATAGGAAGATTGTAAGCATTGGAATAAAGAGCTTAGAAAATGCTCTTAAGGATGGCGGTGACATCTACAAATTTTGTATATCTTGGTCAAAGGCAACAGCAGCAATTGACAAGAAAATAAAAGAGGAACAGGACAAGCTTCAAAGCTTATCTCAAAGTTTTGATCCTCTCTCTTCCTCTATAATAAATCAAGAATGTCAGACTATTGCAGTCTTGAATGAAATAAAGAATCTTGAGAAGGAGAGAAAGAACATTACCAACCGGATGGGAGAACTTAGAAGGATTATAGTCCCTAAGTTGGAAACTATGCATGAGGCCATCAGTGATGCCTAGACCACCGCCCATACAAAAGATCCGACAGATCTCAGGCGGGCAGAAGCTTTTGCATTTTTGTTGAGTGGTCACATTTCAATCTTGGACAGAATGAAGCTAAGTTGGGCTACTGAAATGGTTCAACTGCAGACATCCTTTGCAGACATTCTGCAGTATATGTGAGTATGTAAATATGCGGCTATATATAGAAAAGTTTTGAAAATTTTGGTGTGCGGACCCTACCCTTTGCCATTGATGTCAAAGGGGGAGTGAGGAGCAGTGAAAAATGAGGAATCCAACTCAGGGGGAGTTCCGGAAATTGTATATAAAGACAGAGCATCAGCAAAGGGGGAGCATAGTGTAAACACTTAGTCATTTTTCACTAAGTGTTGCCATCAATGCCAAAGGGGGAGATTGTTGGCAAGAGACACTATATGGATTCATGGTTGTTGTCATTGATGGCAACAAAGGTCATCCCACATATCCGCAAGTCATGATATGTCTCTACCGGAAGTCAGATTGAAGATTGTTGTGGTCCGGTGAACAAGAACAGAGCATGTGGCAAGGTCTGACAGATTGGTCCGGATCTCTCAGAGGAAGTGTCTTGGTGCAGTGCGGATCTGGGGAAGTCAAGAGGACTATCTTGAGTGGTATATTCCAAGGATTTAGCCTCCAGAGTTGGACAAGGAAAAAGATATGAATAGTTGAGTACCGGATTCCTGAGAGACAGTGAAAACAGAGGAAGAACTGACTGACAGAGTATCAGACTACTTTCCGGATGTGTTACAGATGATGATAAAGGTTGTGGAGGCATGGATCATGTTTGGCCGACATAATTGATGATATCTACAAGTATATGCTTGATCCGCATTGCTTGGTGAGCAAGGATTCAGCCGACAGAACTAAGTTTGTAAGAAACTAGACTGTTCCGGATGCCGACTAGAAAGGTGATGAAATTACTTGTGCGGATATATATATAGAGGATGGATTTAGTTGTAAAGTGTGTGTAATGTGTGAGAGGATATGCGAACAAGTCCAGAGTAGAGCAGAAGTAGCAAGAAAGATCCGGTATGTGAAAGGATAGCAGACTAAAGAACAGAGGAAAGATGAAGTGCAGCAGATCAGTATACTGAACCTAACCGGAACTGAACTCCAGCATATGCAGATGCTTCCAATCAGTTCAAGACTGTGATTCTTATCACTTTGTAAGACAGTGTGTCTTCTTGTAGGCAGTGAGCCTCTTGTGAGCAGTGTGCTCGGGCAGTGAGCCCTAATTGGCAAGTGCCATTTTTGTAATTTCCTATTCTTCTAACAGAGAATAATTCTTGGGTTAATCACCCCGTGGTTTTCTCCCTTAACAGGGTTTCCACGTCAAAAATACTGTGTCATGTGTTTCTTATTTCATGGTTAATGTTTTGTGTTTGATTTTATGCTGCTTCAATTAAAAGGAAAGTTCAATAAGGGAAATAATTAGGATAACTGATTCACCCCCCCCTCTCAGTTATCAACAGTCCCATCTTCATCGAGTTCCACCTCCTTTTTTGTCTCTTCCTTCTCCTTACTTTGTATGTCACCTTATGTTGAATCACCTTGTGTCACTTGAGTTGCTGCCACCCGTAATTTTCCCTTATAAGTTTGATACTTGCCAATGACTGGTATTAACATTTTTCCAGCTGGGTTGCTAGTGATATTGGCTCAAAGATTCCTTTTACTTGTCATCTTATCATCTTTCACCATTCTTTTATGTATCTAATTGATTTAACTTATGAAGGTTCTGAGATAGGTGGTTGTTCTTCCAAGTTTTCCAATTGACTCCCCAGTGACTATATCTGTGGCCACAATCTCCTATTACTTTTGAGATATCTCAGATCGGTGAAAAGATGAGTCAATGTATTCTTCATTTCATCTTCTACTCTTCCTAGCACAATCATCTTCCACTCGAGTGTATCCTTCCACAATGTAAATTCATTTTTTTGGGGGTCATTCAGGACCTTTTCAACTATGAGAACATTAATGTCCATATCTATCATCTCTTGAACCTATTTAGAGACCATAAAAAGGCTATTGTTATCCTTTCTCACAATTTGCATCTCTACAAATAATGCTTCGCTTTTGCTAGAAATAGAGTTGTACAACTTTGTAGATTCTTCAATGTAAAGCAAACCATTGAGAGTAATATTTTCCACCCATTGATTGACAGCATTGCCAAGCGCTTGACATCATCTGATTGGTTGCAATAGATTAAGGTCTGAGCCATCCATACCTATGCTAGGCATTTCATCTATAGGTTGCGTTGTAATCCTTAAGATAGATTGAATAAATGAAGTTAAAGACTTCACCTGAGCTTGCAATTTGGTGTTATTGTATTGCTCATTCTTGATTCTTTGTGACAAAGTACTGATACAGAACTTAGCATGATATATTTCACCTTCAATAGTGGAAGGTCCCATATCAACCAAGCTCAAATTAAAGTTAGCTTCAGTGACTTCGTCTTCATTTTTCTCACCCACAAGATCTATAATTTCCAAAATGTGATGCCCTGTGGAAGGATCTTCTACCATTCTAGACATCATTTTAGCCCTTTTTGGCTTAGGTGTATCCTACAATAATTTGGCCACAGTGTTTTTGTTTGTATCAATCATGGGAGCATACCTTTTCTTTTTCTCAACAACCTTCTTCACCCAAGTAGGAGAAGAGGAAACAGAGGCATTTGCATCAATAGTACCATTCAAAACCACACCATCTAAATGCACAGGGGGCATATTGTCCTCTAGAGTATCACCCAAATTAGGGGACATACGATTACCAAACAATGATTAAAATACATTATCTTCACCGATCTAATTGAAAATCAAAGAATCATTATCTGTTGCAAGGGGGGTAGAAAGGGGCACATGGTCTACTTGCAATTGTGAAGCAACCAATCTCTTATCTTTTGTTGCACTTCGAGGTACAGGCTAACTATCTTGCTTGCAAGTAGTTTTCAATCTTCTCACATCCTCAGGTTGATCTTCATCTCCACTCGATTGTGAGCCAACTCTATGAAGAGTTGGGTCCAAACCTGATGTGCTTTTGGAAGTATGAGTACCCTGAGCTTTTCTCTGTTCTCTCATAGTTAATTCTTTTAGGGCTGAAGAGCTAGCATGTTCTCTGAACTTCTTATTAAACCAATTCTTAGTTTTTCTTAACACTTTTAAAGAATGAATCATAGGATCCATGACTGCTTTTACTAACCAATGCACTTGGGGCAAGGGTTGCAAAACAATACCATGATAATCGTCATCTAAAATGTCTGAGTTATCATCTATACCTTTCAAGACTTGTAATGGCAAGTCAAAAGCATGAACTTGGTCAACTTTCAACCTCATCTAGCTCCTTCTCTGTACTTCCCTTTCATCCATGTAATTCTCCCAGTAGTCCTTGAGGTGAGGCTTATGTAAGTATAGATTACCTCCATGCATATTTCTCTTTACAAAATTCTTGCTGTCAAAGGCTAACCTTATAGGTAGCAAGTGGAAATTATACTCAACCAACAACTTCTCTACACTCCAAGCACTATCATTAGTTTCACAGGAAAATAAAGATATAGACACAAGAAAGGAATATCCTTTCTTATTCATAGCATGGTATTTAACATTTATAGTCTCCATCTGACAACAAACTTCTAAAAGCAATAGAAAGTCTAAAGGATACCTCAGCAATTTTAACAGGGCATTTTTAGAACCCCCAATTCTTTAATATGAGAAGTGATTGAATTGACTATAGAAATTTCCAAATTTCATTACTAGAGCAGTCACTTCAAAGGAAAATCTTTTCTCCAAAGAACCTACAATTTTCTTCATAGATAGCATGAGGAAAACATCATTCACTTTGCATAAATCTTTCATTCCAATGTTTTTCTATAACTGCAAGAAGTAATGATACACAGGTGTGTCTGGGGTAAGAGACCCTTGGGTTCTTAATCCAAGCTAGACAACCTCTTTTCTAGCTAGAATGTACACCAAAAGAGAGCACATATGAAAAGTCACCTTCTACAAAAAGTTCACCAGTTGTTCATGCATGTGTTCACTTATCAATTTAGCCCAGTCTATATGTTGAGATTCACCACAAATGAGTAAAATGAATTGGTACATCCAGTATTTGAAAGAGTTGGATTCAGATCTCTCGATGATATGGTGTAATAGAGTAATCATATCAGAGATCTCCTCTTTAAAGTGACGTCTTTTCAAATTGGTTGGGAGTCTGGATTTCCCTTTTCTCTCAAGTTTCAACCAGCATTTGGCAATATGACTTTGGCAACAATATCTCTTATCCCAATAAAATCCCTAGCCAATAGTAACAAATACATCAACAAATTGCTCATAATCCACTAGTTTCAAAGCATGAGAAATAGTTTCTAAATCAATTTTCGTTATCATGGAGCCATTAAAGGCTTGTATCTCTTGTGAATCATGGAAGTAATTATTTGCGCATGCAACAACTAAGTTTGGACAAGGCACAACAAGCTGGAAACCACCACCTTAGGTTAACCCACTGCATACAATTTTCTCTATAAGGGAGGACCTATTTTCTTGTTGTATTCTTTCTGAGAAATCCTCTAAGTCTACATGACCGAGGTTTGTATCGCTCACATTTGACAATCCATTTTCAACAATAGAAAGAATTGGAGACCCCTGGAACTTATACTTCATTTGGAGTTGCTTAAGAAACTAGAAAGTAAATAATTCTAAGCTAGCTAAGGATGCAAAAGAGGTCCACATGATATTTATGGAAAACTATGTTTCCAGACTCATGAAAGAAAAATTATTCTTCCTACACCAAATAAATCACAATTACAAACTAACACAGAAAGAGAGACAAGGAGTAGAATCTAATTATTTTGACATGTTTGTGAAGAGTTCTATGAATTATCCATCAATGGTGTGACTGGAAGCTCCTTTAACATATCCTTCACAATGCAATAATGAGGTATATCCTTACGAGGTGGTGAATTTATCCACGTCTCGTATCAAATCTTATTAAATTCCCCATAAATCTCATTTATTTCTAGTGGCAAATCATACTTCAAAATTCATAAATGAATCCTTAATTTCTCTTCAAAAAGTGTGCAAACACTTCTCCCAACATTCCAAATTTATAGTGAGCTAACAGATGTCACTTCATCGTATTCATTAATAGCTCAAAAGATGACACTTTGAGAGTGATGGACAAGTTCAGTCAGCACATTAGATATTTTCTGAACCAATGAATGAAATAACTAAGAGTTCAGAAGTTCAAAGAACTTCTGACTCTCCAACTACAAAGTATTTTCCCTTAACAAAATAACACAAGACCAAAAGACAAGTCTTACAACACTTACTTTTGAGAGGAATTGGGGAATCGAGAGGTTCAGGAACTTTTGAACTTGCTGACTGAGGTTCATAAAGACAAGGGATCACTGACTATACATAAAAATGACTAAGGGGTCATGACTTAAAAGGAAGGCTCAAACAATAATGAATAAGGAATATGAAATGACTTACCATATCCATGACTTAGAAAATTTGAAAACAAGACCTAACATAATCCAACACCTATCCTTGAGCCTATCAAAGAGCCTCCTAATACTATTCAACCTTCATCCACTTGTATGGACCTATTCATCCTATTTAAGAGTCCCTTACCATAAGCTCAAAACAAACTCCATCATGTTCTCATGTTGTTGACCATCTAGAGCCTGTCAAGCCCATCCAGGAAACCCCCCATCTCATCTAAACCCAAGAGCTATGTCAAGAGTCAAATCCAAAGCATTATCAACCTTGCTCCTCAAAAGTCAAGATCAACTTATCCTATCTCCTCAAGATCACATTACCCAAGCTACCCAAGATCCTACTACTCAAGCCACCACCATCCATGATCAAGAGATCAAAACCTCTCCCATCCATGATCCCAAAATCACTCATGATCAAGAAACCCACACTACCCCTAGTCCTATTCATCCTCCAACTAGTCTTATCTATCATCCAACAATATCCACTTCCCATGATGAGACACTTGGTCCCCAAGAAAATATAGATAATCCAACAAATAACTTGGATCATATTACACTACATCTTAATGAGCACAATATTAAGCAAGATCCAAGCATTCCACCTCATCCATTTTTGATCTCACACTATCTCCTATTGTTCCCATTCCAAATCCATCTCCCATTGATCTTCCATCATCCCTTATCAACCCCATCCCAAATCCATCATCCTATCCCCTTGGTCTTGCTACCTACATTCGTTGTGGTTCTCTTGTAAGAGAGGAACAAATTCTATCCAGCACCCATTCTCCCCCATCTAATAATGGACTTACATCTTGTTTTGAAAATAATAAACATCCCAATGCACATCGCATGCTCCAAAAAATGAACTATCAAGGCAAAGGTTTAGGCCTTCTTGAAGAAGGTATCTTGGAGCCCATCCATGTCCAAATCCAGCAATGATCACATGGCCTTAGCTCTATATATCCCAAGGACAAAAATCCAAAAATGTTGGTACCACCTGCACACCTCACATGGCATCTTCTTCAGATCCCAAATCTGGTGCACCTCATCGCACCTCCAAATCATATGTCTCTATACCTCCTCCATCATCATACCATTCTCAAAAGCATGTGACCATACATCTCCCTCCATAGTCTCTACCTCCCCTCCTCCCAACTCCTAATATCCCCATCCTTAAATTACCTAATCCATCCATCCACACATCTTTCTCCTCTAAATCCACTAAAATTCCTAATCAAGATCAATGAATGCACACATTGCCCAAACATGAAGCTACCACCAACTTGAAGGGACTCAAAAAAATAAATTTGGATCCCTCCTTACATAAAGCAAAGAATCCAAAAAATCCTCAAGATTATCATGTGAAAGGGCATCGATACACAAAATATAAGCACAATCAAGAATCCAAAAGGCTAAAAACACCCACACCCCTAAAAGAAAATGCAAAAATGGTGTGGGTCCCTGAGAACAAACAAATAAATCCAAATGAAGCATCCAAATCCCACTGTATTATTAGTCCTAAATCCTAAAAATCCCACAAATCATGCTCCCCATCTAAAAATTCTACAAATCCTAAGTCTTTTTGTGTCCTTAAGTCCCCAAATAGGAAAAATAAAAAATCCCCATTACTCCCCACACCCCCTCCACATCAAAAGCTTCAAAATCCATTAGGGTTTGTACAACCGTTGGTCTTGGTTCCCCTCCACCCCATGACATTTCCACATAACTCTATTCCCCATCTATCTCCCCTATCATGCATATCTCCCCTATCATGCATATCTCCCCCATCACATCTAGGTATGGTCCATGCTTTTGCATAATCTTTTCATCCATCATCCATTTATCCATCCATCTCCATCCATAATACACATCATAATCCACTATCCTTAATCTCCATCCATAATCCACATCATAATACACTATCCTCCATCCATCCATAATCCACATCATAATCCACTATTATACATCTATCCATAATCCACATCATAATCAACTTTATTTCCATCTCATCCAATCGGCTACTAATATCCATGCACATAGTGACACTTAGCATGGTCCATATGCAACATACATCCAAAATGGGACATTATCACCTCCTCTTGGAAACAGATGCTCGAGTCCCCTTCCTCCATCCAAATCTCCCTTTCTCCCCCATCCACCAATCCAATCCAAATAGGAAAAAAATGAAAAAAGAAAGAAAGAAAAAAGAAAAAAATCAAAATACTAAAGAGAAATCATTCGTCCAATGGTGAAAACCACTCCTTGTGACACCTTGGATAAGTACAATGATGAAAACCTGGAAAACAGGCATCATCTGTATATTGATTATCTATGTACCTTACACTTGGGGGAAAGTTGTCTCATCTATCCTATCCTATCATTTCCATCCTATCCTATTCATCCTAATCCATTATATCTATATACATATACCATTGCACCAAACTATCATCCCCTCCTACCTTTGATCTTGATAAGGATAGGGGAAAAAAGTTGAAAAATGATTTGGATGTCTCTTGATGTACCTAATATTTTCCAAATAATACCTATCATGCATCCTAATAAGCATCACCTCACCTTCTTCTACGCATCATATCTAGAGTGAGGCATGTGATTCCTATGTGACATAGTATTTGGATATCATATCCTAAATTCCTCCACCCATCCATCATAAATCCCACATACACTCCATCAACTATCACCCATCTTTTTATCCATCCATCTATCAAGTATCCTCCATCCATCCCATCCATTATCGCCCATCCTTTTATCCATCCATCATGTATCCCCATCCATCTCATCCAAGTGCTATCACTAATCCTTTTATCCATCCATCCAATTTTCCTCCATGCTTTCCTCTAGACCTATTTTCCCTTTATCATTGGTATCTAGCACATAGGCCATTCTAACGCCATCCAATGCCACCATCCTATAGGTCCAAAAATCTAAGAAAACTATAAAACAAAAAAAACCAAGCAATAAATCCAAGTTTAATCAGATTGCCATGTTGCTGACACTAAGGGCATTTCTTAGAAAAGTAAAAATAAACTTGTTCCATGCTTTTGTAATAGCGCCCCACGGGAAGGAGTTTTTTCACTAGGGATCTACTACCACAAGCACTTGAATGGGCCTCTTGAAGGGCAACAAGTATTTTGGAGTTAGTTAAAGACAGAAGGAGGCCATTATAACTTTGTTGGTAAAGAATATTAGAAATAATGATATAATGTGAATCAAGTTTATGAATGTGAGTATGGGCACTATTATATGAATCACTCAAAAATGTATTCTTATGAAAATAGTTAAAGATATGAAAATACCATTCATCTGAGTCAATAGTACAATAGAAGAGGGTATCTGATGCTGGACAATTCATTATGGTGGGTAAAGACAAAGTATGAATCATAAAATGATAGTCGTCTATTGAATAATGAAAGGACAACAGAGCTCGGTCACACTAGTCATTGAATCTACATGATAATTTTCCTTTGATGGTATAGCACTAATAGAAAAATATGAGAAGTAATGAAGGAGTGACAAGGCCAAATCACAATACTATTAATCACCATTGATTCATTAGATAATTAATTACAAATCACCATTGATTTGTTTAATAATTAATTGCTAATCACCATAGACATGAATATTCTTTATGTCAAGAGAAATCATGGCTTGCAAGCCAGTAATGAAGGCTTCATACTAAGTGATCTTATTTGTGTATTAAGAGTTAGGCAAAGAGGAAAGTGGAACTATCTTACCCTTAGGGGGAACCAATATCATACCATCTCTTAAACTACTTCAACATCATGAACCATCAAAGAATAACTCCCAATGGTGATCACCATATAGAGAAAGGATATGATTATTAGGAAATGAATCAAAATTAAGAAATGAGAATGGAGAAGGGGCATTTTCTAATTGGTCAACTATAGATTATCCTTTTATGGCCTTCTAAAATACAAACTTAAAATCAAATTTGATTAACAATGTGACCCATTTAGACAGATGTCCTAATATATTAGCTTTGAAAATAGATGCTTGAGAGGATTGAATTTAACAATGACATGTATCTCTGCATGGAGGAGATAATGTCTCATCTTTTGTGTGGCAAAAAACAGAGTGAGACATTGTTTCTCTATCATGGAATACCATTAATTGAAATCGATTTAAACTCTTAGAAGTGCAAATAGCTATATTAATTATGATAATATTTTCTTAAATATTTTAACCTGTAGGAAGGGTTTCACTTGGACTTACTATTGTATTTATTATAGTATATGAAACCAACTAAAATAGCACTTAGAAATACCTCTTAAATAATATAACATGTAAACATACATAAACCTCACAATGTAAGCTTTATTTTATGTCCAACCATTTATGCTTATAGTTATTGGATGATGGTTGTAAATATGTTAATTGCATGTTCAATTCTATTGCAACATGCCTGCATTAAATTATAATTTTGTGTATGATTGACCACACTATACTGGTTCTCCATATTAATTCAAAGGAAACTTTTTTGGGGTTATGTCAACTCCTAAGTGAGATCATTGTTTATGCATCTCAACTAATGGCATAGTTACAAACCTCCTCCTCCTCTTCATAGTTACTATAAGAGAGATTTTAGAGTTATATTTTTGGTATAAAAATGATGATGTAGCCACTTCTATCACACAAAGGAGAGGGCAATGGTGAAAATATTGGGAATTTATTTCACTTTCAAATTTTAACATCTAATGCATTAGTTGGGCAAGCAAACACTCAAGGAAAGGTGGAGTGGATTATCACGATTATGGTGAAATAAAAGTAGACCACCATCAAATGAAGTTGTGTGAACATATCAAGAATGGTTTTATAGAATAGATACCCCTTTAGTGTCACTTCTTAGATAAAAAAGCATTCTTTGTTTGAAGGTCCACTTCCCCATATGCCTAACAAAATAAACAATTTGTTAAATGTAACAAACCTTAGTAATACCTATTTTTTATATGTAGTTTTCCATGGTTATTTGAGAAAGGAACAAGGGATACTAGACTTGAGTGTTTTATCTAGGGAACAAGCAGCCACATAGTGTCAGGCACAACATTGGTTGATTCCTTCAGTTCCACACCTAATTCCTCTATAGTGTATCCTGTGTATTCTAGAAATTGGAAAGCAAATAAGAAACATAGTGGTCCTCTTCCAATGCCTACATAACTCAAGAAATAATCAAAATACACAATAAGAAAATGCAAAGAAAATAAAAATACAAGTTACCACACAATGATGTCTATTCCTTGGTGCATTGATATGTGGATTGCTCAAAAGACTAAAGCATAACCTTTATTGCAATGGCATGGATGGAATCTCAATTTGACAGCATAAGTTTGCATAAAAAAGTCCTCCATTTGGTTTGGAGAAGGCTTTATTTATAGTTTATTAATTGATGGAGGGATAAGGATTTGATTTTGCTTTATTTGATCAAAAGACAAAATAAATTGATAAGATAAGATAAGATTTAAAAATATAGAAGGGATTTGATTTTTGTTTTAAAAGGAAATAAATCTAGAAAAATATGAGAGGATAATTGATAAGATTATCTAATTAATTTAATTAATTAGATACACATGAGTTTAGAAATGGAAAGAAATCAAGAAGTAGATAAGATGAGATATGAGAGGATAATTGATAAGATTGTCTAATTAATCTAATTAATTAGATACACATGAGTTAGAAATGGAAAGAAATCAAGAAGAAGATAAGGTGTAGATTTGTTAATTAAATAAATATTTGATTTATTTAATTAATGTTGGGATATGATTTAATTAATTAACTAATTGTTAATTATTTAATTAATGCTAAGAAGTAGGAAAATTAACTTAATTAAATATAATTAAGAACTATTTAATTAATGTGGAAGAATAGAAAATGAATAGTTAAGTTGGGAAGTAATACGAATGTGATGTATTGAAAATGCATTGGTGAATTTTAGGTGTCTACATTTTGCCCCTCTTGGAGATGGTGTTGCAAAGTAACATCATTTCAAAGAAGTTTAAAACATAGTGTTGTGTTGGATAGAAGAAGACTTTGGTTTAGAAGAATATGATTGGAAGAAAATGATTGTATTAGAGATGATAATGCCTCAATCACTCGAAGCTAGAGTGACAAGGAAAGATAATTGTAAGTTAATGAATAAGATGAATAATAATGATGCCCCCTTGAGAGGACAAGTGGGTTCAAGGAACATAGGTGTGCTCTCGAAATGAAAAGAGAGGAAATTGGTAGTAGGTAGAGAGATTTAGATGAACCTGAAAATGTTAGATAAAAGATGGAAGAATGATGGAATAAGAATGGATGTAGTGATGTAGGATGATAGAAGAATAGAAGAATTGATCAAATTGTGAAATCTATAGATATTTATTAGGATGGACAAGTGAGATGGATGGTATGATTTGCTTAGGTTATTCTTGAAAAATATATGGAGCAATCCTTATTTTGATATAGCAATGGATGTTATACACCAAGGTATAGAAGACCAAGGTGATGATGTATCCAATGCATAGGATAGATACACATAGAGATAAAGGTCACAAGTAACCCTATACTGGATAGCACCATGATATTTAAGACCATGATACCATTTTGGTAGGTAGGCTACAAGGACCGATGCAGATGCAAGACAAAAGATACAAGATAAAAAGATACAAGATAACAGATGCAAGATAAAAGATAATGCTAATAAATGATAAAGATGATAAGAAAAATGCAAGATAAATTAATAACATACACAAGATAGAAAGAAAACATGCATAAATGATTCAAAAACAAACAAGGTTATTGCCCCTGCCAAGCTAAAAATTGAGCATTACATGATCAAGGATAAGGATAGTGTTGCCATTGTGGAGAACGATATATCCCTAGAACAACACATGGATATAGGAACAATATATCTCATTGATAATGATTGGATAAGGATAGTGTTGTCATTCTGGGGAACAACACAAAAATGCGGGAATGATATATCCCGAGATAAGGATTGGATAAATGATTAATTGATTGGTTTGACAACATAGTTGGAAAAAAAATCAAGCAATGCTTTTGGACGATAAGATAGATTACTCCACTGGATTGATATGGAGTAAGGGTGACTTGCATTTAGATTTATTGCTTAGATTTTTGCAATGTTGTATTTATTATTATTTTTTATTGTTTTGGATTGTTTAGATTTTTTTTTGGATTTTTTGGATTTTTTTTTATTTTTATTTTTTTGGATTTGTTGGATGTTTTGGATGTTCTAGATGTTTTGATGTTTTGGATGTTTTGATATTTTTGGATGTTATTGGATTCTAGTTGGATAGCCTTAGTACTAGATACCAATGACAAGGGAACATCATGGAAAGGTAGATGGATGGGCGATACTAGATAATGGAAGGATAGGAAGTGTAAGATGGATAGATAGGTAGAAGGATGGGTGATAGTGGATAATATGGATAGGAAGTGTACAATGGATGGATAGGTAGAAGGATGGGAGATAGTGGATAATAGGGACAGGAAATACTTGAAGAATAGATGGATGGAAGAATTCAGGATGTGATCTCCAAGGACTATGTTGTTGTTGAACACCTAGAATACTGAGAGGGGGAGTGAATCAGTATTCTTTTAAACCATTCACACATTAAGCATTTAATCCATTTACCAAATTCAATAACAATAAAGTAGATTAAGCATAAAACATATAACCACAATCCACAACACATGAACACCAAGATTTTTATGTGGAAAACCCAAACAAAGAAAAATCACGATGAGAATTAGCTCACAATATATTATAACTGGTTATAAGATATTACAGAAGTGCTCACTATAGATGGACTCACTATCCAAGTGGACTCACTACCCACTGATAAAATAGAGAGAAAAGAAGAGTGGCTCACTGCCATAATTTGAACTATTACAATTGCATCTACATATGTATGGAATATAGTTCCAATGAAGCACAACATACAAAGTTTCTATGAGTACAAAAAGATTTGCTCTGTCTCTAATCTTCTACTCTGCAAACAAACTTAACTTCTCATACTGTGACCAAATTCGCACATACACCTAATCTCATTCATGCACTGTTCGCATACATTCGCATTCATATATTTTTCATATTCAGTTTATCCAAAAAAATCTCATATATATATATATATATATCCACAACATGCACAACGACCAATTAGGTCAGCCTTATTCAGTATAATGGTCAAAACATCAAGAAGTAGCTTTTCAGCCACAAATATTTATGTATACACTTTGTGCTAAGATCCAAACTTAGAAACAACTTGAAATAGGGTGGTATGGACCTAAAATAGCTCCCACTTAACTACATAGAACATATTTACCCTTCGCATAACATCAATACCTTTAGGTCAGCTTCACTAGCAAAGTAACAATAATATGAACTAATTGTCAAACCACAAATCGATATTTGGAACTTGAAATTGCCTCAAACCTAGAATATAAACTCTACAAATATCCATAAACATATCCTCAAATCTGCACAACAAAATGTTCACCTGCTATGAATTGTGGAGTATCTCAAATCATCACTGACACTGTCAATACACTGTCTAAGGTATGTACAGGATCATCGTAGGCCAAACAGTGGCAATAGGAAAAAAATCACATTTTTACTTATCCAAATTCGCGACTTGGTAAAGTTTGACTTTCATATGTTTTGAAACGGATATTCGTTTCAAAATGGATATCCATTTCTACAAATACAAAACGGATATCCGTTTTGTATTTCTACAAATGGATATTCGTTTTGGATTTCATGCCCTAAATTGTTTTACCCAATCCTTCATATGATTTGATTCATGATACATGGTTTGAGAAGGATACACATGATATACCCTTACCCTCTAGTGATAAAATTATGAATGATACTTTATGTGGTGAAGCTACACCTTTGTTAATCCTTCATGAGATTGTTATTCCTTATGATGATGATGATCCTTCATGTGATATGTTAGGACATAATGCAAAGTTAACATGGCATGAACTCTCTTGGAAGGGTAAGCATGGACTATAAGAACATTGAACTAGTTGGATCTGTTAAGCTCGCCATTTATGAAAGAACCTTAAAGTTTAACCTTAATTAGGTAAGGTTATGTTTCAGTATGGTTGTTTGTGCAACAATGTGTAAATTAATGTTACCTAAGGATAAATCTAACTATACTAACATTTTAATAACCATGAGAGGTGGGACTAACAATTAGACTAAAAACTTGACAAACAATACAACTTGGACACATGTAGGACTTGGAAAATGGAAAAGAATATAATTAAATGTGGAAAACAATGAAAAAGTGGTATTAGTTGCACCTATATAGAGAAGTGGTTTAGAGGTTGGTTAGGGGAATTATTTAGGGTTTAGAGGTTTAGGGTTGCTAGGGTTTAGGGGTTTAGGGTTTACAGTTTAAAGAGAGATAGAGAGAGGGGACTGATAGAGTTTGGGAGAGATAGAGGAGACATAGGGGAGAGATAGGGAGATAGAGAGTGAGAGACATGTCTAGAGACATAGAGAGAGAGAGAGAGATTGAGAGGTAGAGGGATGATAGAGATAGGGAGATAGATGTTTAGGGTTGCTTGGGTTTAGGGGCATTATTTAGGGTTTATGGTTTTGGGGTTAGGGGTTAAGGTTTAGAGGTTTAGGGTTTAGGGTTTAGAGAGAGATAAAGGACCAATTGGGAGATATAGAGGAGTTCGAGGGGAGAGATAGGGAGATAAAGAGTGAGAGACATGGCAAGAGACATAGGGAGAGAGATTGAGAGGTAGAGGGACAAAGGTGATAGGGAGATAGGGGAGAGATAGAGAGATAGTGGTTTATGGTTACTTGGGTTTAGGGTTTAGGGGTTTGGGGTTTAGGGTTTCTCAGGTTTAGGGGTTAGGGGTTAGGGTTTAGGGGTATTATAATTTAGGGTTTAGAATTTATTGTTTAGGGGTTAGGGGTTAGGTTTAGAGGTTTAGGGTTTTGGATTTAGGGTTTATAGAGAGAGAGAGGAATGATAGGGAGATATAGAGGAGTCTGAGGGGAGAGATAGGGAGATAAAGAGTGAGGGACATGGCCAGAGACATAGGGAGAGAGATTATGAGGTAGAGGGACAAAGGTGATAGGGAGATAGGGGAAAGATAGGGAGATAGTGGTTTAGGGTTACTTGGGTTTAGGGTTTAGGGTTTAGGGGTTTGGGGTTTAGGGTTTCTCAGGTTTAGGGGTTAGGGGTAAGGGTTTAGGATTTAAATTGTTTAGGGGTTAGGGGTTAGGTTTAGAAGTTTAGGGTTTGGTATTTAGGGTTTATAGAGAGAGAGGAATGATAGGGAGATAGAGAGAGGACACCAAGGAGAGAGATAAGGAGATAGAGAGTGAGGTACATGGCCAACGACATAGGGAGAGAGATCAAGACAGGTAGAGGGATGATAGAGATAGGGAGATAGGGGAGAGATAGGGAGATATAGGTTTAGAGTTGATTGGATTTAGGGTGTACCTAGGTTTAGGGTTTCTCAGTTTTGGAGATAGCTAGATAGAAAGAGAGAGGAGACAGATAGGGAGAGATAGAGGTGACAAAGGGAAGAGCTAGGGAGATAGAGAGCGAGTGAGATGTCCAGAGAAATAGGGAGAAGGATTGAGAGGTAGAGGGATGATAGAGATAGGGAGATAAGGGAGAGATAGGAGATAGGGTTTAGGGTTTCTCACGTTTAGGGTTTAGGGTTTGGGGGTTAGGGGTTAGGGGTTAAGGTTTAAGGGCATTATTTAGGGTTTAGGGTTTATGGTTTAGGGGTTAAGGTTTAGAGGTTTAGGGTTTAGTGTTTAGAGAGAGAGTACCAATAGGGAGATATAGAGTGAGGGACATGGCCAAAGCATAGGGAGAGAGATTGAGATGTAGAGGAATGATAATGATGGGGAGATAGTGAGATAGGCAGATAGAGAGATAGAGGTTTAGGGTTTCTTAGGTTTAGTGTTTAGGATTTAGGGTTTAGGATTTAGGGGTTAGGAAATAGGGGTTAGGGATTAGGGTTTAGGGGTTAGGTTTAATCATGCATTAATACAGGTTGTGGAGTGAGAAAGGGGTGGTATGGGTATGGTTGAATGAAGTAATGAGGTGATTTAATTGGTGATGACCTAGGTGAAGTGATGGGTAAGGTGTCTTATGTGGGATTGCTAGAAAGTGTGATTGGTAATGGTGGGGATAGCTAAATGTCATCTTCTAAGGGTTCAAAGGTGAGTAAAGTGTAAGATGGGGATATGGGATAATCCATGGTTTAATTATTATTCAAGGGAGTCTTGTTGTGATGTTCACAACACGCCCCATTATGCTCCTTAGCAAAATGGGGACCCCTGCTGATGTCTTGCTTTTTGCTTCTGCTTGTGTTTTTTCTGCTTCCTGGCGGTCTGGTAAAAATGAAGGTCAGGTGCATCATCATCATGATATATGATAAGGTAGGTCATCATCATGAGGTCTGTTTGTCAAAGTTCATATTTTATTACTCTGACCTCATATTTAAAAAGAGCTTGAAATTCCATGCAGGTTTGCCTTTTACTTCACTTGAAAATTCGGCCATATGTGAAAGTTATGCACGGTCAAAGTCTTAGTCAAACCTGATATTCGCAGGAGCATCATCATATTTTTTATATCCTAAGTCATGTTGACAGGATCATCATGATCTTCGCATTATGCAGCATCATGATGATGACGACTTCACATCATCCTGATCTTTCACAAGAGGGTCATTTGCTGAAATCCGCTAAGTGCTGGAGGCATCATCATGATAATTCGAGAAAGAGGATCATCATCTTCATATCCTCCTGATATCCATTTGCCGAACCATCATGATGATCAGCCTATCTATTAAGAAGGGTTCGATATTACATTTCTCAACAGCATCATCATATTTTGTAATATCACCCTAGCGCAAATATCATGATGACCAACTCATCCTTGTGCTCCGAAAACGAAATATGATGATGACGTCATCATCATATTTTTATCCTGTCATATTGTCAAGATCATCATGATCTTGTTTGTTCGCCCGATATTTCGCCAAGTCCTCCTGCCGATGAAATACAACCTTTTGCAAATATCTTGATGATCATCATCATCACATTTTCCCTTCGGCAGGGTATTTTCCAAACATGATCCGGTTGGCGATTTATCATGATGACGTCATGTTCAAGTTTAACGAGGGCTCTGAATATCATGATGATGTCATCCCGATCTGAATAGCGAAAAAACAAATATCCTCCTGATGATCATCATCACATTAGGATATTTTCCAAAACCCGATCCGTTCGCGAAATATGATGATGATGTCTTATTCTATGTTCGACAGAAGCTAATATCCTGATGATCATCATCATCATCTTTTTTCCTTCAAACAGGATATATTTTTCAAGCACGATCCGTTTCCCGAACATGATGATGACGTCTTATTCCAAGTTCGACAAAAGCAATTATGATGATGATCTTCATCATGCTGATTTCTTTCGAGAGGGTTACCTTGGCCGCAAAAGGATCATATTCACTTCATCATCCTGATCATGCTCCTTAGGTGACCCGATATCGCAATTAGCCCCCTGATCTTAACCGAACATGATGATGACGTCATCCTTAGCATTTCAATGAAGCCCGAATATCATGATGATGTCACCATCATCTTCCTTTCCTCGGTAGCATGATCATATTCGCATCCTCCTTTTCTCCTTCATCATGATGATGATGATGTTGTTCCTTTCTCCTTATGCAGAAGTCAAAAATCATGATGACATTCATCTGAACCTTCAGGAGGGAGAGCATCATATTTTCTGAATATTATCATGATGATGAGGTATATCGACCAACTTGTTTTTTGACACGCCGACAGAGATGATCATGCCGATGGGCGGGAAATGAGGCGGTGGACATTTTAAAGTGTTTTTTTTGGCGCCTCTGGCATTTTTCGGTCAGCGATGGTTGACCCGATCAATTTTGAGCAGCTTGGGCGCATTTTTGACGCGTTTTGAGCAGATTTTGGATCTGATTTCCGTGATCTTGCGCAGTCACCTGGGTTTAAACGCTTATTCTATTTTCATGTTGTTTTTGTGATAAATGTGAAACTTATTGCTTGTCTTGTCTTGCAGGCTTGCAGTTGAGGAAGCAGCTGGAAAGTCAATATAGTGACCTCATGGAGGCAGAAGATCAGATCTCAGGAGCAAGAAGATAGAGATGAAATGCAAAGGGTCAAGGCCATTCAAGTAAAGAAGAAGGTCGCAGCTGAAGATATTATTGCAAAAGACAAACAGAAGTTATTGCCCAGCTGCCGGAACTTCTCAGAAGGGGCAATATTTCACCCAGATTTGACCACTGCTCTGAGATATTTTTGAGAACTGGTTCACCTGCATTTATTGCTGTAACTAGAGGTTTAAACCAGGGGTTCAGTTAGGTTTTTTTGCTGTAGTGAGGACAATCAGAATGTTATATATTGTGCCTCTCTACACTGTAATACTTCACAACAGGGGCTACACAACAGGAATTTTAGGAAAGCAATAGTGGCTACAACAGAATTTCTTAGGAACATACAGCAGGATAGCTTAGCATAGTTTAGAGTAGAAGAAGGAGGTTGCCTATTTGTCTGCAGTAAGGTGCGCGTGGAATGTCTGGCTGCCTTACTGTATCTGTAAAGCTTGTAAGTTCTCTGTAGTATGATCAATGAAACTAAGAGTCATTCTTACATTGTAAATCATGTATGGCTATTCGTTTCTAATACAATAGAATCTGGAGTTCTGCATCTATCTTCTGAGTGTTCTCCTGCTCTTCTTTGTGTTTTGAAATATCTTCCTTGAGAGCTTGCAATTTTAAATGTATGTCTGTGAAAATGCTCAGAACTTACATTTAGGGTTTTTACTGTGGATTTGATCAAACTACTGTGGTATTTACATAAGTGCATAACAGAAACACTTAGATCCTTCTGTAGATTAAATGAGGTATAGAGTAGATCTTTCTAACTTTTCCCAACCCATCTGAAATATTTAGCTGAAAACGTAGAAATCCAGAGGAAATTGTCTCAAATTTGAAGAAGCATGATAATAGAGCTATAAGTAGATAGTTTTCATAAACAGATCAAGAAGAAAGCTGCAAAATCCAAGAAAATCCTCTAAAACTTGCAGCCCAGTATCACCTGTATGCAAATGAACAGAATACTTGTTGAAATCTATGACCTCTTTGCATATTCTTAGTCCAGTAAACCACAAAATAAACCTAAACTACGTAAGGCCCCTTGAACATTACAGCTTCACATTGACCAACTGAACTTGACCAACCGAACCATTGTAGACTTGGGATTAGTTGAATCACCAAATGATTCCTTCTTGTCTTTCAAGTATAGTTTCAGTTCATTTTATGTGAATTTTAACTTATTGTTATGATTGCATCAAAACAGTCATCAACAGTTTTCTGGCGCTAGAAGGAGGGCCTGATTTGGTTTAGGGTTAATTTTCTGAGTTCAAATGCTATATTCTGAGATATGTTAGATCTCATAAAATTTCAAAAGGCCTAAAAGGGTGAAAAGAAGGTCCCATTTTTTTTAATGGACACATATGGGGACAGTTTTCAAGTTAACAGTCCTTTATTTCAGGGAGCTTTGAATGAACAGTTTTATTCTCAAAATTTATCTAATTTTTGTTTGTCTAGTTGTTGCAGGATACACCGGACTATTGAACACAATGAACTTGAATGTTTAACATTCCTCACTAGGATAGATTCATATTTGAAAGGACTAATTATTTTTTCAGATGTGTTCAGGGCTGAAAGCTGGCAGGAAAAAGAAATTTTGCAGCAACAAGCTAATACAATGCTAGAAACTAATAGGCGGTTAGAAAATGCAATAGAAAAATCAATTCTGGAAGGGAATGACAACAAGACATCTTTTCTTAGGTCATTTTATGGAGGGATTGATAGTAGGTCTCTACTTCCTAATACAGGAAAAGGGGAGTGCAAGTATAAATCTTTTAAATCTTGTAGAGAGGAAACCATTTGTCAGGATAAGGTTTTTATTGCTGATCCTAATGCTTTTGGTAAAGATAGTAAAACATCTTTCCTTGAGTCATTTTATGGAAAGGAGAAATGTGGGCAAATGAAAAAATTAGAATGCACTGAAATTGATGAGATCCCTACTATAAAAACTAGTGAAGTCATAGAGGAGAAAGTAAATCCCAATCCCATGACTGATTTCTCTGAATTGAATGACCAAGTTCCGGATTGTTGCAGGTTAATAGAAGCAGACTCCACACTGGATGATAACTGTGAGTCATCTGATGAACAATTTTTGAAAATTGAAAATACAGAAGATCATGGAGCTGCTGTGCATAATCAGACATCACCCTCATGCTATGTTGAAAATAAAACAGGGGAGTACTCCTGTCAGTCAAAAGATGTCATCCCACTTTTACTCTCAAGTGATTTAAAAATGATTAATTTCTGTATATCAGATGATGATGAAGATACTTACTTAAGTGCTGATGTGCAGGAAACTAATGAGAACATTGAGAGGTGTGCTAAATTTGAGGATAAACTGAACATCCATAATGAAGGAATAAAGGTAGATGAAGATGAAGATATGATACATCTAGAGTCATTCATCTTTCAACTTGAAAAAGGACTAGACATAGAGCTGGGCAATGAAAATACAGAGTTAAATGAAGAGCCAGCTATTAATAAACAAGTGTGTTCCACAGAGCTAAAGGCACATCAGGTTGTCTCTTTCCTTTCCATAGTAAACAATGATAAATGCTATTTTGATTATGGAAATTCAAGAGATAGGACATGCTTATGGATTAATCATAACCCTGATGAGCTGCCTCAGTTACTAGTTAAGAGCTATTCTGATAAACATAATGAATCTAGAATATCAGAATTTTTTTCAGAATTCAAAGATAAATCTGCTATGATGAGGACCATAACTAGTACCCTGTTACTCCTGCACAACCTAAAGAAATATGCAAGTAGGGGTGTTCTTGGGTCTATTTCCTGGGTTTCTAAATTGCCTCGTAGAGGCTTGTATATAGTCTGGTAGGGTAGTTGTTTTTGTTTTTGTGTTCTTCTTTTGTTGTTTTCTTTTTTAGGTTGGTTGTTTGTATAGCTTGTCTTCTTTTTGTTTCTGTCCGTTTGTACAGTTTTTTCTTTTGTTGTGTTGTTTGTACAGCCTGTTTGTTTGGTTTGTTTGTTGTCTCCTCAGCAGGGATCTTTATTTTACTGTAGAGTATTAAGGAGCAGAACTAGCAACCATTCAAAACAGTATATAATTTAGGATATTCAGGTTAACCATTTGTAATTTACACATAACCTGTCACTGTCATGAATGTAGAGAGTTGTTCATCTTCTGAAGTTTTGTATTCAATCAATGTGATTGAGAATTCGAAGCAGGTTTCTCACGATGACACACCTAAAATCCTTGGGTTTGTTGAACCTACCAGTGTAGATATTAGGTGAAAAATCAGAGGTCACCCTTGCTACCATTACAATTCTCAGCTTAATTTCAGCAAGTGTCCACTCCTTGCATCATCATGAAGTTACAAATTGCTATATCTTATGAAATCTTTCCAAATTAGAAAATAAAAAATAAATAAATAAATGAATAAAGCGGATTATACTGAAAATCCAGATTAAGCCATCTAAGTAACTCTACCGGGGCTATGGACGCTCGCTGGCAGTGGGGCTCTACTTAGGAGAATTGTAACGATAACCTTGCCGGGGCTATAGACGCTCGCTGGTAGCAAGGCTCTATCCGGTCGGCTATGAGGGAATATCCTCACCTACGTAGGCTAATGTCAGTCACTGGTTTGTTCAACCGATCTTCAAGATGAGGATAATTAATCACATGCACACAACTAAACTGAAAATGAAAATTCATGCATCTTTATTGAACACTTTGAGTCTCAAGCTGAATAGTAATTTGCAGGAAAGATAGTTGGAAGTTATGAGTTCATTTCACCTAGTTTCCTTGAACACTTTGAATTTAATTGTTTTGTTTTGGTTGCTAGTTGTTGTGATGTTCACAACACGCCCCATTATGCTCCTTAGCAAAATGAGGACCCCTGCTGATGTCTTGCTTTTTGCTTCTGCTTGTGTTTTTTCTGCTTCCTGGCGGTCTGGTAAAAATGAAGGTCAGGTGCATCATCATCATGATATATGATAAGGTAGGTCATCATCATGAGGTCTGTTTGTCAAAGTTCATATTTTATTACTCTGACCTCATATTTAAAAAGAGCTTGAAATTCCATGCAGGTTTGCCTTTTACTTCACTTGAAAATTCGGCCATATGTGAAAGTTATGCACGGTCAAAGTCTTAGTCAAACCTGATATTCGCAGGAGCATCATCATATTTTTTATATCCTAAGTCATGTTGACAGGATCATCATGATCTTCGCATTATGCAGCATCATGATGTCTTTTAGGAAGGTCATATTATAAACTCGGTTTTGCTGAAGAGCATCATCATCATCATATTTGAACCCCCCCGATAATATCCTGAGGTTCAATTATCATGATGACATTAACTTTAAGTCACGATAAGTTTCCCCGTCGAGCGATCTTTGCATCGCGAGCATCATCATGATAATTCAACATTACCTGATCTTATAATATCATGTTGATCACCCAGACTTAGAAAAATCCGCCTTCGGCATATTTGCATGCGCACGTTCAAAACCTATTGGAGGGTCATCATCATGATATTTGCTGACATTCAAAAGATGATGACGACGACTTCATATCCTCCTAGTCTCCTTTCGCAAGGTCATCATCATGATATTTGCTAAAGTTCGAAATATGATGATGACGACTTCACATCATCCTGATCTTTCACAAGAGGGTCATTTGCTGAAATCCGCTAAGTGCTGGAGGCATCATCATGATAATTCAAGAAAGAGGATCATCATCTTCATATCCTCCTGATATCCGTTTGCCGAACCATCATGATGATCAGCCTATCTATTAAGAAGGGTTCGATATTACATTTCTCAACAGCATCATCATATTTTGTAATATCACCCTAGCGCAAATATCATGATGACCAACTCATCCTTGTGCTCCGAAAACGAAATATGATGATGACGTCATCATCATATTTTTATCCTGTCATATTGTCAAGATCATCATGATCTTGTTTGTTCGCCCGATATTTCGCCAAGTCCTCCTGCCGATGAAATACAACCTTTTGCAAATATCCTGATGATCATCATCATCACATTTTCCCTTCGGCAGGGTATTTTCCAAACATGATCCGGTTGGCGATTTATCATGATGACGTCATGTTCAAGTTTAACGAGGGCTCCGAATATCATGATGACGTCATCCCGATCTGAATAGCGAAAAAACAAATATCCTCCTGATGATCATCATCACATTAGGATATTTTCCAAAACCCGATCCGTTCGCGAAATATGATGATGATGTCTTATTCTATGTTTGATAGAAGCTAATATCCTGATGATCATCATCATCATCTTTTTTCCTTCAAACAGGATATATTTTTCAAGCACGATCCGTTTCCCGAACATGATGATGACGTCTTATTCCAAGTTCGACAAAAGCAATTATGATGATGATCTTCATCATGCTGATTTCTTTCGAGAGGGTTACCTTGGCCGCAAAAGGATCATATTCACTTCATCATCCTGATCATGCTCCTTAGGTGACCCGATATCGCAATTAGCCCCCTGATCTTAACCGAACATGATGATGACGTCATCCTTAGCATTTCAATGAAGCCCGAATATCATGATGACGTCACCATCATCTTCCTTTCCTTGGCAGCATGATCATATTCGCATCCTCCTTTTCTCCTTCATCATGATGATGATGATGTTGTTCCTTTCTCCTTATGCAGAAGTCAAAAATCATGATGACATTCATCTGAACCTTCAGGAGGGAGAGCATCATATTTTCTGAATATTATCATGATGATGAGGTATATCGACCAACTTGTTTTTTGACGCGCCGATAGAGATGATCATGCCGATGGGCGGGAAATGAGGCGGTGGACATTTTAAAGTGTTTTTTTTGGCACCTCTGGCATTTTTCAGTCAGCGATGGTTGACCCGATCAATTTTGAGCAGCTTGGGCGCATTTTTGACGCGTTTTGAGCGGATTTTGGATCTGATTTCCGCGATCTTGCGCAGTCACCTAGGTTTAAACGCTTATTCTATTTTCATGCTGTTTTTGTGATAAATGTGAAACTTATTACTTGTCTTGTCTTGCAGGCTTGCAGTTGAGGAAGCAGTTGGAAAGTCAATACAGTGACCTCATGGAGGCAGAAGATCAGATCTCAGGAGCAAGAAGATAGAGATGAAATGCAAAGGGTCAAGGCCATTCAAGTAAAGAAGAAGGTCGCAGCTGAAGATATTATTGCAAAAGACAAACAGAAGTTATTGCCCAGCTGCCGGAACTTCTCAGAAGGGGCAATATTTCACCCAGATTTGACCACTGCTCTGAGATATTTTTGAGAACTAGTTCACCTGCATTTATTGTTGTAACTAGAGGTTTGAACCAGGGGTTCAGTTAGGTTTTTTTGCTGTAGTGAGGACAATCAGAATGTTATATATTGTGCCTCTCTACACTGTAATACTTCACAACAGGGGCTACACAACAGGGATTTTAGGAAAGCAATAGTGGCTACAACAGAATTTCTTAGGAACATACAGCAGGATAGCTTAGCATAGTTTAGAGTAGAAGAAGGAGGTCGCCTGTTTGTCTGCAGTAAGGTGCGCATGGAATGTCTGGCTGCCTTACTGTATCTATAAAGTTTGTAAGTTCTCTGTAGTATGATCAATGAAACTAAGAGTCATTCTTACATTGTAAATCATGTATGGCTATTCGTTTCTAATACAATAGAATCTGGAGTTCTGCATCTATCTTCTGAGTGTTCTCCTGCTCTTCTTTGTGTTTTGAAATATCTTCCTTGAGAGCTTGCAATTTTAAATGTATGTTTGTGAAAATGCTCAGAACTTACATTTAGGGTTTTTACTGTGGATTTGATCAAACTACTGTGGTATTTACATAAGTGCATAACAGAAACACTTAGATCCTTCTGTAGATTAAATGAGGTATAGAGTAGATCTTTCTAACTTTTCCCAACCCATTTGAAATATTTAGCTGAAAACGTAGAAATCCAGAGGAAATTGTCTCAAATTTGAAGAAGAATGATAACAGAGCTATAAGTAGACAGTTTTCATAAACAGATCAAGAAGAAAGCTGCAAAATCCAAGAAAATCCTCTAAAACTTGCAGCCCAGTATCACCTGTATGCAAATGAACAGAATACTTGTTGAAATCTATGACCTCTTTGCATATTCTTAGTCCAGTAAACCACAAAATAAACCTAAACTACGTAAGGCCCCTTGAACATTACAGCTTCACATTGACCAACTGAACTTGACCAACCGAACCATTGTAGACTTGGGATTAGTTGAATCACCAAATGATTCCTTCTTGTCTTTCAAGTATAGTTTCAGTTCATTTTATGTGAATTTTAACTTATTGTTATGATTGCATCAAAACAGTCATCAACAAGTCTCTTTATATAATGATTATCAACTATGGTGTCAATAGGGGGAATGGAGTCTATGAATGTAGGTGTGGGAATGTGAGATATGACATTGGGATTATAGTATTAGATGAATAATGGAAAGTACTTGGGCACCTATCTAGTGATGGAAAGAGTCACATGATTAAATGATGTTTGGGGAAGGGCTTTTATTAGGAAAGTAAGGATTTGGGTGATGGTCTAGGGTTTAGTGGAGAAGAATTTATGGAAAATTTGGAGGTTATTAAAATTAATATCCCTCCACCTCTACCTCCCTATCTCTCCCTTATCTCCCTCTCTCTATCATCCCTCCACCTCTCAATCTCTATCCCTATCTCTCTAGACATCTCACTCACTCTCTATCTCCCTATCTCTCCCTTTCTCTCCTCTATCTCTCCCAATCTATCTCCTCTCTCTCTCTACCTATATCTATCTCTCCCTATCTCTTGCCTCTCTTTCTCCCCTATAATTCCTCTATCTCCCTGTCTCTCTAGACATCTCTCTAACTCTCAATCTCCCTATCTCTCCCCTTCGTCTCCTCTATCTCTTCCTATCTGTCTCCTCTCTATCTTTCTGTACCTATCCATCTCTCCCAATCTCTCTATCTCTTGCCTCTCTCCCCTATCATTCCTATATATCCTATCTCTCCCCTCTATCTTTCCCTCTCCCTTATTAACGAAGAAAATGGAAACAAGAAAACTACGACTCCCTTTCTTAGGTTTAGGGTTTAGGGCTTAGGGGAATTATTTAGGGTTTATGGTTTAGGGGTTAGGGTTTAGGGTTTGGGGGAATTATTTAGGGTTACTTGGTATTAGGGTTTAGGGGCATTATTTAGGGTTTACAGTTACATGTCAAAAGTAGTCTCTCTCTCTCTCTAAATTCGTAAACCCTAATAATGGCCCTAATCCCTAACCCCTAAATAGTATCTACCTCTCTCCTGTATCTACCTCTATATAGATATCTCCCTCTCTCTATCTTGCTCTCTCTATCGACATCAATCTAATGATGTTGAGGATGTGCTAAATTGATTTGTCACCTTTAGAAAATAAATGACATCAATCCAATGATTGTCTTGGAATTTGAATAGGTATAGAAAAAGGAGAGGTCGATCCCGAGTGTCACAAGTTTGATCTCAACTGTTGACACAAATATCATCTAATATGTAAGTTAAACATGAAATGATTTATTAGAATTTACACCAAAACTACTTGCTTTTACATTTTTTTTATGACAATTATCTATTCAAAAGTGCCTTTGAAATACTATGAGATACCTTAGTGTAAGTAAATCATATAAAAATCAAATATATATATCATCATAATCCTATATAAATTTTGATAGTTTGTCCAAAATCTCTCCTTTCATATGATACAATCTTTCTAAAATTTGGATTGTATTTTATAGCTAAAATGCCTAAATACTAAAATGCTAAAATGTTAAAATACTAAAATAAAAAACAATGAAAACAATTGAGAAAAAGAAAACAGATATCCGTTTTGATAATGGATATCCATTTTGAAAAACATAAAAAGCGAAAAAGGGTCACATTTTTGCAAACTCGTGGCTTGCAAAATGTAGTGTCATCTCTGAAGAATGGATATCAGAGGTGAAGAATGGATATCCGATCCAAAAAGGTAAGATCTTTCACATTTTTTTGTTTGTTTTGTATATTCAAGCAATTTTTTTGGTTTTTTATGCTAAGTGGGTATGTTTTATATTTTAATTAGGCAAAATGGATGCACAAAATGAAAACCTAAATCCTCCACCACCACACCCTCCCCCTCCAACAATAGAAGAGAATATTCAAAGAAATATTGATCAAATAAGTAGGATCATAGAAATGTATCACTGCCCCCCTCGATTGTCTACAATGACATAGAATTTAGAGGGAATCATTAATCATGTTCAAACCTTGTCAACCCAACATGAATCATTTAGGCAATGGCGAGAAGCCAAGAAGGCCAAATATGCTAACGGTTTGTCATATGATGAAGTCAAAGAATTAGAGATTACAAAAACTATGTTAGCCCAATACTTTGTCAATCCTAAAACTGGATTGTATGTTGATGTCCGTAAGCCCAAGTTTTCAATCAAATCATGTATTCATGAGGGCATTAGTCAGAACTTTTGGGGTCATTGGTGGATGGTTTTTGATAAACCACCCAACAATACTTAAATGTACCTTTGTATTTCCTTCGTAAACTCTATGTAGAGTTTGTCATGGGTCAACATGTTAATTATTTTGATTTTAGAGAGTTTCAAGGAGTGGGTAACGGAATGCCTCAAGATAGACCTAGGGCAATGAGACAAGCACAAGGTCCCTATATTCCCCCTCCTGCTATCCCTTCTCCACCCCCAATGCAACACCCAGACGTTGTTGCAAATGCCACACAACAGGGCCTTAGTGCCATACACTCTTTGACCGAGCATTTGATCATACAAACATCTCAGTTTGCACAAGCATATGATGAAGGCAATGATATTAGATCACCTAGTTCTACTAGACCATTGTCATCCACACATGTATGTGTGTCCCATCATTGCATTTCTTGCAATCATTTATGCTTAGGTCTTATTATGGAGAGTAGTGAGCCACCATTGAACACATCAGAGTATGATCTCCATTCACAAGATGAGGCAATGGGGTCCAGAACTCAAGCTGAGGGGTCAAGGACAAGAGTAGAAGCTACCGGATTAGTGAACTGTAGAGAAGGAGAAATGCATGAGCAATCTTTTATGCAGGTAAAATTTAAAGTTAAATTTTATGGTCTATTCTATTTGAATATATAAACAAATTTATTAGTACTAATGTATCTAAGTGGGATAACAGTTGATGACAGAGGAGGAGTTGATAGAAGTTCATCATGGAACTTTGTCTACCATCCAATTTGGCTTGGACTTGCCAGTATAATTTGTTCTACACATCAACTTTTTTTTATGCATTTATTTCTTTGTGAGTAATTATATATTAATTTATATCTTGATGTTAATTTTATTTTATAGTCAATCAAAAATGTGAATGATGTGGCATCTTTGCCAATAGTCTTTTCTCGAACTCCTGATCGACCCAAGGGACTATCATTTGCAGAATGGCTTTCTCAACGCTAACAAAGGGTGGAGGTAATTTGATTGAATTGTACTTTAATTGATAATTTAGAAAACTTAAATATTTGATTATAGTCATTTAGAGTCTTACATTCTTGTCATTTTGGTAATTCAGAGTCCTCAATTGATGCAGGAGGCCTCAATGGTGGTATGTCCGTGTTTTCTAGTAGATAAGTTTTTGTGTAGTGCACTCTAGATTGTTTGTGTGTAACACATCTAACCTTTTTAAATGTATGCAATTCCTATTTTGTTTAGTAATTATATATTAATTTATTTCAATATTACTTTGTTTTTATGTAGTCTCTTGAGAATGTGAGTGATGTGCCACCTTTGCCATCATGCTTCACTAGGACACATGATTGTCTTAAAAGAAAATCATTTGCAGAACGATTGTCCGAACAACAACATAGAGTTGAGGTAATTGAATTGAATTTTTCTAAATAATTGATAGTTTATCTAGCGGTCTTATAGTTGATTGTAGTGATTTAGATGTATGTTAATAAATGAAAGTTCTTAATTATAGTAGATAAGAATCTATTTACTAAATTTAACTTATTTTTATTTACCATTGAAGAGATTAATCAAATTTGTGTTTTGACTTGTTAATGCAGGAAACTGCGCCTCCATCAATTACTAGACATTCTGGTACAAAGAGGACACTTTTTTAGGATCCATCATAGATTGAGGATCCATTACAGATTGAGGGTCAAGTGACTTGTAGTATTTGATGTAGCTATTTGGCATGTATATTGTATATATATTTTGAGACATGGCATATGCCACATTTTGTAAAAAATGTTTTGAGTTGGCATATTTGCCAAATTTTTGTATATGTCTACCATTATGGACTAGATTTAAATATATACACACCTTGATATACAATATAATTTAAATTCCTTATGTGCATGTCATGATACTTCCCATGATGCCATACATTATGATGATAGTTCTTTAGTCCATTGATGATATGTTTAGCATTGAGCATAGTTTTAGATCAATAGAATCAATATGACAATATTCCTTATATGCCCTAATCAAGCATAGTAGCTTGAAATCTAATAAGTGTTGATAACTGAGAGGGGGGGTGAATTAGTTATCTTAATTATTTGACTTTCTTTTCTTCTTTAATAATTAGTGCAGTATCAAAACATATAAGCATACATGAACATGAGAGAAGAAAGAAATCAACACACATAACACAAGGATTTTTATGTGGAAAACCCTGTTAAGGGAAAAACCACGGGGTGACTAACCCAAGATTGTATTCTTTGTTAAAAGAATAGAAGTACAAAATGGCACTTTCCAATTAGGGCTCACTGCCCGAGCACACTGCTCACAAGAGGCTCACTGCCTACAAGAGACTCACTGTCTACAAGGTATAAAGAAAGTAACCAAGTGTTTGAACTAATTAGAGGCATCCACATATGTTGAGGTTTAGTTCTGGTTAGGCTCAATAAATTGATCTACTGCACTTCATTCTTCCACTCCTTTAGCGCTGTTGTTCTGTCACATATCAGACTTGTATTATTGCTTCCACACCTATCTCTACCTTTCTTCGGACACTATCCCATACCACACATATACTTACATCAAAATCCATCTGGTATATATATCCACACAAAGGATTTCAACATATTTCTAGTCAGCATCTGGAATACTCAAGATTTTCCCAAACTCTGGTATGTCGGCTGAATCCATGCTTACTAAAAGATGCGTATCAAAAATATAGTTGTAGAAGTCATCAATCATGTTGGCCAACCATGAATGATCCCACAAGAAGTTTGATCTCCATCAATTCCTCATCCAGATTAATGTCTGATGCTATGTTGGTCAGTTCTTCCTTAGTCTACTCTGGCCAACACTTAGGTGCTCATATCTTTTCACTATTTCATCACCGGAGGCTCAATCTCTGGAATGTAGTAGTCATGGCACTCCTCTTGACTTCCCCAAGTCCGTACTTTTCTAAGATACTTCCTCTGAGAGATCCAGACTTGATTGTCAGACCTTGTTGTATGCTCTGTTCTTGTTCACTGTACCAAAACACTCTTCAATCTAACTTCTGATATAGACATACTATGTGCTGGGGATGAGTAGGATGGACTTTGTTTCCATCAATGACAACACTCATGAAGCCACATAGTGTCTCTTGCCAACAATCTCCCCCTTTGGCATTGATGGCAACACTTAGTGAAAAATGACTAAGTGTTACACTAAACTCCCCCTTAGCTGATGCTATGTTCTAATGTCCATTTTTCTAGAGCTCCCCCTTAGCTAGATTCTACATTTTTCACTTCTCCTCACTCCCCCTTTGACATCAATGGCAAAGGGTGGAATCTGTACACCAAAATTTGCAAAATTTAATTGATACATAGTCGCATAAGTATATATACAAGTCGTACTTACATATACTTAAGTATATCTGCAAAAGTTGTTTTCAACTAGACAAGTTCTGTTGCCCAACTCTGCTTCATCCTGTCCAAGATTGAAATGTGACCACTTAGTAAAAATGCAAAAGCTTCTACCTCTTTAAGTCTACTGGATCACTGGTCCAGGCTGTGGTCTGGGCATGAGTTAGGACCTCATGCATTGCCTCTAACTTGGGGATAATTATCCCTCTTAGTTCACTTAGATTGCTTATTCTATTTTTCTTCTCTTTCTCAAGCTTCTTTATTTCATTTATAACTGCAATAGTCTGACATTGTTGATTCATTATGGAAGAGGTGAGAGGATCAAAATTTTGAGATAAACTTGATAGTTTGCTCTCTTATTCTTTCACCTTCTTGGTAACATATGCTGTCACAGTGGACCAAGATAGACAAAATTTGTATAAATCTCTGCCATCTTTAAGAGCATTTTCTAATCTTTTTATCCCAATATCCAAATTTCTCCTATCATTTGTTATAAGTCCTTGTATCTCAGAGAATCTCTTACCCAAAAACTCTTTCTGGACTTTATCTTCTGCTGACTTCTCCAGAGAATCAAAATGTGTGCTAATTGAATTAACAAGAGATTTCAAGTTACTGGATGAAGAGGCTGAAAGATCCTTCTAGAAGGATGGCATGATCTTCTCCAACGCACTGGATGCAATCTCTATTAGCTCACAGTCTTCCGCGTGAGACTTTAGAAGCATTTCTTTTGCCTTTGCTTGGGAAAAGGATGCTATCTTCATTGTCTGAACCAGGGAGAGGGAATCAAAATTGAATGGTCCTTGAAATAGCTCTGGTTCATCTAATTCCATCATTTCTTTCGTCAAAAAATCTTTGACTATTTCTGCAGTGTCTCTTGCCAGAGACAGAGTCTTCTTTCCTTCTGCAACTTTAGAGCTGTCACCTGGGGTTTTCTCTGTTTGATCTTCTTCTCTTCCCTTTACCTTTTTTTCTTGACTTTCTTTCTCCTCTTGTCTTTCTTCTCCTTCAGTTCCAGAGTCTGTTACAAGATCTGGAAGAGAGATATTTACTTCTTCATGGACCCCCTCTTCTGGAACAGAGGAATCCAGGTCTTTAGTCTTCTCCTCACTTGTCTTCTTTGACTCTTCTACAATTTTCTCAATGGAGTCTTCCTTTGATGCACTTAATCCTTTGACATCAGAAGGTTCATCACTTAGGTCCTCTATAATAGGAATATTGAATCTTTTATATGCATTATGGAGGATGTCTTCAGTCTCTTTTGCCACCTGATCAGTCTCTCTGAGCATAAGTTTGTTCATTCTGGCTTTGCTCCAGAACTCATCCTTGCAATCCTTGAAGATCATGTTCATTTGTTTTGGAGTGATGGAAGGATAGAGCTGAATAGCTATCTGTTCCTGAATCTCCATATCCTTTTCCTTAGCATTGTTTTTCCTCATCTCAAATTCCTTTTCTAGATTTTCGGGATTAAGGAGATGATTTCAATGAATGCTTTGTTATAGATGTTTAGATACCTAACTGTAGCTTCTTGCAAGATCTTCTGATCAACTTCACTATAATCATCATAAAATTTAGTCATTAGTTGTAGGTTCCCATCCACAGTGACTGATTTAATAACATCATCAATGGAGAGAGTAGGCCTTTCAACAAATTTTTCTACCTCTTCTTCCTTGTTCTTGCCGGTAGATGATTCCACAGAAGTATTCTTTTTCTTTTTCATTTTCTTAACCTCCTCATCTGTCTCTGTCTCTTCATCATCTTTTTGACTTATATAGGATCTAGTAGCCTTGGTTTTTGTTCTCTTTTCTCCTTTTCCGGATGTCTTGGCTTCTAGTTTTGAGGCTTTTTGGCTCTTTGAGGTGGTAGGTGCAGAGCTTTTGGAGGATCTGGTTTGGGAGGGGACTTGCACTGGATTACTTTCTTTCTCTGCTTCTTGTCTCTCCTTCTCAACTCTTTCTACTTTCTCTCTATTTGCATTGACTGCTTCTTTAGAAATGCCAAATCTTTTGGCAATTTCCTCTACTTCTCTTCTCACTTTTCTTTTTATCTCCGGTTGTCTTAGCTCAACATGAATTTTCACACTGAACTCTTGAAAGGTTCCAAACCTTTCAGCCTTAGGGTCCTTGGGCTGACTCAGCAGGTGTTGGATATGCAGCTCTAGGATTTTTTCGTCAACCTCATACCCCATTGGCATAATCCAGACTATCCTTGGCTCCACTGTCTCCATTAGGCATTGATCAGTGTCTACCATAAAGCACACTGTATCCTTGTATTTCTCAACCAATGATTGGGGGATTCTTTCTCTAGCCTGCATCATACTTTGAAAGTTCTTCAAGTATCCCTAGAGTGTTGTACTTTGAGCCTTGGCATCACCAAGCCCATACATGCAATCACTGATTTGTATGGCAACCAGTCTGTCATTTTGCCCATACCTAACCACCGGATCCAGGGAGATCATTCATGTAGTAAAAGAAGAGACATAATATCAGGCCACCATATTTGAATGAGTTCTTCTTGTCCTTTTTGATCTTTTGCAAGTTTTCCAACAGTTGGCTCAGAAGAAGCTCGCAAAGATCATAATCTACATTCTCTCTTAGCATCTGATAAGAAGTATAAATTACAGTTCTAGATACAGAATTCTCCTTGCTGGAGTGATATATCTTGTAGCTAATTATCATGGAGGCAAACTTGATATCCGGATCAGTGATATCTTTGATTATCATTCCTCTCTTGTCAAATTTTGATCTGGTAGCCTCACTTACAGTTTGGTTTTTGACTAATTTGAGAGTAGGTAACTCACCGGATGAGTGCAATCTGGTTACCACCCTAATAGCATCTTTTGTAATCTTAAATGGCCTCATCAACCACATGAAGTTGTCATGCACTCTTCTCAGAATGTACCAGACCCATTCATCTTCTACTAAACAAGGGAAATAGATGCAATGTGTAAAATGCTTGTCCCGGATGCCCTTGTACTAAGGTTTGAGTTCAAATGATTCATCTATTAACTTCTTGTGATAGATATCCATCAGCTTGGATTTCCCAAATTCTTCAATATTCGCATGAATATATTCCCTAACATCTTCTACATGCAAAACCCCATGCGAAATGCTAGAGAAGGCGCCTAAAGGATCATCTTCTAGAGATTTGTAAGGGTGTTTCTTGAACTAAGGGCACGGCCTATCAGTGATTTTGACAACATTCAGAGTAGCCATCTTTCAAAAGATTCAGAGAGAGATATTCAAGAGTGAAAATATCTTTTTACGCCTCTAGGGTTCACAATATGAGCCGGATAAGATTGCTAGTTGAATCGAATTCTATGGTTGATCTTTGAGAGGTTTTGAGGTAATTTTGCTGCAGAGCTCCTTATTTCTTCTTCTTGAATGCAAATGTGCAAATGATGAACAAAAGAACTCTTTTATTTCTGCGTAAACCCTAATTCCATATTGCAATTAATGCACTCCTTAAGTCATTCCAGTCCTTGTTCTGACCTTGTTCTGAGAGAGATCTTTCTGGATCACTAAGATGCACTTAGGATGATAACTTACAATGTATCTCCCTTTCTCCAATCATTCCATCTAACCGCAGATCCAAATATTTTAGTTTTGAATCATACCAAATCTAACTATGAAAATCCTACTTTTGCCAGATGACTGTCAAACCGGATTAATCTGGGATGATTGACTCTTCAAATCTTCTTGCGGATCTTTCACACTTTTACCTAGGATTATTTTAGATATCTCTTTGAGGGCTCCTCAATCCACAATACTCCATGTGCCAATTTTAGGCACCAATTGACTGGCTGGGGGAACTTGTTTTCCTCTTTTACTCCCCCTGAGCTAGAGCTCATATATTTAGTTTTCGGAAGGAATATCAGCACCAGATTCTGGTACGGATCCATCCCCAATATTTTCTATACTTCTCTTTACCCAAATCTTGTTCATCTCCCTTTGAACTTCACCCGCATTCACTTTTCCTTTTCCTTTGTCTTGATTTTGATTATGATTTACCGGACCCCTTTTATCTTGATTCTTACTTCTGCAGAATTTGGCAATATGACCGGATCTATTGCAATTGTAGCAAACAACATTTCTTTGTAGATTTGACTAATATCCTCTTGATCTGCATTGATTAGCCATATATCCCATTCTATTGCATGCAAAGCATCGACCATTGAATGAATTATTCATTTGCATATTTCTACATTCATGAGATTTGTGACCATACCTTTTGCAGTTGAAACACTATCTGGAGAAGGATGAATTAGTCTAATTCATTCTTCTTCTACACTAATTTGGTTTATGACCAAAGTTATTGCAATTGTAGCAATATCCATTGAAGGATGGATATCTTTGAGCATTTGGTTGCCTTACCAGAGGTCTTCTAGGCCTATTCCTTGGATTTCTTGATCCAGACTTCCTTTGACTAGATCTGGAGCTTTCCACTTTTTCATACCCCAAGCCTTGCTTGTCATCTACCCTCTTTTGGCTTTCAAGAAGAACTTCAAGTTGAGCAGAGCTTATCTTGAATTTCTCTTTGTATTCATTTGTTGTTTGAAGATCCCTTTTAAGAGTGTCTATCTGATTCCCAAGTTGTTCTTCATTGTCTCTAGCTTCTTCAAGATCAGATTCCAGATGCCTGATTATTCTATCCATTTTATGGCAGTCTTCTAAATTCTCCTTGAGAGATTGTTTTAGATTATCTTCACTTTTTCTTTTCTCTTCAATTTCTTGGGTGAATTTCATAACTCCTGATTCCATTGCATGTCTTACCATAATGACCTCTTTTGATAACTTCTCACATAACTTGGTTTTCTCATTTAGATCTTCACTAGTATCATTGGCTTCACTTTCACTTGCTAATTGTTGAAGTAGTTCCTTTCTTTTCTTCATTGAGATACTTTGTTTTTCTTTGAGTTCATTTATGAAATCATCAGCTTATTTGAGTCTTTCCCTCAGGTTATTGACTTCAGAGTGAGATTTCTCAAGATCATCTAGGGCAGACTGAAGTTGTTCCCTCATACCATACATATCCATTGAGATTCCCAGCTCTTCCTCAAGTTGTTAGGCTCTGTTAGGAGGAACTTAGCTCTGATACCAATTGTTGATAACTGAGAGGGGGGCTGAATCAGTTATCTTAATTATTTGACTTTCTTTTCTTCTTTAATAGTTAGTTTAGTATCAAAACATATAAGCATACATGAACATGAGAGCATAAAGAAATCAACACACATAACACAAGGATTTTTATGTGGAAAACCTTGTTAAGGGAAAAACCACGGGGTGACTAACCCAAGATTGTATTCTTTGTTAAAAGAATAGAAGTACAAAATGGCACTTGCCAATTAGGGCTCACTACCCTATTACACTGCTCACAAGAGGCTCACTACCTACAAGAGACTCACTATCTACAAGGTATAAAGAAAGTAACCACATTATTGAACTAATCAGAGGCATCCACATACGCTGAGGTTCAGTTCTAGTTAGGCTCAATAAACTGATCTACTACACTTCATTCTTCCACTCCTTTAGTGCTGTTGTTCTGTCACATACCGGACTTGTATTATTGCTTCCACACCTATCTCTGCCTTTCTTCACACACTATCCCATACCACACATATACTTACATTGAAATCCATCTGGTATATATATCTGCATAAAGGATTTCAACATCTTTCTAGTCGGCATCTAGAATACTCAAGATTTTCCCAAACTTTGGTCTGTCGGCTGAATCCATGCTTTCTAAAAGATGCGTATCAAAAATATAGTTGTAGAAGTCATCAATCATGTTGGCCAACCATGAATGATCCTACAAGAAGCTTGATCTCCATCAATTCCTCATCCGGATTAAGGTCTGATGCTCTACCGGTCAATTCTTCCTTAGTCTACTCTGCCCAACACTTAGGTGCTCATATCTTTTCACTATTTCATCACTGGAGGCTCAATCTCTGGAATGTAGCAGTCATGGTACTCTTCTTGACTTCCCCAAGTCTGCATTTTTCTGAGATACTTCCTCTGAGAGATCAGGACCTGATTGTCAGACCTTGTTGTATGCTCTATTCTTGTTCACCAGACCAAAACACTCTTCAATCTGACTTCTGGTATAGACATACTATGTGCTATGGATGAGTGGAATGGACTTTGTTGCCATCAATGACAACACTCATGAAGCCACATAGTGTCTCTTGCCAACAATAAGGTCATGATAGACCATTTCATCATGTATTTAGTCTTCATCTTGTCAAATTTTGTAAATATGTCAAAGTTGTCATATGAAAAATGTAAAAAAAATGCAAAAGTATGGAAGATGAACAGTCAAGTACTCAAAAGTTAGTTGGAGACTATTGGTTTCCCTCAAATCATGTATAAATCTGCATAAACCTTCGTGGAAAGGGCATTGGAGATGTATTGAAAACATTTTGAAGATGAATTGAAGACAAGTTTGAATGAAATTAATGTCAAGAAACTCTATTTTTGCATATTTTACTATTTTCCTGCTATTTCTTTATTTAGTACAACCCTGTATGGATGTGTTAGGGCCTAAGAGCAATTGTATTTGAAAGCTGGTGGAATCTACTTTCTTGTGTTTTAGGTGCCAATAAGGCCAATAAGGATACTATTTCATTTGGGTGTGTGTGTGTGTATGCAAATCCCATTTATGGCCGAGAAGATCTCTATTTACTATTATTCAACTCTCGTTGATAGGAGGTTAGCTATACAACTATTGCAATTTGTGTATGAAACCTAGATGCCTATGAGATCATATATATATGTATGTATGTATGTATGTATGTAAATCCTATTTATGGTCAAGTAGCTCTCTATTTACTATCATTGAACTCTCATTGATAGGAGGTTGGCTCTCCGACTATTCCAATTCAATCCATTTGTAATGATGCCTCTATCATGTTGAGTTGGATCCTATCTCTGCATCAAGTTAAAATCATGAAGATCACAACACCATACAATCCTTATTGGGCTATTAAAATGCACAAAACAATCATACAAGACAGTCATTCATGAAATTACTATGCAAAGAGGGTTTATAAGTTACATTAGGGTTTGTATAAATGATCTAAGGGATTTATAAGGTTGTCAAACATGAAAATGGATGATTTATATGAGTTTTGGGACTATCACAGTCCATGTACAACTTGCCCTTTATGATTGTTAAAAAGATACACATGGCTGTCCAAAACTGCCCTTTATGACTATCCTAAAACAACATCGTGTATATGCTCATAAAAGCCATCAAACTCTGAGAATAAACTCGTCATTGGATAAGGAGTGGAAGGCTAAAGTCACATTCCCAAAAACCTCTTAAAATCACGTCTCCCCTTATGAAAATTAGGGTCTTTGTCGATACATTGTTCTGTAAGAGCAAAGTCACTTAAGATCCTAAGAGCAAAAACCTTGCCAGGTGCCATATTTTTTGTTCTACTCATTGTGGGACTGAACGGACTGCGCCAACATGTTGGTGTGGTTGGGTAAATGTTAGGGGATGTCTCGTTTTGTGCGCCAAGCGTCCAAGTCATTCTGGGCAAGAGGCTATCGGCAAAGTCCCTTAAGATCCTTGAGACCAAAAAACTACCAAAATTTGACAGAGTAGTTCTCAAAATTTGTGATAGCTGGGAATGTTTTGTTTAGACCTATAGGTGCATGTGGGGTCCATCCATAATAACCTCTCTCAGTTTTGGTCAACTCCATTCCGTTTGACCATGCTGAAATCAAACGCATTGTTGCAAAATGCTTCAATTTGATGTAGTGGAAAGGTGTTAGGTGTGACATTTTTCATTCCATAGCTCATGGGGTTGAATGGACTGTGCCAATGTGTCAGGGTGGATGGGTAAATGCCATTGGAAGTCTCATTTTGTGTGCTAAGCATTCCAGTCATTCTGAGTTGTAAGCTACCGACAAAGTCAAAAGTTGCTAGGATTGAAATTTTGCATTCCACAGGTCCTGGGGCCGAACAGATTGTGCCAACATGTTGGGGTGGGTGAGTAAATGCTAGGGGAGGTCTTATTTATGTGCCAAGGCTCCCAGTCTTTCTGAGTTGTAAGTTACCGGCAAAGTGACTTTACCGGTACCTTATAGCTTGGAACAATTGGGATGCTTTACACACAAAACGAGACCTCCCCTAGTATTTACCCACCCACCCTAACGTGTTGGCATAATCCATTCAGCCCCAGGACCTGTGGAATGAAAAATTTTAATCCTAGTAACTTTTGACTTTATCGGTAGCTTACAACTCGGAACGATTGGGATGCTTGGTGCATGAAACGAAACCTCCCCTGGCATTTACCCACCCACTCTGACATGTTGGCATAGTTCATTTAGCCCCATGAGCTATGGAATGAAAAATGTCACACCTAGCACCTTTCCACTGCATCAAATTGAAGCATTTTGCAACAATGTGTTTGATTTTGGCACGGTCAACCGGAATGGAGTTGACCAAAACCAAGAGAGGTTATTGTGGATGAACCCCACATGCAAATGTAGGTCCAAACAAAACATTCCCAACTATCACAAATTCTGAGAACTACTCCATCAAAGTTTGGCAGTTTTTTGGTCTCAGGGATCTTAAGGGACTTTGCCAGTAGCCTCTTGCCCGGAATGACTGGGACGCTTGGAGCACAAAATGAGACCCCCAATGGTATTTACCTATCCACCCCAATGTATTGGCATAGTCCATTCAACCCCACAAGCTATGGAATGAAAAATGTCACACCTAGCACCTTTCCATTGCATCAAATTGAAGCATTTTGCAACAATGCGTTTGATTTTGGCACGGTCAAACGGAATGGACTTGACTAAAACTGAGAGAGGTTATTGTGGATGGACCCCATGTGCACTTGTAGGTCTAAACAAAATATTCCCAACTATCACAAGTTTTGAAAACTACTCCGTCAAAGTTTGGCAATTTTTTGGCCTCATGGATCTTAAGGGACTTTGCCGGTAGCCTCTTGCCCAGAATGACTGGGACGCTTGGCACACAAAATGAGACCTCCATTGGCATTTACCCACCCACCCTGACACATTGGTGTAGTGCATTCCACCCCATGAGCTATGGAATGAAAAATGTCACACCTAGCACCTTTCCACTGCATCAAATTGAAGCATTTTGCAACAATGCGTTTGATTTCAGCCCAGTCAAACATAATGGAGTTGACAAAAAATGAGAGAGGTTATTGTGGATGGACCCCACATGCACCTGTAGGTCCAAACAAAACATTCCCAACTGTCATAAATTCTGAGAACTACTCTGTCAAAGTTTGGCAGTTTTTTGGTCTCAAGGATCTTAAGGGACTTTGCTGGTAGCCTTTTGCCCGAAATGACTGGGATGGTTGGCACACAAAATGAGACCTCCCCTAGCATTTACCCACCCACTCCAATGTGTTGGCATAATTCCTTCGGCCCCAGGACCTGTGGAATGGAAAATTTCAATCCTAGCAACTTTTGACTTTGTCAGTAGCTTATAGCTCGGAACAACTAGGACGCTTGGCACATGAAACGAGACCTCCCCATGCATTTACCTTCCCACTCCAATGTGTTGGCATAGCCCATTTGGCCCCACGAGCTATGGAATGAAAAATGTCACACCTAGCACCTTTCCACTGCATCGAATTGAAGCATTTTGCAACATTGCGTTTGATTTCGACACAGTAAAACAGAATGGAGTTGACCAAAACCAAGAGACGTTATTTTGGACGGACCCCACATGCCCCTATAGGTCCAAACAAAACATTCCCAGCTCTCACAAATTCTGAGAACTGCTCCGTCAAAGTTTGGCAGTTTTTTGGTCTCAGGGATCTTAAGGGGCTTTATCGGTAGCCTCTTGCCCGGAATGACTGGGATGTTTGGTGCACAAAATGAGACCTCTACTAGCATTTACCCACCCACCCCAATGCGTTGGCGTAGTCTATTTGACCCCACGAGCTATGGAATGAAAAATGTCACACCTAGTACCTTTCCACTGCATCAAATTGAAGCATTTTGCAACAATGTGTTTGATTTCAGCACGGTCAAATGGAATGGAGTTGACCAAAAATGAGAGAGGTTATTGTGGACAGAGGCCACGTACACCTGTAGGTCCAAACAGAACATTCCCAGCTTCATGAATTCTAAGAACTGCTCCGTCAAAGTTTGACATTTTTTGGTCTTAGGGATCTTAAGGGACTTTGCTAGTAGCCTCTTGCCTGGAATGACTGGGATGCTTGGCGCACAAAATGAGATCTTCAATGGCATTTACCCATCCACCCCGACGCGTTAGTGCAGTCCATTCAACCCCACGAGCTATGGAATGAAAAATGTCACACCTAGCACCTTTCCACTGCATCAAATTGAAGCATATTGCAACAATGCGTTTGATTTCGGCACGGTCAAACAGAATGCAGTTGACAAAAAATGAGAGAGGTTATTCTGGATGGACCCCACATGCACCTGTAGGTCTAAACAGAACATTCCCAGCTGTCACAAATTCTGAGAACTACTCTGTCAAAATTTGGCAGTTTTTTGGTCTCAGGGATCTTAAGGGACTTTGCCGGTAGCCTCTTGCCCGGAATGACTTGGATGCTTGGCGCACAAAATGAGACCTCCACTGGTATTTACCCATCCACCCCGATGCATTGGCATAGTCCATTTGACTCCACGAGCTATGGAATGAAAAATGTCACACCTAGCACCTTTCCACTGCATCAAATTGAAGCATTTTGCAATAATGCGTTTGATTTCAGCACAGTCAAATGGAATGGAGTTGACCAAAACTAGGAGAGGTTATTGTGGACAGACCCTACATGCACCTGTAGGTCCAAACAAAGTATTCCCATCCATCACAAAATTTGAGAACTGCTCCATCAAAATTTGGCAGTGTTTTGGTCTCAGGGATCTTAAGGGACTTTACCGGTAGCCTCTTGCCCGGAATGACTGGGATGCTTGGCACACAAAATGAGACCTCCCCTAGCATTTACCCATCCACCCCGACGTGTTGGTGCAGTCCGTTTGGCCCCACAATGAGAAGAACAAAAAATATTGTTCCAGTTGACACATTCTCAATCATTGACATGGATGATATCTCAGTACCATTCCTTTAGGCACAATATGACCTTCCAAGGGAAGGCGCAATTATGAGGTTGGAGATGATGAAAAGTGCGCCTCATTCACAATCATGTTTTACTTGTCTTCAATGATGATTCCTTGATTCAACTTAATCCTTTGATAATACATTTTAACCTCCTTGTCAAAGCGCACTTTCAAGGTTGCTTGAGCAAGAGCTAGTACCTCAACATCTAGGCACACTTTTGGTGTTCTAGAAGCATGAACTAGTACCTTAAATAGTAAGGCACTCATTCTAGGTTGTTTGTTCAATAATTGGCACCTTGTATTCTTTGGACATTCTTTCAACTTGTGGAGACAACCTCAACTTGCAAGATCAATTCATTATCAAGGCCCATATCCAAAGTCATAGAGATATGAAGTGGCGCCTCACTAATCTAGGTGCACATTTGATGTTGTAGAGAGGTAGATGTGCACCCAAGTCATCATTTGATGCCTTCAATAACTATAAACTCCTTTGATGATGCATTTTATCCTTCCAATTCCCTATCTAGCCTTAGGCGCACATTTTAGGTTGATCAATCATAAACTAGCACCCTAAGTACCGAGGTGTACTTTTAGGTTAGTTTGATCAAGGATTAGTGCCTTCACTTCTAGGTGCAAGTTTGGAGTTGAAATACATCAAAATAACAAGTTTCTTCATCACTTCAAACATCTTTAACACTTTAAAGATCTCCAATGCATGATTGAATATCAAGAAACCAATGTATCATTTCATGAAGGTCTTGATGACCAGAACAAAAAATATTGTTCAAGTTGACACATTCTCAATCATTGACCCAATAAAATTGATGCAAACATGCAATTTGTTCATGTTGTGCCATCATGTTGATGCAAACATTCTCTATCATTCATATTGTCGCATGTTGTAAGCCATGTATGTGAAGATGTAAACATAGTATTGGTGACATGAACAACACTACTACATATTATTAAGTGTTGTAAATATGCATCTTCCTATTTAATCATGTGTTGTAAATGAAGGAATGCAATGATTGCAATATGTGCACAAAATGGAATTTTTGATGAGGATTGAAAGGAAATGTTAAGAAAATGCAATTGGCGGGTGTAAATCCAAATTCCACAACCTTATCCACCATTCTTCTTGCCTATGTAAAAATGGGATCTTTAGAACATGATGTATTTACAGCTACCCTTGTAGACATGTATGCAAAGTGTGGAAGCATAGACAAGGCATGTGAACAGTTTGGCATGAAAACCTCAAAGAGATGCTATCTCATGGAATGCAATGATTGCAAGATATGCACAAAAATGGATTTTTTGAAAAGGCTTTAGAAACATTGAAGCAAATACAATTGGAACGTGTAAAACCAAATTCTTTAACCTTTGCAAGCATTCTCCCTACTTGTGCCAAATTAGGATCTTATATATACATATATGCATAATGTCATGAAAATATTGTATAGTGTATATAACAAGCCATATAGGCATGTACAAATAAAACCATATGGGTATATACAACGATATACATTGATAACATACAAAAGTATGTTTACAAAGCCAAATAGGCATATGTAACAAAATGTCCCAAAATCAGATCTCCTATGGATTGTTATCAAATAATCTATGGCTCTTGCTAGGCCATGAAGATGGTGAACTAGTCAATGAATCATCCTCTATCGCTCATCGACTAGACCTTCTCGATAGACATTTTTGAATTTCCACCCATTAATACAATCAAACAACATGCACATTAATATAGAATTTAATATTCAAAATATATAACATGACATAAGTAATCAGTCACTTATTGCCAATTGGTGATCCCTCTTGATCATTTTTCGTCTCTTTTCTTCTGTAGAACTGGATGGGTAGGGGAGGTGACGACCTGTGAGAAGCATGAACAAGCAAATTTAAGTAAACATGAATATCATAAATATGTACATTAAATGATGCGCTTATTATAGGATTGTTCTAGGACTATTTTAGGACTATTGTAGGACTGTTGTAGTTCAAACTATCCTAGTAGACATGTATAGGACTGTTATAGGACTGTCATCTCATGGAATACAATGATGGCAAGATTACTATCAAGATTAGTATGATGATTAAATTATGACTGTTATAGGACTTTTATAAGAATGCAAAGTAAGGAAGCATAGGCAAGGCACATGAACTGTTTGGTGGAATACCTCAAAGAAACGAGAATTTTGTCAGATGTTGTAGTTGTAATTGCCATGTGACACATGTATGTACTATGTGAAAGCATAGACAAGGCACATGAACTGTTCGGCAAAAGACATCAAATACATGTCATCTCATGGAATGCCTTATGTAGAAAAAGGTACAAATGTGCAATATTAAGAAATACAAATAAGAACTAATAATCATACCTCGAGTATAGTCAAAATAACCTACGATGCCATACAAAATAATTTACGATGCCATGCAAAATAATCTACGATGCCATGTAAAATAACTTTATTCGCAGTCTTGTATAGTCAAAAGCATGCATTATAGTTAAAGAAACAAGATTTTTAATAAAACAATTCTAAAAAATCAAAAAAACAAGAACAAGTTAAGAAAAAAAAATGTCATACTTGTCCATCTGGAAGTTTAAATGCTAGTCAAGCATACCTGAGGGGTCATCTCTTACCTTCAAAGTATCCAATATTGCTTCATGATCAGCATTACTAATTGCACATTTGTACATGCCTTCTCCAATTCAATAAAGTAATTTGTTCAAAGTCTTTAATGCCTTTGAATATGTACATTTAGATTCTAGACTAGGGATTCATTTTATTATTCTATAAACTTGTGAATCACCATCTAATTTGAATGTTTACACACTAATCCACCTAGGTATCAACTTAATAAAGCTCTGGATATAAGCCATTATTTGATTTAAGTAATCTTACTTTGGACACATTTGTGAAGACTCCTAAAGAGCCTGGACATACAATTGTTAAGATGATATAGACTCCATAAAAGCATAAAGATGATATATAATTTTAGTTTGTTGAAGGCCATGTAAATCAATCATTGATGAGGACTCTGCTACACCTACAGTTGAGTCCTTTGTTTGGAACTTTAAAGCATTCAAAGAGGCAAGTGACTTGTAATGCTTAAGTAAACACGATTCTCAACATGATGTAGTTCAACTTGATGACATGTCTAAATGTGACACATTTTAGTTTTTATTGCATGAGGACTTCCTTATTCATGCATATCAAATTTATAATTAGGTATATTTTTATGAAGTGTATGAGTTTCAGGATTTCAATTTTTGTATTGACTCACTTGAAGATGCTTGCAGCCATGTGAACATGATTAATATGGGATCCAAGAGTTGTCCTTTTCCCATGCATTTGGAGTGGATTGTTGGCCCTTATGATTGTTTAAATCATTTTGGCCTAGCATTTGAACAATCGCTTCGTGACATGGATGGGAATAGATAATGTATAGACTTTATCACACTTTAGGGTTTTCCCATTATGCTAAAATGTTATGACTATCCACTTATTCTATTTTAGGCTATCATGAATTGTGGAGCTTCTAAAGGCAAAAATGTTGTCCCAAAAGAAGGCTCAATGTTATTCGTAAAGACATTACATTGTTAAAATACAAATTCAAGGGTAGATATTCCTTGGGCTATTTTAGTATAGAGAAGCAAAATTGCAATATGATTATCCTAGGAATTAGAATGGTTGATCATAGGATATTCATGTCATTTTGATATTAATGGATGGATTGATGGATGTTTAGGGAGTTTAAGTTTAAATGTAATGTATGAGAATTCTTATTTATGAAGGATATAATAGGTCTTATGTCTTATTTGCAGGCCATTCAAGAAAGAAATGAAAAGATACCAAGGACTATCATAACACCTATTACAATTTGGTGCATCAAAGGATTGTCATCTAGGACCTTACCAATATGGGAAGTTATCAAAACCATGTCATGTTTAAAATTAAAGGCTTTATCACCTCTTTGTCCCTATAGGCCTATTAGAACAATAGGTCACATTTTATTTATATACCGGGGTTGGGAATAAACACTAAGCATTTGTAGTTATGGCAAGTGTAAATGGAAATAGATTACAACTTTAGACAATCTATCCTCTCCTAGATTGCACTGACTGAGTGGAAATTAAAAATTCTCTATCAATGTCATTTATATACTGAAGGTATGGGTGAGAAAGGTAAACTTTGTATGTTTTAGACAAGGCCTCAAATGTAAAATATATTATGACAATAACAATAAGGATTGTTAGGCATGAATGCTATCACTATTATAGATTGTCAAACCAACCATAGGCTGCCATAATAGTACACTGTTGACTATCATGCCTTTAGGCATGGTGCCATAAACCTTATGAGTAGAATGCATTGGTATTTGTGAGAAATGTATTGCTTATGTTAAGAATAAGTATTTATATTGTTTAAACATCATCAAAAGGTGGACTACAAATACGACTTTGTCAAAGGAAAACTTTAGTGGCAAAAACCTAACTATGAACTATTGTGCCATCCAAGCACAATCATGACCAACATCAAGGGATAGTCAAGGCATGGTTGTCTTAAGAAACATAATTGAAATTGTCCATGGATATTTGAAGTAATTTTCAATATTCATGATCAAGAATCAACTCTAATTGTCTCAACAGTGGTAAATTTGGCTTCAAGACAATAAAAAATGAGTTTAGGGATTCATTATCACCAAGTAATAAAGAAGAGTAACCGTAAGTGTCGACCTTCAATTTCATTATACAAGAGGATGAAGAAGGGGCCATAGTATTTTCATACCATAATACAACATACAAAAGGAAAATCATGAAGTCAAAACATGTGCAAAGGGTATCTATGTTAAAGAGGAGAGTTGTGAATGGAAGATGACTATCACTGTCAAAATAAGATATAGTCTCACTAAGGACAGTTAGGTGATTTGTGGATTGTCATGACTACAAGGCACAAGAATCTTGTGTAAATGAAGAGAAAAGAAATATAAATAAAAGAAGATTGAAGGATTGTTGCACCTAGGTACAATGATCCTAAAGGATTGTCATGCTAAAAGGATAGTCAACAGTACAAAGATTCATATTTCAAGGCTATCCTTAATCTCATTCACATGGTCCTAATATTGGTTTGATTTGCATGGAGTGAGATGACACTATCAGGATTAATTGAAAAGGTGAAAGGGTTTGGTACCAAATTTGGTCACAAGTGTAAAAATTGCAATAAGCTTAAGAATATTATTCACTAAACCTAGAACTATCACTAGGCAACATCTGTTTCATAAGATGTGATCAACAAACATGTAAGAAAAAAGGATATCAACCTTCTTGGTTATGCGTACTTGATAAGAGCCCATACTTTTCACAAGGAGCCACCAATTTTTAACTAAATATTTCCATTAGAAACAGATATCTGTTTTGAGCTACTAAAACGGATATCCATTTTACTTTTACCAAAACAAAATGGATATCTATTTTTCTTTGATACAAAGAAAGACAGATATCCATTTTGGTTGTTGACTTTTCACGGATTCTAACGTGTTTTCATGTTTCAGTCTCTTCTTTGAACTTCACCCTTCGTGTTGACGACTTTTTTTTTATGCAAAATTGATAAAACAAAAAGGGTTTATAGAAAAAAATGTTAGCTTTCTAAAAATATAAGATTTCTTTGGTTATCATTTTATTAAATAATTATTAATAATTTTCTATATACCGTGTCTCTGAAATCCTGATGGACACACTGATTGAAAAACATCCATAACTTTCAAACCATTTCACCTTTTTGAGATCCAAAACCTACGTCACACTCTATGCTTTTCTGGCTATAGGTTAAAAAAAATTTGAATTTCAATTTTTTTTATCGAGTTAGGTTCGCTGGAAAATTACTTTTTAGTTTTTAAAAGAAGTCATAGTAAAAAAATCATAACTAATTATTTTATTCGAAAAAAATTTCAAATAAATATGCGTCGCATCTAGACATGAGTCCTCTACTTATTTTGAAAGTTTAAAAATTATATATATATTTTTACTCATAGTTAGGTTGGCTGGACAGACACCCACTTTTTATTTTTTTCTGAAAAATTTAATAGCCTTTCATTGAAATATTCAATTTTCACTAAGTAAATTTAGTTTTTTTTTTAAAAAATAGTAGCCTATAAACTAGATTCAATTCTCTACAAATTTCATTCTTACATCTTTTCCAAATTGTGTAGATAATCTATTCAAATTTTCACATGAACTTGATAAAGTCTGATTTTTTGTATTTTCATTGCCACTTAGAGGTATAGTTTGGCATCCTGCATCATAACTTCTACTTCTTATAACCTTTTCATTGGAGATCATTAGTATGCAAGCTTATGGAATTATATGTATCTATTGATCAATAACACTATGTCAGAACCACAAAACAATATATACAATGGCAGATCAATGCGGACCAAAAAAATGGAACTCTATACTCTGAATACAGTATACTAACACTTAGCTAAATTTCTTAGTATGTTCCTCACCAGATCAAATCTCTTTACACAATTGTCTTCTAGGAAGAGATAGATGAACCTGAATGGAAGATGATAAAACCCTCTTGCAAAACTCCCATCCAAATTGCTATGTACAAACTTACAATTGTTGTTGCCATCAATGACAACACTACATAACATCATGCTCTGCCTTACCTTATGTGCATGCTAACAATCTCTTCATCAATGATGTTGCCAAAAATCTCCCCCTTTGGCATTGATGGCAACACATGATGTGAAAAACCATCAAGACCAAATTCTTCAACAATCATTCTCACCCTTTCTTTTGCACATGTTACTTTCTCCTCAAAACATTGTCTCTCCCCCTGAGATATATATGTCTCTCCTTTTTTCACATGTCTCCTTCCAAAATAGTCTCCCCCTTTGACATCAATGGTAAAGGGTGTACATTTAATGAATTTTGTGTTGGATCCCCCTTTGTCAAGTATACATGAGTATATATAGATTGTATTGACTCCCCCTAAATAAATGATTTATATATACATAAAAAAATCAAAATTGTCTCCTAACCTTCTGCATATATGCACAAGAAATCAAAACTTACTGAGTCTTTGGAAAGTTGTCTTTGTAGATGTTCTTGAGTTGGATCACATCTGAGTCATGTTGAGCTTTCACATAGTTCAATATCTGTATATACCGATTGATTTGTAAGAGCAATTCCTCTACCTTATCCACATTAGTAGGAGCATCAGTCATCTTCCTAGATTTCTCAACTTCTCTTATTAGACCAGTCATTGAAGCCATCTTGAAACTTACAATCTCTCTTAATTGGATCTCTCTCTTAACTGGCTCATTTGGTCCTTTATAGACTCCTTATGATTTTGCAATTTCCTTATGTTTGCATGGGTCTTTTCTATTTCAACTCTTACGTTTCCATTCAGATATTCTAATGGATCATAAGTTTTGGAAAGCTTTACAAGTTGAGTTTCAAGGCCATCAATCTTATCTTTTATGCCTTTTGTACTTATTGGCCAAGATAAGAAAAATTGATATATTGCATTTGCATCATTTATAGATATTTCAATGTATTTTATGCCATTATCTAGCAAGGTGTGTTCCTTGTAGTTAGATATTAATCTTTTACTGTCAATTTCATCTCTTACCTTCTTCTCCACTGCTTTCTCAAAAGATTCAAAATGATCATTTATAGACTCCATTAATTTTCTTCATTTGTAGTGTAGGAGTCAGAGAAACATATCTCTTGAAATTGGGCATTATCTTTTAAAAAATCTTCACTGCATCATCCATCAACTCATTTCCTTCTATATGAGATTTCAAGATTTTTTCCTAAGCTATTACCTGAAAAATTGTTCCCAATTGTAGTTTCTACAATGGAGAAATGTTTACCAAATTGGTTTGACCATCTATAGATGGTACTTGCAATAACCTAGGTAAAGACAAAACTTGTGAATCCCTTTGTTTTGCCATAAACTCTTTGATAGGATCTGATGGTGAGACTCTAGAGCTTTCACCAATTCTACCCCATATATAGATAACATTTGAATATTAGGAGTTTCCAGAGGATTTCTTTCATCAAGTGCTTGTTCTTTTGCAACATTTTTTCGAACAAAGGTGTTATTAACTTGCTCTGAAATGACCTCATATTTAGCAGTCTTCACTTTAGATGACTACTTCATTCCAATAGTGTTCTCAGTGGTCTGTGGAGGATTAGTCACATTTTGGTCTTCTACATTTGTGATTGGAGATGGATTTGGCATATTAGGCTCATACACCATATTATGCTATGTACTTGTTTCTCCTCTTTTCACATTTATCTCATTCTGATCTCCTTTATCCTCTTCAAAATTAAATTTCTCAACAATAGAAATTTGCAGTTCCTTAAGAACATTAGCAATTATTTTCATTGTTTCCTTTTCTAGTTTTTCTATCTCATTTTTATCACTGGACATTAAACTATTTATCATTTGCTTTGTCCTAAACTCCGTATTCAACCTTGGAATAGCTATCTTTATGTCTTGTCCAGAAAGAGTAGGACAAACATTCTTTAAAGCATTATTTTTCATTTCAGTATCCTTTCTCATTGCCCCATCTCTTCTTTTTGTCAAAATGTCGGCAAGACTATCTGGCAATTTATCAACAATTTCAATCGAAGTAGCATTGAATATATCTAAATATCTGACAATAGCAGTTTCAATAATTTCCTAATCTTCATCTGACCTCTCATCATACATTTATGCTACTTCCTTCAGATTGTCATATTCTATTATTACTTTTATGGTGGCTTCAAGTTCTAAAGGGGGAACACCAGATTTATCTGACTTCTTTTGTTTTCCCTTTCCTTTGTTTGCAGCTTCACTTTCCTTCCTATTCCTTCCCTTTCCTTGGCCTTTGGAAGATTGTCCTTCTTCACTGGATTTAGTTTCTCTTTTCTTAAAGATGAAACCTTCTTTCTCTTTCTCACTAATTTCTTCTTCTTCTGTAGCAAGAGACTCTTTTCTCTTCTAGATGAGCCTAAGTCCTTCTTCCTCTTCTTCCTTTGAAACATCATAAATAACATAAATTTTCTTAGAGGCTTTTCCCTTCACCCTTCTCTTCTTAACAGGCTGAGATTGTTCAGTAGTACTAACACAAACATTCTTCTCAGCACTTGCAATAGCAGGGGAGGAAGAGGTCCTTGATGACCTTGTGAGACTAGGAGCTTCCTTCTTACCTTTAGATGTCCCTTTGGACTTCTCCTCAAGGCAAGATTATTCTTCATTTCTTTCTTTAGCTCTGGCACGTTGTACTTGTTCCTTAGAAATTCCTATGCTTTCAACAAAATCCTCAACTATCTTATGCACTTTCTTTTGAGTTTTGTGCATGGTCTACTCCAGATGAATTTTTAGAGACTTTTCTTCATATGTGCCAAGTCTTTCTTCAGAAGTATCTCTAGGTTTACTCAGTATTAGGTCTGCAAGACCTACAAGAACATCATCTGCTACTTCATATCCCATTTCAAGGATCCACACTATTCTTGGTTTAACTGCTTCCATTAAGCACTCATCCTTAGTGACCATAAAAAGAATATCATCCTTCTATTTTTCTACAACTTTTCTAGGGATTATTTCCCTAGCTTGCATCTTCCCTTGAAAAACCTTGAAGTAGCCCCACAATGCAGCATTTTAAGCGTCATTGTTACCAATTCTCTGCAAGTAATCTCTTATCTGAGTGGCTATAGGAATATGCCCAAGCCATACAACATTATGTGCACCTGGTAGCTCCTTTAGAAAATAGAATAATAAACAAATGATTAAAGTGCCATATTTGAAAGGGTATTTGGAATCTTTTGTTTTCTTCAGGTTCTCCAACAATTGTTGCCTTAGAAACTCACAAAGATCATAATCATCATTCTGTTTCACCATCTCATGAGTTGTGCTTATAGTAGTGGCCGAGACTAAATTTTATCTATTTGTGAAATAAATTTTGTTACCTATCATCATTGAAGCATACTTCATAGCTAGATCCTCTATGTCATTCACTATCAATGCTCTTCTATCAAACTTAGCTCTAGTGAGCTTCATAATGACATCATTTTTCACATATTTCAACACTGGAACAACTCCGGTGGAGCATAACCCTGTTACCACTCTAATGGCTTAATTGTTGATTATATATGGGATATCTAGCCACATGAATTTTTCATGAATTCTTCTCATAACATATCTAACCCAAGCATCTTCATAACACAAAATAGGAAAATTGTTCCAAACATCCAATTTCTTCTATGTTAGGGCATGGTATTCAATCTTCAAACCAAAGTTATCATCAGTCAACTCATTCACCCATACTTGCCCTAACTTGGCATGGTTATATTCTTCAAAATTTGCATGAATTTAGATCCTTATATCCTGAGTATGCAACACGCCATAGGGTACATCCGAAATGCACCATCCGGGTCAGTTTCTATTGACTTGAAAGGGTGTTTCTTGTATTTAGAGTGAGGTCTATCTACAATGTTTATCACTTGTGGAATAGACATTTCCAATACTCAACAAAGAACTTTCTAGGGTAGGATAAGAAACTATAAATACATTTTCAATCACTTCCGATTAGGGTTTGAAAGCACCGAATCTCAGGATGCTATGAACTCTTCTTAGCTGCACTGCTTATCTCTCTCTTGCTTGAAAACTTGTTTATAATATGAATTTTGATCAAGAATGATTGTTTATAACTCCTTTTTCTTCATGACCTAATTCAATGTAAATGCCCTATTTAATAAAGTTGTTAATATTTCTTCTGATGACACGGTCGATTTTAATTGCTCCGCAATCTTCCGCAATTTTCTTCAGTTGATCAGACATATTGATCTTCAACGTATATCTTTGTGTTGAGGCATCAACACCATTCCTTTGGTAGAGGGAGAAAGATTTCAATTAAAGCTCCACCTAAGCCAAATCTCTTATCTTGGTTTCTGGAGGAAACATCTGCACCAGATGCCGATACAGGTTCACCATTAACTTTTGTTACTTCCTTCTTTATACAAATCTTATACATTTCCATCTTTTGTGAAGCAACATCAATGAGTTTCTTATACCTTTGAGACTATCATTCTTCTTTGCACTCAGAATAGTTGTACATGTCCTACTGAGCATTTCTGCTTCTGTAGAACTTTGAAATGTGTCCAGGCTTATTGCAATTGTAGCACACAACATTCCTCTAACCAATATTCATTCCATTCATTCTAGATCTGCATTAGTTAGCTTTGTGCCCAAATCTATTGCATGTATAACAATAGTCATTAAAGGATTGAGTCATTCTACCACTATTATAGCCATTCATCCTTTGACTTCTGCACTCATTTGCTTTATGACCAAATTTCTTGCATGTAAAACATTGACCAGAGAAAGATGGGACATTTTGATTCATTCTACTCCTACATTATGTAGCCTTATGTCCAAATTTATTGCAAGAATAACAATAACCATTGAAAGATGGGTACCTTTGAGCATAAGGTTGTCTAACCGGTGGTCTTCTAGCTCCTTTCTTTTGATTCTAGATCTATTTTCCATTGTGTTTCTTGTTTTCATCTTTTGATGCTTGACCTGATTTTGAAAGTTTTTCATCTTTTTCAAACCCTAAGCCTTCTTTGTCATTGAGATCTTTCTGACTTGAAATCATCTCATCAAGCCTTGCAGAACTTATCTTGAATTTTTCTTCATAATTCTTTGCCTTCTCCAGATCTGATTTCAGTTTCACAGCTTCTTGTTCAAGCCTTATACATTCTTCATATTTTCCTTTCACCATTGAGTTTAGATATTCCTCAGTTCTTGCCTTTTCTTAAACTTGCACTTTCAGTCCAATCATAGATTCATTTGTTAGCCTCAATTGTTCACTGACCTCCTTATGTTTTTCTTTGAACTTCTTAACTTTCTCTCTCAATTTTCTGATACATCCATCTGCTTCTTTGACATTCTCCTTCAGATCTTTGACTTCTTCTTCAGTCCTTTCTAGGTCTTCAAGATCAACCTTGAGTTCTTCACTATTGACAGATATGCATTCATCTTCTAAAAATTCAATAGCAGGAATCTCATCTAGAGGAGTAGGAAACTTTCTAGCTACCATGTGTTCAACCTCCAAGATCTTCCTTGAGTGGTTAGGCTTCTTCCAAAGGACTTGGCTCTAATACCAATTGTTAAACACTAGGAATACTGAGAGGGGTGAATCGGTATTCTTTTAAACCATTCACACATTAAGCATTTAATCCATTTACCAAATTTAATAACAATAAAGCAGATTAAGAATAAAACATATAACCACAATCCACAACACATGAACACGAGGATTTTTACGTGGAAAACCCAAATAGGGAAAAACCACGGTGAGGATTAGCTCACAATATATTATAACTAGTTATAAGATATACAGAAGTGCTCGTTGTAGGTGGACTCATTGACCAAGTGGACTCACTAACCACTAAGAAAAAAAGAGAGAAAAAGAGTGGCTCACTACTAGAATTTGAACTATTACAATTGCATCTGCATATGCATGGAATACAGTTCCAATGAAGCACAACATACAAACTTTCTCTTAGTAGAAAAAGCTTTCCTCTGTCTCTAATCTTCTCCTCTACAAATAGACTTAACTTCTCATACTCGGACCAAATTCGTACATACACCTGATCTCATTCACGCACTATTGGCATACATTCGTATTCATATATTTTCCATATTCACAACATCCAAAAGGATCTCATATATATATATATATATATATATATATATATATATATATATATATATATATATATATATATATATATATATCCGCAACATGCACAACCACCGATTAGGTTAGTCTTATTGAGTATAACAATCAAAACATCAAGAAGTAGTTTGTCAGCCTCAAATATTTATGCACACGCTTCACACCAAGATCCAAGCTTAGAAACAACTTAAAATAGATTGGTATGGACCTAAAATAGCACCCACTTAACTACATAGAACATATTTAACCTTCACATAACATCAATACCTTTAGGTTGGCTTCACTGGAAAAGCAACAATAATATGAACTAACTGTTAAACCACAAATCAGTATCCGGAACTCCAAATTTCCTCAAACCTAGAATATACACTCTTCAAATATCCATAAACTTATCCTCAAATCCACACAACAAAATGTTCACCTACAATGAAATGCAGAGTATCTCAAATCACCACTGACACTATCAATGCACTGTCTATTCAAAGTGCGATACTTGGACAACTCTAACTTTCATTCTGGAGGACTTCAAAACTTGACACTTCAGATTTGAGATGCAAGAGATAAATCCCTATGTTGGAGATAAAGGGGAATGATAGTCTAGAGAGGTCATAAGACGATGACACAACAAAAGATAGAAAATAATTATATTAAACCTAAGATGTTTGGAAATAATGTATGGAGGTTTAAAAAAATTGTAGTCCTACCTGTAAATGTTGGAGTATTAGAAAGGGGAGTAAATAAACTGAGCCAATTCCCATAATCTTTGCAAGCATCTCTCTACCTTTGCCATAAAGAGTGTGGGTTTTTTGTTAGATGTTCAAGTTTCAAATGCCCCCATAGACATGTATGCAAAATGTGTTCGATTGGAGAAGGATAGGTTTTCACGAGTACATAAGTAGGACAATGCTTTTGAGTTCAAACTAAAGAAGATAGAATGTGTGGGTGTGGTTGTGTGTGTGGGTATAAATTCCCAATAGAATATGGATGTGCACAATGATGAAGAGAATGGAAGAAAGTGGCAGCAACATAAGAATCCTCACCATGAGGATTTAGACATAGCAGATCGGCAAAGTAATAATCATTCTACTATGTTTTATGAGAATATGATTACAACCAACCTAGGAATAAATTGATAAAAATTAGTTCGAACCTTTACCATTTGAGAACACAAGGGACATTACCTATTTGACAAAACATCTTAAAGAGATCTATTCTTGTTTATTGCAATGATTGTGGGATATGTAGAACATGGATTTGTTTAAAGACTTTACAAAATTTGAAGCATATGCAATTGTTAGAACTGTAAAGAAAAATTCCCTTGTAGACGTACATAGAAACAAAAATTCATGATGGACAAAGAGGTGATTGTGGGAGGTATTGTGAAAAACAAAAATATAATCAATCTAAATCTTATTTCTCTGAAGTTATGTTGTTTGTGATAAGGTTGGTTACTATTTGTCATAAATATTGATTGACTTCTATTTCATTTCATTTCATTTCGTGTATGGTAATAGTGATTTTATTATTGACTATGCACATTCAATCTTTTACCATTGGGATCACATTTTGATATACCTTGATTGGACATATAGATGATGAATGTTTTTTCTATACCTTATCTCCCCATTCTTGAAATTAATATCATTTGACTTTTACAAGTTACAATTGATTTTATTTGATTTTGGTTATTGAACATATAATTGATTGATCTTTGGGGATGAGGATATTCAATTGATTTGATTTTAGGTATGTCATTGTTGCATTCAATGTTTGCATTGACTAAATATATAATTGATTTGATTTTTGAGGATGAGGATGAGGATATTCAATTGATTTGATTTTAGGTATGGACTACATTGACTAACATGAACAGAGGAATAACAGGTAAAGTGGCGTAGACCAAGATATTTTGCGTAACAGTAGCACTTGGGGACAAGCTACGTAGCCAGGGTATTTCGGCAAGTTCTGGTCTTTGTCTTTTCCTGTTGTACTTGGAAGTGCAGGCGTGTCAACCGGGATAGTGTTGTCCTACAACGAATATTGTGCTGGACAAAGCAAACGAGGCCCATGACGCGTACGGCAAGTCAAGTAAAATGGTTGACAAATATAAGAGAAGTTGCGTTTGGCACGCCTCTCTTTATTCACATAGTCATCATTTCACGAATCCTCCATCTAGAATGGTAGGTTGGAATGCCTTCAAATTCTTCTACGATCCCATTCCCTATTTACATCCACTGTGGTGAAACTTTTATAACGAACGAAGTTTGCGAATCAGGCCATCAAAGAGAGATTTCAGTATCAACCAGAGAGTAGAAGATTCTTTTCCAGAGCTGTGAGTGTTTCTAACAATTGTAAGCATTGAGATTATGTCAATATCTCGATTAGCTACTGGCCATTGGAAGGAGGCTGGATATTACTTATCGGCACGTAATACCATTTCTCCAAACAAAGAAGCTGGTGAAGATGGAGAGCACACAAGGCAATTGCAGGTTGGTGATATATGGCGAGATATCCTGGGTGCCAACCATTGGAATGGTATGCTCCATCCCATTAACCCACTTGTGAAAGCAGAGATACTGAGATATGGTGATTTTGCACAGCAATGCTACGATGCATTTGAAAATACGCGCTCTTCCACATACTATGGGAATTGTAAGCGCAGCAAAAGCTCGCTCGCCAAGAGACTAGAATTGATAAGTTGCGGGCGTGGCTATCAAGTGACCAAAATATATACGCCAATACGAGTGCTTTGAACTCAATTTTTGGGGAGGAATCAAGTGAAGGCGTTGCTTGGATGGGTTTTATTGCGGTTTGCACTGACCCAGATGAGATAAAGAGATTGGGAAGACGTGACATAGTTGTTGCATGGAGAGGCACGCAAACTCCGTATGAATGGATGCAAAACCTAAGAGACATATTGGTTCCTATTATGACGTCAAAGGCTACAACATGCTCCAACATCCAAACCATTTCAAATCCAGATGCCAGGATAGAGAAGGGCTTTCTCAACTGTTATACGTCCACCTGCTGGTTAAGAGGCAGAGGAGAAATACAAATACAGAGCTACTGCTGTTTATGAAGGAAGAAAATAAAACAACACAAGTTCTAAATCTGCACATTCTCAGTGTTTTCACATACATAAAAATAGTCCATACTCACCCCTGAAACAGAGCTGCAAACAGAGCATACATGCATCAAGTAAAACTCAGAAAATAGAGCAATATCTTCAGTATTGCTATATTACTCAGACTATTAAAAAAGAGTATATAATGTCTTCAAGACAGAGCTGCTGCTCTCATACACCAAAAGGGAACAAAGCATACTTAATCTAAAAACTAGATATCCCACGTAGCTGAAAACAAACTCAGTCAAAATATGGCAGCAGCAGAGGTATGGACTGCATTACAGATGACTTGACTACATTTAAGATTATGGACAGAACTACAATTAAAATTATGGACAAGACTGACTCCTCCATACGCCAGAAAAGGAGGCCATGCCTATATGACAACAACACTGCAAAGATTAATTGAAAGAGCACGGTGGCAGGGGAAAGTAGAAAAGTCAAGAGGAATTGTTATCTTCATTAAGTGTGTCGAGTAGTTGTGATACTATTCCAACACTCCCCCTTAATCACAACTACCACCTTCTTTGATACCCAAGCGATTTCTTTGAAACACAAAACTTTCTTTCCCTAATGCCTTGGTGAAAATATCTGCACACTAATCTTCAGACCTGCAAAAATCCAAAAAGATCTCTCCATTGTTTATCAACTCTCTAATAAAATGATATCTTGTATCTATATGTTTACTCCTCTTGTGAAAGACTAGATTCTTTGACAATGCTATAGCTGAGTTGTTGTCACAATAGATCCTTGTTGCCTCTTTTTGTTCTTGCCTGAGATCTTTTAGCATTCTTCTCATCCAAACTGCTTGACATGATGCACTTGTGGCTGCTACATACTCTGCTTCAGCAGATGAGAGAGTGACTATTGGTTGTTTCTTTGAAGCCCATGAAACTACACCTGTTCCAAAATGAAAAACATAACCAAAAGTGCTCTTCCTATCATCAATGCTTCCTGCACAATCACTATCTGTATATCCAATCAGCTTGAACTCATTTGACTTTGCATACTGAATGCCATAGTTCTTTGTTCCACTCACATATCTAAGAATTCTCTTTCCTACTTGCCAATGAGAGTCCTTTGGAGACTCCATGAACCTTGAAATGAGACTAACTGCATACATTATGTCAGGCCTTGTGGCTGTTAAATACATGAGGTACCAACAAGCTTTTTATACAAAGTTGGATCAATGTTGGCTCCTTTGTCATCCTTGCTTAATTTCAGTCCCATGACAATTGGTGATGGAGCTGATTTGCAATTTGTCATGTTAAACCTTTTCAAAATGTCATTTGCATACGTAGATTGGGAGATGAAAATACAATTATCATTTTGATTCACCTCAATGCCAAGAAAATACTTCATGAGACCCAAATCAGTCATTTCAAATTCCTTTTTCATAGCTCCTTTGAACAAATCAATTGCCAAATCACCCGTGAATATCAAATCATCAACATACAAGCAAACAATTATGATCTCACCTTGCTCATTCATCTTGGTATACAATGTAGGCTCACTGTTGCACCTATTGAAGCTATTTTGCAAAAGATAGGAGTCAATTCTACTATACCAAGCTCTTGGGGCTTGCTTGAGTCCATAGAGTGCCTTTTTCAGTTTGTAAACTTTATTTTCTTGACCCAAAATCTCATACCCAGGTGGCTGCTCCACATACACTTCTTCTTCAAAGTAACCATTCAAAAAGGCTGATTTTACATCCATTTGGTAAACTGGCCATTTGTTTTGAGCCGCTATTGCAAGTATAGTTCTCACGGTGTCTAAACGTGCTACTGGAGCAAATGTCTCATTGTAATCAACCCCGGGCTATTGTGAATATCCTTTTGCCACTAGTCTTGCTTTATGTTTTTTTACATCACCATTTGCATCTAATTTGGTTTTGTAAACCCACTTCACTCCTATGACATCCTTGTCTTTCGGAAGACTTACTAACTCCCATGTTTGATTCTTTTCTATTGCATCAATTTCATCGTCCATTGCATTTACCCATTTGTCATCCTTAATTGCATCTTCATAATGAGTTGGATCTTCTACTTGTGAATAAAATGCAAAGAGAGAAATCAGACCAGCATTGTTCTCACCTTCATTTTGATCATAAATGTCTCTCAAACTTCTGATTTTTTGTCTCCTCAAGCTTGCCAATGTAGGATTTGATATATCACTTGAACTTGGACTTATGGAATGTGGACTTGATGGTCCTGCACCTTGATTGCCACTTGTAGATGGTGTTTGTTGTACATTTGAAGGAGTGGATGCTTGAATGCGTGGGGCTGTCCTTACACTTGATGATGGTGTCATTTGATGACCACTTTGTTGAGCTTGAATGGGTGTGGAAGGAGTCACATTTGATGGAGTACCTGCTGGTGTAAAATCTTCTCTATCTTCTTGAGGTAAGTTCGCTGCAATATTGATTGTTTTCTCTAAACTTCCATCCCATGCTTCATCTTCTATGAATTGCACATCTCTGCTAATTATAACTTTCTTGGTTATTAGATTGTATAGTTTGTATGCCTTTGATTCATCACTATAACCAACAAATATACACTTTTCTCCCTTTTTGTCCAACTTTCTTCTCAATTCATCCTACACATATGCATATGCCACACATCCAAATACTCTCATGTGAGCAACATTATGTTTTCTTCCGGTCCATGCTTCTTTAGGAACCATATTCTTCACACTCTTGGTTGGACATCTATTCATAATATATGTTGCACAAGCTACAGCTTCAGCCCAATATTCATTTGACAAATGCTTTGCTTTCAACATGTTTCTTGCCATTTACATGATTGTTCTATTTTTCCTTTCAGCTACCCCATTTTGTTGAGGTGTGTACCTAGTTGTGAATTGCTTGTGAATCCCATGGTCTTTGCAAAAATGTAGAAATTCATTTGAGATGTACTCACCACCTCTATCTGTTCTCAATGCGTTGATGTAGTGCCCACTTTGCTTCTCAACAAGTGCCTTGAATTGATGGAAGTAATCAAACACTTCATTCTTTTGCCTTAGAAAGTAGACCCATGTTTTCCTTGAATAGTCATCAATGAAAGTCAAAAAGTAGTATCTTCCACCAATTGATGGTGTTTGCATTGGACCACATAAATCTGAACGAACAATCTCTAAAGGTGCCTTTGCTCTAATTGACTTGCCAGTTGGAAATGTCTCTCTACGTTGCTTTCCCAAGATGCATCCTTCGCATACTCTTTCCAGTTTCTCTATTAGAGGCATACCCTTTACCATACTCCTCCTATGAAGCAAATTTAGACCTCCAAAGTTGAGATGCCCAAATCTTAGATGCCATTACCAATTTTCATCTTTTATTTCTGCTTGAAAGAGGGTTTATGTAACTGCTGCAACTTCTTCTTTATCCTCTTGTGGGTTCATTGTGGGTTGTGCTTGAGCATATTCCACATTCAAGTCTGGCTTAATCTTTAGGGGAAACATTCTATTGTTTGTCATTTGCACTTTGGCAATAAGCTGATTACTTGAAAATTTATCTACAATAGTGCATTCTTTGTTTTCGAAGAAGACTCTATACCCCTTTTGAACAAGTTGTCCAATACTCATTAGATTGTGTTTTAGACTAGGCACAAAATACACATCTGAAATATACTTCTTCTCCCCCTGTTTAGTTAGAATATTGATATTTCCTTTTCCCATAACTGAAACTTTGTTGTCATTACCCAATGTGACATCTGATTTTACACTTTCATCTAAACTTGAAAATATTTCTAAGTTCCCTGTCATGTGATTACTGCAACCTAAGTCTAAGAACCATACATCCTTCTGATTTTCTTGTGCTACATTGCATGCTATGAACATATCGCTCTGATTTTGGTTTTCTCTTGTAAAGTTTGCATTTTGTCTGCTGAAATCGGATTGTTTTTTCCTACATTCATTTGAATAATGCCCATATTTCTTACAATAATGACATTGAATTTGAGACTTGTCATACCTTTGACCTTGTGGTTGATTATGAGATGGGTTTGGGCTTGAGTTTTGGCTGCTGCCTCTTCCACTTGAGTTTGATGGACTACTTCTTCCACCTCTATAAGAATTCCTTCCTCTACCTCTGAAATTTGATCTTCCTCTGCCTCTACCATGGCTGATTGAAACTTGTGACTTGAATGCATGCTCCAATGAGGTGTTTGTTGACCTGCTTAGCCTATGTTCATGTGAAATGAGAGATGCATGGAGCTCATCAACTGAAAACTATGAGAGGTTCTTTGTCTCCTCTATGGTCACAACTATAGATTCAAACCTTGTGGGTAAACTCCTTAAAATCTTTTCAACAATCCTTCTATCTTCTAGTGTTTCACCATGAGATCTAATTTGATTGACTAAACCCATCACTTGTGTGAAGAAAGTGTCTATTGAATCTGATTCTTTCATAAAAATTATTTCAAAATCCCTTCTCAACATTTGCAACTTAGCTGTCTTCACTTTTGCCATTCCTTGATAGGCTATTTGGAGTATATCCCATGCTTGTTTGGACTTAGGTGCTGCTGCAATTCTTAGAAAAATGCTCTCATGCACAGCTTGAAATATGTAAAAGAGTGCTTTGGAGTCCTTCTTCCTATTATCCCTCAACAAATCTTTCTTTGCTTGTGTCAATGCATTGTATGCTGCTACATCAGCTGGCTCTAGAAAACCATTCTCAACAAGCTCCCAAATATCTTGAGAACAAAACAAAGCTTTCATGGTGATTGCCCAGTAGTCATAATTCTTTCCATTAAACTGTGGAATTTGTGGGTTTGTCAAGCTTGTGCTTGCTACCATTTTTGTCTATGAAACTTGCTTTTTGAAAAAAAAAAAACCTTTCTTAAAAAAACTTTACCATTGATAAAACCTTGCTTGAAACCTTCAGCTCATGACCATGGCTCTAATACCACTTTGCTGGTTAAGAGGCAGAGGAGAAATACAAATACAGAGCTACTGCTATTTATGAAGGAAGAAAATAAAACAACACAAGTTCTAAATCTGCACAATCTTAGTGTTTTCACATACATAAAAATACTCCATACTCACCCCTGAAACAGAGCTGCAAATAGAGCATACATGCATCAAGTAAAACTCAAAAAATAGAGCAATATCTTCAGTATTGCTATATTACTTAAACTATAAAAAAAGAGTATATAATGTCTTCAAAACAGAGCTGCTGCTCTCATACACCAAAAGGGAACAAAACATACTTAATCTAAAAACTAGATATCCCACGTAGCTGAAAACAAACTCAGTCAAAATATGGTAGCAACAGAGGTATGGGCTGCATTACAGATGACTTGACTACATTTAAGATTATGGACAGAACCACAATTAAAATTATGGACAAGACTGACTCCTCCATACACCAGAAAAGGAGGCCATGCCTCTATGACAACAACACTGCAAAGATTAATTGAAAGAGCATGGTGGCAGGGGAAAGTAGAAAAGTCAAGAGGAATTGTTATCTTCATTAAGTGTGTCAAGTAGTTGTGATACTATTCCAACATCACTGACAAGAATTCTGTCCGATGCAGGCTTAGTGCAAGGGAAATTATAGTGGGTGAGATAACTAGATTAGTAAAGGAATACAAACACCAAGAAGAAGACTTGAGCATAACATTTGCTGGACATAGCTTGGGAGCTGCACTGGCAACCCTGAGCGTATATGATATCAGATAAATCATGGTGAATGAATATGGTATGAGCTCAATTCCCGTCACAGTCTTTTCCTTCGCGTCTCCGCACATAGGGAACCTGTCATTTGCCCAACATATGGAAGAGATTGGCATCAAAGTGTTGCATTTGGTGAACAAGAAGGACTTGGTTCCAAAAGTTCCTGGCATCCTTTTCAACAAAAAATTGGGATGGCTGACAAGGCTTCTGCACTGGCTTCCCTAGGCATATGTTCATGTAGGGGTAGAGATTACTTTAGAAAGCAGAAGCTCGCCTTTGCTGAAGCAAACGCATAATCCTGCAAACTGCCACAACTTGGAGGTTTATTTGCACTTACTTGATGGCTTTCAAGGACATGGCAAGCTACCCTTTAAGCCCTCGGGAAGAGATCCAGTTATGGTTAGCAAATACTCTGACTTATTGATTGAAAGGCTTCAAGTCCCTTCTGACTGGTGGGCAAGGAGAAATAAAGAAGTGGTGAAATGCATAGATGGCGTGTTGGTCTACTCTCCTACAACTCCAACTCTTGTTCCTCTTCTGCATACCCACCTCTAATCTATTCCACTTCATTGTTAATAACTCGTGTGGTTTAGTGAGGTTATTGCCCTCCATATTGTAATCTTGTCAGTAAATTTTCCATCCTCTCAGGATGGAATGAAATAGTTCTTGCTTGAGTAAATTTTACATCGCCATCGAATCCAAAACTGGTTGGATTCTTCCTACAACGTTGTGTTGGCAGTAAGCTAGGTTGGGCGACAATCTTTCCTCCTGTCACGTCCCAGTACAAAATTTAATGGTCTATCTTCTCCTGCAGATTTTTACCAAAACCCTTCACCATACTTAATGTAAATCTTTCTTTGCAAATTTACTTTTGACCATAGAGTTTGGGAATAGGGAGAATCAAAGAAATTTGATGTAGACTTCGTCTTTACTTCCATGTACGTAGCAGCTGTAGCTGAGGTTTTCATAGATCAAAATAATATATGTTTAGAATTCTCTAGGTAGAGAGGAAGTCTCTAGCCTCCTTTTTATATTGGTATGTGTTTACTTTTGTTTGAAGCATTATGTTTTAAAAATATATAGGAGACGCAGAAAAAGAAAAACAACAGCAGCAAGAAAAATAGAGTGTATGCAGCAGCTGGCAGTATTTGTAATAGCCTTTTTAACATATATGAAATTACATGAATCCTTTTTATATGTTCATAAATCCTTTTTATATGTGTAAATGAATATCTCAAATTCAAACTGTATTTTTTTTAATGTATGTATGAATCTAACAGGGTTTATTTTAGGGTACAAAAGCAAAGCATTTTGGAAAGCAGAGCAGTTTAAAAAAGGAGCAGCACCCTACAAACATAGAACTCAAACAAAATTTTCTAACAAATTGGTATTAGAGCTTAGGTAGTTAAGTCTTTTTGGTTAATTTAGTCATGGCTAGTATGGGCAGTAGTGTCAGTCAATCTCAAATTCCTTTCTTCAATAGAAAGAACTATGACTTCTTGAGCATCAAGATGAAGGCCTCATTTTATTTTCAAGATGTGTGGGATTTGGTTGAAAATGGGTTCCCTGAACTAATTGATTAAGTAGAATACAATGCCTTAACACAAGAAGAGAAATATTTGTTGAGAGAGAACAAAAAGAAGGATGTAAAAGCCTTGTTCCTCATTCAGCAAGCCATGGATGCATCCATCTTCCGAATGGTTGCAGCAGCAACTAGACCTAAAAATGCATGGGAGAGCTGACAAAAAGCTTACCAAGGTACAAGTAAGGTCAAGATAGCTAAGTTGCAAATGCTTAGGAGAGATTTTGAAAATTTACATATGAAAGACTCAGATCATTCCATAGATGTATTTTTTACTCATGTAATGGGTGTTGTAAATCAAATCATATCTCATGGTGAAAAACCAGAGGATCAAAGGGTTGTACAAAAAATTGTTATAAGTCTAACTGGTAGGTTTGATTCCATTGTAGTGGCAATAGAAGAGTCAAAAGACTTGACACAATTGTCTATTAATGAGTTGATGTGATCTCTAAAAAAACATGAGTAGAGACTAAACAGAACAACTAGTTCTACACTTGAACATCCCTTCAAATCACAAGCTTCAATCAGAAGCAATAGAGGAAGAGGAAGATCGAATTTCAATAGAGGCAAAGGAAGAAATTTGTCAAGAGGAGAAAGAACAAGCACATTTCATGATGGCAGAAGACCAAATACAAACACAAACTTTTATATTACAAATTGTGGAAGAGGTAGAGTTAGCAACCACAGTCACTCACATAGTCAGAGGTATGATAAATCCCAAGTTCAGTGTCATTACTACAAAAAACATGGACATTATACAAATGAGTGTAGGAAAAAGCAATTTGATATGAGTAGACAAAATGCAATTTTTTCAAAGGAAAACCAAACTTAAAATAAAAATAGTGGTTCTATGTTTATTACATGCAATGTCACGCAAGAAAGTACAAAAGATGTATGGTTTCTAGATAGTGGATGTAGTAATCACATGATTGGATGTATAGAAATGTTTGCAAACATGGATGAATTTGTAAAAGAAAAAGTAAAATTGCGAAATGATAACAAAGTATCCATTATGTGTAAAGGAACAATAAAAAATAAAACCAAGAAATGTGAAAAGAAACACATTCTTGATGTCTAGTATGTTATTGGACTCAAACACAACTTAATGAGCATTGGTCAACTTGTACATGAGGGATATAGAGTTTATTTTGAAGATGCAACATGTGTGATTATGGATAAAAGTCCAAGTAATAAACTCATTGCAAAAGTAGAAATGAGAAATAATAGAATGTTTCCCTTGAAAAATCAGTATGAATTGTCAATTTCACATACTCAAGCTATCACTACAATATCTTTAGCTACATTCAAAGTTGATATAAAAGACCAGTCTTGGCTTTGGCATTTGATGCTTGGACACTTAAGATACAGTGGTTTGAACTTGTTGCACAAAAGGAATATGGAAAATGGTTTTCCATTAATAGAACAACTACATATATCTTGTGAAGGTTGCATTCTAGGAAAACAACATAGAGAATATTTTCATGTAGGAAAGTCATATAGAGCTAAGGCTTCTCTTGATATTGTCCATTCAGATTTGTGTGGAAGTATGAAAACACCTTCTATTGGTGGTAGCCTATATTTCCTAACTTTGGTTGATGATTTTAGTAGAAAGACATGGGTTTATTTCTTGAAATACAAATAAGATGCATTTGGTATATTGAAATATTTTAAAGTCATGGTTGAAAAACAAAGTGAATATTTGAAAAAAGTGTTGAGAACAGATAGGGGAGTAGAATATGTGTCAAGTGACCTTTTAAATTTTTGTAAGACACATGGAATCAAGAAACAATTTACTACCATCTATATACACCATAACATAATGGAATCATAGAGAGAAAGAATAGGACAATCATGGAAATGGAAGCATGTTGAAGGCCAAGAACTTGTCAAATGAATATTGGGCAAGAGTAGTAACTTGTGTAGTGTATATTTTGAATTGATGCCCCACAAAAAGTGTAAAATCTACAAAGTACCTCAAGAAGCATGGAGTGGAAAGAAACATATTGTCTCTCATTTAAGAGTATTTGGTTGTGTAGCATATGCTCATGTTCTAGCAGAAAGAGTGAATAAATTAGATGATAAAGGAGAAAAATGTATTTTTGTCGGATATAGTGAACATACTAAAGGATACAAATTGTAAAATGCAATCACAAAGAAAGTGATAATCATCGGAGATGTTAAGTTTATTGAAGTAGAAGCATGGGATGGCAATATTGAAAAATCAACAACTATCGTGACAACAATACCCTCAAATGAAATGGAATTATAAAATGGAAATGTGGTGTCAAATAGTCATTCAACTCCATGTTGGTATACAGATTTATCACTTAACTCTATATTCTCTCACCCATACAAATGACAATAGAACCAACAATTGAGTCAATTTCAAGTATATTTTGCAGTAACTCTTTTCTTATTTTACAAGGCACAACTACCTTCCAATGATATAAATGAATGGAAACAATATATGCTTTTAACTCATAAGCATTAAAGGCAGCGGAAACAAGGAAAGAGAGAAAGAAAAGAGAAATTAAATTGCAGACATAAGAATACAATTACATCCCTCAAGAGAAAAGAAAAAGACATATATTAGAGCACACAGTCTCCTAGAACCTGCATACCATGAGAAAATACAATAGATTACAACACATGAATGTATGGATTGAACATAAGAACAATCAACATACACTGAGAAAATATGAGCATAAGAACACACTTCTCTATTAACATCTGAAAATAAAACTAGGCTTAAAGTCTCTAGTTTATCTTCTGTACACAGCTCTCTAGTTATACATGGTAGCAAAAAGATAAAAAATCAGAATCCTTTCAAATGAACTCCCAATTAGTTTTTAAAGAGTCTCCTTTTCTTTTTGTAATAGTTTCTTGAAAAGATTAACAATAAAACTCACTTTTTCATATCCCCGTGGGGTAACTACTTCTTGAAAAGATTAATTTATTATTTCTGAATTCTATTTTGAATAATGGCCCACAAAATACCTCCAGTTGTATAAACATTAATATTCTTGCAACATGTAACAATGAAGTAGCTCTTCCGACACAACTGCTCTTCAAAACTGATTCAAATAGCATTGCCAAAGAAGTATATGATGACAATGATGAGAGAGCTAAGCAAGCCTGCTCTACCACATGGCGATTGTGACTATTCAACATGCTTATTAGTTATCACACATCATTCTCATCTTTGCCGATTGTATTGTAGTTGTTGTTATCTTTAGTGATTTTGGCCAATGCCGAGGCAAGAAGAGGATGTTTTTGCTACATGGAAACTAGTTTGCCAATCTTACCCAAAAGATATATGAGGGAAGAATCTCCAATGGTGGCATACTGCGAAGAAGTCTCTTCAATGTGACTTACTACTAGTTGCTGCTGACCACTTCACAGAGGATCCATTTTAACGTATCTTGCTATCATTTCATTTTTGAGAGTATGTTTCTTTGAGGCACCCTAGCTATCGGCAAAGACATGGGTTCCCAAACCCTAAAAATCCCTGATGGATGAAGCGTTGGGAATAAAGTAAATTCTAGAACCTTTTAAAACACCAATTGCAAAGGGAGTCGGGCATAAAATAAGTTTTAGAACTCACAACAATGCCAATAGAGGAGAATCAGGTATTTATAAGGTTTAAAGACCTCTTAAACTGCTGACACAGATTTTTAAAGATGATAGAAATATTTGACTTTAATAAAGTCTTTCAACCTCAAACAATTGGCAAATATTAAAACTTTATAACTTTTCACCATGAAAGGTACATAAAATTATCTTCAACAATAATGTACCCAATTAATTTTCCAACCTTAGGAAAATTAATAAAAGAAGTATTTTATACTCCACAATATTTGAAAATTGTGTGGCAACGGGAAGAAAATGAATTTTATAATATTTAGAAAGACGATACCTTTCATCTGGAAACTTGTTATATGGAGCAAAAAGGTCACATGAGGCCCTCCACAAATTATTTTTCTGTCAGCACCCTCAAAACTCAAAATTTAATGTTCTTCGCAAATTGTTGGGCTTGAACATAAAACTTTAAAATCTTCAATCTGTGAAGAAAACTTATCCTAAAAAATAGATCACATTGTGCAAAAAAGACTCAGGAAAATTCTTCTAGAATGATTCTGCACCAGTATCAATGTATCTCTATATTAAATTGTTTCTATGAATGCCTTTAAATCTACCAAAAAGCCTGATGTGAGGATTTGTAATTTTGTCAAGCAGTGAAAAGTTTAAAATTTGTCAATTTCAAAAATTTGGGTAACAACAAGCTCTAATTGGGGACTTCTTTTTGTGCCAGAAAGAAGAGAACTCCAGCATCTCTTGCAAAACTAGTGCCTCATCCATTGGGCCAATAGAGTCACCAATAACCAACGAATTCATGAAGGAGAAGTACAGAAGACTTGGGCCAAACCAAAACTAAAACCAAAACAGCAACGCACACACAATAGGAAATGGAAAGCAAACCAAAAACTCCAATGTACCCAAACTAGGTACAACACACTCCAACCACTCCAATAAATTATGTGAAGCCATTGACTAGTTGGAAAAAATAAATGCCTATGCGGAAAAGAGAAATGTACCCATGAAGCACTTACAGAATTAGAATCCATCTCATGATCATAAACATAAATCTAAAATTTATGAAGCAAAATAACTCTTTCGATAATTTATTAAAACCAAACAACCACTTTGCATCATAGACCTTTGAAGTTTCTGGAATACGTTCTTGCATATTACTAGTTGTTTTCTCATGTACTATGGCAAACAAATTGATATCTTATGGCTGAAAATGATTAGTAGAATCATCAAAAGGCCAATCTTTAATCATATGCACTTTATTTGAGATTGGATGTGGATTATTCTTCACTGAAATAGGTAGAAAATTTACACTGTAAATAACATCCCTATTGACTTCAAAACCATTTTCATATAAAACAATTTCATCCTTCTCTATAGGAATTGGCCCAACAATTTTATGACCCACCAAAACATCCTCATCTATAAATTGCAGGTCTAATATAATCACTCCCTCTCCACACAAAAAGTCATCCTTGGATGATTCAAGACACCAATTTGGGATAAAAGCAATATGAGGTTCAATAGATTTATCTATTTGATCATCTTTATTACTATCATGGCTATTTGTAACCTCATTCCCCAATCTTTTTTCAAACATTTTCACATCTAATTCTTCAAAATGAAATGTCTCAAAAAAAATCATTTCTGACATCTTTTTGCAGCAATAGTTCTTCATTGTCTTGTCCAGGAAATTCAAAAACTTCATACTCAAGATGCATGTAACCTGGAGGAAAGATATTTAATACCTCATGCTTATGTTCTGTAGCCTCAAGATGTTCTTCATTGCTTATAAAAGTGAATGCCTCCATTTCTATGGTAGACAATGATGCTAAAACAACATCATCTGCATTCTTACAATTATGAAAAGATTGTCCATTTTCTTCTTCACTTGAGTAACTTCCAGATACATCATTACTATCTTCCTCATAATGTAAACTATAAGCTTTAGCTCTTCTTCCAACATGAGGATTAATTTCTATATCACTTATTTCATCTCTACAAAAATGCTTTTGATAAAAAAATAGTGAAATTAAAGCATTCAATTGGAGGAGGCTACACATGTTGGAAATCTACAGGTTGAAAATTTTATTTTTGCATGATAGGTTTCCTCATGGGTTCATTACTTGAATTATTCACAACTTAATTTAGTTTCCAAAGACCACTTAAAACCATAGCATCCTCAAATTTTATAGCCTCTTGCTGAGCAACTTCAATATCATCTACTTTACTTTGTTTCAAGAAAAACTAAGCATCAGGACGCAACGAAGAAATAAATATGCAAAGCCAAATTTTCTTACTTGGTTGAATGGACAAAGGAATCTTTTTGAGTAGCCTGTTGTACCAATCCACAAAATTTCTAATGGGCTCATCTTCTTTCTTCTAGATCTAGAAAGGCTGACATAATAATGCACCTTCATCCACCAAAGATTTATATCTCCCAAGAAACTTATTCTTTAATGTATCCCAGTTAGTTATGCATCCATTTTCCAAATTCAAAACCCAACTTGCAGCAGGCCCAACAAGAGATTCAATGAGCAACTGAACAAAAATATTTTCTTCTCTTACCCCCAAGATACCACATGAAATGGTGAATGCCAGGATATGATCTTCTACATCTTGAGTGTTGTCTCCATTGAACTTCAGGAAGTATTTTCTTGAGCCTTCAGGTAGAGGTGAATATTGAGGCAAAGAGAGAGGCCCAAAATGATTTCCCCATGGCTAAGGAGAAACCAATGCCATAATACAAATCTGAAAAATAAATCAAACAAGAGTCTTTGTTGGAATAAAATGCTTCTGAGTAATTTTCACTTTGTAGAGTCACCAACCTCCATCCTCAAGGAGGTACCTTTAAATTTCTAGGAAAATAAGAGCACCAGAACTTTACTTTCGTTCCTAGTAGAGTTACCAAAAATCTGTCGGTATATAGATTTGTCACTTAAGGGTAAGTGCAAGAAGATGGGGCGCCAAAAAGGGGTCTTAAGTGGCCACTTTTTTTTTTCTGAAATCAGGAAATACTGGCCTTGGATGAGAAATTGAGCATAGTTACACTCAAAATTTGGAGATGTAACCAAAACAATGTTTGTAGTGCTCCGAGTTACTTTCTAAACTACTATTTTTTAAAAAAATGGTATAGATTAAGGGGTTCAAAAGAGGGAGCCACATAAATTGGTGTTGTTTCTGTCAAAAAAACATAACATTGCATGTTTTGTGGCTCCCTCAAAAGGTCAACTTTTTTTTGGTATTTTTAAAATCACTTCAGTGAGAAATTAGCTAATAGCATGTAGTTTATGCCTGATTTTTCTGATAATTTTTTGATGAATATTTGATTTTTTACTAATTTTCAAAGTGGACACATCCTAAAAAATAGAATTTTGGCTGTGCTACCCCTATAAATTTTAAAAACTGATTGAAAATCATTTTTTTCTTTTTTAATATTTGTAGAATAGAGTCTAGTTTCTAAATATGTATTTTTTTTGAAATTTCAATGAATAGTTAATTTACAATGAAAAAAAGACCAAACAATGGTTTTCGCCCAAAAACAGATACACAAACAAAAGAAATTAAAGATGAAAGGCTTAGCATTGTTAAAATGTGAAAAAAATTACATTGTCAAATAGCTAAGAGAAAGCCTAACATTACCCAGGTGTTTGATTTGTTTGACCTTGAAACATGTGCAAATCTAAGGGTTAGCACGAACAAAATTATGTGAAATCTTGAAGAACATGGAAAAACACATCTGTAGCTGTTCAAAAGGCACTCCAAGCCTTTGGGTTGGAAATCTAAAGCAAATCCCAAGCCTAAGGCTTCAGATTCCCAAAGTAAAACATAACGTGAGCGCGTTATAATGCGCTCACGTTATATTTTGCTTTGCATTTTTCTTTTTCCACAAAAGTTTGTGTTATTTGCCATGTTTGAAATAACGCGAGCGCGTTATAATGTGCTCGCATTATGTTCCCCTTAAATTTTTTTATGTTCAAGGCTATTACTCATGTATGTATGTATGCCTATATGTATGTATGTATGTATGTATGTATGTATGTATGTATGTATGCCTATATATATGTATGTATCTATGTATGTATCTATGTATGCCTATATGTATGTATATATGTATCTATGTATGCCTATTGTTGGTAGGTGGTGACTGATCAGGAAAGTACTGTACACTAGCCATGTATCCTATTTTTATGACCGACATAAGAAAACCCTAATTTTTGTAATCGACAAAAGGGCTTGATAAAAGCGGCTAAGTATTAGGGGTTTGGGACATTGTATTGTAGCATTTGTAGCAATATTGAGTTGTAGGGATTGCTGATTGTAATCGGTTTGATTTACAGGATAATAATATTGGACTCTTTGTTTGGTGGATGTAGCCCAGGTTTGGGTGAACCACGTTAAAACTTGTCTCTTGTTGTTATTATTTCTGTGTATTTCCATTCCTCTGTTTAATTTTTATTTGTATTTAATTGATATCTTCTGCCAACTAACCCTAACAAGTGGTATCAGAGTGGGTTGTGTTCAATTGTCATTTGCAGGAAGGTCTCATGGTTGAGTGGGAGCAATGGCGGATGAGGGTAAATTGAAGGTTGATAAATTCAATGGGCAGAACTATCAATTATGGAAGATGTAGATGGAGGATTACCTCTATCAAAAGGATTTATGGATGCCATTGGAAGGAGTAGCCAAGAAACTGGCAACAATGTCTGATGAGGATTGGAATCTTCTTGACAAAAAGGCATTGGGAACCATTCGGTTGTGCCTGGCACCATCGGTGGCATTCAATATAATGGAAGCGAAGACAACAGATGGTCTAATGAAAGCTTTAGCAAAATTGTATGAAAAACCTTCAGCGTCAAATAAGGTATTTCTCATGAAGCGTTTGTTTAATTTAAAAATGGTTGAAGGTGGATCTGTGACAGGTCATTTAAATAAATTTAATACGATTGTCAGTCAATTGACTTCTTTAAATGTAAAATTCGATGAAGAAGTTAGAGCTCTCTTGATATTATATTCATTGCTTGAAAGCTGGGATAGTTTGGTAATAGCGGTTAGTAACTCTGTTTCTTGTTCAAATACCCTAAAATTTGATGATGTTATTGGTGTTATTCTGAGTGAGGAAATTTGTAAGAAAAGCTCAGGTGGCTCCACATCAGGCAGTGTTTTGAATGCAGAAAGCAGGGGCAGATCAAAGGAGAGAGGAAAAGGTTCTGGAAGTCATGGGAAGTCACGAGGAAAATCAAGGGACAAAAGATCCCAAACCAGACGACAAAAAGATTACTGGTACTGTGGGAAACCAGGTCATCTGAAGAAAGATTGCTGGTCTCGAAAAAATAAAGAAGGAGACAAACAAGAAGGCAATAAGGAAGCAAATGTGGTAAGTAATAAATATGAAGATGATGCCTTGATTCTTTCCCTAGATAATACTGATGATTCATGGGTTTTAGATTCAGAGGCCTCATTTCATGCTATGCCCCATAGAAGTTATTTTCTTGATTATGTCCAAGGGGATTTTGGGCTAGTTTATTTGGGAGATAACAAACCCTATCAGATTGTTGGAAAGGGAAGAATCAATATTAAGTTGCAGAATGGGAATCATTGCTTACTACAAGAGGTAAGGCATGTTCAAGGCTTAGTAGGAATTTAATTTTAGCAAGGCAGCTAACTGAACAAGGTTGCATTATTACATTTACTGATAAAAATTGGAAGGTTTCAAAAGGTGCCTTAGTAGTAGCAAAAGGTGTGAAAGTAGGCACCTTATATCTTTGTACAGGTCATATTGTTCCTTCTACTTTAACTGTTACAGAGGAAAAACAAATAGATTTAGGAACAGTTGCTACAGGTTCGCAGGAAGAGACTGGAACAGTTGCTGCAGGTTCGCAGGAAGAGACTGGAAAAGTTGCTGCAAGTTATGAGACAACACTGTGGCATAACAGACTTGGGCATATGAGTGAAAAAGGTATGAAGGTACTTCATTCTAAGAAAGTTTTACCAGGTCTGAAATGTATTAATATGGACTTCTGTGAAAGTTATGTGTATGGCAAACAAAAGAGAGTCAGTTTTCTCAGAGATGGGAAGCAAAAGAAAAATGAAAAGTTGGAGCTTGTGCATACAGATGTATGGGGACCAGCTCAGGTATCTTCTCTCGGTAGCTCTCGGTATTATGCTACATTCATAAATGATGCAACTAGGAAGGTCTGGATTTATTTCCTTAGACAGAAATCTGATGTATTTGAAACATTTAAGAAATGGAGAAGCTTGGTTGAAAATGAGACAGGTAAAAGATTAAAATGTCTCAGATCTGATAATGGTGGTGAGTATTGCATCAAAGAATTTGAAGATTATTGTTCTTTTAATGGAATTCATAGGCAGAAAATGGTACCAGGGACTCCACAGGAAAATGGAGTGGCTAAACGCATGAATAGGACAATAATGGAGCGTGCAAGGACCATGAGATTGCATGCTGGGCTGCCTTTAAATATGTGGGCAGAGGCTATTAACACTGCTGTATATTTAATTAATAGAGGTCCTTCAGTTCCTTTGGGATGTGGTATTCCAGAGGAAGCATGGATAGGTAAGAAGGTGAGTTATTCTTTTCTAAAAACCTTCGGCTGTGAAGTATTTGCACATATAGATTTTGAAAATAGAACCAAGCTGGATGTAAAATCAAAAAAGTGTACCTTCGTTGGATATGGCATTGATGAATTTGGTTATAGGCTTTGAGATTTTGAAAATCAGAAAATTGTGAGAAGCAGGGATGTCATATTCAATGAGAAGGTGTTGTACAAAGATCAGTTGCAGTAGCATGAGAAGAAAGCAAAAGATTATGTGGTGCTGGATGATACTCCAAATAGTGATGTTCTAGTGGTTCCTCATGCTCCGCAACAACAACTAGAAATACCACAAACTCCAGTGAATGTTAGACGGTCAACAAGGCTAAGTAGACCTCCTGAAAAGTTTTCTTCCTCTTTGTATTCTATTTTGTTAACAAATGCTGGTGAACCAGAAGGGTATGATGAAGCTATGTAGGTGAATACACAAGTTCAGTGGGAGCTTGCGATGAAAAAAGAAATGGACTCCTTGCTAAAAAATCAGACTTGGGAATTATGTAAGTTACCTGTAGGTAAAAAGGCTTTACCAAACAAATGGGTTTACAGGCTGAAAGAGGAAGATGGAGGTAAGAAACGATTTTAGGCCAGGTTAGTTGTAAAAGGATTTGCACATAGGGCATTGATTTTGATGAGATATTTTCTCCGGTTGTCAAGATGACTTCTATTCGTACTGTTTTAAGTATTGTGGCTGCTGAAGATTTGCATTTGGAACAGCTAGATGTGAAAACTGCCTTTCTCCATGGTGATTTGGAGGAGGAGATATACATGGCACAACCACAAGGATTTGAGGTCAAAGGTTAGGAGAAACAAGTGTGCAGATTGAAGAAGAGTTTGTATGGCCTGAAACAAACACCTCGGCAATGGTATTTGAAATTTGATAGTTTTATGGCTGAGCAAGGCTATAGCAGGTGTAATTCTGACCATTGTGTTTATTTTAAGAGGTTGGATAATGACAGCTACATTATTTTATGTTTATATGTTGATGACATGCTTGTAGCTGGGTCTAACATGGATCACATCAGAGAGTTAAAACATCAGTTATCACAGTCATTTGATATGAAGGATTTGGGGGCAGCAAAACAAATCCTTGGTATGAAAATTTGCAGAGATAGGAAGAATAGAAAATTGACTCTATCTCAGGCTGCTTATGTTGAAAAGGTGTTGTAGAGATTCCATATGGAGAATGCAAAAGCTGTCAGCACACCTTTGCCTAGTCATTTGAAATTGACTAAGGAGATGTGTCCAAAGACACAAGAGGAGGAAGAAAAAAATGTCCAAGGTACCATATGCTTCAGTTGTAGGAAGTTTAATGTATGCCATGGTATACACAAGACCGGATATTGCACATGCTGTCGAAGTCATTAGCAGGTATATGAGTCATCCCGGATTTGAGCATTGGAATGTGGTCAAATAGATTCTCAGATATTTGAGAGGTACATCTAATAAACACTTATGTTTTGGGGGCTCTAATACTGATTTAGCAGGTTATATAGACTCAGATTTGGCACGGGATATTGAGACCAGGTGGAGTACTACAAGTTATGTCTTTACTGTAGGTGGAACATCAGTGAGTTGGATTTCCAGGTTGCAAAAGGTGGTTGCTTTATCCACCACAGAGGCAGAATATGTGGCTGCAATAGAGGCAAGCAAGGAGATGATATGGCTGCAATCTTTCATGGAAGAATTGGGTAAACAACAGGCTAACAGTTCTTTGTATACAGATAGTCAGAGTGCCATACATCTTGCAAAGAATTCTGCCTTGCATTCAAAGACCAAACACATACAGTTGAGGTATCACTTTATTCGGTCGGTGTTGGATAATGGACAGTTAAGGCTGGAAAAGATACATACAGATGACAATCCAGTGGATATGTTTACAAAGGTAGTGACAAGGGAGAAGCTGAGCTCCTCTTCAGCTTCGGTTGGTCTTCTAGACTAAAAATAACAAAAATAGAATAGTAGAGTCTAGGGTGCTTATTTCCAGTGGGAGCTACATACGCAGCGGTGTCGTCCAGGCTCAGTCTCCAAGTGGGAGATTGTTTGGTGTGGAGCCTGATCAGTCTCCAAGTGGGAGATTGTTGGTAGGTGGCGACTGATTAGGAAAGTACTGTACACTAGCTAATAATATTGGACTCTCTGTTTGGTGGATGTAGCCTGGGTTTAGGTGAACCATGTTAAAACTTGTCTCTTGTTATTATTATTTCTGTGTATTTCCATTCCTCTGTTTAATCTTTATTTGCATTTAATTGATATCTTCTATCGGCTAACCCTAACACCTATATGTATGTATGTATGTATGTATGTATGTATGTATGCCTATATGTATGTATGTATCTATGTATGCCTATTTGTATGTATGTATAGTATCGAGGGCAGAGGAGGGTAGAGATGGGAGTGAGCCCGATAGGGGAGGAGAGGGGTGGATAAAGATTGAGTGATTAAGGTTTAAGGTTGAGGGTTGAGCGTTTAGGGATAGGATTAAGAGTTTAGGGATAACGGATTAGAGTTTAGGACCTTGAGGGATTAGGGTTTAGGGTTGAGGCTTTAGGGATAGCGTTTAGGGTTAAGGATCGAGGGATTAGGGTTAAGGTAGAGTTTTGAGGGTAGAGGGATTAGGGATAGGGTTTAGGGTTGAAAGTTTAGGGTTGAGGGATTAGGGTTTAAGGTATTGTTTAGTAGTTCTTGTGGATAAAGCCAGTAAACAATGGTAGATTATTTGCCTATTTCATAACAATATACCTCCCCTAACTGTGGGGTGGACAGCAAGAAACATAGATGTACCCCAATGCAAATCTTTCCTCATAATGATCATCCTTCTAATTTCAACTGTTAATTACTCACTGTGGATGTACTATACACAAAGCTTTTCTCATAGTGTGTACACCTATTGGCATAATGAACCCCAGATGGGCTAGAAAAACATGCCATATAACATTACTAACATTAAAAAAGTTAATATCCATTTTTCTGACATATTCTTGCAACTCAAATATCTTTAAGAGAAGAGTGTCAAAAATGATGGTTTTAACAACCTAACATAAGGCAAAGCAGTTTTCTTGGGTTTAGGGATAGGGTTTAGGGTTGAGGGATTAGGGTTTAGGGTTGAGGGGTTATAGTTTAAGGTATAGTGTTGAGGGTTGAGGGTTTAGGGATAGGGTTTAGGGTTGAGGGATTAGGGTTTAGGGTTGAGGGATTAGGGTTTAATGTTGAGAGTTGAGGGTTGAGGGTTTAGGTATAGGGTTGATGGTCAAGGGATTAGGGTTAAAGTAGAGTGTTGAGGGTAGAGGGATTAGGGGTAGGGTTTAGGGTTGAAGGTTTAATGATTGAGGGTTGAGGCTTTAGGGCTGAGGGTTAAGGGATTGGGGTTTAAAAGATAGTGTTGAGCGTCAAGGGTTTATGGATAGGTTTTAGGGTTTAATTTTTAAGGGTTAAGGGTTGAGGAATAGGGTTTAGGGTTTAGGGATAAGGGATTAGGGTTTAAGGTATAGTGTTGAGGGTTGAGGGTTTATGAATAGGGATAGCGTTTAGGGTTGAGGGATGAGGGATTAGGGTTGAGGTTTGAGGGATTAGGGTTTAAGGTATAGTGTCAAGGGTTGAGGGATTAGGTTTTAGGGTTAATGGATTAGGGTTTAAGGTATAGTGTTGAGGGTTGAGAGTTTAGGGATAGGGTTTAGGGTTGATGGATTATGGTTTAGGGTTGATGGATTAGCATTTAATGTCGAGGTTAGGTTAGAGTATCGAGGGTAGAGGGATTAGGGATAGGGTTTAGGGTTGAAGGTTTAAGGATTGAGGGTTGAGGCTTTAGGGATGAGGGTTTAAGGCTTAAGATATAGTGTCAAGTGTTGAGGGTGTAGGGATAGGGTTTAAGTTTTAAGGGTTAACGGTTGAGGGATAGTGATTAGGGTTTAAGGTATAGTGTTGAGGGTTAATGGTTAGGGATAGGGTTTAGGTTTGAGGGATTAGGGTTTAGGGTTGATGAATTAGGGTTTAATGTTGAGATTTGAGGGTTGAGGGTTGAGGTTGAGGGATTGGGTTAATGGTCAAGGGATTAGGGTTAAATAAGAGTGTCGAGGGTAGAGGGATTAGGGATAGGGTTTAGGGTTGAAGGTTTAAGGATTTATGGTTGAGGCATTAGGGATGAGGGTTAAGGGATTAGGGTTTAAGATATAGTGTCGAGTGTCAGGCATGTAGGGATAGGTTTTAGGGTTCAAGTTTTAAGGGTTAAGCGTCGAGAGATCAGAGTTAAGGGTTTAGGGATTAGGGTTTCATGTTGAGGGTTGAGTACATTGAGGTTCAAGGGTTAAGGGTTTCGGGATAGGATTGAGGGTCAAGGGATTAGGGTTAAAGTAGAGTGTCGAGGGTATAAGGATTAGGGATAGGGCTGGAGGGTTTAGGGATAAGGGATTAGGGTTTAAGGTATAGTATTGAGCCCGTTGAGGGTCTAGGAATAGGGATAGCATTTAGGGTTTAGGGATGAGGGATTAGAGTTGAGGGACGACGGATTAGGGTTGAGGGTTGAGGGATTAGGGTTTAGGGATAAGGTTTAGGGTTGAGGGATTAGGGTTTAAGGTATAGTGTCGAGGGTTTAGGGTTGAGGGATTAGAGTGAAGGGTTGAGGGATTAGGATTTGACGTTGAGGGTTGAGGCTTTAGGGTTTAGGGTTTAGGGATAGGGTTCAGGGTCGAGGGATCAAAGTTAAGGGTTGAGGGATTAGGGTTTGACGTTGAGGGTTGAGGGTTGAGGTTTGAGGGTCAAGGGTTTAGGGAAAGGGTTGAGGGTCAAGGGATTAGGGTTAAAGTAGAGTGTCGAGGGTATAAGGATTAGGGATAGGGTTGGAGGGTTTAGGGATAAGGGATTAGGGTTTAAGGTATAGTATCGAGCTTGTTGAGGATCTAGGAATAGGGATAGCATTTAGGGTTTAGGGATGAGGGATTAGAGTTGAGGGATGACAGACTAGGGTTGAGGGTTGAGGGATTTGGGTTTAGGGATAAGGTTTAGGGTTGAGGGTTGAGGGATTAGGGTTTAATGTATAGTGTTGAGGGATTAGGGATAGGGTTTAGGGTTGAGGGATTAGAGTGAAGGGTTGAGGGATTAGGATTTGACGTTGAGGGTTGAGGCTTTAGGGTTTAGGGTTTAGGGTTAGGGTTGAGGGTTGAAGGATCAGAGTTAAGGGTTGAGGGATTAGGTTTTGACGTTGAGGGTTGAGGGTTGAGGTTCGAGGGTCAAGGGTTTAGGGATAGGGTTGAGGGTCAAGGGATTATGGTTAAAGTAGAGTGTGGAGGGTATACGGATTAGGGATAAGGGATTAGGGTTTAAGGTATAGTATCAAGGGATTAGGGTTTAGGGATAAGGTTTAGGGTTGAGGGTTGAGGGACTAGAATTTAAGGTATAGTGTTGAGGGTTTAGGGATAGGGTTTAGGGTTGAGGGATTAGAGTGAAGGGTTGAGGGATTAGGATTTGACGTTAAGGGTTGAGGCTTTAGGGTTTAGAGTTTAGGGATAGGGTTGAGGGTCGAGGGATCAGAGTTAATGGTTGAGGGATTAGGGTTTCATGTTGAGGGTTGAGGGTTGAGGTTTGAGGGTCAAGGATTTAGGGATAGGGTTGAGGGTCAAGGGATTGGGGTTAAAGTAGAGTGTGGAGGGTATAAGGATTAGGCATAGGGTTGGAGGGTTTACGGATAAGGGATTAGGGTTTAAGGTATAGTATCAAGTCTATTGAGGGTTTAGGAATAGGGATAGCATTTAGGGTTTAGGGATGAGGGATTAGAGTTAAGGGATGAGGGATTAGAGTTGAGGGATGATGGATTAGGGTTGAGGGTTGAGGGATTAGGGTTTAGGGATAAGGTTTAGGATTGAGGGTTGAGGGATTAGGGTTTAAGGTATAGTGTTGAGGGTTTAGGGATAGGGTTTAGGGTTGATGGATTAGAGTGAAGGGTCGAGGGATTAGTATTTGATGTTGAGGGTTGACGGTTGAGGGTTGAGGCTTTAGGGTTTAGGGTTTAGGGATAGGTTTGAGGGTTGAGGGATCAAAGTTAAGGGTTGAGGGATTAGGGTTTGACATTGAGGGTTAAGTTCTAAAGATAGGCAAACAGAGATTTTGTATTCAGGTTATTTAGACGTTGATGGGTTTAGACTTAAGCTGAAATGTTGGACTCTTAATCTAGCCTGAAGAGAGCTTCTATCATCAAATGTAGATTTATGGGTTTGATTATATTGATTGCCTCTCCAGTTTTGGGGTGTGGATGTTTTGGAATCAATCAGGAAGTCTTCAAGAGACTTTGTGGAAGTGGATTGGCAATCACTTGACAAAACCCCTGCTATTTATGCTTGGATAAGGATTTGTCACAAACTAGAACTTCTGCTTCCAAAGAAGATCTGTCTTTCTTCCTCGATGGGCATTTTCTATCAAGAACTTGATTATGAGGGCTTGCCCCTTCATTGTTATGCCTATCATATGGTGGAGCATCTGGCAAGCTCTTGCAAGAAACAGGAAAAGTTCTCCCTCAAAAACCTTGTGGTCATTCAAGTCTGAAGGGGAAGCTTTGGAAAGAGAAATGGATCACCAAAGAGATGAAGAATTTCTTATTTCTTAGACACCATCAGTGGTTTTTCTCTGATGTAGAGGACCTACCAAGATGGAAAGCATTTAAAGATTATATGATCTCTAAAGGAAAATCTCCTAATTCTCCCAGAATGTCATCCTTCAGCAAGGCGGGACCAAGTGGCTTGGCTCTTCCAGTCATGGATCCTCCTATATTTAAGAGGAATTGTAAGGCTTGGAAGTGTCAGTTGATGAAGCATAGGATGTGGTCATCCCTGCTTGTGTTAAGGAAGATAATGCACAAGATGTGATCAATCTATAGCAGGACAAAACACGAGTGCGTTATAACGCGCTCGCATTTTGTCCTTCTATAGATTGATCACATAGTGTTGACCCCCATGATCCAGGCCCACATGCTCTATTTTCATACTAATTCTATGCGTGCTCTGACAAAAAAGAAGTGCTATACTGATTCTGCGCGTGCTCCGACAAAAAAGAAGTGCTTTCATGTTGTTGGGAAGTTCACATGCACATTTGACACATTGTACCACCTTTGCATGATCTTTCCACCACCTTTTCTACTTTGCCAACTTGAGAAAGAGGAAATAACATAATTCTCACACCAAGTTTGATATATATTTATTCAAGTTTCAATTTTTGTAGTGTTGCAATGTTAATTTTGATTCAATTTTAGGAATTTAACATTATAGATTGGTTAATAGTATTGTTGTTAGTAATTATATTTGAGTGTTATTCAATTTAACATTGAAAAGGAAGCAAGTGGTGAAAAACTCAAATTGTTGAGGAGTTTGATGCAAGAAGAAAAAAACACTACATAATTGGGTACTCTCTCCATTCGAATCTTCATTTTTTAGGTATGTCAAGTCTTTACATGCATGTTCTTTACATTTTCCCTAATTCAGATTGAATTACTTTATCATGCTTTATCATACATGTGTAAAGTAGACACATTCCCAATCAAGAAAGCAGCCTACAATCTCACATGATGCCATGTATATTTTTTACACTTGGGCTCTTTAATAATTATGTGTAATAAATAGACCTTAACATACCATGATGTCAAACTATACAAGAATAAATCTAGCAACATAATAAAAATATAATCCCACTATTATCTTGTATTCATTTCTTAGGAAGTAATATTGGTCTCTTTATCATGCTATAGACAAATTCTCTGTCATGCTGAGGAAACGATCAAGAATTAAACCAACACAGGAAGAGATAGAAGCTAAGAATGGAAAGAAAGCAGTGGCTATGAGGGAACTTTGTGAGAAGAGGAAATTGGATACGATAAATGAAGACATACCAATTGAAGAGGAACTACAACCATCACAAAGAGATGTGGTATTGGTGGCACAAAGAGAACGAATGCAAAAACTTTGTGCTATGAGAGATTTGAATAACATAGTTGGAGACATGTCCTCTACCGCAAGTCAACATGTAGGGACACCATCTACCACATCTCAAGCTGAGAGTACATCATCACTCATATGTGATGAAGGAGGTACGCCATCATTCCCACCTCAACCTCAAGGTATGTCATCTATTCCATCTTCGATTGAAGGTATGCCATTTAGCCCATCTCATTTAAATATTGATGAAATTCCTAATGTTGAGATGAATTTACCTAACTTAACACCACCTAGAATTTTGCATAGAAAGCCAAAGTATTTGATTGATATTGATGAGAATATTTTGCAGCCAATAGAAGGTAAGATTCTAAAATGCACTTGTAGAAGATATGCTCATAAGATTTGGAGATTGTTCTTTGAAAGTTAAATGAGACTGCAAGATGTCAACTATTCATTGAAATGATGTGAAGTATAAAGTATAGGTCCATCATAAAGATTCTTGGGTTGAGAACATCAGAGGCTTCAAGTGAAAAATCTATTGTCAAGAATCTAATGAGTGCGTATGAGAGTGTGGGTAACACCTCACGCACAAAAGATAGTAATGCAACACAGCATGTGATTACATCGACTATAGTAAGTAGTCAAACGAGGAAAGCTCGTCTCATTAGAAAGAAAAGTCAAGAATTGAGAATTAATAGGAAAACTTTATCAAGAGCTGTTGGAAGACACCAATGAATTGAGGACACTAATGCCAATGAATTATGGGCGTTTTCGGGGAGACTACCATGAAAAGATAAACCAATTGTTGAAGCATTGATATCACTAATTGAAGACTTTTGGAAGAATTACACAAGGGTATCTCCGAATCAAAGGGATGTGGTAAGAAGGAGAATCGGTAGTTAGAACCGTGAGCCACATCCAAAGCATTTTTTGGATGAGACTCAAACACAGTTTTATGGTAAATTTCTAGAGAAGTATCCTCAAATTAAAATTTGTCAAAGATATTTTGAAATGCTAAAACCTTTCTATGTCAAGATAAATCACACATGCACTACTTGTTGTTGTAGATTACATATTGAATTTTCTAACCATTTTGATGCTTATAGGTCTATATGTTTAGATATGCATACTAACAATGTTTTACAGGGTTGTGCCATATGTGCCCCACCAACATCTTCAAGAGACTTCATATCAAGAATTTTATGTGAAAGAGAGGAAGGTCAAATATTCTACAAGAAATTATGCTTGGATGACACATGTCATCTTTGCCGTGGCTTGCAACATTTGCCAATATGTGAACATATGGAAAGAAGACATGTGTTTGGAAACGAAATAGTAGAGTTTGGCAAGTATAAAATAGTGGCATACAATACAAAAGATGGTAAAGAAGCAAAGAGGTGTGAATTGGTTATTGAAAAGATTCCAGTGTATCAGTTTATGCCTATATTTCGTGACAACATAGTGTATGAGTATGCAAGACATGCCCATAAAGCTCGATGGTTGGACTTGCAATTCAAGTTATGCAAGGACACATTTCTAGTTGGTAGCATTGTTTCAATTGTCAACTTTGCAGAGAGCTATAGTCTATAGCCACAGCGTGAGGTGCAATCACAATATTACAACTCCACACAGGTTTCTATATTTGTGCACATCACATTCATTCATGTAAATGATAGTACAGAGGATGACAGAAAGATCATAAGGGAGTATAATTTCTGTATTAGTGATGATCGTACGCATTCTATGGAGTTCATGCAAGGTTGCTTTCAGGTGTTCTACAATGATTTGGCTAGAAGGGGCATATCGTTCAGTCAGCATATCATATGGTCAGATAACTATGCATCATAATTCAAGAACTCACAAAATTTCTATTGGCTGAGTAGGGGGCATAATTTTATAGGTATTCAAGATATGTGGAGCTTTTGTGAGGTCAGGCATGGATAGGGCGAGCATATGGTGCAGGAGCATGTATCAAAAGAGCCATAGCACAAGAAGAGTTAAAGTATAAATACAATGCAAAGTTGACAGATGCAAAATTGATTGTTGAGTGGTGTAATACTTCCATGGGTCTAGGTAATGAATGTAAGTCTTCAGTTCGTAGATTTTTTTGGTTGATAGATGATACTAACATTGCACCATATGAGGACTATTGTACACTGACAGGATCAAATGAGATGCACTCTTTCAGAATCTTAATTGCAGGTTCATGGAGTATCCATACATGAAAGATGTCATGCTTTTATTCTTTTTGTACAATTCAAGTCTGGGATGAGTCAAAGGAGTGGGTTGATGAATGGTAGTTAAGTTATCTTAGCCCACTTAACACGTATCAACCCCCAACGACACTATAACTAACACAGATGGAATCATCAATTGACTTTGACCACATATCAGATTTAGTTCAACTAGGTAATATAGGGCATGTATATGCATCTAATTTCATCTAGTTCAACCAGGTAATGTCATCTTACTTTGTAGTGTTTTTGTAATGTTGAATAATTTCATCTAATTTGCTACACATATCAATGTAGGGCACGTATATGCAATTATTGTAGATGAAGATAATGAAGAGGGAACATATTATTACTTATGTCGTTGTGTTGAGGCCAAAAAGAAATTGGAGGCCCCTGTTATAGATGGAGAAAACATCGAATACCCTAAAGGCTCAGTGGTTATTACTGAAACATGGCTTAGAAGGTACCCACATAAGAGTGTTAATGTTTGGCTATTTCAGGACTTTGACATGCATCGAAAGATTCTTCATTACTTGAACCTTGTCGTGTCATCCAATGTTTATTTGATAAAGTATCAGGGTAGACCTTTGAACAAAATCTTGTCGAAGGTGTATGAGTCTGACCATGAAGCAATACTTGACACAATAAAGAGTAGAGCAGATCCATATGGTTCATTAGATTAATTTGTAAGTATTCACATTGATTTTGTAAAGTCATGTTACATTGAGTTGTCAGTATGCACATTAATTTGTAAGGTTTGTCTTTTTTTAATTTCCTACTGCATTTTTACACATATACACATTTTTACATCATCATGTTATGCATTTTTGGTGTCCTACTCTTGATGCAACCAAACTGACTGTTCCAACACGTCTGAATGGGTACATTTATGTTAGGCATGGTCCTATTTTTCACCCAAACATGTCGAAACAGTCCGAGCTACATTGTACCGACAATATCCCTGAAGAGTCCAAAGTGTAAAAAGGCAACAATCTTTGACGAGATGTTATTTGAAAAATGTTACTTAGAAACATTCTGTCTAAGGTAATGCAATCATGTAGAGTGCCTCTACAATAACCTCTCTCAATTTTTTTATATCTCTGAGACATTTGCCTGTGGTGAAAGGTTTTCTGCTACCTCAAAAATTGTCAGAAGGAGGCAGTGTAAAGTTGCAAAGGGGTGTAACTTTTGTCTTGCTCCTGATGTGACCAAACTGACTATTCCAATGCATCTAGATGGGTACATTTACGCTAGGCATGGTCCTATTTTTCGCCCAAACATGTCAAAAAAGTTTGAGCTACATTGTACCGACGATATCCCTGAACAGTCCAAAGTGCAAAAAGGCAGCAACCTTTGATGAGATTTTACTCAAAAATTGTGTCACTTAAAAACATTTTGTCTAAGGCAACACGATCACGTAGAGTGTCTCTACAATAACCTCTCTCAATTTTTTATATCTCTGAGGTGTTTGCCCGTGGTGAAAAGTTTTCTGCTACCCCAAAAATCATCACAAGGAGGCAGTGTAAAGTTGCAAAGGGGTGTAACTTTCATCCTGCTCCTGATGTGACCAAACTAACTATTCCAACACATCCAGATGGGTACATTTATTCTAGGCATGGTCATATTTTTCACCCAAACATGTCGAAACAGTCTGAGCTACATTGTACTGACAATATCCCTGAAGAGTCCAAAGTGTAAAAAGGTAGCAATCTTTGACGAGATGTTACTCAAAAAACATATCACTTAGAAACATTCTGTCTAAGGCAACACAATCATGTAGAGTGCCTCTACAATAATCTCTCTCAATTTTTTATATCTTTGAGACATTTGCCAGTGGTGAAAGGTTTTCTGCTGCCTGAAAAATCGTCAGAAGGAGGCAATGTAAAGTTGCAAAGGGGTGTAACTTTCATCATGCTCCTGATGCGACCAAACTGACTATTCCAACGCATCCTGATGGCTATATTTACACTAGGCATGGTTCTATTTTTCACCCAAACATGTCGAAATAGTCCGAGCTACATTGTACTGACGATATCCCTGAAGAGTCCAAAGTGTAAAAAGGTAGCAATCTTTGACGAGATGTTACTCAAAAATTGTGTCACTTAGAAATATTCTGTCTAAGGCAACGTAATCATGTAGAGTACCTCTACAATAACCTCTCTCAGTTTTTTATATCTCTGAGACATTTGCCCGTGGTGAAAGGTTTTCTGTTACCCTAAAAATTGTCAGAAGGAGGCAGTGTAAAGTTGCAAAGGGGTGTAATTTTCATCCTACTCCTGATGCAACCAAACTGACTATTCCAACGCATTTAGATGGGTACATTTACGCTAGGCATGGTCCTATTTTTCACCCAAACATGTCGAAACAGTCCGAGCTACATTGTACCGATGATATCCCTGAAGAGTCCAAAGTGCAAAAAGGCAGCAATCTTTGAGGAGATGTTACTCAAAAATTGTGTCACTTAGAGACATTTCATCTGAGGTAACACAATCACATAGAGTGCCTCTACAATAACCTCTCTTAGTTTTTTATATCTCTGAGGTGCTTGCCTATGGTGAAAGATTTTCTACTACCCCAAAAATTGTCAGAAGGAGGCAGTGTAAAGTTGTAAAGCATTGCTAAGAAATCCTCAATACTCAAACACTCCAATGAACTGAAGGAACTTCTTCTTAGGTACAAATGTAAGGGTACACAAAGGGAAAATGGTGCCTAGATGACTTAGTGTATTTCTATGACTTCATTCACATGTTTAAATGTTTGAGAAACTCTCCTTTACTAAGCGCTTGTCCTCATGTCAATGTTAAGCTTTATACCTCCTAGGCACTCAATTAGGTGATGTCATTAGATACAACTTACCCTTAGGAGCCAATGTAGCTTCTTCAATCCATCACACTTCTAGGTGCTCAAATTTGAGGTCTTGGACTTGTATCTTATTCCTAGGTGCAATTGGATGATCTTCCTAGATCTAGGCGCTCATGATGGTGGGAAATTACATGAAGGGGTGCCTATGTCCAATTTGACTTTGTATTTGATATTTTATGACTCCAATTGACTAGGAATGGCTCAATTTCTAAAGTACTGACTCAATAATGTAAGTTTAAGGTCTTTTCCTCCTAGGCACCAATTAATGAGTTCACTAGATGCAATTTCTCCTGGACTTGAAGATTGTGAAAGAACTTAAAGCTTGGATGGATGTCTTCAAATGTTCGATGAAGAAGTGTTCCAACTTGAAAGGTTCTTTGAAGTGTAGATATTGATGATAACACTTTCCCTTATATGTGAAGTAGATGACTTCTCAAGGAGGCTTGAATGTATCAGAGGGACTTGAAATTGAATGGATGTCTTTGGAATGCTTGATGATGATGAGAAGTTCCTTTAGAGTGGCTACATGCTGATCTTGAAGTGATGATTGATGAAGAGTCTAGTTGATACTTGAAGATGAATGGAACTTGAAGTGATAGATGGAAGTCTTTGAACATGATACAACTGGTGATGTCGTTGATGAAGAAGACTTAAAATATATCTTATTGTGACCTCTGGGAGTAGCTACCTCTTGAAGTGGTGTTTCCTTGGCAGTGATTACTTCCATCTTAACTCTCTGGCATGAATGAATGTGAAAGGCTCCTTTGGAGCAGCTACATGATGACTCTAGGTGACTCCAAGCTCTTGCTCCTACCTTTTCCTTCAATCTTCCTACAATACAAACCAAGAAACACATTAATCCTCATGCTAAACATTCTATAGCACAAAGGAATCCTCTTTAAACATGGAATAATCTTACTACAAATCTAGGCGCATATATAGGTAAAAAGAAGAGCAAAGGGCACCTAACACAAGTTGGTCCATATTTATGACTTTAAATGATTTCAAACAATTGTAATGGCTTAAAGAGGTCAATATGCCTTAAGAGATTCATTCAAAAGGTGTCTTTTAATGCAATTTCTCCCTTAGGTGCCAGAATGGGTTTGTACTAATGGAGAGTGCGCCTAGATTTAAATGTCTTTATACTTGCAATTTTGCAATTCTAAATGATGAGACATGTCTTAGAATGAATTCTATCTTTCAAGTGCTCACTCCAAAAGGTCATCTCATGCAATTTCACCCAAGGCACTCATTGAGGTGTACTCAGAGGCTAAAGTGCGCCTAACTCAATTGCCTTTATCTTTATCATTTTTGTGCTTTCAACAATTGAAAATGACCTAGAGTGATCCTTTCTCTCAAGGCACTCACCTATTGATATGAAATCAAGTCATTTCCCTTAGGTGCAATTTTAGGCTTGTATGGGTGAAAAGTGTGCCTTACATCCTTAGGTGGTTCTTTCTAATTCTCAATGATTTGAATCAAATGCCAAATGTCTAAGGAAGCTTTTGTCTTGAGATGATTAAATTTTGAGGTTCAAATCCCTTCCTCAATCAAGGCACAATCTGAGGGTTGTATAGATGAAAGTTGACTTCAACTTGGGCGCTCATTTGAGTTGGGAGGAGCTAGAATTTGCGCCTAGATTGGAGATAGATATTTTGGCTTATTTGATGATGGTCTCAAGTCTCTCTACCAAGGCGCATTTTGATGATGTTCTTATTTAAACTCTTATCAAGACTATCTCATCCCTAAGTGCTCATCCTCATGATTTTCATGCACTTAGACTTCAAGGTGCCAAAACTAGTAGGAAAATTCACAATGAGTGCCTTTGCTTTGGAAGAATTTCTTATTGATCATTAGGCACACTTTGGAGTTGATATGTACTTCCTTTACTTCTATGTACTCAATTTATCATAATTATTGTCAAAGACTTCTCCAAGTTGATTGATAACATGCTTCTTGATGTTAAGATCCTTCTTTCACTCCTTCTTAGATCTAGGCGCTCATGGTGGTGGGAAATTACATGAAGGGCGCCTAAGGTTCAAGATAGGTTCTTTACATGAGAAACCTCCAAGACTTGTAATTGTAAGTTGATTTCCTCCAAGGCACCAATACAAGGTTTTTTTGAAGGCAAAGGGCACCTAGGCTTATGGGGCTCAATTTGATGTATTTACTGAAAGCTCAAGGTGAATTGATGCTTATTGAAAATGCCACTCAGTCCTTCATTTGCATTCTAGGTGCCATTTCCTATTGACTTATATACTCCTTCTCATGCTAGGGCACCATAATGAAGTAGTTTAGACAATAGGTGCGCTTCACTTACAAGAGGCTTGTTCTCCTTCCACCTTAGGCACACTTTTATGGTGGAACAGGTGTCAATGGGCACCTTGTCTTAAATGAATGCTCTCTCAGAGTTGGGTGCCTATTTGAGGCTTTATGAGTTGCAATTTGTGCCTTAACCCTTCATGCTTGTTGCTCAATGTTTGAATGTTTAAGAAAGTCTCCTTTAGGCTGTCATCTTAATGACTTTTTCTCAAGGCGCAATCATCCTAATGACTTGGATATTCATCCTAGTGTTTTAGGATATCAGGCTACCAGACTTAGTCATTTTCAGGATCTCAAACATAAAGAATAACATGATGATTCATTTTTTTGTATTGCATATAGTTGACATTGTATGCTACTCATAAAGAATATTAATATTTTATGTTCAACATGATGATTCATTTTTTTTTAAATACAACTTTTATATTTTAGTTCTAAAATGAGGTTTAGGTGATACTTGAATAATAATAGCTAGCTTATTGGATCAAAAAACATCCTATGTAATACAATTGGACTTTAAATATTTGAAGTAACCATCTACAAATATCCATTCAAATGTGGATTTATAATGCAAGTATGGACGCCATCAATAAAAAAGATTTGTATTAACCAAATATCCATATAGGCATACATCAATATCTATCGATATAAGTATAACATATATACAAAATAGCCATATAGGCATACAATGTCAACTATATACAATACAAAATATATGTCCACAAATGCCATATAGGCATACAACAAACGAACACAATAAAAGTCATTCCCCTCTGGCTGGTGAAGAGAATAGATCACAGGCAGCCTTTGTTCTTCTAGGGGATGGAGATGCGCATGTGGGTGGTCTACTACGAACCCGAGGGCTGCTCCTTCTATTTAGTTCTTCCTACATCTTTAGCTGCTACAATAAAAAGTATAGACATTAATATATAGAAATTACATGTTATAAAAAATGAAACATTTAACAAAATAATCACTTACCGCTACCATATAATCTATCTCCTCACTTTCCTCAGTAGCAAGAATAGGTTGTGGTGATGTCATGTCCTATAGAAACCATCCAGATAGAAATTAAACTTCAAATCAATAATCTTTTGATTTTTCAAAAATAGACAACTATAACAATGAATGTAAATTGAAATTTACTAATCTACCTCATACCCCTATCAATGCCATGGAGCTATGAATCGTAGAGGTCACACCATGCTCCATTGCCCTATGAACATCGGGGGGTGTCTCCACAGCCTGCATCATCTGGAAATAAAACAACATTATTCAATTACGAAAACTATAATAGTGATGTAAATCATGGCTCCTAACATACACACACGTTCATCTAAACATGGAAGTACACACAATAAAGCACACAAGTCACATACAAAAATCTAGTAAGTACAATTCATTCCTTAAGCTATTTATTTTATTACCTCCGTGAAGCTTTGAAGTCCACCACCACTAGCAGGTGTTGCCATGAAATCTCCAATATTAACCTATTCAACATCCAAAATCAGATATTAGAATACCATTCATATAACAATGCTATTCACATGTAATATTTATAATTGTTTACTAGTTACATACCCCGACAATAGATGATCTAGTGTAATGTGCAGGTGGAGAACCACTGAAAACTGCATCAATGCTATGACCCTGAAATTTCATTAAAATCATCAAACTAAATTAGTTAATCTTGCATTTCAAAAATAAAATTTAATAAATTAAATTCTTGATAAACTTGCTAATATTTACTTGAGTATCAAGGCTGAAAGTCTCACTCAGGAGGGTATCTGTCATCACCATCTGCTCAGCCGCAGATGTAGCCTATGCACTTGCATCCTGACTATCCATGGGATCATAACCACAGGCTGATCCGCAAGTCTGACAAGCATGGGGTGGGACCCTACTCCTCGCACTATCGCCCAACCCACTCTGTGCTGCAGGACTAGCATGCTCTATGATGCTCTGGGTCAAGGCACTAATGGACTGAAGTGTATCGACCTCAACACTCTCCTTCACAATGGAAGGGATAGAAACATGCTCATGGGCTGGTCTGCTGATTACTCGTCTCACTACCCGCTGTGGATCAAGATGTGCCCCTAGTCTATCTTGTGCTGACCCCCCACCTCTACCCTGGAAGTCCCGCATATCAAAATAGTTTGGCACTTTATTGAGGACAAACTTGCAGTAGAGTTTCCTCAAAACTTATTGTGGGACCTCATTATTATTGCATGGAGGATGGTCAAAAACCATCCACCACCTCTGTCCAAAATTGTCCCTTATCGTTTGGTTGTTGCACCAATGGATAGGGAACCTCTTGCATGTAATGAGTGGAGGTTGATTTGTTTGTGGGTTTGTGAAAATTGAACACAAGTCTAATTTTGTAATTTGTAATTTTTTGACATCTTGGTATGACAGCTTGTCTGCATAATAATCTCTAAGCTCTCTCCTCTTATCCATCCAACTAGTTATTTGCTTGCTAATTGAATCTACATTTGATACCATAGATTCAAGAGATTCAGCAAGTGTGGACCTATGCAAGGTTGAAGTGGGAGGATATTTCAACCTTGCAATTATATCTTCAATTTCTTTTTTGTTGTTTTCAATTTGCCCCATTATATTTTCTTATGTTCCAGGAGCATGTCGAGGAATGGATGGAGGAGGTTGTTGTTCCGCAGGATTTTGTTGATTTTAAGGAGGAGGAGGAGGAGGAGGTGCATTAACATTTCCTGACAATTAATGAAATATACATCAAAAAACAACTCAAACCTACCTATTTAGAAGCAAATTCAAACAAAAAGACAAATAAACTCACTCGTTTGGCATGCTCGACATTGTGGCAGCATTTTGGTGATGAATCGATAAGATTTTTGTGTTGAATTGAGGAATCCAAAATGCAAGCGCGCTTCCTAGGGTTTACAGACCGCGGGAATAGTGGAGAAAAAAGAAATGAAATGAAATGAGATGAGGTTTTTTATTTATTTATAATAGGTGATAATGCGCTCGTGTTATAACACGAGCGTGTTATGGTTTAGTTTTGACAAGCCTTAGGCTCGTCATTACCAAACCATAACATGAGTGCGTTATAATGCGCTCACATTTTGTATTATTATTTTTTTAAAACATTTTGGCCACTTTTTGGCTCCCCATCTTTTTGCACTTACCCTTAACTCTATATTCTCTCACGCATACAAATGACAATAGAACCAATAGTTGAGTCAATTGCAAGTATATTTACAATGACTCTGCTTATTTTTTAATGTGCAGCTACCTTCTAATGATTTACAATGAATGGAAACAATGTATGCTTTTAACCAGAAAGTAGAAAAGGTGGTGCTTTTAACCCAAAGGCATTAAAGGCAGTGGAAAGAAGGAAAGAGAGTAAGAAAAGAGAAATTAAATTGCAAACATAAGAATACAATTAAATCCCTTAAGAGAAATAAAAAGAAATAAATGAGAACACACAGTCTCCTAGAACCTGCATACCATGAGCAAATACAACAGATTACAACACATGAACGTACGGACTGAACATAAGAAAAACTAGTATACATGGAGAAAATATGAACATAAGAACATACTTCTCTATTAACATCTAAAAAATAAATCTGGGCTCAAAGTCTCCAATTTATCTTATGTACACAGCTCTTTGGTTATACAACGTAGCAAAAAGATAAAAATCAAAATCCTTTCATATGAACTCTCGATTAGTTTTAAAGAGTCTTCTTTTCTTTTTGTAAAGGTTTCTTGAAAAGATTAACAAATAAAACTCACTTTTTCATCTCCCCGTGGAGTAACTACTTCTTGAAAAGATTAATTTGTTATTTCTGAATTCTATTTTGAATAATGGCCCACCAAATATCTCTAGTTATATAAACATTAATATTCCCCCAACATGTAACACTAAAGTAGCTCTCCCAACACAATTGTTCTTCAAAATTCATTCAAATAGCATTGCCAAAGAAGTATTTGATGCCAATGATGAGAGAGTCAAGAGCAAGCCTGCTCTACCACATGGTGATTGTGACTATTCAACATGCTTATTAGTTGTCACACATCATTCTCATCTCTACCAATTGTATTGTGGGTGTTGTTATCTTTAGTGATTTTGGCCAATGCTGAGGCAAGAAGAGGATGTTTTTGCTGCATGGAAACTAGATTACCAATCTTACTCAAAATATATCTAAGGGAAGAATCTCCAATGATGGCATACTATGAAGGAGTCTCTTCAATATGACTTACTACCAGTTGCTGCCACCCACTTCCTAGAGGATCCATTAAACATATCCTATGATCATTTCATTTTTGAGAGTATGTTTCTTTGAGGCATCCTGGCTATTGGCAAAGACATGGCATCCCAAACCCTAAATATCCCTGATGGAAGAAGCGTCGAGATTAAAATAAATTCTAGAACCTTTAAAAACATTGATTGCAAAGGGCGTTGAGCATAAAATAAGTTATAGAACTCACAACAATGCCAATAGAGGAGAGTTGGATATTTATAAGGTTCAAAACCCTCTTAAACTGTTGACACATAAAGTTTTAAATCTGATAGAAATATTTGACTTTAATAAAGTCTTTCAACCTCAAACAATTGGCAAATATTAAGACTTTGTACAACTTTTCACTGTGAAAGGTACATAAAATTATCTTCAACGATAATGTACCCATTTAATTTTCCAACATTAGGAAAATTAATAAAAGAAATCATTTTATACTCTACAAGCATCTAAATTGCATTTGTTATAATTTGGTGTTGATTGCTTGTTGGTTGTTGCCAATCTCTAAGTCATAGTGTTATGTCTAGGGCATCATTTGTCTACCGGCCCCTTGGTCCTATAGCTATTGGACCAGCTTGTGCTCCTAATTAATTTGTTATATGCCTAATGTTTTGCTGACACCCTTCATAAAATTTGGCCCCTTTGTCCCTAACCGAGCTATGTTGTTTTTTAAGCCCACATGATCAATTCAACCCTTTAGGTTGTCAGCCAAAGAAATCAAATGCTAATGTGTGGCGAGATCCTGATTGGATTCCACCATTCTGTGAATGGATGTATACTAAGACAAATGCTTCTATAGAACCATGGAAGGAGCAACAAGTGACAAACTCTTTACCAAGTTTTTCCATGGGACTTGTGGTAGGTCCCTTCGGGTGTACGTGCCACTTTTTTGAGCATTCCACATGACCTTTGTGGTGGGCCCCTAAGTGGCTTGCGAAAGAGCAGGGAAGGGACATGTGATGTAGCTCTAGCTTAAAAATTACTTGGGAGGCTTAGTGAGTGTTGTGTGGTACGATCTAGCATGTGTTTCGTTACTCCACGAGATTTTATCCGCCTTTGATCTTATGACTGCAGAAGCGCGGGAGGTTGCCCACTAGATAAGATTGAGTTTTCTTCTTGGTGCCATGCTTTTGCTAGGCTATAATCATGATCTAAGTGGATGACCCCTATTGGTCCACGATTCTATTCCATGAATATAGGGTTTTTTTAAAACTGGTTGGACCTATCCTTGAAATGGTGCCTTTTGCCAAGTAATCGACGGTTTGTTTTCAAATAGAGTAGTAGAGTGGTGGTGCATAGTAAATGATGAAATGGTGCAGTGAAGGATATTTTAAGCATGTACTAGGTTTTCATCGCTGCCATAGTATAAGGTAATATTCTTGAGGAGAGACTGGCAGGATATGGGATCGACCCTTGGGGATTGATATGCAGGCTTGATGGGATCTTCTGCCTGATGTTGTGACAATTTTTGAGTGGGGTATGATGTTTAAAATGGATATAGTGCTACAACTGAGAAACCTAACTCAACATCCTTATTGAGGAAACTGGCACTCTACCGATATAATCAGCATGCAGGTGTTGTAACCATGAAAAATCGATGTGATGTCAGGATGTCGCATCTATTTCTTCTTCTAGCAGTGTTGAGAGAATATCAAAAGATTGCCAATTAAGACTAAATTATTGCGGTACTAGCTGGACTAAAATGATCAAGGAATTGATAGAGTGTGACTACTCGGGTGTAGGAGCCTCTACAATTTTGCTATAAATGGGTATCCCTACTTGTCGTTACATGCATCACTTCTTCTGTATGGACAAGATGATTCCAATAACTCCATGTTTTTGTGAGACTCCAAATTGGGCTTGGTGCAAGAGTGGCCTTATTGCTCCCTTTTCCCTTCCCTCATGTTGGTGGCACTCGACAGAGAAACAACTATAATTGAAGGAGTGTTGTCCAACGGGATGAAACAAATGGTGATGGGAAGAAAGGACTAATTTGACAAGAATAGTTAGTTCTTTGTCTAACTTAGACAGATGACTATTGTTGCTTCCACTTCTAGGAAGTTTCTCACACTTCTAGAGTCAGTTATATTTGGCTTCCACATACATCCTGAGGGTTGAAGTGGTTGGAAACCTCAACTCGAAAGATGGGAAGTCATGTTTCTGTGTTTGGAAAGTGGCACGAGGTGGAGGACACCAGTTTCTGGGTGTCCCTGGGTTTTATGTTCCTGACAGGAATTCTTGTGTCTTTGTGCATGGATGGAGAGGTGAAGTAGATGATTCTTGTATTATTGACAATTATCTGGATGTGAAGGGTGGTTGAGCTGAAAAGCCATCTAACAAAATACCATCATTTAACATCATTGCTTGCCTCCATGCTAGGAGTTTAAAAGAGTACAAGATAAAAACAATTATTCTTATCTGCTGAGGAAAATGATTTATTTCAGAGGCATGCTTGGTTGGTAAGGGACGGTTCTCTTGTGTTGTCTTCTTCTAACATTTAGTTGTCAAATGAAAATGTGACATGTGTCAAAAGGCCTAAAGCTTGTTAGCTCCCTTGTTTCTATAAAAGGGAACTCAGGGCCTTTTGCAAAGGATCTTGGAGAATTTTGTATTGCAGAACATAAAGTAATTGAGTTAGTATTTTTTGTCTAGGTTATTCTTTGAGAATAGTAATGTGATGTAGATGTTAATTTCTGTATGTCAGTACCAGTTCAACTTTGAAATATACTACCAAGTTCAAAGCTATATTGTCTCCTTTGTTGCAATCTTCATTTCATTTATGAATAAAGTTTAATCAAGGATTGATTTTTTTGTCTTATAGTCTTTCCTATGCATGAATATCTTTATTTATGGCTTTTGTTCAAGTAGCAAATTAAATTCTCTAAAGAGAATGTTGAATGCTGTGAAGGTTTACAAGGATTTGTAAGTACAATTAGTTTTGAATTACTAAAGTGTAACAGTCTAATGCATTGTTGCAATGCTTCATGGATTATGGTAAAATACTATTGTGCATGGTTATATTTACATTCATCTTGACTCTGTACCCTAGGTTAAGGCACCAATCTCTTTGAAATTGTGTCTGATACAACTTCTTGGTCACACAAATTTGAAAATCAAAATGAATTTCTATTTCTGCCTTAAGTTATCTATTTAATGTTATTTCTATGTTCTCCTGCAAGTAAATTGTGTGAAATCCCAAGGATCTAGCCCATTACTCTAGTATATCTATAATTCTTTTGGCATTTTAGAGAGAACATATATGGTCTTAATAGTATTTGAGATAAATGGCAATGATATCTTAAAATAATACTGTATAGGATCACCCTCCTAGGTCTTGCAAATCCTAAAGTGGAGAGGAAAAAAATTATCCATCTTTTCCTTTTTGGTGGCCAATTCCTTGGGGCAATTAATCATTAGAATTGGCTATTCTTTAGATTGTCTCTAAGATCTAGTTGGGAATTTAAAACAACTAACAAATTGATGACTCTACTGGGGAGAGACCCAAAATTGTGTCTTATCTTGAGTCATAGATTAGTTATTTTGTTCCCCTATTTACAAATACCAAAACCTAGTTTCTGAGGGAGTATTGTAGCAAATTTTGATGAATTTTTGTGTAGCTCTACTATTGGAGAAAACCTAGAATGTAAAGGAGCTTTAAAGATCCTTGTGTTGTTTAAAGATTGGTCCTATATGAAAAGAGGTGGCAACTCTATGAGAAAGAACCTAATAAATGTATGAAGAATATTTCAACACTCACAAGCTTCTAGCCAGGAAGAAAATTTGCAACAGCTATAACACACTTCTAGGTATTTTACATGTTCCTATCTTTAGGAAGGAGTAGTTCTATGTTTGAGGGTAATTCAAGAGAGGCCTTGAGAATAATATTGTTCCTTATTTCAACAAAAGATAAGCACTGAGAGAAAAGAAAAAGTAGTTGTAGACTTGCATACTTCTTTGTTACTATATTATAGCATGTGTTATGAAGTGAAGTATGTGTATGTTTAAGGGAAATCATTTAGAAGATTTAAGGTAAGCTGAGATAAAAATTTGCATAGTAAAGGCTTAAAATCATGTTGTAAAAGGAAATTGAGTTTGTCTTGTGTAACTATAAAGTTAATATGAAAAAACCTTGTGTTGGCATAGTCCGTTTGATCCCACGAGCTATGGAATGAAAAATGGCACACCTAGCACCTTTCCATTGCATCAAATTCAAGCATTTTGCAACAATGCGTTTGATTTCGGCACGGTCAAACGGAATGGAGTTGACCAAAAGTGAGAGAGGTTATTGTGGACGGACCCCACATGCACCTATAGGTCTAAACAGAACATTCCCAGCTATCACAAATTTTGAGAACTGCTCTGTCAAAGTTTGGCAATTTTTTGGCCTTAGGGATCTTAAGGGACTTTGTCGGTAGCCTCTTGCCCGGAATGACTGGGACGCTTGGCACACAAAACAAGACCTCCATTGGCATTTACCCACCCACCTCGACATGTTGGTGTAGTCCGTTCGATCCCATGAGCTACGGAATGAAAAATGTCACACCTAGCACCTTTCCACTGCATCAAATTGAAGCATTTTGCAACAATGCATTTGATTTTGGCACAGTCAAATGGAATGGAGCTGACCAAAAATGAGAGAGGTTATTGTGGATGGACCCCATGTACACCTATAGGTTCAAACAAAACATTCCCATCTGTCACAAATTCTGAGAACTGCTCTATCAAAGTTTTTTAGTTTTTTGGTCTCAAGGATCTTAAGGGACTTTGTCGGTAGCCTCTTGCCCGGAATGACTGGGATAGTTGGTGCACAAAACAAGACCTCCCCTAGCATTTAATCACCCACCCTAATGTGTTGGTGTAATTCATTCAGCCCTAGGACCTGTGGAATGCAAAATTTCAATCCTATCAACTTTTGACTTTATCAGTAGCTTATAGCTCGGAACGACTGGGACGCTTGGCACAAGAAACGAGACCTCCCATGGCATTTACTTACACACTCTAACATGTTCATGTAGTCCATTTGGCCCCACAATCTATGGAATGAAACATGTCACACCTAGCACCTTTCCACTGCATCAAATTGAAGCATTTTGCAACAATGCATTTGATTTCGGCACGGTCAAATGAAATGGAGTTGACCAAAACTGAGAGAGGTTATTGTGGATGGACCCCATGTGCACTTGTAGGTCCAAAAAAACATTCCCAACTATCACAAATTATGAGAACTGCTCCGTCAAAGTTTGGCAATTTTTTGGTCTCAGGGATCTTAAGGGACTTTGTCGGTAGCCTCTTGCCCGGAATGACTGGGACGCTTGGTGCATAAAACAAGACCTCCATTGGCATTTACCCATCCACCCCAACGCGTTGGTGCAGTCCGTTCAACCCCACAAGCTATGGAATGAAAAATGTCACACCTAGCACCTTTCCACTGCATCAAATTGAAGCATTTTGCAACAATACGTTTGATTTTGGCACGGTCAAACAGAATGGAGTTGACCAAAATTGAGAGAGGTTATTGTGGATGAACCCCACATGCACCCGTAGGTCCAAACAAAACATTTCCAGCTATCATGAATTCTGAGAACTACTCCATCAAAGTTTGGTAGTGTTTTGGTCTTAGGGATCTTAAGGGACTTTGCCGGTAGCCTCTTGCCTAGAATGACTGGGATGCTTGGTGCACAAAAAGAGACCTCCTCTAGCATTTACCCATCCACCCCGATGTGTTGGCGAAGTCTGTTCGGCCCCACGATGAGAAGAACAAAAAATATTGTTCCAGTTGACACATTCTCAATCATTGACATGGATGAGATCTCAGTACCATTCCTTTAGGCACAATATGAGCTTCCAAGGGAGGGTGCAATTATGAGGTTGGAGATGATGAAAAGTGTGCCTCATTCACAATCATGGTTTACTTGTCTTCAATGATGATTCCTTGATTCAACTTAATCCTTTGATAATACATTTTAACCTCCTTGTCAAAGCGCACTTTCAAGGTTGCTTGAGCAAGAGCTAGCCCCTCAACATCTAGGCACACTTTTGGTATTCTAGAAGCATGAACTAGCACCTCAAATAGTAAGGCACTCATTCTAGGTTGTTTGTTCAATAATTGGCACTTTGTATACTTTGGACATTCTTTCAACTTGCAAGATCAATTCATTATCAAGGCACATATCCAAATTCATAGAGATATGAAGTGGCGCCTCACTAATCTAGGTGCACATTTGATGGTGTAGAGAGGTAGATGTGTGCCCAAGTCATCATTTGATGCCTTCAATAACTATAAACTCCTTCGATGATGCATTTTACCCTTCCAATTCACTATCTAGCCTTAGGCATACATTTTAGGTTGATCAATCATAATCTAGCGCCCTAAGTACCAAGGCGCACTTTTAGGTTAGTTTGATCAAGGATTAGCGCCTTCACTTCTAGGCACAAGTTTGGAGTTGAAATACATCAAAATAACAAGTTTCTTCATCACTTCAAACATCTTTAACACTTTGAAGATCTCCAATGCATGATTGAATATCAAGAAACCAATGTGTCATTTCATGAAGGTCTTGATGAGCAGAACAAAAAATATTGTTCAAGTTGACACATTCTCAATCATTGACCCAATGAAATTGATGCAAACATGCAATTTGTTCATGTTGTGCCATCATGTTGATGCAAACATTCTCTATCATTCATATTGTCACATGTTGTAAGCCATGTATGTGAAGATGTAAACATAGTATTGGTGACATGAGCAACACTACTACATATTCTTAAGTGTTGTAAATATGCATCTTCTTATTTAATCATGTGTTGTAAATGAAGGAATGCAATGATTGCAATATGTGCACAAAACAGAATTTTTGATAAGGATTGAAAGGAAATGTTAAGAAAATGCAATTGGCGGGTGTAAATCCAAATTCCACAACCTTATCTACCATTCTCCTTGCCTATGTAAAAATGGGATCTTCAAAATAGGATGTATTTATAGCTACCCTTGTAGACATGTATGCAAAGTGTGGAAGCATAGACAAGGCATGTGAACAATTTGGCATGACACCTCAAAGAGATGCTATCTCATGGAATGCAATGATTGCAAGATATGCACAAAATGGATTTTTTGAAAAGGCTTTAGAAACATTGAAGCAAATACAATTGGAACGTGTAAAACCAAATTCCATAACCTTTGCAAGCATTCTCCCTACTTTTGCCAAATTAGGATCTTATAAATACATATATGCACAATGTCATGAAAATAATGTATAGTGTATATATCAAGCCATATAGGCATGTACAAATAAAACCATATGGGTATATACAACGATATACATTGATAACATACAAAAGTATGTTTACAAAGCCAAATAGGCATATGTAACAAAATGACCCAAAATCAAATCTCCTATGGATTGCTATCAAATAATCTATGGCTCTTGCTAGGCCATAAAGATGGTGAACCAGTCAATGAATCATCCTCTATCGCTCATCGACTAGACCTCCTTGATAGAGATTTTTGAATTTCCACCTGTTAATACAATCAAACAACGTGCACATTAATATAGAATTTAATATTCAAAATATATAACATGACATAAGTAATCAATCACTTACCACCAATTGGTGATCCCTCTTGATCATTTGTTGTCTCTCTTCTTCTATAGAGCTAGATGGGTAGGGGAGGTGACGTCCTGTGAGAAGCATGAACAAGCAAATTTAAGTAAACATGAATATCATAAATATGTACATTAAATGATGCACTTATTATAGGAGTGTTCTAGGACTATTTTAGGACTGTTGTACTTAAAACTATCCTAGTAGACATGTATAGAACTGTTATAGGACTGTCATCTCATGGAATACAATGATGGCAAGATTACTATCAAGATTAGTATGAAGATTAATTATGACTGTTATAGGACTTTTATAAGAATGCAAAGTAAGGAAGCATAGGCAAGGCACATGAACTGTTTGGTGGAATACCTCAAAGAAATGAGAATTTTGTCAGATGTTGTAGTTGCAATTGCCATGTGACACATGTATGTAATATGTGAAAGCATAAACAAGGCACATGAACTATTCGGCAAAAGACATCAAATACATGTCATCTCATGGAATGCCTTATGTAGAAAAAGGTACAAATGTGCAATATTAAGAAATACAAATGAGAACTAAAAATCATACCTCGAGTATAGTCAAAATAACCTATGATGCCATACAAAATAATTTACAATGCCATGCAAAATAATCTATGATGCCATGTCAAATAACTTTATTCGCAGTCCTGTATAGTCAAAAGCATGCATTATAGTTAAAGAAACACGATTTTTAATAAAACAATTCTAAAAAATAGAAAAAACAAGAACAAGTTAAGATAAAAAATGTCATACTTGTCCATCTGGAAGTTTAAATGCTAGTCAAGCATACCTGAGGGATCATCTCTTACCTTCAAAGTATCCAATATTGCTTCATGATCAGCATTACTAATTGCACATTTGTACATGTCTTCTCCAATTCAATAAAGTAATTTGTTCAAAGTCTTTAATGCCTTTGAATATGTACATTTGGATTCTAGACTAGGGATTCATTTTATTATTCTATAAACTTGTGAATTAACATCTAATTTGAATGTTTACACACTAATCCACCTAGGTATCAACTTAATAAAGCTCTGGATATAAGCCATTATTTGATTTGAGTAATCTTACTTTGGACACATTTGTGAAGACTCCTAAAGATCCTGGACATACAATTGTAAAGATGATATAGCCTCCAATTAAGCATAAAGATGATATATAATTTTAGTTTGTTGAAGGCCATGTAAATCAGTCATTGATGAGGACTCTGCTACACCTAAAGTTGAGTCCTTTGTTTGGAACTTTGAAGCATGCAAAGAGGCAAGTGACTTGTAATGCTTAAGTAAACATGAGTCTCAACATGATGTAGTTCAACTTGATGACATGTCTAAATGTGACACATTTTAGTTTGTATTGCATGAGGACTTCCTTATTCATGCATATCAAATTTATAATTAGGTATATTTTTCTGAAGTGTATGAGTTTGAGGCTTTCAATTTTTGTATTGACTCACTTGAAGATGCTAGTAGCCATGTGAACATGATTAATATGGGATCCAAGAGTTGTCCTTTTCCCATGCATTTGGAGTGGATTGTTGGCCCTTATGATTGTTTAAATCATGTTGGCCTAGCATTTGAATAGTTGCTTCGTGACATGGATGGCAATAGATAATGTATAGACTTTATCACACTTTAGGGTTTTCCCATTATGCTAAAATGTTATGACTATCCACTTATTCTATTTTAGGCTATCATGAAATGAGGAGCTTCTAAAGGCAAAAATGTTGTCCCAAAAGAAGGCTCAATGTTATTTGTAAAGACATTAGATTGTTAAAATACAAATTCAAGGGTAGATATTCCTTGGGCTATTTTAGTATAGAGAAGCAAAATTGCAATATGACTATCCTAGGAATTAGAATGGTTGATCATAGGATATTCATGGCATTTTGATATTAATGGATGGATTGATGGATGTTTAGGGAGTTTAAGTTTAAATGTAATGTATGAGAATTCTTATTTATGAAGGATCTAATAGGTCTTATGTCTTATTTGCAGGCCATTCAAGAGTGAAATGAAAAATACCAAGGACTATCATAACACCTATTACAATTAGGTGCATCAAAGGATTGTCATCCAGGACCTTACCAATATGGGAAGTTATCAAAACCATGTCATGTTTAAAATTAAAGGCTTTATCACCTCTTTGTCCCTATAGGCCTATTAGAACAATAGGTCACATTTTATTCATATACTGGGGTTGAGAATAAACACTAAGCATTTGTAGTTATGGCAAGTGTAAATGGAAATAGATTACAACTTTAGACAATCTATCCTCTCTTAGATTGCATTGACTGAGTGAAAATTAAAAATTCCCTATCAATGTCATTTATATACTGAAGGTATGGGTGAGAAAGGTAAACTTTGTATGTTGTAGACAAGGCCTCAAATGTAAAATATATTATGACAATTTAACGATAAGGACTGTTAGACATGAATGCTATCACTATTATAGATTGTCAAACCAACCATAGGCTGCCATAATAGTACACTACTGACTATCATACCTTTAGGCATGGTGCCATGAACCTTATGAGTAGAATGCATTGGTATTTGTGAGAAATGTATTGCTTATGTTAAGAATAAGTATTTATATTGTTTGAACATCATCAAAAGGTGGACTACAAATATGACTTTGTCAAAGGAAAACTTTAGTGGCAAAGATCTAACTATGAACTATTGTCCCATCCAAGCACAATCATGACCAACATCAAGGGATAGTCAAGGCATGGTTGTCTTAAGAAACATAACTGAAATTGTCCATGGATATTTGAAGTAATTTGCAATATTCATGATCAAGAATCAACTCTGACTGTCTCAACAGTGGTAAATTTAGCTTCAAGACAATAAAAAATGAGTTTAAGGATTCATTATCACCAAGTAATAAAGAAGAGTAACCATAAGTGTTGACCTTCAATTTCATTATACAAGAGGATAAAGAAGGGGCCATAGTATTTTCATACCATAATACAACATACAAAAGGAAAATCATGAAGTCAAAACATGTGCAAAGGGTATCTATGTTAAAGAGGAGAGTTGTGAATGGAAGATGACTATCACTATCAAAATAAGATATAGTCTCACTAAGGACAGTTAGGTGATTTGTGGATTGTCATGACTACAAGGCACGAGAATCTTATGTATATGAAGAGGAAAGAAATATAAATAAAAGAAGATTGAAGGATTGTTGCACCTGGGTACAATGATCCTAAAGGATTGTCATGCTAAAAGGATAGTCAACAATACAAAGATTCATAATTCAAGGCTATCCTTAATCTCATTCACATGGTCCTAATGTTGGTTTGATTTGCATGGACTGAGATGACACTATCAGGATTAATTGAAAAGGTGAAAGGGTTTGGTACCAAATTTGGTCACAAGTGTAAAAATTGCAATAAGCTTGAGAATATTGTTCACTAAACCTAGAACTATCACCAAGCAACATCCGTTTCATAAGATGTGATCAACAAACATGTAAGAAAAATGGATATCAACCTTCTTGGTTATGCATACTTGATAAGAGCCCATACTTTTCACAAGGAGCCACCAATTTTTAACTAAATATTTCCATTAGAAATGGATATCCGTTTTGAGCTACTAAAACAGATATCCATTTTGCTTTTACCGAAGCAAAACGGATATATGTTTTTCTTTGGTACGAAGAAAGATAGATATTCATTTTGGTTGTTGACTTTTCATGGATTGTAACCTGTTTTCATGTTTCAGTCTCTTCTTTGAACTTCACCCTTCGTGCTGACGACTTTTTTTAATGCAAAATTGATAAAATGAAAAGGGTTTATAAAAAAAATTGTTAGCTTTCTAAAAATATAAGATTTCTTTGGTTATCATTTTATTAAATAATTATTAATAATTTTCTATATACCTTGTCTCTGAAATCCTGATGGACACACTGATTGAAAAACATCCATAACTTTTAAACCAATTCACCTTTTTGAGATCTGAAACCTGCGTCACACTCTATGTTTTTCTAGCTACAGGTTAAAAAAAAAATTGAATTTCAATTTTTTTTATCAAGTTAGGTTGGCTGGAAAATTACTTTTTAGTTTTTAAAAAAGTCACAGTAAAAAAATCATAACTAATTATTTTATAGGAAAAAAATTTCAAATAAATATGTGTCACATCCGGACATGAGTCCTCTACTTATTTTGAAAGTTTCAAAAATATATATATATTTTTACTCATAGTTAGGTTGGCTGGATAGACACCCACTTTTTATTTTTTTTAAAAAATTTAATAGTTGTTCATTGAAATATTCAATTTTCACTAAGTAAATTTAGTTTTTTTAAAAAAAATAGTAGCCTATAAACTAGATTCAATTCTCTACAAATTTCATTCTTACATCTTTTTTAAATTGTGTAGATAATCCATTCAAATTTTCACATGAACTTGATAAAGTCTGATTTTTTGTATTTTCATTGCCACTTAGAGGTATAGTTTAGCCCATCATGATCCTACACATACCCTCTATTCAAAGTGTGATACTTAGACAACTCTAACTTTCATTCCAGAGGACTTCAGAACTTGACACTTCAGATTTAAAATCTCTAACCATGTATTTACAACACCTTACAACCACATAGATAAATATTCTATACCAGAGGAATGTGCAAACCAAATTATTCACATACTCTATACCAGATAAGACTGAACTCTATTAGACCAAACTTCTACTTCTTATAACCTTTTCATCGGAGATCATTAGTATGCAAGCTTATGGAATTATATGTATCTATTGATCAATAACACTATGTCAGAACCGTAAAACAATATATACAATGGCGGATCAATGCGGACCAAAAAATTGGAACTCTTTACTCTGAATACAGTATACTAACACTTAACTAAATTTCTCAGCATGTTCCTCACCGGATCAAATCTCTTAACACAATTGTCATCTAGGAAGAGATAGATGAACCTGAATCGAAGAAGATAAAACCCTCTTGCAAAACTCCCATCCAAACTGCTATGTACAAACTTACAATTGTTGTTGCCATCAATGACAACACTACATAACATCATGCTCTGCCTTACCTTATGTGCATGCTAACAATCTCTTCATCAATGATGTTGCCAAAAATCTCCCCCTTTGGCATTGATGGCAACACATGATGTGAAAAACCATCAAGACCAAATTCTTCAACAATCATTCTCACCCTTTCTTTTGTACATGTTACTTTCTCCTGAAAACATTGTCTCTCCCCTTGAGATATATATGTCTCTCCTTTTTCACATGTCTCCTTCCAAAATAGTCTCCCCCTTTGACATCAATGGTAAAGGGTGTACATTTAATGAATTTTGTGTTGGATCCCCCTTTGTCAAGTATACATGAGTATATATAGATTGTATTGACTCCCCCTAAATAAATGATTTATATATACATCAAAATATCAAAATTGTCTCCTAACCTTCTGAATATATGTACAAGAAATCAAAACTTACCGAGTCGTTGGAAAGATGTCTTTGTAGATGTTCTTGGGTTGGATCACATCTAAGTCTTGCTGAGCTTTCACATAGTTCAATATTTGTATATACCCATTGATTTGTAAGAGCAATTCCTCTACCTTATCCACAGTAGCAGGAGCATCAGTCATCTTCCTATCTTTCTCAACTTCTCTTATTAGACCAATCATTGAAGCCATCTTGAAACTTACAATCTCTCTTAATTGACTCTCTCTCTTAACTGGCTCATTTGGTCCTTTATAGACTCCTTATGATTTTGCAGTTTCCTTATGTTTGCATGGGTCTTTTCTTTTCAGCTCTTACGTTTCCATTTAGATATTCTAAGGGATCATAAGTTTTGGAAAGCTTTACAAGTTGAGTTTCAAGGCCATCAATCTTATCTTTTATGCCTTTTGTACTTATTGGCCAAGATAAGCAAAATTGATATATTGCATTTGCATCATTTATAGATATTTCAATGTATTTTATGCCATTATCTAGCAAGGTGTGTTCCTTGCAGTTAGATATTAACCTTTTACTATCAATTTCATCTCTTACCATCTTCTCCATTGCTTTCTCAAAAGATTCAAAATGATCATTTATAGACTCCATTAATTTCTTCATTTGTAGTGTAGGAGTCAGAGAAACATCTCTCTTGAAATTGGGCATTATCTTTTAAAAAATCTTCACTGCATCATCCATCAGCTCATTTCCTTCTATATGAGATTTCAAGATTTTTTCCTAAGCTATTACCTGAAAAATTGTTCCCAATTGTAGTTTCTGCAATGGAGAAATGTTTACCAAATTGATTTGACCATCTATAGATGGTACTTGCAATAACCTAGGTAAAGACAAAACTTGTGAATCCCTTTGTTTTACCATAAACTCTCTGATAGGATCTAATGGTGAGACTCTAGAGCTTTCACTAATTCTACCCCTATTTTCTTCTTTAGATATAGATAACATTTGAGTATTAGGAGTTTCCAGAGGATTTCTTTCATCAAGTGCTTGTTCTTTTTCAACATTTTTTGGAACAAAGGTGTTATCAACTTGCTCTAAAATGACCTCATATTTAGCAGTCTTCACTTCAGATGACTCCTTCATTCCAATAGTATTCTCAGTGGTCTCTGGAGGATTAGTCACATTTTGGTCTTTTGTATTTGTGATTGGAGATGGATTTGGCATATTAGGCTTAGACACCATATTATGCTCTGTACTTGTTTCTCCTCTTTTCACATTTATCTCATTCTGTTCTCCTTTATCCTCTTCAAAATTGAATTTCTCAACAATAGAAATTTGCAGTTCCTTAAGAACATTAGCAATTATTTTGTTTCCTTTTCTAGTTTTTCTATCTCATTTTTATCACTGGACATTAAACTATTTATCCTTTGCTTTGTCCTGAACTCCGTATTCAACCTTGGAATTGCTATCTTTATGTCTTGTCCAGAAAGAGTAGGACAAACCTTCTTTAAAGAATTATTTTTCATTTCAATATCCTTTCTCATTGCCCCATCTCTTCTTTTTGTCAAAATGTTGGCAAGACTATCTGGAAATTTATCAACAATTTCAATCGAAGTAGCATTGAATATATCTAAATATCTGACAATAGCAGTTTCAATAATTTCTTTATCTTCATCTGACCTCTCATCATACATTTATGCTACTTCCTTCAGATTGTCATATTCTACTATTGCTTTTATGGTGGCTTCAAGTTCTAAAGGGGGGACACCAGATTTATCTGACTTCTTTTGTTTTCCCTTTCCTTTGTTTGCAGCTTCACTTTCCTTCCTATTCCTTCCCTTTCCTTGGCCTTTGGAAGATTGTCCTTCTTCACCAGATTTAGTTTCTCTTTTCTTAAAGATGAAACCTTCTTTCTCTTTCTCACTAATTTCTTCTTCTTCTGTCGCAAGAGACTTTTTTCTCTTCTGGATGAGCCTAAGTCCTTCTTCCTCTTCTTCCTCTGAAACATTATAAATAACATAAATTTTCTTAGAGGATTTTCCCTTCACCCTTCTCTTCTTAACAGGTTGAGATTGTTCAATAGTACTAACACAAACATTCTTCTCAGCACTTGCAGCAGCAGGCGAGGAAGAGGTCCATAATGACCTTCTGAGACTAGGAGTTTCCTTCTTACCTTTAGATGTCCCTTTGGACTTATCCTCAGGGCCAGATTATTCTTCATTTCTTTCTTTAGCTCTGGCATGTTGTACTTGTTCCTTAGAAATTCCTATGCTTTCAACAAATCCTCAACTATCTTATGCAGTTTCTTTTGAGTTTTGTGCATGGTCTACTCCAGATGAATTTTTAGAGACTTTTCTTCATATGTGCCAAGTCTCTCTTTAGAAGTATTTCTAGGTTTACTCAGTATTAGATTTGCAAGACCTACAAGAACATTATCTACTACTTCATATCCCATTTCAAGGATCCACACTATTCTTGGTTTAACTACTTCCATTAAGCACTCATCCTTAGTGACCATAAAAAGAATATCGTCCTTGTATTTTTCTACAACGTTTCTAGGGATTATTTCCCTAGCTTGCATCTTCTCTTGAAAAACCTTGAAGTAGCCCCACAATGTAGCATTTTGAGCATCATTGTTACCAATTCTCTGCAAGTAATCTCTTATCTGAGTGGCTATAGGAATATGCCAAAGCCATACAACATTCTATGCCCCTGGTAGCTCCTTTAGAAAATAGAATAACAAACAAATGATTAAAGCGCCATATTTGAAAGGGTATTTGGAATCTTTTGTTTTCTTCAAGTTCTCCAACAGTTGTTGCCTTAGAAACTCACAAAGATCATAATCAGCATTCTATTTCGCCATCTGATGAGTTGTGCTTATAGTAGTGGCCGAGACTAAATTTTATCTGTTTGTGAAATAAATTGTGTTACCTATCATCATTGAAGCATACTTCATAGCTAGATCCTTTATGTCATTCACTCTCAATGCTCTTCTATCAAACTTAGCTCCAGTGAGCTTCATAATGACATCATTTTTCACATATTTCAACGCTGGAACAACTCTAGTGGAGCATAACCCTGTTACCACTCTAATGGCTTAATTGTTGATTATATATGGGATATCCAGTCACATGAATTTATCATGAATTCTTCTCATAACATATCTAACCCAAGTATATTCATAACACAAAATAGGAAAATTATTCCAAACATCCAATTTCTTCTATGTTAGGGCATGGTATTCAGTCTTCAAACCAAAGTTATCATCAATCAACTCATTCACCCATACTGGCCCTAACTTGGCATGGTTATATTCTTCAAAAATTATATGAATTTAGATCCTTATATCCTGAGTATGCAACATGCCATAGGGTACATCAGAAATGCACCATCCGGGTCAGTTTCTATTGACTTAAAAGTGTGTTTCTTGTGTTTAGAGTGAGGTCTATCTACAATGTTTATCACTTGTGGAATAGACATTTCCAATACTCAACAAAGAACTTTCTAGGGTAGGATAAGAAACTATAAATACGTTTTCAATCGCTTCCGATTAGGGTTTGAAAGCACCGAATCTCAGGATGCTATGAACCCTTCTTAGCTGCACTACTTATCTCTCTCTTGCTTGAAAACTTGTTTATAATATGAATTTTGATCAAGAATGATCATTTATAACTCCTTTTTATTCATGACCTAATTCACCATAAATGCCCTATTTAATAAAGTTGTTAATACTTCTTCTAATGACACGGTCGATTTTAATTGCTCCACAACCTTCCGCAATAAGAGATTTTCTTCCGCAATTTTCTTTAGTTGATCAGACATATTGATCTTCAACTTATATCTTCATGTTGAGGCATCAACACCATTCCTTTGGTAGAGGGAGAGAGATTTCAATTAAAGCTCCCCCTAAGCCAAATCTCTTATCTTAGTTTCTGGAGGAAACATCTGCACCAGATGTCGGTACAGGTTCACCATTAACTTTTGTTACTTCCTTCTTTATCCAAATCTTATTCATTTCCATCTTTTGTGAAGCAACATCAATGGGTTTCTTATACCTTTGAGAGTATCTTTCTTCTTTGCACTCAGAATAGTTTTACATGTCCTACTGAGCATTTCTACTTCTATAGAACTTTGAAATGTGTCCAAGCTTATTACAATTGTAGCACACAACATTCCTCTAACCAATATTCATTCCATTCATTCTGGATCTGCATTGGTTAGCTTTGTGCCCAAATCTATTCCATGTATAACAATAGCCATTAAAGGATTGAGTCATTCTACCATTGTTATAGCCATTCATCCTTTGACTTCTACACTTATTTTCTTTATGACCAAATTTCTTGCATGTAAAACATTGACCAGAGAAAGATGGGACATTTTGATTTATTCTGCTCCTACATTATGTTGCCTTATGTCCAAATTTATTGCAAGAATAACAATAACCATTGAAAGATGGGTACATTTGAGCATTAGGTTCTCTAACCGGTGGTCTTCTAGCACCTTTCTTTTGATTCTAGATCTATTTGCCATTGTGCTTCTTGTTTTCATCTTTTGATGCTTGACCTGATTTTGAAAGTTTTTCATCTTTTTCAAACCCTAAGCCTTCTTTGTCATTGGGATCTTTCTGACTTGAAATCATCTCATCAAGCCTTACATAACTTATATTGAATTTTTCTTCATAATTCTTTGCCTTCTCCAGATCTGATTTCAGTTTCACAGCTTCTTGTTCAAGCCTTATACATTCTTCATATTTTCCTTTCACCATTGAGTTCAGATATTCCTCAGTTCTTGCCTTTTCTTCAACTTGCACTTTCAATCCAATCATAGATTGATTTGTTAGCGTCAATTGTTCACTAACCTCCTTATGTTTTTCTTTGAACTTCTTAACTTTCTCTCTCAATTTTCTGATACATCCATCTGCTTCTTTGACATTCTCCTTCAGATCTTTGACTTCTTCTTCAGTCCTTTCTAGGTCTTCAAGATCAACCTTGAGTTCTTCACTATTGACAGATATGCATTCATCTTCTAAAAATTCAACAGTAGGAATCTCATCCAGAGGAGTAGGAAACTTTCTAGCTGCCATGTGTTAAACCTCCAAGATCTTCCTTGAGTGGTTAGGCTTCTTCCAAAGGACTTGGCTCTAATACCAATTGTTGAACACCCAGAATACTGAGAGGGGGGTGAATCGGTATTCTTTTAAACCATTCACACATTAAGCATTTAATCCATTTACCAAATTCAATAATAGTAAAGCAGATTAAGAATAAAACATATAACCACAATCCACAACACATGAACACCAAGATTTTTACGTGGAAAACCCAAATAGGGAAAAACCACGGTGAGGATTAGCTCACAATATATTATAACTAGTTATAAGATATACAGAAGTGCTCGCTGTAGGTGGACTCATTGTCCAAATGGACTCACTACCCACTGAGAAAAATAGAGAGAAAAAAAGAGTGGCTCACTACCAGAATTTGAACTATTACAATTGCATCTCCATATGCATGGAATATAGTTCCAATGAAGCACAACATACAAACTTTCTCTTAGTACAAAAAGATTTCCTCTGTCTCTAATCTTCTCCTCTACAAATAGACTTAACTTCTCATACTCTGACCAAATTCGTACATACACCTGATCTCATTCACGCACTATTGGCATACATTCGTATTCATATATATATATATATATATATATATATATATATATATATATATATATATATATATATATATATATATCCGCAACATGCACAACCACTGATTAGGTTAGTCTTATTGAGTATAACGATCAAAACATCAAGAAGTAGTTTGTCAGCCTCAAATATTTATGCACACGCTTCGCACCAAGATCCAAGCTTAGAAACAACTTAAAATAGATTGGTATGGACCTAAAATAGCACCCACTTAACTACATAGAAAATATTTAACCTTCACATAACACCAATACCTTTAGGTTGGCTTCACTGGAAAAGCAACAATAATATGAACTAACTGTTAAACCACAAATCAGTATCCGGAACTCCAAATTTCCTCAAACCTGGAATATACACTCTTCAGATATCCATAAACTTATCCTCAAATCCACACAACAAAATGTTCACCTACAGTGAAATGTAGAGTAACTCAAATCACCACTGACACTATCAATGCACTGTCTATTCAAAGTGCGATACTTGGACAACTCTAACTTTCATTCTGGAGGACTTCAAAACTTGACACTTCAGATTTGAGATGCAAGAGATAAATCCCTATATTGGAGATAAAGGGAAATGATAGTCTAGAGAGGTCGTAAGAGGATGACACAACAAAAGATAGAAAATAATTACATTAAACCTAAGATGTTTGGAAATAATGTATGGAGGTTTAAAAAAATTGTAGTCCTACCTGTAAATGTTGGAGTATTGGCAAGGGGAGTAAATAAACTGAGCCAATTCCCATAATCTTTGCAAGCATCCTCTCTACCTTTGCCATAAAGAGTGTGGGTTTTTTGTTAGATGTTCAAGTTTCAAATGCCCCCATAGACATGTATGCCAAATGTGTTCGGTTGGAGAAGGATAGGTTTTCACGAGTACATAAGTAGGACAATGCTTTTGAGTTCAAACTAAAGAAGATAGAATGTGTGGGTGTGGTCGTGTGTGTGGGTATAAATTCCCAATAGAATATGGATGTGCACAATGATGAAGAGAATGGAAGAAAGTAGCAGCAACATAAGAATCCTCACCATGAGGATTTAGACATAGCAAATCGGCAAAGTAATAATCATTCTACTATGTTTTATGAGAATATGATTACAACCAACCTAGGAATAAATTGATAAAAATTAGTTCGAACCTTTACCATTTGAGAACACAAGGGACATTACCTGTTTGACAAAACGTCTTAAAGAGATCTATTCTTGTTTATTGCAATGATTGTGGGATATGTAGAACATGGATTTGTCTAAAAGACTTTACAAAATTTGAAGCATATGCAATTGTTAGAACTGTAAAGAAAAATTCCCTTGTAGACGTACATAGAAACAAAAATTCATGATGGATGAAGAGGTGATTGTGGGAGGTACTGTGAAAAACAAAAATATAATCAATCTAAATCTTATTTCTCTGAAGTTATGTTGTTTGTGATAAGGTTGGTTACTATTTGTCATAAATATTGATTGACTTCTATTTCATTTCATTTCATTTCGTGTATGGTAATAGTGATTTTATTATTGACTATGCACATTCAATCTTTTACCATTGGGATCACATTTTGATATACCTTGATTGAACATATAGATGATGAATGTTTTTTCTATACCTTATCTCCCCATTCTTGAAATTAATATCATTTGACTTTTACAAGTTACAATTGATTTTATTTGATTTTGGTTATTGAATATATAATTTATTGATTTTTGGAGATGAGGATATTCAATTGATTTGATTTTAGGTATGTCATTGTTGCATTCAATGTTTGCATTGACTAAATATATAATTGATTTGATTTTTTAGGATGAGGATGAGGATATTCAATTGATTTGATTTTAGGTATGGACTACATTGACTAACATGAACGGAGAAATAACAGGTAAAGTGGCGTAGACCAAGATATTTTGCGTAACAGTAGCACTTGGGGACAAGCTACGTAGCCAGGGTATTTCGGCAAGTTCTGGACCGGGATAGTGTTGTCCTACAACGAATATTGTGCTGGACAAAGCAAACGAGGCCCATGACGCGTACGGCAAGTCAAGTAAAATGGTTTGACAAATATAAGAGAAGTTGCGTTTGGCACGCCTCTCTTTATTCACATAGTCATCATCTCACGAATCCTCCATCTAGAATGGTAGGTTGGAATGCCTTCAAATTCTTCTACGATCCCATTCCCTATTTACATCCACTGTGGTGAAACTTTTATAACGAACGAAGTTTGCGAATCAGGCCATCAAAGAGAGATTTCAGTATCAACCAGAGAGTAGAAGATTCTTTTCCAGAGCTGTGAGTGTTTCTAACAATTGTAAGCATTGAGATTATGTCAATATCTCGATTAGCTACTGGCCATTGGAAGGAGGCCGGATATTACTTATCGGCACGTAATACCATATCTCCAAACAAAGAAGCTGTTGAAGATGGAGAGCACACAAGGCAATTGCAGGTTGGTGATATATGGCGAGATATCCTGGGTGCCAACCATTGGAATGGTATGCTCCATCCCATGAACCCACTTGTGAAAGCAGAGATACTGAGATATGGTGATTTTGCACAGCAATGCTACGATGCATTTGAAAATACGCGCTCTTCCACATACTATGGGAATTGTAAGCGCAGCAAAAGCTCTCTCGCCAAGAGACTAGAATTGATAAGTTGCGGGCGTGGCTATCAAGTTACCAAATATATATACGCCAATACGAGTGTTTTGAACTCAATTTTTGGGGAGGAATCAAGTGAAGGCGTTGCTTGGATGGGTTTTATTGCGGTTTGCACTGACCCAGATGAGATAAAGAGGTTGGGAAGACGTGACATAGTTGTTGCATGGAGAGGCACGCAAACTCCGTATGAATGGATGCAAAACCTAAGAGACATATTGGTTCCTGTTATGACGTCAAAGGCTACAACATGCTCCAACATCCAAACCATTTCAAATCCAGATGCCAGGATAGAGAAGGGCTTTCTCAACTGTTATACGTCCACCGACGAGAATTCTGTCCGATGCAGGCTTAGTGCAAGGGAAATTGTAGTGGGTGAGATAACTAGATTAGTAAAGGAATACAAACACCAAGAAGAAGACTTGAGCATAACATTTGCTGGACATAGCTTGGGAGCTGCACTGGCAACCCTGAGCGCATACGATATCAGACAAATCATGGTGAATGAATATGGCATGAGCTCAATTCCCGTCACAGTCTTTTCCTTCGCGTCTCCGCGCGTAGGGAACCTGTCATTTGCCCAACATATGGAAGAGATTGGCGTCAAAGTGTTGCGTTTGGTGAACAAGAAGGACTTGGTTCCAAAAGTTCCTGGCATCTTTTTCAACGAAAAATTGGGATGGCTGACAAGGCTTCTGCACTGGCTTCCCTGGGCATATGTTCATGTAGGGGTAGAGATTACTTTAGAAAGCAGCAGCTCGCCTTTGCTGAAGCAAACGCATAATCCTGCAAACTTCCACAACTTGGAGGTTTATTTGCACTTACTTGATGGCTTTCAAGGACATGGCAAGCTACCCTTTAAGCCCTCGGGAAGAGATCCAGTTATGGTTAACAAATACTCTGACTTATTGATTGAAAGGCTTCAAGTCCCTTCTGACTGGTGGGCAAGGAGAAATAAAGAAGTGGTGAAACGCATAGATGGCGTGTTGGTCTACTCTCCTACAACTCCAACTCCTGTTCCTCTTCCGCATACCCACCTCTAATCTATTCCACTTCATTGTTAATAACTCGTGTGGTTTAGTGAGGTTATTGCCCTCCATATTGTAATCTTGTCAGTAAATTTTCCATCCTCTCAGGATGGAATGAAATAGTTCTTGCCTGAGTAAATTTTCCATCGCCATCGAATCCAAAACTGGTTGGATTCTTCCTACAACGTTGTGTTGGCATTAAGCTAGGTTGGGCGACAGTCTTTCTTCCTGTCACGTCCCAGTACAAAATTTAATGGTCTATCTTCTCCTGCAGATTTTTACCAAAACCCTTCACCGTACTTAATGTAAATCTTTCTCTGCAAAATTGCTTTTGACCATAGAGTTTGGGAATAGGGAGAATCAAAGAAATTTGATGTAGACTTCGTCTTTACTTCCATGTACGCAGCAGCTGTAGCTGAGGTTTTCATAGATCAAAATAATATATGTTTAGAATTCTCTAGGTAGAGAGGAAGTCTCTAGACTCCTTTTTATATTGGTATGTGTTTACTTTTGTTTGAAGCATTATGTTTTAAAAATATATAGGAGACGCAGAAAAAGAAAAACAGCAGCAGCAAGAAAAACAGAGTGTATGCAGCAGCTGGCAGTATTTGTAATAGCCTTTTTAACATATATGAAATTTCATGAATCCTTTTTATATGTTCATAAATCCTTTTTATATGTGTAAATGAATATCTCAAATTCGAACTGTATTTTTTTTTAATGTATGTATGAATCTAACAGGGTTTATTTTAGGGTACAAAAGCAAAGCATTTTGGAAAGCAGAGCAGTTTAAAAAAGGAGCAGCACCCTACAAACATAGAACTCAAACAAAATTTTCTAACAAATTGGTATTAGAGCTTAGGTAGTTAAGTCTTTTTGGTTAATTTAGTCATGGCTAGTGTGGGCAGTAGTCTCACTCAATCTCAAATTCCTTTCTTCAATAGAAAGAACTATGACTTCTTGAGCATCAAGATGAAGGCCTCATTTTATTTTCAAGATGTGTGGGATTTGGTTGAAAATGGGTTCCCTGAACTAACTGATTAAGCAGAATACGATGCCTTAACACAAGAAGAGAATTATTTGTTGAGAGAGAACAAAAAGAAGGATGTAAAAGCCTTGTTCCTCATTCAACAAGCCATGGATGCATCCATCTTCCGAACAGTTGCAGCAGCAACTAGACCTAAAAATGCATGGGAGAGTTGACAAAAAGCTTACCAAGGTACAAGTAAGGTCAAGATAGCTAAGTTGCAAATGCTTAGGAGAGATTTTGAAAATTTACATATGAAAGACTCAGATCATTCCATAGATGTATTTTTTACTCATGTAATGGGTGTAGTAAATCAAATCATATCTCATGGTGAAAAACCAGAGGATCAAAAGGTTGTACAAAAAATTCTTAGAAGTCTAACTGGTAGGTTTGATTCCATTGTAGTGGCAATAGAAGAGTCAAAAGACTTGACATAATTGTCTATTGATGAGTTGATGTGATCTCTAAGAAAACATGAGTAGAGACTAAATAGAACAACTAGTTCTACACTTGAACATCCCTTCAAATCACAAGCTTCAATCAGAAGCAATAGAGGAAGAGGAAGATCGAATTTCAATAGAGGCAAAGGAAGAAATTTGTCAAGAGGAGAAAGAACAAGCACATTTCATGATGGCAGAAGACCAAATACAAACACAAACTTCTATATTGCAAATTGTGGAAGAGGTAGAGTTAGCAACCATAGTCACTCACACGGTCAGAGGTATGATAAATCCCAAGTTCAGTGTCATTACTGCAAAAAAATTGGACATTATACAAATGAGTGTAGGAAAAAACAATTTGATACAAGTAGACAAAATGCAATTTTTTCTAAGGAAAACCAAACTTAAAATAAAAATAGTGGTTCTATGTTTATTACATGCAATGTCACGCAAGAAAGTACAAAAGATTTATGGTTTCTAGATAGTGGATGTAGTAATCACATGATTGGATGTAAAGAAATGTTTGCAAATATGGATGAATTTGTAAAAGCAGAAGTAAAATTGGGAAATGATAACAAAGTATCCGTTATGTGTAAAGGAACAATAAACAATAAAACCAAGAAATGTGAAAAGAAACACGTTTCTGATGTGTATTATGTTATTGGACTCAAACACAACTTAATGAGCATTGGTCAACTTGTACATGAGGGATATAGAGTTTATTTTGAAGATGCAACATGTGTGATTATGGATAAAAGTCCAAGTAATAAACTCATTGCAAAAGTAGAAATGAGAAATAATAGAATGTTTCCCTTGAAAATTTAGTATGAATTGTCAATTTCATATACTCAAGCTATCACTACAATATCTTTAGCTACATTCAAAGTTGATATAAAAGACCAGTCTTGGCTTTGGTATTTGAGGTTTGGACACTTAAGTTTCAGTGGTTTGAACTTGTTGCACAAAAGGAATATGGAAAATGGTTTTCCATTAATAGAACAACTACATATATCTTGTGAAGCTTGCATTCTAGGAAAACAACATAGATAATATTTTCCTGTAGGAAAGTCATATAGAGCTAAGGCTTCTCTTGATATTGTCCATTCAGATTTGTGTGGAAGTATGAAAACACCTTCTATTGGTGGCAGCCTATATTTCCTAACTTTGGTTGATGATTTCAGTAGAAAGACATGGGTTTATTTCTTGAAATACAAATAAGATGCATTTGGTATATTGAAATATTTTAAAGTCATGGTTGGAAAACAAAGTGAATATTTGAAAAAAGTGTTGAGAACAGACAGGGGAGTAGAGTATGTGTCAACTGACCTTTTAAATTTTTGTAAGACACACGGAATCAAGAAACAATTTACTACCATCTATATACACCATAACATAATGGAATCACAGAGAGAGAATTGGACAATCATGGAAATGGAAGGATGTTGAAGGCCAAGAACTTGTCAAATGAATATTGGGCAAGAGTAGTAACTTGTGTAGTGTATATTTTGAATTGATGCCCCACAAAAAGTGTAAAATCTACAGAGTACCTCAAGAAGCATGGAGTGGAAAGAAACATATTGTCTCTCATTTAAGAGTATTTGGTTGTGTAGCATATGCTCATGTTCTAGCAGAAAGAGTGAAGAAATTAGATGATAAAGGAGAAAAATGTATTTTTGTCGGATATAGTGAACATACAAAAGGATACAAATTATAAAATGCAATCACAAAGAAAGTGATAATCATCAGAGATGTTAAGTTTATTGAAGCAGAAGCATGGGATGGCAATATTGAAAAATCAACAACTATCATGACAACAATACCCTCAAATGAAATGGAATTATAAAATGGAAATGCGGTGTCAAATAGTCATTCAACTCCATGTTGGTATACAGATTTATCACTTAACTCTATATTCTCTCGCCCATACAAATGACAATAGAACCAACAATTGAGTCAATTTCAAGTATATTTTGCAATGACTCTTTTCTTATTTTACAAGGCGCAACTACCTTCCAATGATATAAATGAATGGAAACAATATATGCTTTTAACTAGAAAGCAGAAAAGTTGATGCTTTTAACTCATAAGCATTAAAGGCAGCAGAAACAAGGAAAGAGAGAAAGAAAAGAGAAATTAAATTGCAGACATAAGAATACAATTACATCCCTCAAGAGAAAAGTAAAAGACATATATTAGAGCACACAGTCTCCTAAAACCTGCATACCATGAGAAAATACAATAGATTACAACACATGAATGTATGGACTGAACATAAGAACAATCAACATACACTGAGAAAATATGAGCATAAGAACACACTTCTCTATTAACATCTGAAAATAAAACTAGGCTTCAAGTCTCTAGTTTATCTTCTGTACACAGCTCTCTAGTTATACATGGTAGCAAAAAGATAAAAAATCAAAATCCTTTCAAATGAACTCCCAATTAGTTTTTAAAGAGTCTCCTTTTCTTTTTGTAACTGTTTCTTGAAAAGATTAACAATAAAAATCACTTTTTCATATCCCTGTGGGGTAACTGCTTCTTGAAAAGATTAATTTATTATTCCTGAATTCTATTTTGAATAATGGCCCACAAAATAACTCCAGTTGTATAAACATTAATATTCCTGCAACATGTAACAATGAAGTAGCTCTTCCGACACAACTGCTCTCCAAAACTGATTCAAATAGCATTGCCAAAGAAGTATATGATGACAATGATGAGAGAGCTAAGCAAGCCTGCTCTACCACATGGTGATTGTGACTATTCAACATGCTTATTAGTTATCACACATCATTCTCATCTTTGCCAATTGTATTGCAGTTGTTGTTATCTTTAGTGATTTTGGCCAATGTTGAGGCAAGAAGAGGATGTTTTTACTGCATGGAAACTAGTTTGCCAATCTTACCCAAAAGATATATGAGGGAAGAATCTCCAATGGTGGCATACTGCGAAGAAGTCTCTTCAATGTGAGTTACTACTAGTTGCTACCGACCACTTCACAGAGGATCCCATTTAACGTATCTTGCTATCATTTCATTTTTGAGAGTATGTTTCTTTGAGGCACCCTGGCTATCGGCAAAGACATTGGTTCCCAAACCCTAAAAATCCCCGATGGATGAAGCATTGGGAATAAAGTAAATTCTAGAACCTTTTAAAACACCAATTGCAAAGAGAGTCAGGCATAAAATAAGTTTTAGAACTCACAACAATGCCAATAGAGGAGAATCAGGTATTTATAAGGTTTAAAGACCTCTTAAACTGCTGACACAGATTTTTAAAGATGATAGAAATATTTGACTTTAATAAAGTCTTTCAACCTCAAACAATTGGCAAATATTAAAACTTTATAACTTTTCACCATGAAAGGTACATAAAATTATCTTCGACAATAATGTACCTGATTAATTTTCCAACCTTAGGAAAATTAATAAAAGAAGTATTTTATACTCCGCAATATTTAAAAATTGTGTGGCAACGGGAAGAAAATGAATTTTATAATATTGAGAAAGATGATACCTTTCATCCAGAAACTTGTTATATGGAGCAAAAAGGTCACATGAGGCCCTCCACAAATTATTTTTCCGTCAGCACCCACAAAAATCAAAATTTAATGTTCTTCACAAATTGTTGGGCTTGAACATAAAACTTTAAAATCTTCAATCTGTGAAGAAAACTTATCATAAAAAATAGATCGCATTATGCGAAAAAGACTCAGGAAAATTCTTATAGAATGATTCTACACCAGTACCAATGTATCTCTATATTAAATTGTTTCTATGAATGCCTTTAAATCTACCAAAAAGCCTGATGTGAGGATTTGTAATTTTGTCAAGCAGTGAAAAGTTTAAAATTTGTCAATTTCAAAAATTTGGTTAACAACAAGCTCTAATTGGGGACTGCTTTTTGTGCCAGAAAGAAGAGAACTCCAGCATCTCTTGCAAAACTAGTGCCTCATCCATTGGGCCAATAGAGTCACCAATAACCAACGAATTCATGAAGGAGAAGTATAGAAGACTTGGGCCAAACCAAAACTAAAACCAAAACAGCAATGCACACACAATAGGAAATGGAAAGCAAACTGAAAACTCCAATGTACCCAAACTGGCTACAACACACTCCAACCACTCTAATAAATTATGTGAAGCCATTGACTAGTTGGGAAAAATAAATGCCTATGTGGAAAAGAGAAATGTACCCATGAAGCACTTATAGAATTAGAATCCATCTCATGATCATAAACATAAATCTGAAATTTATGAAGCAAAAGAACTCTTTCGATAATGTATTAAAACCAAACAGCCACTTTGCATCATAGACCTTTGAAGTTTCTGGAATACGTTCTTGCATATTACTAGTTGTTTTCTCATGTACTATGGCAAAAAAATTGATATCCTACGGCTGAAAATGATTAGTAGAATCATCAAAAGGCCAATCTTTAATCATATGCACTTTATTTGAGATTGGATGTGGATTATTCTTCACTGAAATAGGTAGAAAATCTACACTGTAAATAACATCCCTATTGACTTCAAAACCATTTTCAAATAAAACAGTTTCATCCTTCTCTATAGGAATTGGCCCAAGAATTTTATGACCCACCAAAACATCCTCATCTATAAACTACAGGTCTAATATAATCACTCCCTCTCCACATAGAAAGTCATCCTTGGATGATTCAAGACACCAATTTGGGATAAAAACAATATGAGGTTCAATAGATTTATCTGTTTGATCATCTTTATTACTATCATGGCTATTTCTAACCTCATTCCCCAATCTTTTTTCAAACATTTTCACATCTAATTCTTCAAAATGAAATGTCTCAAAAAAAATCATTTCTGACATCTTTTTGCAGTAATAGTTCTTCATTGTCTTGTTCAGGAAATTCAAAAACTTCATACTCAAGATGCATGTAACCTAGAGGAAAGATATTTAATACCTCATGCTTATGTTCTGTAGCCTCAAGATGTTCTTCATTGCTTATAAAAGTGAATGCCTCCATTTCTATGGTAGACAATGATGCTAAAACAACATCATTTGCATTCTTACAATTATGAAAAGATTGTCCATTTTCTTCTTCACTTGAGTAACTTCCAGATACATCATTACTATCTTCCTCATAATGCAAACTATAAGCTTTAGCTCTTCTTCCAACATGAGGATTGATTTCTATATCACTTATTTCATCTCTACAAAAATGCTTTTGATAAAAAACAGTGAAATTAAAGCATTCAATTGGAGGAGGCTACACATGTTGGAAATCTACAGGTTGAAAATTTTATTTTTGCATGATAGGTTTCTTCATGGGTTCATTACTTGAATTATTCACAACTTAATTTAGTTTCCAAAGACCACTTAAAACCATAGCATCCTCAATTTTTATAGCATCTTGCTGAGCAACTTCAATATCATCTACTTTACTCTATTTCAAGAAAAACTAAGCATCAGGATGCAACGAAGAAATAAAAATGCAAAGCCAAATTCGCTTACTTGGTTGAACAGAGGAAGGAATCTTTTTGAGTAGCCTGTTGTACCAATCCACAAAATTTCTAATGGGCTCTTCTTCCTTCTTCTAGATCTGGAAAGGCTGACACAATAATGCACTTTCATCCACCAAAGATTTATATCTCCCAAGAGACTTATTCTTCAATGTATCCCAGTTAGTTATGCATCCATTTTCCAAATTCAAAAACCAACTTGCAGTAGGCCCAACAAGAGATTCAATGAACAACCGAACAAAAATATTTTCTTCTCTTACCCCCAAGATACCACATGCAATGGTGAATGCCAGGATATGATCTTCTGCATCTTGAGTGTTGTCTCCATTGAACTTCAAGAAGTATTTTCTTGAGCCTTCAGGTAGAGGTGAATATTGAGGCAAAGAGAGAGGCCCAAAATGATTTCCCCATGGCTAAGGAGAAACCAATGCCATAATGCAAATCTGAAAAATAAATCAAACAAGAGTCTTTGTTGGAATAAAATGCTTGTGAGTAATTTTTGCTTTGTAGAGTCGCCAACCTCCGTCCTCAAGGAGGTACCTTTAAATTTCTAGGAAAATAAGAGCACCAGAACTTTACTTTCATTCCCAGTAGAGTCGCCAAAAACCTGTCGGTATATAGATTTGTCACTTAAGGGTAAGTGCAAGAAGATGGGGGGCCAAAAAGGGGTCTTAAGTGGCCACTTTTTTTCTGAAATCAGGAAATACTGGCCTTGGATGAGAAATTGAGCATAGTTACACTCAGAATTTGGAGATGCAACTAAAAAAATGTTTGTAGTGCTCCGAGTTACTTTCTAAACTACTATTTTTTTTTAAAATGGCATAGATTAAGGGGTTCAAAAGAGGGAGCCACATAAATTGGTGTTGTTTCTGTCAAAAAAACATAACATAGCATGTTTTATGGCTCCCTCAAAAGGTCAACTTTTTTTTGGTATTTTTAAAATCACTTCAGTGAGAAATTAGCTAATAGTATGTAGTTTATGCCTGATTTTTCTGATAATTTTTTGATGAATATTTAATTTTTTACTAATTTTCAAAGTGGACACATCCTAAAAAATAGAATTTTGGCCGTGCTACCCCTATAAATTTTGAAAACTAATTGAAAATCATTTTTTCTTTTTTAATATTTGTAGAATGGAGTCTAATTTCTAATTATGTAATTTTTTTGAAATTTTAATGAATAGTTAATTTACAATGAAAAAAGACCAAACAGTGGTTTTTGCACAAAAACAGACACACAAACAAAAGAAATTAAATATGAAAGGCTTAACATTGTTAAAATGTGAAAAAAATCACATCATCAAATAGCTAAGAGAAAGCCTAACATTACCTAGTTGTTCAATTTGTTTGACCTTGAAACACGTGCAAATCTAAGGGTTAGCACGAACGAAATTATGTGAAATCTTGAAGAATATGGAAAAACACGTCTGTGGTTGTTCAAAAGGCACTCCAAGTCTTTGGGTTGGAAATCTAAAGCAAATCCCAAGCCCAAGGCTTGGGATTCCCAAAGCAAAACATAACGTGAGGGCGTTATAATGCGCTTGCATTATATTTTTCTTTGCATTTTTCCTTTTCCACAAAAGTTTGTGTTGTTTTCCATTTTTGAAATAATGCGAGCGTGTTATAACGCTCTCGCGTTATGTTCCCCTTAAATTTTTTTATGTTCAAGGCTATTACTCATGTATGTATGTATGTATGTATGCCTATATGTATGTATGTATGTATGTATGTATGTATGTATGCCTATATGTATGTATGTATGTATGTATCTATGTATGCCTATATGTATGTATCTATGTATGCCTATATGTATGTATGTATGTATGCCTATATGTATGTATGTATCTATGTATGCCTATTTGTATGTATGTATAGTGTCGAGGGCAGAGGAGGGTAGAGATGGGAGTGAGCCAGATAGGGGAGGAGAGGGGTGGATAAGGATTGAGTGATTAAGGTTTAAGGTTGAGGGTTGAGTGTTTAGGGATAGGATTTAGAGTTTAGGGATAAGGGATTAGAGTTTAGGACCTTGAGGGATTAGGGTTTAGGGTTGAGGCTTTAGGGATAGCGTTTAGGGTTAAGGGTCGAGGGATTAGGGTTAAGGTAGAGTTTTGAGGGTAGAGGGATTAGGGATAGGGTTTAGGGTTGAAAGTTTAGGGTTGAGGGATTAGGGTTTAAGGTATAGTTTAGTAGTTCTTGTGGATAGAGCTAGTAAACAATGGCATATTATTTGCCTGTTTCATAACAATATACCTCCCCTAAGTGTGGGGTGGATAGCAAGAAACATAGATGTACCCCAATGCAAATCTTTTCTCATAATGATCATCCTTCTAATTTCAACTGTTAATTACTCACTGTGGATGTACCATACGTAAAGCTTTTCTCATAGTGTGTACACCTATTGGCATAATGAACCCCAGATGGGCCAGAAAAACATGCCATATAACATTACTAACATTAAAAAAGTTCATATCCATTTTCCTAACATATTCTTGCAACTCAAATATCTTTAAGAGAAGAGTATCAAAAATGATGGGTTTAACAACCTAACATAAGGCAAAGCAGTTTTGTTGGGTTTAGGGATAGGGTTTAGGGTATAAGGTTGAGGGATTAGGGTTGAGGGTTGAGGGATTATGGTTTAAGGCATAGTGTTAAGGGTTGAGGGTTTAGGGATAGGGTTTAGGGTTGAGGGATTAGGGTTTAGGGTTGACAGATTAGGGTTTAATGTTGAGAGTTGAGGGTTGAGGGTTTAGGTATAGGGTTGATGGTCAAGGGATTAAGGTTAAAGTAGAGTGTTGAAGGTAGAGGGATTATGGGTAGCATTTAGGGTTGAAGGTTTAACAATTGAGGGTTGAGGCTTTAGGGCTGAGGGTTAAGGGATTGGGGTTTAAAATATAGTGTTGAGCATCGAGGGTTTTTGGATAGGTTTTAGGGTTTAATTTTTAAGGGTTAAGGGTTGAGGGATAGGGTTTAGGGTTTAAGGTATAGTGTCAAGGGTTGAGGGTTTAGGAATAGGGATAGCGTTTAGGGTTTAGGGATGAGGGATTAGGGTTGAGGGTTGAGGGATTATGGTTTAAGGTATAGTGTCGAGGGTTGAGGGTTTATTGATAGTGTTTAGGGTTGAGGGTTGAGGGATTAGGTTTTAGGGTTGATGGATTAGGGTTTCAGGTATAGTGTTGAGGGTTGAGGGTTTAGGGATAGGGTTTAGGGTTGACAGATTAGGGTTTAGGGTTGACGGATTAGCGTTTAATGTCAAGGTTAGGGTTAGAGTATCGAGGGTAGAGGGATTAGGGATAGGGTTTAGTGTTGAAGGTTTAAGGATTGAGAGTTGAGGCTTTAGGGATGAGGGTTTAAGGCTTAAGATATAGTGTCAAGTGTTGAGGGTGTAGGGATAGGGTTTAAGTTTTAAGGGTTAACGGTTGAGGGATAGGGATTGGGGTTTAAGGTATAGTGTTGAGGGTTGATGGTTTCCGGATAGGGTTTAGGTTTGAGGGATTAGGGTTTAGGGTTGATGAATTAGGGTAATGTTGAGAGTTGAGGGTTGAGGGTTGAGGGTTGAGGTTGAGGGATAGGGTTAATGGTTAAGGGATTAGGGTTAAATAAGAGTGTCGAGGGTAAAGGGATTAGGGATAGGGTTTAGGGTTGAAGGTTTAAGGATTTAGGGTTGAAGGTTTAAGGATTTAGGGTTGAGGCTTTAGGGATGAGGGTTAAGGGATTAGGGTTTAAGATATAGTGTCAAGTGTCAAGCATGTAGGGACAGGTTTTAGGGTTCAAGTTTTAAGGGTTAAGGGTCGAGGGATCAGAGTTAAGGGTTCAGGGATTAGGGTTTGACGTTGAGGGTTGAGTACATTGAGGTTCAAGGGTTAAGGGTTTCAGGATAGGATTGAGGATTGAGGGATTAGGGTTAAAGTAGAGTGTCGAGGGTATAAGGATTAGGGATAGGGTTGGAGGGTTTAGGGATAAGGGATTAGGGTTTAAGGTATAGTATCGAGCCTATTGAGGGTCTAGGAATAGGGATAGCATTTAGGGTTTAGGGATGAGGGATTAGAGTTAAGGGATGATGGATTAGGGTTGAGGGTTGAGGGATTAGGGTTTAGGGATAAGGTTTAGGGTTCAGGGTTGAGGGATTAGGGTTTAAGGTATAGTGTTGAGGGTTTAGGGTTGAGGGATTAGGATTTGACGTTGAGGGTTGAGGCTTTAGGGTTTAGGGCTTAGGGATAGGGTTGAGGGTCGAGGGATCAGAGTTAAGGGTTGAGGGATTAGGGTTTGACATTGAGGGTTGAGGGTTGAGGTTCGAGGGTCAAGGGTTTAGGGATAGGGTTGAGGGTCGAGGGATTAGGGTTAAAGTAAAGTGTCGAGGGTATAAGGATTAGGGATAGGGTTGGAGGGTTTAGGGATAAGGGATTAGGGTTTAAGGTATAGTGTCGAGCCCGTTGAGGGTCTAGGAATAGGGATAGCATTTAGGGTTTAGGGATGAGGGATTAGAGTTGAGAGATGACAGATTAGGGTTGAGGGTTGAGGGATTAGGGTTTAGGGATAAGGTTTAGGGTTGATGGTTGAGGGATTAGGGTTTAAGGTATAGTGTTGAGGGTTTAGGGATAGGGTTTAGGGTTGAGGGATTAGAGTGAAGGGTTGAGGGATTAGGATTTGATGTTGAGGGTTAAGGCTTTAGGGTTTAGGGTTTAGGGATAAGGTTGAGGGCCGAGGGATCAAAGTTAAGGGTTGAGGGATTAGGTTTTGATATTGAGGGTTGAGGGTTGAGGTTCAAGGGTCAAGGGTTTAGGGATAGGGTTGAGGGTCAAGGGATATGGTTAAAGTAGAGTGTGGAGGGTAAAAGGATTAGGGATAGGCTTGAAGGGTTTAGGAATAAGGGATTAGGGTTTAAGGTATAGTATCAAGTCTGTTGAGGGTTTAGGAATAGGGATAGCATTTAGGGTTTAGGGATGAGGGATTAGAGTTAAGGGATGATGGATTAGGGTTGAGGGTTAAGGGATTAGGGTTTAGGGATAAGGTTTAGGGTTGAGGGTTGAGGGAGTAGAGTTTAAGGTATAGTGTTGAGGGTTTAGGGATAGGGTTTAGGGTTGAGGGATTAGAGTGAAGGGTTGAAGGACTAGGATTTGACGTTGAGGGTTGAGGCTTTAGGGTTTAGCGTTTAGGGATAGGGTTGAGGGTCGAGGGATCAAAGTTAAGGGTTGAGGGATTAGGGTTTGACATTGAGGGTTGAGGTTCGAGGGCCAAGGGTTTAGGGATAGGGTTGAGGGTCGAGGGATTAGGGTTAAAGTAGAGTGTCGAGGGTATAAGGATTAGGGATAGGGTTGGAGGGTTTAGGGATAAGGGATTAGGGTTTAAGGTATAGTATCGATTCTGTTGAGGGTTTAGGAATAGGGATAGCATTTAGGGTTTAGGGATGAGGGATTAGAGTTAAGGGATGATGGATTAGGGTTGAGGGTTGAGGGATTAGGGTTTAGGGATAAGGTTTAGGGTTGTGGGTTGAGGGAGTAGAGTTTAAGGTATAGTGTTGAGGGTTTAGGGATAGGGTTTAGGGTTGAGGGATTAGAGTGAAGGGTTGAAGGATTAGGATTTGACGTTGAGGGTTGAGGCTTTAGGGTTTAGGGTTTAGGGATAGGGTTAAGGGTCGAGGGATCAAAGTTAAGGGTTGAGGGATTAGGGTTTGACATTAAGGGTTGAGGGTTGAGGTTCGAGGGTCAAGGGTTTAGGGATAGGGTTGAGGGTCGAGGGATTAGGGTTAAAGTAGAGTGTCGAGGGTATAGGGATTAGGGATAGGGTTGGAGGGTTTAGGGATAAGGGATTAGGGATAGGGTTGGAGGGTTTAGGGATAAGGTATTAGGGTTTAAGGTATAGTATCGATTCTGTTGAGGGTTTAGGAATAGGGATAACATTTACGGTTTAGGGATGAGGGATTAGAGTTGAGGGATGATAGATTAGGGTTGAGGGTTGAGGGATTAGGGTTTAAGGTATAGTATTGAGGGTTTAGGGATAGGGTTTAGGGTTGAGGGATTAGAGTGAAGGGTTGAAGGATTAGGATTTGATGTTGAGGGTTAAGGCTTTAAGGTTTAGGGTTTAGGGATAGGGTTGAGGGTCGAGGGATCAGAGTTAAGGGTTGAGGGATTAGGGTTTGATGTTGAGGGTTGAGGGTTGAGGTTTGAGGGTCAAGGGTTTAGGGATAGGGTTGAGGGTCGAGGGATTGGGGTTAAAGTAGAGTGTGGAGGGTATAAGGATTAGGGATAGGGTTGGAGGGTTTAGGGATAAGGGATTAGGGTTTAAGGTATAGTATTGAGTTTGTTGAGGGTTTAGGAATAGGGATAGCATTTAGGGTTTAGGGATGAGGGATTAGAGTTGAGGGATGATAGATTAGGGTTCAGGGTTGAGGGTTGAGGGATTAGGGTTTAGGGATAAGGTTTAGGGTTGAGGGTTGAGGTATTAGGGTTTAAGGTATAGTGTTGAGGGTTTAGGGATAGGGTTTAGGGTTGATGGATTAGAGTGAAGGGTCGAGGGATTAGTATTTGACGTTGAGGGTTGAGGGTTGAGGGTTGAGGCTTTAGGGTTTAGGGTCTAGGGATAGGGTTTAGGGTCGAGGGATCAAAGTTAAGGGTTGAGGGATTAGGGTTTGACGTTGAGGGTTAAGTTCTAAAGATAGGCAAACAGAGATTTTGTATTCAAGTTATTTAGATGTTGATGGGTTTAGACTTGAGCTGAAATGTTGGACTCTTAATCTAGCCTAAAGAGAGTTTCTGTCATCAAATGTAGATTTATGGATTCGATTATATTGATTGCCTCTCCAGTTTTGGGGTGTGGATGTTTTGGAATCAATCAGGAAGTCTTCAAGAGACTTTGTGGAAGTGGATTGGCAATCGCTTGACAAAACCCCTGCTATTTATGCTTGGATAAGGATTTGTCACAAACTAGAACTTCTGCTTCCAAAGAAGATCTGTCTTTCTTCCTCAATGGGCATTTTCTATCAAGAACTTGATTATGAGGGCTTGCCCCTTCATTGTTATGCCTATCATATAGTGGAGCATCTGGCAAGCTCTTGTAGAAAACAAGAAAAGTTCTCCCTCAAAAACCTTGTGGTCATTCAAGTCTGAAGGGGAAGGTTTGGAAAGAGAAATGGATCACCAAACAGATGAAGAATTTCTTATTTCTTAGACACCATCAGTGGTTTTTCTTTGATGCAGAGGACCTACCATGATGGAAAGCATTTAAAGATTATATGATCCCCAAAAGAAAATCTCCTAATTCTCCCAGAATGTCATCCTTCAGCAAGGCGGGACCAAGTGGCTTGGCTCTTCCAGTCATGGATCCTCCCGTATTTAAGAGGAATTGTAAGGCTTGGAAGTGTCAGTTGATGAAGCATAGGATGTGGTCATCCCTGCTTGTGTCAAGGAAGATAATGCACAGGATGTGATCAATCTATAGCAAGACAAAACGCTAGTGTGTTATAACATGCTCATGTTTTGTCCTGCTATAGAAACGGTAAAAAAGTGTTGACCCCTATGATCCAAGCCCACATGCTCTATTTTCATACTGATTCTACACATGCTCCAACAAAAAAAGAAGTACTTTCATGCTGTTGGGAAGTTCACATGCACATTTGACACATTGTACCACATTTGCATGATCTTTGCACCACCTTTTCTACTTTGCCAACTTGAGAAGGAGGAAATAACATAGTTTTCACACCAAGTTTGATATATATCTATTCAAGTTTCAATTTTTGTAGTGTTGCAATGTTAATTTTGATTCAATTTTAGGAATTTAACATTATATATTGGTTAATAGTATTGTTGTTAGTAATTATATTTGAGTGTTATTCAATTTAACATTGAAAAGGAAGCAAGTGGTGAAAAACTCAAATTGTTGAGGAGTTTGATGCAAGAAGAAAAAAACACTACATAATTAGGTACTCTCTCCATTCGAATCTTCATTTTTTAGGTATGTCAAGTCTTTACATGCACGTTCTTTACATTTTCCTTAATTCGGATTGAATTACTTTATCATGCTTTATCATACATGTTTAAAATAGACACATTCTCAATCAAGAAAGCAGCCACAAATCTCACATGATGCCATGTATATTTTCTACACTTGGGCTCTTTAATAATTATGTGTAATAAATAGACCTTAACATACCATGATGTCAAACTATACAAGAATAAATCCTTACAACATAATAAAAATATAATCCCACTATTATCTTGTATTCATTTCTTAGGAAGTAATATTGGTCTCTTTATCATGCTATAGACAAATTCTCCATCATGCCGAGGAAACGATCAAGAATTAAACCAACACAGGAAGAGATAGAAGCTAAGAATGCAAAGAAAGCAGTGGCTATGAGGGAACTTCGTGAGAAGAGGAAATTGGACACGATAAATGAAGACATACCAATTGAAGAGGAACCACAACCATCACAAAGAGATATGGTATTGGTGGCACAAAGAGAACAAATACAAAAACTTTGTGCTATGAGAGATTTGAATAACATAGTTGGAGACACGTCCTCTATTGCAAGTCAACATGTAGGGACACCATCTACCACATCACAAGTTGAGAGTACATCATCACTCACATGTGATGAAGGAGGTACGCCATCGTTCCCACCTCAACCTCAAGGTATGTCATCTATTCCATCTTCGATCGAAGGTATGCCATCTAGCCCATCTCATTTAAATATTGACGAAATTCCTAATGTTGAGATGAATTTACCTAACTTAACACCACCTAAAATTTTGCATAGAAAGCCAAAGTATTTGATTGATATTGATGAGAATATTTTGCAGCCAATAGAAGGTAAGATTCCAAAATGCACTTGTAGAAGATATGCTCATAAGATTTGGAGATTGTTCTTTGAAAAGTTAAATGAGACTGCAAGATGTCAACTATTCATTGAAATGATGCGAAGTATAAAGTATAGGTCCATCATAAAGATTCTTGGGTTGAGAACATCAGAGGCTTCAAGTGAAAAATCTATTGTCAAGAATCTAATGAGTGCGTATGAGAGTGCGGGTAACACCTCATGCACAAAAGATAGTAATGCAACACGGCATGTGATTACATCGACTATAGTAAGTAGTCAAACGAGGAAAGCTCGTCTCATTAGAAAGACGAGTCAAGAATTGAAAATTAATAGGAAAACTTTATCAAGAGCCATTGGAAGAAGCCAAAAAATTGAGGACACTAATACCAATGAATTATGGGTGTTCTTGGGGATACTACCACAAAAAGATAAACCAATTGTTGAAGCATTGAGATCATTTATTGAAGACTTTTGGAAGAATTACACAAGGGTATCTCTGAATCAAAGGGATGTGCTAAGAAGGAGAATCGGTAGGCAGAACCGTGAGCCACATCCAAAGCATTTTTTGGATAAGACTCGAACAAAGTTTTATGGTAAATTTCTAGAGAAGTATCCTCAAATTAAAATTTGTCAAAGATATTTTGAAATGCTAAAACCTTTCTATGTCAAGATAAATTACACATGTACTACTTGTTGTTGTAGATTACATATTGAATTTTCTAATCAATTTGATGCTTATAGGTCTATATGTTTAGATATGCATACTAACAATGTTTTGCAGGGTTGTGTCATATGTGCCCCACCAACATCTTCAAGAGACTTCATATAATGAATTTTATGTGAAAGAGAGGAAGGTCAAATATTCTACAAGAAATTATGCTTGGATGGCATATGTCATCGTTGCGATGGCTTGCAACATTTGCCAATATGTGAACATATGGAAAGAAGACATGTGGTTGGAAACGAACTAGTAGAGTTTGGCAAGTATAAAATAGTGGCATACAATACAAAAGATGGTAAAGAAGCAAAGAGGTGTGAATTGGTTACTGAAAAGATTCTAGTGTATCAGTTTATGCCTGTATTTCGTGACAACATAGTGTATGAGTATGCAAGACATGCCCATAGAGCTCAATGGTTGGACTTGCAATTCAAGTTATGCAAGGACACATTTCTGGTTGGTAGCATTGTTTCAGTTGTCAACTTTGCAGAGAGCTATAGTCTATAGCCACAGTGTGAGGTGCAATCACAATATTACAACTCCACATAGGTTTCTATATTTGTGCACATCGCATTCATTCATGCGAATGATAGTACAGAGGATGACAGAAAGATCATAAGGTAGTATAATTTCTATATTAGTGATGATCGCATGCATTCTATGGAGTTCATGCAAGGTTGCTTTCAGGTGTTCTACAATGATTTGGCTAGAAGGGGCATATTGTTTAGTTAGCATATCATATGGTCAGATAATTATGCGTCACAATTCAAGAACTCGCAGAATTTCTATTGGCTAAGTAGGAGGCATAATTTTATAGGTATTCAGCATATGTGGAACTTTGTGAGGTCAGGCATGGATAGGGGGAGCATGATGGTGCAGGAGCATGTATCAAAAGAGCCATAGCACAAGAAGAGTTAAAGTATAAATATGCAAAGTTGACAAATGCAAAATCAATTGTCAAGTGGTGTAATACTTCCATGGGTCCAGGTAATGAAGGTAAGTCTTTAGTTCGTAGATTTTTTTGGTTGATAGATGATACTAACATTACACCATATGAGGACTATTGTACACTAACAGGATCAAATGAGATGCACTCTTTCAGAAGCTCAATTGTAGGTTCATGGAGTATCCATACGTGAAAGATGTCATGCTTTTATTCTTCCTGTACAATTCAAGTCTGGGATGAGTCAAAGGAGTGGGTTGATGAATGGCAGTTAAGTTATCTTAGCCCACTTGACATGTATCAACCCCTAACGACACTGGAACTAACACAGATGGAATCATCAGTTGACTTTGACCACATACCAGATTTAGTTCAACCAGGTAATATAGGGCACGTATATGCATCTAATTTCATCTAGTTCAACCAGGTAATGTCATCTTACTTTGTAGTGTTTTTGTAATGTTGACTAATTTCATCTAATTTGCTACACATCAATGTAGGGCACATATATGCAATTATTGCAGATGAAGATAATGAAGAGGGAACATATTATTATTTATGTCATTGTGTTGAGGCCAAAAAGAAATTGGAGGCCCCTGTTACAGATGGAGAAAACATCGAATACCCTAAAGGCTCAATGGTTATTACTGGAACATGGCTTAGAAGGTACCCACATAAGAGTGTTAATGTTTGGCTATTTCAAGACTTTGACATGCATCGAAAGATTCTTCATTACTCAAACCTTTTCGTGGCATCCAATGTTTATTTGATAAAGTATCGGGGTAGACCTTTGAACAAAATCTTGTGGAGGGTGCGTGAGTCTGACCATGAAGCAATACTTGACACAATAAAGAGTAGAGCAGATCTAGATGGTTCATTGGATTAATTTGTAAGCATTCACATTGATTTTGTAAACTCATGTTACATTGAGTTGTAAGTATGCACATTAATTTGTAAGGTTTGTCTTTTTTAATTTTCTGCTGCATTTTTACACATATACACATTTTTACATCATCATGTTATGCATTTTTGGTGTCCTACTCCTGATGTGACCAAACTGACTATTCCAACATGTCTGGATGGGTACATTTACGTTAGGCATGGTCCTTATTTTCACCCAAACATCTTGAAACAGTCTGAGCTACATTGTATCGACAATATCCCTGAAGAGTCCAAAGTGTAAAAAGGCAGCAATCTTTGACGAGATGTTACTCAAAAACTGTGTCACTTAAAAATATTTCATCTAAGGCAATGCGATCATGTAGAGTGCCTCTACAATAACCTCTCTCAATTTTTTTATATCTCTAAGACATTTGCCTGTGGTGAAAGGTTTTCTGCTGCCCCAAAAATTGTCAGAAGGAGGCAGTGTAAAGTTGCAAAGGGGTGTAACTTTTGTCTTGCTCCTGATGTGACCAAACTGACTATTCCAATGCATCCAGATGGGTACATTTACACTAGGCATGGTCCTATTTTTCACCCTAACATGTCAAAACAGTCTGAGCTACACTGTACCGACGATATCCTTGAAGAGTCCAAAGTGTAAAAAGGTAGCAATCTTTGATGAGATGTTACTTAAAAACCGTGTCACTTAGAAACATTCCATCTAAGGTAACACAATCATGTAGAGTGTATCTACAATAACCTCTCTCAGTTTTTTATATCTCTAAGGTGTTTGCCCGTGCTGAAAGGTTTTCTGCTACCCCAAAAATCGTTAGAAGGAGGCAGTGTAAAGTTGCAAAGGGGTGTAACTTTCGTCCTGCTCCTGATGCGACCAAACTAACTATTCCAATGCATCCAGATGGGTACATTTACACTAGGCATGGTTCTATTTTTCACCCAAACATGTCGAAACAGTTCGAGCTACATTGTACCGACGATATCCTTGAAGAGTCTAAAGTGCAAAAAGGTAGCAATCTTTGACGAGATGTTACTCAAAAACTGTGTCACTTAGAAATATTCCATCTAAGGAAATGTAATCATGTAGAGTACCTCTACAATAACCTCTCTCAGTTTTTTATATCTCTGAGACATTTGCCCGTGGTGAAAGGTTTTCTGCTACCCCAAAAATTGTCAGAAGGAGGCAGTGTAAAGTTGCAAAGGGGTGTAACTTTCGTCGTACTCCTGATGCGACCAAACTGACTATTCCAACCCATTCAGATGGGTACATTTACACTAGGCATGGTCCTATTTTTCACCCAAACATGTCGAAACAATCCGAGCTACATTGTACCGATGATATCCCTGAAGAGTCCAAAGTGCAAAAAAGCAGCAATCTTTGAGATGTTACTCAAAAACTGTGTCACTTAGAAACATTTCATCTGAGGTAACACGATCACATAGAGTGCCTCTACAATAACCTCTCTTAGTTTTTTATATCTCTGAGGTGTTTGCCCATGGTGAAAGGTTTTCTGCTGCCCCAAAAATTGTCAGAAGGAGGCAGTGTAAAGTTGCAAAGCATTGCTAAGAAATCCTCAATACTCAAACACTCCAATGAACTGAAGTAACTTCTTCTTAGGCACAAATGTAAGGGTACACAAGGGGAAAATGGTGCCTAGATGACTTAGTGCATTTCTATGACTTCATTCACATGTTTAAATGTTTGAGAAACTCTCCTTTACTAAGTGTTTGTCCTCATGTCAATGTTAAGCTTTATACCACCTAGGTGCTCAATTAGGTGATGTCATTAGATACAACTTACCCTTAGGCACCAATGTAGCTTCTTCAATCCATCACACTTCTAGTCGCTCAAATTTGAGGTCTTGGACTTGTATCTTATTCCTAGGCGCAATTGGATGATCTTCCTAGATCTAGGTGCTCATGATGGTGGGAAATTACATGAAGAGGCACCTAAGTCCAATTTGACTTTGTATTTGATATTTTATGACTCCAATTGACTAGGAATGGCTCAATTTCTAAAGTGCTGACTCAATAATGTAAGTTTAAGGTCTTTTCCTCCTAGGCACCAATTAATGAGTTCACTAGATGCAATTTCTCCTGGACTTGAAGATTGTGAAAGAACTTGAAGCTTGGATGGATGTCTTCAAATGTTTGATGAAGAAGTGTTCCAACTTGAAAGGTTCTTTGAAGTGTAAATATTGATGATAACACTTTCCCTTATATGTGAAGTAGATGACTTCTCAAGGAGGCTTGAATGTATCAGAGGGACTTGAAATTGAATGGATGTCTTTGGAATGCTTGATGATGATGAGAAGTTCCTTTGGAGCGGCTACATGCTGATCTTGAAGTGATGATTGATGAAGAATCTAGTTGATACTTGAAGATGAATGGAACTTGAAGTGATAGATGGAAGTCTTCGAACATGATGCAACTGGTGATGTCGTTGATGAAGAAGACTTGAAATATATCTTGTTGTGACCTCTTGGAGCAGCTACCTCTTGAAGTGGTGTTTCCTTGGCAGTGATTACTTCCATCTTAACTCTCTGGCATGAATGAATGTGAAAGGCTCCTTTGGAGCAGCTACATGATGACTCTAGGTGACTCCAAGCTCTTGCTCCTACCTTTTCCTTCAATCTTCCTACAATACAAACCAAGAAACACATCAATCCTCATGATAAACATTTTATAACACAAAGGAATCCTCTTTAAACATGGAATAAATTTACTACAAATCTAGGCGCATATATAGGTAAAAAGAAGAGCAAAGGGTGCCTAACACAAGTTGGTCCATATTTATCACTTAAAATGATTTCAAACAATTGTAATGGCTTAAAGAGGTCAATCTCCCTTAAGAGATTCATTCAAAAGGTGTCTTTTAATGCAATTTCTCCCTTAGGCCCCAAAATGGGTTTGTACTGATGGAGAGTGCACCTAGATTTAAATGTCATTATACTTGCAATTTTGCAATTCTAAATGACGAGACATGTCTTAGAATGAATTCTATCTTTCAAGCGCTCACTCCAAAAGGTCATCTCATGCAATTTCACCCAAGGCGCTCATTGAGGTGTACTTAGAGGCTAAAGTGCACCTAACTCAATTGCCTTTATCTTTATCATTTTTGTGCTTTCAACAATTGAAAATGACCTAGAGTGATCCTTTCTCTCAAGGCACTCACCTATTGATATGAAATCAAGTTATTTCCCTTAGGTGCAATTTTAGGCTTGTATAGGTGAAAAGTGCGCCTTACATCCTTAGGTGGTTCTTTCTAATTCGCAATGATTTCAATCAAATGCCAAGTGTCTAAGGAAGCTTTTGTCTTGAGATGATTAAATTTTGAGGTTCAAATCCCTTCCTCAATCAAGGCACAATCTGAGGGTTGTATAGATGAAAGTTGACTTCAACTTGGGCGCTCATTTGAGTTGGGAGGAGCTAGAATTTGCACCTAGATTGGAGATAGATATTTTGGCTTATTTGATGATGGTCTCAAGTCTCTCTACCAATGCGCATTTTGATGATGTTCTTATTTAAACTCTTATCAAGACTATCTCATCCCTAAGCACTCATCCTCATGATTTTCATGCACTTAGACTTCAAGGTGCCAAAACTAGTAGGAAAATTCACAATGAGTGCCTTTTCTTTGGAAGAATTTCTTATTGATCATTAGGCACACTTTGGAGTTGATATGTACTTCATTTACTTCCATGTACTCAATTCATCATAATTATTGTCAAAGACTTCTCCAAGTTGATTGATAACATGCTTCTTGATGTTAAGATCATTCTTTCACTCCTTCTTCTTAGATCTAGGTGCTCATGGTGGTGGGAAATTACATGAAGGGCACCTAAGGTTCAAGATAGGTTCTTTACATGAGAAACCTCTAAGACTTGTCATTGTAAGTTGATTTCCTCCAAGGCACCAATACAAGGTTCTTTTGAAGGCAAAGGGCGCCTAGGCTTATGGGGCTCAATTTGATGTATTTATTGAAAGCTCAAGGTGAATTGATGCTTATTGAAAATGCCACTTAGTCCTTCATTTGCATTCTAGGCGCCATTTCCTATTGACTTATATACTCCTCCTCATGCTAGGGCGCCATAATGAAGTGGTTTAGACAATAGGTGCACTTCACTTAATAGAGGCTTGTTCTCCTTCCACCTTAGGTGCACTTTTATGGTGGAATAGGTGTCAATGGGCACCTTGTCTTAAATGAATGCTCTCTCCAAGTTGGGTGCCCATTTGAGGCTTTATGAGTTGCAAATTGTGCCTTAACCCTTCATGCTTGTTGCTCAATGTTTGAATGTTTAAGAAAGTCTCCTTTAGGCTCTCATCTTAATGACTTTTTCTCAAGGCGTAATCATCCTAATGACTTGGATATTCATCCTAGTGTTTCAGGATATCAGGCTACCAGACTTAGTCATTTTCAGGATCTCAAACATAAAGAATAATATGATGATTCATTTTTTTGTATTGCATATAGTTGACATTGTATGCTACTTATAAAGAATATTAATATTTTATATTCAACATGATGATTCATTTTTTTTTAAAATACAACTTTTATCTTTTAGTTCCAAAATGAGGTTTAGGTGATACTTGATTAACAATAGCTAGCTTATTGGATCAAAAACCATCCTATGTAATAAAATTGGACTTTAAATATTTGAAGTAACCATCTACAAATATCCATTGAAATGTGGATTTATAATGCAAGTATGGACGCCATCAATAAAAAAAAATTGTATTAACCAAATATCCATATAGGCATACATCAATATCTATCGATATAAGTATAACATATATACAAAATAGCCATATAGGCTTACAAGAATGCCATATAGGCATACAATGTCAACTATATACAATACAAAATATATGTCCACAAATGCCATATATGCATACAACAAAGGAACACAATAAAAAGTCATTCCCCTCTGGCTGGTGAAGGGAATAGATCACAAGAAGCCTTTGATCTTCTAGGGGATGGAGACGCGCATGTGGGTGGTCTACTACGAACCCGAGGGCTGATCCTCCTATTTAGTTCTTCCTACATCTTTAGCTGCTACAATAAAAAGTATAGACATTAATATATAGAAATTACATGTTATAAAAAATGAAACATTTAACAAAATAATCACTTTTCGCTACCATATAATCTGTCTCCTCACTTGCCTCAGTAGTAGGAATAGGCCATGGTGATGTCATGTCCTATAGAAACCATCCAAATAGAAATTAAACTTCAAATCAATAATCTTTTGATTTTTCAAAAATAGACAACTATAACAATGAATGTAAATTGAAATTTACTAATCTGCCTCATACCCCTGTCAATGCCATGGAGCTATGAATCGTAGAGGGCACACCATGCTCCATTGCCCTATGAACATCGGGAGGTGTCTCCGCAGCCTGCATCATCTGGAAATAAAACAACATTATTCAATTACGAAAACTATAATAGTGATGCAAATCATGGATCCTAACATACACACACGTTCATCTAAACATGGAAGTACACACAATAAAGCACATAAGCCACATACAAAAATCTAGTAAGTACAATTCATTCATTAAACTATTTATTTTATTACCTCCGTGAAGCTTTGAAGTCCACCACCACTGGCAGGTGTTGCCGTGAAATCTCCAATATTAACCTATTCAACATCCAAAATCAGATATTAGAATACCATTCATATAATGATGCTATTCACATGTAATATCTATAATTGTTTACTAGTTACATACCCCGACAGTAGATGATCTAGTGTAATATGCAGGTGGAGAACCACTGAAAACTGCATCAACGCTATGACCCTGAAATTTCATTAAAATCATCAAACTAAATTAGTTAATCTTGCATTTCAAAAATAAAATTTAATAAATTAAATTCTTGATAAACTTGCTAATATTTACCTAAGTATCAAGGCCGAAAGTCTCACTCAGGAGGGTATCTATCATCACCATCTGCTCAGCTGTAGATGTAGCCTGTGCACCTGTGTCCTGACTATCCATGGGGTCATAACCACAAGCTGATCTACAAGTCTGACAAGCATGGGGTGGGACCCTACTCCTCGCACTATCGCCCAACCCACTCTGTGCTACAGGACTAGCATGCTCTATGATGCTCTGGGTCAAGGCACTAATGGACTGAAGTGTATCGACCTCAACACTCTCCTTCACAATGGAAGGGATAGAAACATGCTCATGGGCTGGTCTGCTAATTACTCGTCTCACTACCCACTGTGGGTCAAGACGTGCCCTTGATCTATCTTGTGCTAACCCCCCACCTCTACCCTAGAAGTCCCGCATATCAAAATAGTTTGGCACTTTATTAAGGACAAACGCGCAGTAGAGTTTCCTCAAAAAGTATTGTGGGACCTCATTATTATTGCATGGAGGATGGTCAAAAACCATCGACCATCTCTATCCAAAATTGTCCCTTATTGCTTGGTTGTTGCACTAATGGATAGGGAACCTCTTGCATGTAATGAGTGGAGGTTGATTTGTTTGTGGGTTTGTGAAAATCGAACACAAGTCTAATTTTGTAATTTGTAATTTTTTCACATCTTGGTATGACAGCTTGTCTGCATAGTAATCTCTAAACTCTCTCCTCTTATTTGTCCAACTAGTTATTTGCTTGCTAATTGAATCTAAATTTGATAACATAGATTCAAAAGATTCAGCAAGCGTGGACCTATGCAAGGTTGAAGTGGAAGGTTATTTCAACCTTGCAATTATATCTTCAATTTCTTTTTTGTTGTTTTCAATTCGCCCCATTATATTTCCTTATGTTCTAGGGGCATGTCGAGGAATGGATGGAGGAGGTTGTTGTTCCACAAGATTTTGTGGATTTTGAGGAGAAGGAGGAGGAGGTGCATTAACATTTCCTGACAATTAACGAAATATACATCAAAAAACAACTCAAACCTACCTATTTAGAAGCAAATTCAAACAAAAAAGACAAATAAACTCACTCCTTTGGTGTGCTCGACGTTGTGGCAGCATTTTGGTGATGAATTGATAAGATTTTTGTGTTGAATTGAGGAATCCAAAATGTGAGCACGCTTCCTAGGGTTTGTAGACCATGGGAATAGTGGACAAAAAAGAAATGAAATGAAATGAGATGAGGTTTTTTATTTATTTATAATAGGTGATAATGCGCTCATGTTATAACGTGAGCGTGTTATGGTTCATTTTTGATGAGCCTTAGGCTCATCATTACCAAACCATAATGCGCTCGCATTTTGTATTAATATTTTTTTAAAATATTTTGGCCACTTTTTGGCCCCCCATCTTTTTGCACTTACCCTTAACTCTATATTCTCTCACCCATACAAATGACAATAGAACCGATAGTTGAGTCAATTGCAAGTATATTTACAATGACTCTGCTTATTTTATAATGTGCAGCTACCTTCTAATGATTTACAATGAATGGAAACAATGTATGCTTTTAACCAGAAAGTAGAAATGGTGGTGCTTTTAACCCAAAGGCATTAAAGGCAGCGGAAAGAAGGAAAGAGAGTAAGAAAAGAGAAATTAAATTGCAAACATAAGAATACAATTAAATCCCTTAAGAGAAAATAAAAAATAAATAAATGAGAACACACAGTCTCCCAGAACCTGCATACCATGAGCAAATACAACAGATTACAGCACATGAACGTACAGACTGAACATAAGAACAACCAGTATACATGGAGAAAATATGAACATAAGAACATACTTCTCTATTAACATCTGAAAAATAAATTTGGGCTCAAAGTCTCCAATTTATCTTCTGTACATAGCTCTTTGGTTATACAGCGTAGCAAAAAGATAAAAATCAAAATCCTTTCATATGAACTCCTAATTAGTTTTAAAGAGTCTTCTTTTCTTTTTGTAAAGGTTTCTTGAAAAGATTGACAAATAAAACTCACTTTTTCATCTCCCCGTGGAGTAACTGCTTCTTGAAAAGATTAATTTGTTATTTCTAAATTCTATTTTGAATAATGGCCCACCAAATATCTCTGGTTATATAAACATTAATATTCCCCCAACATGTAACACTGAAGTAGCTCTTCCAACACAATTGCTCTTCAAAATTGATTCAAATAGCATTGCCAAAGAAGTATTTGATGCCAATGATGAGAGAGTCAAGAGCAAGCCTGCTCTACCACATGGCGATTGTGACTATTCAACATGCTTATTAATTGTCACACATCATTCTCATCTCTACCAATTGTATTGTGGTTGTTGTTATCTTTAGTGATTTTGGCCAATGCCGAGGCAAGAAGAGGATGTTTTTGCTGCATGGAAACTAGTTTACCAATCTTACTCAAAAGATATCTGAGGGAAGAATCTCCAATGGTGGCATACTGCGAAGGAGTCTCTTCAATATGACTTACTACCAGTTGCTGCCACCCACTTCCTAGAGGATCCATTTAACATATCCTACGATCATTTCATTTTTGAGAGTACATTTCTTTGAGGCAGCCTGGCTATTGGCAAAGACATGGGATCCCAAACCCTAAAAATCCCTGATGGAAGAAGCGTCGAGATTAAAATAAATTCTAGAACCTTTAAAAACATCGATTGCAAAGGGCGTTGAGCATAAAATAAGTTATAGAACTCACAACAATGCCAATAGAGGAGAGTTGGGTATTTATAAGGTTCAAAAACCTCTTAAACTATCGACACATAAAGTTTTAAATCTGATAGAAATATTTGACTTTAATAAAGTCTTTCAACCTCAAACAATTGGCAAATATTAAGACTTTGTACAGCTTTTCACCGTGAAAGGTAAATAAAATTATCTTCAACGATAATGTACCCATTTAATTTTCCAACATTAGGAAAATTAATAAAAGAAATCATTTTATACTCCGCAATATTTGAAAAATGTGTGGCAACAGGAAGAAAATGAATTTTATAATTTTGACGAAGATGATGTTAGGACTTTGAAAATTTTCCTTGGTTTCTTGTTGCAGCCTTTCTCCATATTTCAATCTGGTAGGACCCTATGTTAGGGTTTAACTCTAAAATTGTTTTAAAATCTTGTTCCTAGGTCCTAAAACTCTAAACACTAAGGCTTATGCAAGCATCTGAATTGCATTTGTTATAATTTGGTGTTGATTGCTTGCTGGTCGTTGCCAGACTCTAAGTCATAGTGTTGTGTCTAAGGCATCGTTTGTCTACCAGCCCCTTGGTCCTACAGCTATTGGACCAGCTTGTGTTCCTAATTAATTTGTTATATGCCTAATGTTTTTCTGACACCCTTCATAAAATTTGGCCCCTTTGTCCCTAACCAAGCTATGTTGTTTTTTAAGCCCACATGATCAATTCAACCCTTTAGGTTGTCAGCCAAAGAAATCAAATGCTAATGTGTGGCGAGATCCTGATTGGATTCCACCATTCTGCGAATGGATGTATACTAAGGCAAATGCTTCTACAGAACCATGAAAGGAGCAACAAGTGACAAACTCTCTACCAAGTTTTTCCATGGGACTTGTGGTAGGTCCCTTCGGGTGTACGTGCCACTTTTTTGAGCATTTCACCAGTCTACATGACCTTTGTGGTGGGCCACTAAGTGGCTTGCGAAAGAGCGGGGAAGGGACATGTGATGTAGCTCCAGCTTAAAAATTACTTGGGAGGCTTAGTGAGTGTTGTGTGGTATGATCTAGCGTGTGTTTCGTTACTCCATGAGATTTTATCCACCTTTGATCTTATGACTGCAAAAGTGCAGGAGGTTGCCCACTAGACAAGATTGAGTTTTCTTCTCTGTGCCATGCTTTTGCTAGGCTATAATCATGATCTAGGTGGATGACCCTTATTGGTCCATGATTCTATTCCATGAATATAGGGTTTTTTAAAAACTGGTTGGACCTATCCTTGGAATGGTGCCTTTTGCCAAGTAATCGATGGTCTATTTTCAAATAGAGTAGTAGAGTGGTGGTGCGTAGTAAATGATGAAATGGTGCAGTGAAGAATATTTTAAGCATGTACTAGGTTTTCATCACTACCATAGTATTGTTGGCAAGAGACACTATATGGATTCATTGTTGTTGTCATTGATGGCAACAAAGGTCATCCCACATATCTGCAAGTCATAATGTGTCTCTACCGGAAGTCAGAATAAAGATTGTTGTGGTCCGGTGAACAAGAACAGAGCATGTGGCAAGGTCCGACAGATTGATCCGGATCTCTCAGAGGAAGTGTCTTGGTGCAGTGCGGATTTGGGGAAGTCAAGAGGACTACCTTGAGTGGTATATTCCAAGGATTTAGCCTCCGGTGATGGACAAGGAGAAAGATATGAATAGTTGAGTACCGGATTCCTGAGAGACAGTGAAAACAGAGGAAGAACTGACTGACAGAGTATCAGACTACTTTCCGGATGTGTTACTATTGATGATAGAGGTTGTGAAGGCATGAATCATGTTTGGCCGACATGATTAATGATATCTACAAGTATATGCTTGATCCGCATTGCTTGGTGAGGAAGGATTCAGCCGACAGAACAAGAGTTTGTAAGAAACTAGACTGTTCCGGATGCCGACTAGAAAGGTGATGAAATTACTTGTGCGGATATATATAGAGGATGGATTTAGTTGTGAAGTGTGTGATGGTGTGAAGATATATGCGAATAAGTCCAGAACAGAGCAGAAGTAGCGAAAAAGGATCCGGTATGTGAAAGATAGCAGAATAAAGAACAGAGGAAAGATGAAGTGTAGCAGATCAGTGTACTGAGCCTAACTGGAACTGAACTCCAGCATATGCAGATGCTTCCAATCAGTTCAAGACTGTGATTCTTATCACTTTGTAGACAGTGTGTCTTCTTGTAGGCAGTGGGCCTCTTGTGAGCAGTGTGCTCGGGCAGTGAGCCCTAATTGGCAAGTGCCATTTTTTTGTAATCTCCTATTCTTCTAACAGAGAATAATTTTTGGGTTAATCACCCCGTGGTTTTCTCCCTTAACAGGGTTTCCACGTCAAAAATTACTGTGTCATGTGTTTCTTATTTCATGGTAATGTTTTTGTGTTTGATTCAATGCTGCATTAATTAATAGGAAAGTTCAGAAAGGGAAATAATTAGGATAACTGATTCACCCCCCCTCTCAGTTATCAACAATTGGTATCAGAGCTAAGTTCCTCCTAATAGAGCCTAACAGCTTGAGGAAGATCTGGGAGTTCAAATGGATGCATATGGTTTAAGGGAGCAACTCAAGACTGCTCTTGAGGATCTTGAACAGTCAAATTCTAAAGTCAATGAATTAAAGGAAAGACTCAAACAGGCTGATGAATTCATGAGAGAATTAAAAGACAAATTAAGTCTCTCTATGAAAAAGAGAAAGGAGCTGCTCCAACAGTTGGCAAGACAAAGTGAAGAAAGCAATACAAATGAAGAATTGACTGAGCAAACCAAGTTATGTGAAAAGTTATCAAAAGAAGTCATTATGTTAAGACATGAAATGGAATCAGGAACTATAAAGTTTACTCAAGAGATTGAAGAAAAAAGAAAGGCTGAAGACAATCTAAGACAATCTCTTAAAGAAAAATCAGAAGAATGCCACCAGATGGACAGGATTATCAGACATCTTGAATCTGATCTTGAAGATGCCAAAGATAATGAAGAAAAACTTGAGGATCAAATTGCCTCTCTCAAAAGAGACCTTCAAACAGCAAATGAATATAAAGAGAAATTCAAGATAAGTTCTGCTCAACTTGAAGTTCTTCTTGGAAGTCAAAAAAGGACAGATGACAAGTATGGTTTGGGATATGAGAAAGGAGAAAGCTCCGGATCCGGTCAGAAGAATCTTGGATCAGAAAATCCAAGAAGCAGGCCTAGAAGACCTCCGGTAAGACAGCCAAATGCTCAAAGATATCCATCCTTCAATGGATACTGCCATAGCTGCAACCACTTTGGTCACAAAGCTAATCAGTGCAGAATGAGAATGAATCAGATTAATTCATCCTTCTCCGGACAGTGCTTCAACTGCAAAAGGTATGGACATAAATCCCATGAATGCAGAATTATGCAAGTAAACAAATCATTCAAAGGTAGATGCTTTACATGCAATAGAGTAGGTCATATGGCTAATCAATGCAGATCAAGAGGATATCAGTCAAATATGCAAAGAAATGTTATTTGCCAAATCTGCAATAGGTCCGGTCATAATGCTAAAGTCTGCAGAAACAAGAATCAGGACAAAAGAGGTCCGGTGTATAATCAGAATCAAGACAAGGGTAAACAAAAGATGAATGCGGATGAAGTTAGGAATCAGATGAGCAAGATTTGGGTGAAGAAAAGTTCAGAGAATGTAGAGGTTGGATCCGCACCAGACTCTGGTGCTGATATTTCTTCCGGAAATTAAAAAGTGAGCTCAGGCTCAGGGGGAGACTCAAAGAAAATCCTGTTCCCCCAGCCAAACAAGTGGTGCCGGATGTGGCACAAGATGCGGATTAAAGGGTTTGCAGATATGAGTCTTGAGATGCTTCAGTCAAGATTTCAGAGGTCCGCATGGAGTTATGAAGAAGCTGTGATCGATCAAATAAGACCTGTTCAGGGAGATGCTCCGGTATGACAAAGGATTACAAAAAGGTCGGGAGAGATCCGGAAGTGCACTATCTTGTTCTGCGGTTTGGATAGAATGCTTGGGATGTTCTTGTAATATGTTACCTCGATTTATTCATGATTGAAAGATCCGGATGATATTCACAGATCAGGACTAATCCGGGATACTCCAAGCTATCCAGACAAGGCAAACCGGATTAATGTAGGTGAAGCATTTATTGCAGACAGATATTAGGGTTCGCAGAGCAATATAAGGGATTTCTCAAAAGTCATTTGCTCATTCTGCACTCAAGAAGAAGCGAATAGTGGAGCTCTGCAACAAGATTCATCAAGCACACCAAGGATCTCCTACCGAAGTCATTGCATAAAGAAATCAATCCAATCACTCCGTGCAAATCGAAGGCGCATAAGGTATTCTCCGTTTTTCATTACCTCACTGCAAATCTTTGAAGAATGGCTACTCCAAATATAGTTAAGATCTCTGATAGACCTCGCCCCTCATTCAAGAAACATCCTTACAAATCATTGGAGGTAGATCCACTAGGAGCCTTCTCTAGTGTTCCTCATGGTGTATTGCATACGGAAGATATTAGGGTTTACATCCATGTGAATCTTGAAGACTTTGGAGAATCAAAACTGATGGATATCTATCACAAACAATTGATAGATGACTCCTTTGAGATCAAACCTCAGTATAAAGCCATCCAGGACAAACACTTTGCACAGTGCATTCATTTCCCCTGTTTTGAAGAAGATGAATGGGTCCGGTATGTACTAAGTAGAGTACATGACAACTTCCTATGGTTGAACAAGCCCTTCAAGATCACCAAGGACGCAATTAGGGCTGTAACCGGTCTGCACTCATCCGGTGGATTACCTGTTCTCAAATCTGTCAAAAATCAGACAGTCAGTGATGCAACCGGATCCAAGTTTGACAAGAGAGCTATGACAGTTGATGATATCATTGAACCGGATGTCAAATTTGCAGCTATAATAATTGGTTACAAAATCTATCACTCCAGTAGGGAAAATTCAGTACCGGGAACTGCAATCTACACAGCCTATCAGATGTTAAAGGAGAATGCAGACTATGACTTGTGCGAGCTTCTAGTAAACCAACTCTTTGAAAATCTGCAGAAGATTAAGAAGGACAAGAAAAACTCCTTCAAATATGGCAATCTGATCCTTTGTCTCTTCTTTTACTACATGAATGAGCTTCCCGGATCCAGTGGATGGATATGGCAGAATGACAGACCGGTTGCCATTCAAATCAGAGACTATTTGCATGGACTTGGGGATGCAAAAGCAAGAAATACAGCTCTATGGGGTTACTTCAAGAACTTCCAAAGCATGATGCATGCAAGAGAAAGAATACCCCAATCCCTTGTTGAAAAATACAAAGACACAGTATGCTTCATGGTTGAAACAGATCAGTGTCTAATGGAGGCAGTAGAGCCAAGGACTGTTTGGATCATGCCCATGGGGTATGAAGTGGATGAACAGATAGCAGAGCTGCATGTTCAACACATGCTAAGCCAGCCCAAAGATCCTAAGGCAGAAAGGTTCGGAACCTTTGAGGAACTGAGTGTAAAAATACATGTAGAACTCAGGGAACCGGAGATAAAGAGGAAGGTAAGAAAAGAAGTTGAGCATATTGCTCAAGGCCTAGGAATCTCAAAAGAGGCACTTGATGCCAGCCGGGAAAAGAGGAGGAAGGCTGAGGAAGAAGAGAAAAGTAAAGAAAGTGTTCCGGTTGAAACTCCCACCCGGACCAGATCATCAAAAAGATCTGCACCTCCCACAACCAAAAGTTCAAGACCGGAAGTCTAGGCATCCGGTAAAAGATCCAAGACAAAAGCCACAAGGGCTTATGGAAGCCAAAAGGATGAAGAGGAAACAGAGTCAGATGAGGGAGTAAAAGAAATAAAGAAACAGAAGAAGAAAGGATCCGGTAAACCCTCCACAGGCCAAGACAAGGATGAAATGGCAGAGGTATCTGTTGAAAAGCCCAATCTGTCTCTAGAGAATGTAATCAAGTCGGTCACGGTGGATGGAAACCTTCAACCAATGACTGAATCTTATGATGACTTCAGTGAGGCTGACCAAAAGACTCTTCAGGAAGCCACAGTCAAATATCTGAACATATACAATAAGGCTTTCATTGAGATCATATCTCTTATTCCTAAAAGCCTAGAAAAGGAATTAGAAGTAAGAAAGAACAATGCTCATGCAAAAGATCTTGAGATCCGGGAGCAGATAGCTATTCAGCTATATCCTCAAATTGATCCCAAGACAATGAACATAATCTTCAAGGACTGCAAAGATGAGTTCAGAAGTAAAGCCAGGATGAATCAACTCATGCTTGGTGAGACTGACAAAGTGGCCCAAGAGACAGAAGAGATCCTCCGGAAGGCCTTCAAAAGGTTCAATCTTCCTGTTGTAGAGGACTTAGGTGCAGAAACAGCTGCAGATTTGGAATCATCTGTTCCGGAAGAAGTGGGCCCTGAACATACAAGCATCTCTCCTCCGGTTTCCCCTACAGTCTCCGGATCCAAAGAAGAAGAGCAATTATAGGAGAAGGAAGCAGTGGTGAAAGACAAAGAGGTTGACAGTTCCAAGACTGCAGAAGAAAAGAAACATTTGTCTCCGGCAAGAGACACTGCACAAACTGTTCAACAATTTTTGAGCAAAGAAACTTTAGAGATTGATGAACCGGAGCTTCTAAAAGGCCCATTCGACTTTGACTCTCTCTCTGGTACAAACAATGAAGATAGCTTCATTTGCAAATGCCAAGGCAAATGAAAAACTCCTGAAGTCTCATATGGAAGACTGTGAGTTGATAGAGGCTGCTTCCGGAGTACTTGTAAAGATTATGCCATCAATCCAGATAGATCCGACAGCCTCCTCTTCCGGTAATCTAAAAACCTTAGTCAGCAGTGTTGATACACATTTTGATTCTCTAGAAAAATTAGCTGAAGAAAAGGTCCGGAAGGAATTTTTGGATAAAAGATTTTCAGAAATATTAGAATTAATCTCTAAAGATAGGAAGATTGTGAGCATTGGAATAAAGAGCTTAGAGAATGCTCTTAAGGATGGCGGTGACATCTACAAATTTTGTATATCCTGGTCAAAGGCAACAGCAGCAATTGATAAGAAAATAAAAGAGGAACAGGATAAGCTACAAAGCTTATCTCAAAGTTTTGATCCTCTCTCTTCCTCCATAATAAATCAAGAATGTCAGACTATTGCAGTCTTGAATGAAATAAAGAATCTTGAGAAGGAAAGGAAGAATATCACTAACCGGATGGGAGAACTTAGAAGGATTATAATCCCTAAGTTGGAAACTATGCATGAGGCCATCAGTGATGCTCAGACCACTGCCCAAACAAAAGATCCGACAGATCTCAAGCGGGCAGAAGCTTTTGCATTTTTGTTGAGTGGTCACATTTCAATTTTGGACAGAATGAAGCAAAGTTGGGCTACAGAAATGATCCAATTGCAGACATCCTTTGCAGACATTCTTCAGTATATGTGAGTATGTAAATATGCGGCTATGTATAGAAAATTTTTGAAAATTTTGGTGTGCGGACCCCACCCTTTGCCATTGATGTCAAAGGGGGAGTGAGGAGCAGTGAAAAATGAGGAATCCAACTAAGGGGGAGTTCCGAAAATTGTATATAAAGACAGAGCATCAGCAAAGGGGGAGCATAGTGAAAACACTTAGTCATTTTTCACTAAGTGTTGCCATCAATGCCAAAGGGGGAGATTGTTGGCAAGAGACACTATATGGATTCATGGTTGTTGTCATTGATGGCAACAAAGGTCATCCCACATATCCGCAAGTCATAATGTGTCTCTACCGGAAGTCAGAATAAAGATTGTTGTGGTCCGGTGAACAAGAACAGAGCATGTGGCAAGGTCCGACAGATTGATCCGGATCTCTCAGAGGAAGTGTCTTGGTGCAGTGCGGATTTGGGGAAGTCAAGAGGACTACCTTGAGTGGTATATTCCAAGGATTTAGCCTCCGGTGATGGACAAGGAGAAAGATATGAATAGTTGAGTACCGGATTCCTGAGAGACAGTGAAAACAAAGGAAGAACTGACTGACAGAGTATCAGACTACTTTCTGGATGTGTTACTATTGATGATAGAGGTTGTGAAGGCATGAATCATGTTTGGCCGACATGATTAATGATATCTACAAGTATATGCTTGATCCGCATTGCTTGGTGAGGAAGGATTCAGCCGACAGAACAAGAGTTTGTAAGAAACTAGACTGTTCCAGATGCCGACTAGAAAGGTGATGAAATTACTTGTGCGGATATATATAGAGGATGGATTTAGTTGTGAAGTGTGTGATGGTGTGAAGATATATGCGAATAAGTCCAGAACAGAGCAGAAGTAGCGAAAAAGGATCCGCTATGTGAAAGATAGCAGAATAAAGAACAGAGGAAAGATGAAGTGCAGCAGATCAGTGTACTGAGCCTAATCGGAACTGAACTCCAGCATATGCAGATGCTTCTAATCAGTTCAAGACTGTGATTCTTATCACTTTGTAGACAGTGTGTCTTCTTGTAGGCAGTGGGCCTCTTGTGAGCAGTGTGCTCGGGCAGTGAGCCCTAATTGGCAAGTGCCTTTTTTTGTAATCTCCTATTCTTCTAACAGAGAATAATTTTTGGGTTAATCACCCCGTGGTTTTCTCCCTTAACAGGGTTTCCACGTCAAAAATTACTGTGTCATGTGTTTCTTATTTCATGGTAATGTTTTTGTGTTTGATTCAATGCTGCATTAATTAATAGGAAAGTTCAGAAAGGGAAATAATTAGGATAACTGATTCACCCCCCCCTCTCAGTTATCAACAAGTATAAGGTAATATTCTTGAGGAGAGACTGGCAGGATACGGGATCGACCCTTGGGGATTGATATGCAGGCTTGATGGGATCTTCTGCTTGACGTTGTGATAGTTTTTGAGTGGGGTATGATGTTTAAAATGGATATAGTGCTATAACTGAGAAACCTAACTCAACATCCTTATTGAGGAAACTGGCACTCTAGCGATATAATCAGCATGCAGGTGTTGTAAGCTATGAAGAATCGATGTGATGTTAGGATGTCGCATCTATTTCTTCTTCTAGCAGTGTTGAGAGAATATCAAAAGATTGCCAATTAAGACTAAATTATTGCGGTACTAGCTGGACTAAAATGATCAAGGAATTGATAGAGTGTGACTACTAGGGTGTAGGAGCCTTTGCAATTTTGCTATAAATGGGTATCCCTACTTGTCGTTACATGCATCACTTCTTCTGTGTGGACAAGATGAATATTTCCCACTTTAATGTGCTATGTTTGCTACCCTATTCTTTGGGGAATACTTCTCTCTCCTCTTGGCTAATGCTTTGTTCTTACAAAGTTAAGGGATGAGAAGTTTTTTTCTAAGGGATGGGAGGATCTAGAAAGATTCAGGGCGTGAAGTGTCAAGCACCAAACTCCTTTCATTCCCTGATTTTCTTGTTTGTCGATTCCAATAACTCCATGTTTTTGTGAGACTCCAAATTGGGCTTGGTGCAAGAGTGGCCTTATTGCTCCCTTTTCTCCTCCCTCATGTTGGTGACACTTGACAGAGAAACAACTATAATTGAAGGAGTGTTGTCCACCAGGATGAAACAGATGGTGATGGGAAGAAAGGACTAAGTTGACAAGAATAGTTAGTTCTTTGTCTAACTTAGACAGATGACTGCTGTTGCTTCCACTTCTAGGAAGTTTTTCGCACTTCTAGAGTCAATTATATTTGGCTTCCACATACATCTTGAGGGTTGAAGTGGTTGGAAACCTCAACTTGAAATATGGGAAGTCATGTTTCTGTGTTTGGAAAGTGGCGCGAGGTGGAGAACACTAGTTTCTGGGTGTCCCTGGGTTTTATGTTCCTGACAGGAATTCTTGTGTCTTTGTGCATGGATGGAGAGGTGAAGTAGATGATTCTTGTATTATTGATAATTATCTGGATGTGAAGGGTGGTTGAGCTGAAAAGCCATCTAACAAACTGCCATCATTTAACATCATTTCTTGCCTCCACGCTAGGAGTTTAAAAGAGTACAAGATAAAAACAATTATTCTTATCTGCTGAGGAAAATGATTTATTTCAGAGGCATGCTTGGTTGGTAAGGGACGGTTCTCTTGTGTTGTCCTTTTCTAACATTTAGTTGTCAAATGAAAATGTGACATGTGTTAAAAGGCCTAAAGCTTGTTAGCTCCCTTGTTTCTATAAAAGGGAACTCGGGGCCTTTTGCAAAGGATCTTGGAGAATTTTGTATTGCAGAACATAAAGTAATTGAGTTAGTATTTTTTGTCTAGGTTATTGTTTGAGAATAGTAATGTGATGTAAATGTTAATTTATGTATGTCAATACCAGTTCAACTTTGAAATATACTACCAAGTTCAAAGCTATATTGTCTCCTTTGTTGCAATCTTCATTTCATTTATGAATAAAGTTTAATCAAGGATTGATTTTTTTGTCTTATAGTCTTTCCTGTGCATGAATATATTTATTTATGGCTTTTGTTCAAGCAGCAAATTAAATTCTCTAAAGAGAATGTTGAATGCTGTGAAGGTTTACAAGGATTTGTAAGTACAATTAGTTTTTAATTACTAAAGTGTAACAGTATAATGCATTGTTGCAATGCTTCATGGATTATGGTAAAATACTATTGTGCATGGTTATATTTACATTCATCTTGACTCTGTACCCTAGGTTAAGGCACCAATCTCTTTGAAATTGTGTTTGATACAACTCCTTGGTCAAACAAATTTGAAAATCAAAATGAATTTCTATTTCTGCCTTAAGTTATTTGTTTAATGTTATTTCTATGTTCTCCTGCAAGTAAATTGTGTGAAATCCCAAGGATCTAGCCCATTACTCTAGTATATCTATAATTCTTTTGGCATTTTAGAGAGAACATATATGGTCTTAATAGTATTTGAGATAAATGGCAATGATATCTTAAAATAATACTGTATAGGATCACCCTCCTAGGTCTTGCAAATCCTAAAGTGGAGAGGAAAAAAATTATCCATCTTTTCCTTTTTGTTGGCCAATTCCTTGGGGCACTTAATCATTAGAATTGGCTATTCTTTAGATTGTCTCTAAGATCTAGTTGGGAATTTAAAACAACCAAAAAATTGATGACTCTACTGGGGAGAGACCCAGAATTGTGTCTTATCTTGAGTCATAGATTAGTTATTTTGTTCCCCTATTTACAAATACCAAAACCCAGTTTCTGAGGGAGTATTGTAACAAATTTTGATGAAGTTTTGTGTAGCCCTACTATTGGAGAAAACCTATAATGTAAAGGAGCTTTAAAGATCCTTGTGTTGTTTAAAGATTGGTCCTATATGAAAAGAGGTGGCAACTCTGTGAGAAAGAACCTAATAAATGTATGAAGAATATTTCAACACTCACAAGCTTCTAGCCAGGACGAAAATTTGCAATAGCTGTAACACACTTCCAGGTATTTTACATGTTCCTATCTTTATGAAGGAGTAGTTCTATGTTTGAGGGTAATTCAAGAATGGCCTTGAGAATAATATTGTTCCTTATTTGAACAAAAGCTAAGCACTGAGAGAAAAGAAAAAGTAGTTGTAGACTTGCATACTTCTTTGTTACTATATTATAATGTTTAAGGGAAATCATTTAGAAGATTTAAGGTAAGCTGAGATAAAAATTTGCATAGTAAAGGCTTAAAATCATATTGTAAAAGGAAATTGAGTTTGTCTTGTGTAACTGTAAAGTTAATATGAAAAAACCTTGCGTTGGCATAGTCTGTTTGACCCCACTAGCTATGGAATGAAAAATGGCACACCTAGCACCTTTCCATTGCATCAAATTCAAGCATTTTGCAACAATGTGTTTGATTTTGGCACGGTCAAACGGAATGGAGTTGACCAAAACTGAGAGAGGTTATTGTGGATGAACCCCACATGCACCTGTAGGTCTAAACAAAACATTCCCAGCTGTCACGAATTCTGAGAACTGCTCCGTCAAAGTTTGGCAGTGTTTTGGTCTCAGGGATCTTAAGGGACTTTGCCGGTAGCCTCTTGCCTGGAATGACTGGGACACTTGGTGCACAAAAAGAGACCTCCTCTAGCATTTACCCATCCACCTCGACGTGTTGGCGCAGTCCGTTTGGCCCCACGACGAGAAGAACAAAAAATATTGTTCCAGTTGACACATTCTCAATCATTACATGGATGATATCTCAGTACCATTCCTTTAGGCACAATATGAGCTTCCAAAGGAAGGCGCAATTGTGAGGTTGGAGATGATGAAAAGTACACCTCATTCACAATCATGGTTTACTTGTCTTCAATGATGATTCCTTGATTCAACTTAATCCTTTGATAATACATTTTAACCTCCTTGTCAAAGTGCACATTCAAGGTTGCTTGAGCAAGAGCTAGCCCCTCAACATCTAGGCACACTTTTGGTGTTCTAGAAGCATGAACTAGCACCTCAAATAGTAAGGCACTCATTCTAGGTTGTTTGTTCAATAATTAGCACCTTGTATTCTTTGGACATTCTTTCAACTTGTGGAGACAACCTCAACTTGCAAGATCAATTCATTATCAGGGCACATATCCAAATTCATAGAGATATGAAGTGGTGCCTCACTAATCTAGGTGCACATTTGATGGTGTAGAGAGGTAGATGTGCACCCAAGTCATCATTCGATGCCTTCAATAACTATAAACTCCTTCGATGATGCATTTTATCCTTCCAATTCACTATCTAGCCTTAGGCGTACATTTTAGGTTGATCAATCATAATCTAGTGCCCTAAGTACCAAGGTGCACTTTTAGGATAGTTTGATCAAGGATTAGCGCCTTCACTTCTAGGCGCAAGTTTGGAGTTGAAATACATCAAAATAACAAGTTTCTTCATCACTTCAAACATCTTTAACACTTTGAAGATCTCCAATGCATGATTGAATATCAAGAAACCAATGTATCATTTCATGAAGGTCTTGACGAGCAGAACAAAAAATATTGTTCAAGTTGACACATTTTCAATCATTGACCCAATGAAATTGATGCAAACATGCAATTTATTCATGTTGTGCCATCATGTTGATGCAAACATTCTCTATCATTCATATTGTCACATGTTGTAAGCCATGTATGTGAAGATGTAAACATAGTATTGGTGACATGAGCAACACTACTACATATTCTTAAGTGTTGTAAATATGCATCTTCTTATTTAATCATGTGTTGTAAATGAAGGAATGCAATGATTACAATATGTGCACAAAACAGAATTTTTGATAAGGATTGAAAGGAAATGTTAAGAAAATGCAATTGGCGGGTGTAAATCCAAATTCCACAACCTTATCTACCATTCTCCTTGCCTATGTAAAAATGGGATCTTTGAAATAGGATGTATTTACAGCTACCCTTGTAGACATGTATGCAAAGTGTGGAAGCATAGACAAGGCATGTGAACAGTTTGGCATGACACCTCAAAGAGATGCTATCTCATGGAATGCAATGATTGCAAGATATGCACAAAATGGATTTTTTGAAAAGGCTTTAGAAACTTTGAAGCAAATACAATTGGAACGTGTAAAACCAAATTCCATAACCTTTGCAAGCATTCTCCCTACTTGTGCCAAATTAGGATCTTATATATACATATATGCACAATGTCATGAAAATAATGTATAGTGTATATATCAAACCATATAGGCATGTACAAATAAAACCATATGGGTATATACAACGATATACATCGATAACATACAAAAGTATGTTTACAAAGCCAAATAGGCATATGTAACAAAATGACCCAAAATCAAATCTCCTATGGATTGCTATCAAATAATCTATGGCTCTTGCTAGGCCATAAAGATGGTGAACCAGTCAATGAATCATCCTCTATCGCTCATCGACTAGACCTCCTTGATAGAGATTTTTGAATTTCCACCTGTTAATACAATCAAACAACGTGCACATTAATATAGAATTTAATATTCAAAATATATAACATGACATAAGTAATCAATCACTTACCACCAATTGGTGATCCCTCTTGATCATTTGTTGTCTCTCTTCTTCTATAGAGCTAGATGGGTAGGGGAGGTGACGTCCTGTGAGAAGCATGAACAAGCAAATTTAAGTAAACATGAATATCATAAATATGTACATTAAATGATGTGCTTATTATAGGAGTGTTCTAGGACTATTTTAGGACTATTGTAGGATTGTTGTAGTTAAAACTATCCTAGCAGACATGTATAGGACTGTTATAGGACTGTCATCTCATGGAATACAATGATGGCAAGATTACTATCAAGATTAGTATGAAGATTAATTATGATTGTTATAGGACTTTTATAAGAATGCAAAGTAAGGAAGCATAGGCAAGGCACATGAACTGTTCAGTGGAATACCTCAAAGAAATGAGAATTTTGTCAAATGTTGTAGTTGTAATTGCCATGTGACACATGTATGTAATATGTGAAAGCATAGACAAGGCACATGAACTGTTCAACGAAAGACATCAAATACATGTCATCTCATGGAATGCCTTATGTAGAAAAAGGTACAAATGTGCAATATTAAGAAATACAAATGAGAACTAAAAATCATACCTCGAGTATAGTCAAAATAACCTACGATGCCATACAAAATAATTTACAATGCCATGCAAAATAATCTATGATGCCATGTAAAATAACTTTATTCGCAGTCTTGTATAGTCAAAAGCATGCATTATAGTTAAAGAAACAAGATTTTTAATAAAACAATTCTAAAAAATAGAAAAAACAAGAACAAGTTAAGATAAAAATTGTCATACTTGTCCATCTGGAAGTTTAAATGCTAGTCAAGCGTACCTGAGGGGTCATCTCTTACCTTTAAAGTATCCAATATTGCTTCATGATCAGCATTACTAATTGCACATTTGTACATGCCTTCTCCAATTCAATAAAGTAATTTGTTCAAAGTCTTTAATGCCTTTGAATATGTACATTTGGATTCTAGACTAGGGATTCATTTTATTATTCTATAAACTTGTGAATTAACATCTAATTTGAATGTTTACACACTAATCCACCTAGGTATCAACTTAATAAAGCTCTAGATATAAGCCATTATTTGATTTGAGTAATCTTACTTTGGACACATTTGTGAAGACTCCTAAAGAGCCTGGACATACAATTGTAAAGATGATATAGCCTCCATATAAGCATAAAGATGATATATAATTTTAGTTTGTTGAAGGCCATGTAAATCAGTCATTGATGAGGACTCTACTACACCTAAAGTTGAGTCCTTTGTTTGGAACTTTGAAGCATGCAAAGAGGCAAGTGACTTGTAATGCTTAAGTAAACATGAGTCTCAACATGATGTAGTTCAACTTGATGACATGTCTAAATGTTACACATTTTAGTTTGTATTGCATGAGGACTTCCTTATTCATGCATGTCAAATTTATAAATAGGTATATTTTTCTGAAGTGTATGAGTTTGAGGCTTTCAATTTTTGTATTGACTCACTTGAAGATGCTAGCAGCCATGTGAACATGATTAATATGGGATCCAAGAGTTGTCCTTTTCCCATGCATTTGGAGTGTATTGTTGGCCCTTATGATTGTTTAAATCATGTTGGCCTAGCATTTAAATAGTTGCTTCGTGACATGGATGGGAATAGATAATGTATAGACTTTATTACACTTTAGGGTTTTCCCATTATGCTAAAATGTTATGACTATCCACTTATTCTATTTTAGGCTATCATGAAATGAGGAGCTTCTAAAGGCAAAAATGTTGTCCCAAAAGAAGGCTCAATGTTATTCGTAAAGACATTAGATTGTTAAAATACAAATTCAAGGGTAGATATTCCTTGGGCTATTTTAGTATAGAGAAGCAAAATTGTAATATGACTATCCTAGGAATTAGAATGGTTGATCATAGGATATTCATGGCATTTTGATATTAATGGATGGATTGATGGATGTTTAGGGAGTTTAAGTTTAAATGTAATGTATGAGAATTCTTATTTATGAAGGATCTAATAGGTCTTATGTCTTATTTGCAGGCCATTCAAGAAAGAAATGAAAAATACCAAGGACTATCATAACACCTATTACAATTAGGTGCATCAAAGGATTGTCATCCAGGACCTTACCAATATGGGAAGTTATCAAAACCATGTCATGTTTAAAATTAAAGGCTTTATCACCTCTTTGTCCCTATAGGCCTATTAGAACAATAGGTCACATTTTATTCATACACTGGGGTTGAGAATAAACACTAAGCATTTGTAGTTATGGCAAGTGTAAATGGAAATAGATTACAACTTTAGACAATCTATCTTCTCCTAGATTGCATTGACTGAGTGGAAATTAAAAATTCCTTATCAATGTCCTTTATATACTGAAGGTATGGGTGAGAAAGGTAAACTTTGTATGTTGTAGACAAGGCCTCAAATGTAAAATATATTATGACAATTTAATGAGAAGGACGGTTAGCCATGAATGCTATCACTATTATAGATTGTCAAACCAACCATAGGCTACCATAATAGTACACTGCTGACTATCATACCTTTAGGCATGGTGCCATGAACCTTATGAGTAGAATGCATTAGTATTTGTGAGAAATGTATTGCTTATGTTAAGAATAAGTATTTATATTGTTTGAACATCATCAAAAGGTGGACTACAAATACGACTTTGTCAAAGGAAAACTTTAGTGGCAAAAATCTAACTATGAACTATTGTGCCATCCAAGCACAATCATGACCAACATCAAGGGATAGTCAAGGCATGGTTGTCTTAAGAAACACAATTGAAATTATCCATGGATATTTGAAGTAATTCACAATATTCATAATCAAGAATCAACTCTGACTGTCTCAATAGTGGTAAATTTAGCTTCAAGACAATCAAAAATGAGTTTAGGGATTCATTATCACTAAGTAATAAAGAAGAGTAACCGTAAGTGTCGACCTTCAATTTCATTATACAAGAGGATGAAGAAGGGGCCATAGTATTTTCATACCATAATACAACATACAAAAGGAAAATCATGAAGTCAAAACATGTGCAAAGGGTATCTATGTTAAAGAGGAGAGTTGTGAATGGAAGATGACTATCACTGTCAAAATAAGATATAGTCTCACTAAGGACAGTTAGGTGATTTGTGGATTGTCATGACTACAAGGCACGAGAATCTTGTGTATATGAAGAGGAAATAAATATAAATAAAAGAAAATTGAAGGATTGTTGCACCTAGGTACAATGATCCTAAAGGATTGTCATGCTAAAAGGATAGTCAACAATACAAAGATTCATAATTCAAGGCTATCCTTAATCTCATTCACATGGTCCTAATGTTGGTTTGATTTGCATGGAGTGAGATGACACTATCAGGATTAATTGAAAAGGTGAAAGGGTTTGGTACCAAATTTGGTCACAAGTGTAAAAATTACAATAAGCTTGAGAATATTGTTCACTAAACCTAGAACTATCACCAAGCAACATCCGTTTCATAAGATGTGATCAACAAACATGTAAGAAAAATGGATATCAACCTTCTTGGTTATGCGTACTTGATAAGAGCCCATACTTTTCACAAGGAGCCACCAATTTTTAACTAAATATTTCCATTAGAAATGGATATCCATTTTGAGCTACTAAAACAGATATCCATTTTGCTTTTACTGAAGCAAAACGAATGTCCGTTTTGCTTTGGTACAAAAAAAGACATATATCCATTTTGGTTGTTGACTTTTCATGGATTCTAACGTGTTTTCATGTTTCAATCTCTTCTTTGAACTTCACCCTTCGTGCTGATGACTTTTTTTAATGCAAAATTGATAAAATGAAAAGGGTTTATAGAAAAAATTGTTAGCTTTCTAAAAATATAAGATTTCTTTGGTTATCATTTTATTAAATAATTATTAATAATTTTCTATGTACCTTGTCTCTAAAATCCTGATGGACACTGATTGAAAAACATCCATAACTTTCAAACCAATTCACCTTTTTGAGATCCGAAACCTGCGTCACACTCTATGCTTTTCTGGCTATAGGTTTAAAAAAAAAATTTGAATTTCAATTTTTTTTATTGAGTTAGGTTGGCTGGAAAATTACTTTTTAGTTTTTAAAAAAGTCACAGTAAAAAAATCATAACTAATTATTTTATAGGAAAAAAATTTCAAATAAATATGCATCACATCCGGACATGAGTCCTCTACTTATTTTGAAAGTTTTAAAAAATATATATATATTTTTACTCATAGTTAGGTTGGCTGGACAGACACCAACTTTTTTTTTTTTTGAAAAATTTAATAGCTGTTCATTGAAATATTCAATTTTCACTAAGTAAATTTAGTTTTTTTTTTTTTAAATAGTAGCCTATACACTAGATTCAATTCTCTACAAATTTTGTTCTTACATTTTTTTCAAATTGTGTAGATAATCCATTCAAATTTTCACATGAACTTGATAAAGTCTGATTTTTTGTATTTTCATTGCCACTTAGAGGTATAGTTTGGCCCATCATGATCCTGCACATACCTTCTATTCAAAGTGTGATACTTAGACAACTCTAACTTTCATTCCAAAGGACTTCAAAACTTGACACTTCAGATTTACAATCTCTAACCATGTATTTACAACACCTTACAACCACATAGATAAATATTCTATACCAGAGGAATGTGCGGACCAAATTATTCACATACTCTGTACCAGATAAGACTGAACTCTATTAGACCAGACTTCTACTTCTTATAACCTTTTCATCGGAGATCATTAGTATGCAAGCTTATGGAATTATATGTATCTATTGATCAATAACACTATGTCAGAACCACAAAACAATATATACAATGGCGGATCAATGCGGACCAAAAAACTAGAACTCTGTACTCTGAATACAGTATACTAACACTTAACTAAATTTCTCAGCATGTTCCTCACTGGATCAAATCTCTTTACACAATTATCTTCTAGGAAGAGATAGATGAACCTGAATCGAAGATGATAAAACCCTCTTGCAAAACTCCCATCCAAACTGCTATGTACAAACTTACAATTGTTGTTGCCATCAATGACAACACTACATAACATCATGCTCTACCTTAACATATGTGCATGCTAACAATCTCTTCATCAATGATGTTGCCAAAAATCTCCCCCTTTGGCATTGATGGCAACACATGATGTGAAAAACCATCAAGACCAAATTCTTCAACAATCATTCTCACCCTTTCTTTTGCACATGTTACTTTCTCCTCAAAACATTGTCTCTACCCCTGAAATATATATATCTCTCCTTTTTCACATGTCTCCTTCCAAAATAGTCTCCCCCTTTGACATCAATGGTAAAGGGTGTACATTTAATGAATTTTGTGTTGAATCCCCCTTTGTCAAGTATACATGAGTATATATAGATTGTATTGACTCCCCCTAAATAAATGATTTATATATACATCAAAATATCAAAATTGTCTCCTAACCTTCTGCATATATGTACAAGAAATCAAAACTTATCGAGTCTTTGGAAAGATGTCTTTGTAGATGTTCTTGAGTTGGATCACATCTGAGTCCTGCTAAGCTTTCACATAGTTTAGTATCTGTATATACCCATTGATTTGTAAGTGCAATTCCTCTACCTTATCCACAGTAGTAGAAGCATAAGTCATCTTCCTAGCTTTCTCAACTTCTCTTATTAGACCAGTCATTGAAGCCATCTTGAAACTTACAATCTCTCTTAATTGACTCTCTCTCTAAACTAGCTCATTTGGTCCTTTATAGACTCCTTATGATTTTGCAGTTTCCTTATGTTTGCATGGGTCTTTTCTATTTCAGCTCTTACATTTCCATTCAGATATTCTAATGGATCATAAGTTTTAGAAAGCTTTACAAGTTGAGTTTCAAGGCCATCAATCTTATCTTTTATGCCTTTTGTACTTATTGGCCAAGATAAGAAAAATTGATATATTGCATTTGCATCATTTATAGATATTTCAATGTATTTTATGCCATTATCTAGCAAGGTGTGTTCCTTGCAGTTAGATATTAACCTTTTACTGTCAATTTCATCTCTTACCTTCTTCTCCATTGCTTTCTCAAAAGATTCAAAATGTTCATTTATAGACTCCATTAATTTCTTCATTTGTAGTGTAGGAGTCAGAGAAACATCTCTCTTGAAATTGGGCATTATCTTTTAAAAAATCTTCACTGCATCATCCATCAGCTCATTTCCTTCTATATGAGATTTCAAGATTTTTTCCTAAGCTATTACCTAAAAAATTGTTCCCAATTGTAGTTTCTGCAATGGAGAAATGTTTACCAAATTGACTTGACCATCTATAGATGGTACTTGCAATAACTTAGGTAAAGACAAAACTTGTGAATCCCTTTGTTTTACCATAAACTCTCTGATAGGATCTGATGGTGAGACTCTAGAGCTTTCACCAATTCCACCCCTATTTTCTTCTTCATATATAGATAACATTTGAATATTAGGAGTTTCCAGAGGATTTCTTTCATCAAGTGCTTGTTCTTTTGCAACATTTTTTGGAACAAAGGTGTTATCAACTTGCTCTGAAATGACCTCATATTTAGCAGTCTTCACTTCAGATGACTCCTTCATTCCAACAGTGTTCTTAGTGGTCTGTGGAGGATTAGTCACATTTTGGTCTTCTACATTTGTGATTGGAGATGGATTTGGCATATTAGGCTCATACACCATATTATGCTCTGTACTTGTTTCTCCTCTTTTCACATTTATCTCATTCTGATCTCCTTTATCCTCTTCAAAATTGAATTTCTCAACAATAGAAATTTGCAATTCCTTAAGAACATTAGTAATTATTTTCATTGTTTCCTTTTCTAGTTTTTCTATCTCATTTTTATCACTGGACATTAAACTATTTATCCTTTGCTTTGTCCTGAACTCCGTATTCAACCTTGGAATAGCTATCTTTATGTCTTGTCCAAAAAGAGTATGACAAACCTTCTTTAAAAGATTAATTTTTCATTTCAGTATCCTTTCTCATTGCCCCATCTCTTCTTTTTGTCAAAATGTCAGCAAGACTATCTGGAAATTTATCAACAATTTCAATCGAAGTAGCATTGAATATATCTAAATATCTGACATATATGTAATATATATATATATATATATATATATATATATATATATATATATTGCGAATGGATGCAAAAAAGCAAGAATACGTGAACAAGCAACACAATGCACATTTCACAGGTGCGACCGAAGGAAGTCTCAAAGGCGAGGAAGCACCATGGAATGGGCATGCACCTTATGTAGCAACAGGAGTGAACACAATTCCACTCAATAAGGAAAGGAGAAGCTATGTGGCAATCATCAAAGAAGGAACGGCTCCGAAATAGGAAGGGGAATTGACAATTAATGTACAGGAGAAAGTCGACAAAGACATAGAAGCTCTGGAGTGAACAGCCTTAATAGGAAGGGTCATAGGGAGATACAGAACCAAGCGGCAAATCAAAGAGTGGATAGGAGAACATTGGGAAAAGGTAGAGATAGTACATTTTTTTCCTAAACAATTTTTTGTTGTGGACTTTCAAGGAGAGAAAGAAAGGAATGCGATTCTGGAAGGAGTGCCATGGAAGATAGGGGCAGATTTTGTGTATACGCAGAAATGGAGACCCAATTTCAACCCTAATGATTTTGATCCATACAAGGAGCCAATCTGGATAAGATTATACAATTTACCTTTCAAATTCTGGTCAGGAGGATGCTTATACCAAATTGGAGACACCCTAGGGAACGCAGTGGATTTAGATATGGGAGATAGCGATTCGGTCTTCTTTGCACAAATTCTGCTGATAGCAATTAAGAAATTACCAAAGAAAATAAATTTGATTACTTCGGCTGGAATATGGGAACAAAATATCGAATTAGAAGAAAAGAAATACTTTTAAATACTTTTGCTCTAGCTGCGGAAGCAGAAGGCACATGGGAAATAGATGCCCTAAAAAATCAGAAAAGGATGAAGGAAAGATATTTGGAAAAAATAAACAAAATGAGGAACCTCAAGTTACAGAGATACAAAAAGAGAATGAGAAAGAAGAAGCACAAGTCTCCGCAGAATCTTCAATCAAGGAGGCCGCATCACCTCAAGGGGGGGGCACAAGTAGAATCTAAGTTAGGAATGGATCTAGAGGTCCCTGCCGCAAATTCACCAAAGGAACCAGGTGAAAGGAAGGAAATCCAGGAGCAAATCACTTCTCTCAAAGAGACAGAAGAAGGGGCGAGTCAAGGCAGTTAGAATGCTAAGGAGGATTACACTCCGGAAGTGGATTTGGAAACTTTGGAAGTAGTGAAAAGGACAGGTGATGATTGGTCAGAAGATGAAGGATTAGCAGAGGAGAGAGAGGAGATTGGCATCATTGACCCAAGACACATCAGTCAGACTAGGGCGAGAGGAGCACGAGGACAGACAGGAACAATAAGGAAGCTAGGAAGGAAATCCGATAAGGAAAAAAGAGAGGAGTATGCAGCAGACCAAGGACTTTTGAGCATCAAAAAATATATGCTAAGATCTATGGGAGGAAGAACCTCCCTTGAGAAGCCATGAGAATACTATCATGGAATGTTAGGGGCTTAAACGCCCCTAACAAAAGGCACGCAATCAAGCGCCATCTCGCTAAGATGATTGTAGATGTTATCTTACTTCAAGAGACCAGGCTGATTCAGGAAGAAGCTACAAACTTTATAAAACACTGCAGACCATTAACAGGCGTATTTAGTGATCCCAGAGGCACAGCAGGAGGGATTAGCTTAATGTGGAACCCTTCCAAAGTCGATATCAGGGAAATAGAGGTAAGTCAAAACTGGATTGTAGGGAAAGTCTTTGATTTTCAGTCAAATTTGTCCTTCTGGATTTTTAGTGTATATGGACCTATCAAGACAGAGGACAAAAGAGAAGTTTGGAGTAACATAATAAGTACAATACGGCGAATAGGTGAAGAAAGAATAATTTTAGGGGTAGATTTTAATGCTATATTAAGCTTAGAGGAAAAATCAGGGAGAATAAGAACAGAAAATAGAGCTACCAAAGATTTTCATGATTTTGTAACAGAAGGGAACCTTTTAGACATTCCGGCTAAACAAGGACAATTTACTTGGACTAACAAAAGGGAAGGATTTAATAATATAGCCGAAAGATTGGACAGATTTTTATGCAGCTCCAATTGGTTGGAATTAGACTTAGGGGTAGATTCAAGCATACAACCATGTTCCTTATCAGACCACTTCCCCATCAAGCTAGAAATTAAACTATTAGTCAAACCTCGAAATTCATACTTCAAATTTGAAAAAATGTGGTGGCGGAGAGAGGATCTGGTAGATCAGATTGGGAAATGGTGGGTAGAGATACATGGAAATGGAGTTTCGGCTAGCTTTGTGTTCTGCAAAAGATTGGCGCATGTCAAAAAAAGGTTAAGGGAATGGAATAAGACAACTTTTAAAGACATTTTCGCAGAAAAGGAGAGAGTGGAGGGAGAACTAGAGGAACTTAATAAAAAGATAATTTTGCATGGAATGTTTCAAAGTGATTACAAGAAAGAGAAAGCACTGATGGCAAAATGGGATGAGTTACTAGCAAGAGAAGAAGAGTATTGGAGGAATAAAGCTAGAGAAGTATGGTTGGCTTCTGGGGATAAAAACATGAATTTTTTTCACAATTTAGTTAAAGCTAGGAGAATGATGAATAAAATATCAGAGCTCAGGAATAATGATGGAGTTATTTTGTAGAAAACGGAGGATATAGAAAGGGAAGTAGTGAATTATTTCCAAAAATTTTTGGTGCCAGAAGAAGGTTTAGATTGGAAAGATGTTGGCCCAGCCATTAGTTGTCTTGATCAAATAATTACTAAGGAAGAGAAGGCTGATTTGGAGAAACCCTACACAAAGGAGGAAGTGAGAAAGGCAGCTTTTCAGCTTCATCCAGACAAAGCACCTGGCCCGGATGGATTCCCCGCCCTCTTTTTCCAAAAATACTGGTCAATAGTGGGAAAAGAGGTTTGGAAAATAATAGAGGAGTTCAGGAAAAAGAATAAATTCGTAAAAGAGATAAATAATACAGTTATTGCTCTCATTCCCAAAAAATTAGACTACAAATTGGTTAGTGACTTCAGACCGATCTCCTTATGCAACACGGTTTATAAAATATTGGCCAAATCAGTAGCTAACAGGCTCAAGCCAATACTGGGAAGAATAATATCCAAAAATCAGAATGGTTTCACCCCAGACAGAGAAATTGCGGACAGCATTATCCTGGTGAATGAAGTAATTCATTCGATAAATCAAATCGGCAGAAAGGTATGTTAATTAAGCTCAATGTGAGTAAAGCTTACGATAGGGTAAAATGGAATTTCCTACTCAAAATCTTGGAAAAAATGGGCTTCAGTAAGACGTGGTTAGAAGGCATATTCCAGTGTATATCAACTCTAAGAATGTCTGTCACAGTCAATGGTTCGCTAAATGGCTTTTTCAAAATTTCACAAGGACTTAGGCAAGGAGACCCCTTGTCTCCTTGCCTGTTTGTGCTAATGGCCGAAGCATTGGGGAAAATGATTCAAAAGTGTCAATCAACGGGAGGCTGGAGAGGAATTAGGGTGGCTCGCGGTATAGAGCCAGTCACACATGCACAATTCGCAGATGATACTTTTCTTTTTGGGGAGGCTACGCTTGCAGAAGCAGAGGCCATCAAAAGGAAACTGGACACATATACAAATCTATCAGGACAGCTAATAAACAAGGAGAAGTCTAGAATATATTTCTTCAACACCTCCAAAAGATGGCAGCGATAGTTAACTTCCATACTGGGGTGCTAGGTGGATTCACTACCAACAAAGTATTTAGGGGCTCCTTGTTTCAATGGACCAAACAAATCGGTTTTATGGGAAGAAGTAATAGTGCAATCCAAAAACAAAATGGAAGCATGGAAAGGAAGGTGGTTAACTTTGGCAGGAAGAATTACCATGCTCAAAGTTGTTCTAGGAGCGGTTCCAATTCACTTAATGTCATGTTTTCAGGTTCCAAATAAAGCCAGAAACAATTTGGAGAGTGGATGGAAAAGATTTTTGTGGGAAGGATCGAAGGATGTAAGAAGAATTCCTCTTGTCAGATGGAATAAAGCAACTTGCACATTGGATAAAGGAGGAATGGGAATGAGAAAACTGAAACTCCAAAATGAAGCACTAGGAGCCAAACTAGTATGGAAGATGGTCAAGCAACCACAGAAGCTCTAGTGCAGAATAATGCAAAGTAATTATTTGGACGAGCAGGATCCCATCAGAATCCTGACCATCGCTAATCCCGGCGGAGGCTCGACAGTTTGGAATTTCATCAAGAAAAGCAGACCTATAGTTATTAACCATCTCATGTGGAGCATTAACAAAGGAAATAAAGCAAATTTCTGGACAGACTCATGGGAGGGTTGGCCAGCGTTAGATACTATGGAAGAATTTCAAGAATTACAAATTCAAATGTCTCAAGACAAAGGGGAAAAGGTGATGAACTATTCAGTAGGAATAGATGAAGATGGGAAAGTCAAATGGGCAAGTCTGATGGGATATAATGTCAGTGAGGAAGTCAAAAGGAAATACTTGGAAGTATTGAGTGAGAGGAGAGTTAGACTCAATAATGAGGAAGATGAAATACAATGGTGTGGAGCCAAATCTGGCAATTACTCAGTCAAGCTTGGGTACCACATTCTAAAACTAGAAAGAGACAACAACACCATCGATAGCTGGCCTAGGAAGTTATGCTGGGACAATCAAGTACTGCCCAAGGAAAGAGCATTTTTATGGACAGTACTTCACAAGAGCATTTTAACTGGGGACAGGTTACTGAAATTTGGAATAAATGGACCTAGTAGATGTGTACTGTGTAAACAACATGAGGAAACACTGGATCACTTATTATTGGGATGTCAGATAGCTACAGAAGTATGGAACTACTTCTTCAACTTATTAGGATGGAAAGGGGCTATGAATTCCTCAATAGTAGATTTCCTAAAGAACTGGCCAATGTTACAAAAAAAAGGTTTTTGGGGAGGCATTTGGATCACCACCCCATCCATGATAGCATGGCATCTTTGGAGAGAACAGAATCAGAGAATTTTTGAAGAGAAAGAACTCACCACAAACAGATTGATAAGGAAAATAGAAACAAGGTTGACAGAAATTCTAAATTCCAAAGCCCTTCACAGGGGAGGATGCAACTTCACCAATTGGGATGATTATCTTATGAAAATGTGGACATATTTAAAGATCCCAAGGGGACTAGGTGGAGGTAAGAAGAAGAGGAGTCAGGTTAGATGGATGGCTCCTCCCAGTGGCAGACTCAAGTTAAATTTTGATGGAGCTTCAAAAGGCAATCCCGGACTTGCAGGATATGGTGCTATAATAAGGAACGAAAAGGGAGAACTTGTTTGGGCAGTCTCAGGCCACATAGGAATAGCTTCAAATAACATAGCAGAATTAGAAGCACTGGATCGGGGAGTAGCAGAATGTAGGAAACAAGGATGGGCCAATATAAATATTGGAGACTCCCAATTAATAATTAATGCAATCCATTGAAACAATGTAGAAAATTGGCTATTAAAGAAAGGAATTAAAAGGATCAAGGAGGACCTAAGGTTTTTAGATTTTTCCATTTCCCATGTCTTTAGAGAAGCCAACAGGGCCGCGGACCTCTTAGCGAACCATGGAGTCATGGGGGGATCACAAGACATTAGTGGTGCGGACGCAGCAGAATGGACAGGTCTGACCGTGGTACTTCAGTCAGATAAGGAGCCTTCAGAGGTAGAAGATGAACCACCATGTTTACATCTAACGGTGAGAGCCATGTTTTCAGATGTCGAGGAGATATAGGAGAACATTTGCCATGACTGTCATCGCAGATTTGGTCAAGATTCTTAGTAAGCATGGGACGAAGTGAAGCCAAAAGGAGATTTTGATTTGGTTCATGTCATAGTAGGTATTGATTTATTGCTTTATAACCAAAGGAAGTTCTCCATCCTTTTCTCAGAGATGACATGAGTCATGGAAGTTAAGTGCAGGTGTCTGGAGGAGGGAAGGAGCAGCAAATAGGATGTTTGTTTAAACTGAAGGAGGAAGTGGTGAGAATAGCAATACTTCAAGTGATCGGCAGGGGCTCTTGGAGTGGAGGCCATGTTCATGATGGACAGGTATATCAACTATTCTTTGCAAACATATCTCTGATAATGGGAGGATCCTTCTACGGAGTCTCTTGGGGTGCCCATTTGGTTGCGCAGGCCAATCATACAGTGGTAATGGGACAGATTGATGAAGTGAGCACTAATCGTGGGAAGAAACACTGAAATCTGCTTATGCGAGATCGATCGGCTCAAAGAAAGCCAAGGACATGCTAGCAGTATATAGAGAAGGAATAGAAAATCGTAATATGGAGCCTTTCCGCAAACTTCTACAGGAGAACCAAGGTGAATTTACTGACAGACAAGTTGGAAGGTTGCTGGAGGCCACAGATGGCATCATGATGATCATGCATGAAATTCTGTAACCACTTCAATACTTGGGGCTGGGGGCAGTAAGTTGTTAGTTGTTATTCCAAAAGGCACTGATAGCCTTTGGATATGTAGAAGTTATACTGGCATACTCATTAGAGTACTAGCCCATAAATAAATATGGTTTGTTAACAGGCTTTATATTTCAAAGGGAGCCATCCCCATGATGGCATTTACCTAACAAAAAAAAATATATCTAAATATCTGACAATAGCAGTTTCAATAATTTCCTTATCTTCATCTGACCTCTCATCATACATTTATGCTACTTCCTTCAGATTGTCATATTCTACTATTGCTTTTATGGTGGCTTCAAGTTCTAAAGGGGGAACACCAGAATTATCTGACTTCTTTTGTTTTCCCTTTCCTTTGTTTGCAGCTTCACTTTCCTTCCTATTCCTTCCCTTTCCTTAGCCTTTGGAAGATTGTCCTTCTTCACCAGATTTAGTTTCTCTGTTCGTAAAGATGAAACCTTCTTTCTCTTTCTCACTAATTTCTTCTTCTTCTGTAGCAAGAGACTCTTTTCTCTTCTGGATGAGCCTAAGTCCTTCTTCCTCTTCTTCCTCTGAAACATTATAAATAACATAAATTTTCTTAGAGGCTTTTCCCTTCACCCTTCTCTTCTTAACAGGTTGAGATTGTTCAGTAGTATTGACACAAACATTCTTCTCAGCACTTGCAGCAGCAGGGGAGGAAGAGGTCCTTGATGACCTTCTGAGACTAGGAGTTTCCATCTTACCTTTAGATGTCCCTTTGGACTTCTCTTCAGGGCCAGATTATTCTTCATTTCTTTCTTTAGCTCTGGCACGTTGTACTTGTTCCTTAGAAATTCCTATGCTTTCAACAAATCCTCAACTATCTTATGCACTTTCTTTTGATTTTTGTGCATGGTCTACTCTAGATGAATTTTTAGAGACTTTTCTTCATATGTGCCAAGTCTCTCTTCAGAAGTATCTCTAGGTTTACTCAGTATTAGATTTGCAAGACCTACAAGAACATCATCTGCTACTTCATATTCCATTTCAAGGATCCACACTATTCTTGGTTTAATTGCTTCCATTAAGCACTCATCCTTAGTGACCATAAAAAGAATATCGTCCTTGTATTTTTCTACAACGTTTCTAGGGATTATTTCCCGCTTGCATCTTCTCTTGAAAAACCTTGAAGTAGCCCCACAATGTAGCATTTTGAGCATCATTGTTACCAATTCTCTGCAAGTAATCTCTTATCTGAGTAGCTATAGGAATATGCCCAAGCCATACAACATTCTGTGCACCTGGTAGCTCCTTTAGAAAATAGAATAACAAACAAATGATTAAAGCACCATATTTGAAAGGGTATTTGGAATCTTTTGTTTTCTTTAGGTTCTCCAACAGTTGTTGCCTTAGAAACTCACAAAGATCATAATCAGCATTCTGTTTCGCCATCTCATGAGTTGTGCTTATAGTAGTGGCTGAGACTAAATTTTATCTATTCGTGAAATAAATTTTGTTACCTATCATCATTGAAGCATACTTCATAGCTAGATCCTCTATGTCATTCACTCTCAATGCTCTTCTATCAAACTTAACTCCAGTGAGCTTCATAATGACATCATTTTTCACATATTTCAACGCTGGAACAACTCCGGTGGAGCATAACCCTGTTACCACTCTAATGGCTTAATTGTTGATTATATATGGGATATCCAGCCACATGAATTTATCATGAATTCTTCCTCATAACATATCTAATCTAAGCATATTCATAACACAAAATAGGAAAATCGTTCCAAACATCCAATTTCTTCTATGTTAGGGCATGGTATTCAGTCTTCAAACCAAAGTTATCATCAGTCAACTCATTCACCCATACTGGACCTAACTTGGCATGGTTATATTCTTCAAAAATTGTATGAATTTAGATCCTTATATCTTGAGTATGCAACACACCATAGGGTACATCCGAAATGCACCATCCGGGTCAGTTTCTATTGACTTAAAAGTGTGTTTCTTGTATTTAGAGTGAGGTCTATCTACAATGTTTATCACTTGTGGAATAGACATTTCCAATACTCAACAAAGAACTTTCTAGGGTAGGATAAGAAACTATAAATACATTTTCAATCGCTTCCGATTAGGGTTTGAAAGCATCGAATCTCAAGATGCTATGAACTCATCTTAGCTGCACTGCTTATCTCTCTCTTGCTTGAAAACTTGTTTATAATATGAATTTTGATCAAGAATGATTATTTATAACTCTTTTTTCTTCATGACCTAATTCACCATAAATGCCCTATTTAATAAAGTTAATACTTCTTCTGATGACACGGTCAATTTTAATTGCTCTGCAACCTTCCGCAATAAGAGATTTTCTTCCGCAATTTTCTTCAGTTGATTCTAGACATATTGATCTTCAACTTATATCTTCGTGTTGAGGCATCAACACCATTCCTTTGGTAGAGGGAGAAATATTTCAATTAAAGCTCCCCCTAAGCCAAATCTCTTATCTTGGTTTCTGGAGGAAACATCTGCACTAGATGCCAGTATAGGTTTACCATTAACTTTTGTTAGTTCCTTCTTTATCCAAATCTTATTCATTTCCATCTTTTGTGAAGCAACATCAATGGGTTTCTTATACATTTGAGAGTATCTTTCTTCTTTGCACTCAGAATAGTTTTACATGTCCTACTGAGCATTTATGCTTCTGTAGAACTTTGAAATGTGTCCAGGCTTATTGCAATTGTAGCACACAACATTCCTCTAACTAATATTCATTCCATTCATTCTGGATCTGCATTGGTTAGCTTTGTGCCCAAATCTATTGCATGTATAACAATAGCCATTCAAGGATTGAGTCATTCTACCACTGTTATAGCCATTCATCCTTTGACTTCTACACTCATTTTCTTTATGACCAAATTTCTTGCATGTAAAACATTGACCAGAGAAAGATGGGACATTTTGATTCATTCTGCTCCTACATTATGTAGCCTTATGTCCAAATTTATTGCAAGAATAACAATAATCATTGAAAGATGGGTACCTTTGAGCATTAGGTTGTCTAACCAGTGGTCTTCTAGCTCCTTTCTTTTGATTCTAGATCTATTTGCCATTGTGCTTCTTGTTTTCATCTTTTGATGCTTGACCTGATTTTGAAAGTTTTTCATCTTTTTCAAACCCTAAGCCTTCTTTGTCATTGGGATCTTTCTGACTTGAAATCATCTCATCAAGCCTTGCAGAACTTATCTTAAATTTTTCTTCATAATTCTTTGCCTTCTCCAGATCTGATTTCAGTTTCACAGCTTCTTGTTCAAGCCTTATACATTTTTCATATTTCCCTTTCACCATTGAGTTCAGATATTCCTTAGTTCTTGCCTTTTCTTCAACTTGCACTTTCAATCCAATCATAGATTCATTTGTTTGCCTCAATTGTTCACTGACCTCCTTATGTTTTTCTTTGAACTTCTTAACTTTCTCTCTCAATTTTCTGATACATCCATCTGCTTCTTTGACATTCTCCTTCAGATCTTTGACTTCTTCTTCAGTCCTTTCTAGGTCTTCAAGATCAACCTTGAGTTCTTCACTATTGACAGATATACATTCATCTTCTAAAAATTCAACAGTAGGAATCTCATCCAGAGGAGTAGGAAACTTTCTAGCTACCATGTGTTAAACCTCCAAGATCTTCCTTGAGTGGTTAGGCTTCTTCCAAAGGACTTGGCTCTAATACCAATTGTTGAACACCCAAAATGCTGAGAGGGGGGTGATTTGGTATTCTTTTAAACCATTCACACATTAAGCATTTAATCCATTTACCAAATTCAATAATAGTAAAGCAGATTAAGAATAAAACATGTAACCACAATCCACAACACATGAACACCGGGATTTTTACGTGGAAAACCCAAATAGGGAAAAACCACGGTGAGGATTAGCTCACAATATATTATAACTAGTTATAAGATATACAGAAGTGCTCGCTGTAGGTGGACTCATTGTCCAAATGGACTCACTACCCACTAAGAAAAATAGAGAGAAAAAAAGAGTGGCTCACTACCAGAATTTGAACTATTACAATTGCATCTGCATATGCATGGAATACAGTTCTAATGAAGCACAACCTACAAACTTTCTCTTAGTACAAAAAGCTTTCCTCTGTCTCTAATCTTCTCCTCTACAAATAGACTTAACTTCTCATACTCTGACCAAATTCGTACATACACCTGATCTCATTCACGCACTATTGGCATACATTTGTATTCATATATTTTCCATATTCACAACATCCAAAAGGATCTCATATATATATATATATATATATATATATATATATATATATATATATATATATATATATATATATATATATATATATATATATATATATATATATATATATATATATCCGCAACATGCACAACCACCGATTAGGTTAGTCTTATTGAGTATAACGATCAAAACATCAAGAAGTAGTTTGTCAGCCTCAAATATTTATGCACACGCTTTGCACCAAGATCCAAGCTTAGAAACAACTTAAAATAGATTGGTATGGACCTAAAATAGCACCCACTTAACTACATAGAACATATTTAACCTTCACATAACATCAATACCTTTAGGTTGGCTTCATTGGAAAAGCAACAATAATATGAACTAACTATTTAACCACAAATCAGTATCCGGAACTCCAAATTTCCTCAAACCTGGAATATACACTCTTCAGATATCCATAAACTTATCCTCAAATCCACACAACAAAATGTTCACCTACAGTGAAATGCAGAGTATCTCAAATCACCACTGACACTATCAATGCACTATCTATTCAAAGTGTGATACTTGGACAACTCTAACTTTCATTTTGGAGGACTTCAAAACTTGACACTTCAGATTTGAGATGCAAGAGATAAATCCCTATGTTGGAGATAAAGGGGAATGATAGTCTAGAGAGGTCGTAAGAGGATGACACAACAAAAGATAGAAAATAATTACATTAAACCTAAGATGTTTGGAAATAATGTATGAAGGTTTAATAAAATTGTAGTCCTACCTATAAATGTTGGAGTATTGGCAAGGGGAGTAAATAAACTGAGCCAATTCCCATAATCTTTGCAAGCATCCTCTCTACCTTTGCCATAAAGAGTGTGGGTTTTTTGTTAGATGTTCAAGTTTCAAATGCCCCCATAGACATGTATGCAAAATGTGTTCGGTTGGAGAAGAATAGGTTTTCACGAGTACATAAGTAGGACAATGCTTTTGAGTTCAAACTAAAGAAGATAGAATGTGTGGGTGTGGTTGTGTGTGTGGGTATAAATTCCCAATAGAATATGGATGTGCACAATGATGAAGAGAATGGAAGAAAGTAGCAGCAACATAACAATCCTCACCATGAGGATTTAGACATAGCAGATTGGCAAAGTAATAATCATTCTACTATGTTTTATGAGAATATGATTACAACCAACCTAGGAATAAATTGATAAAAATTAGTTCGAACCTTTACCATTTGAGAACACAAGGGACATTCCCTGTTTGACAAAACGTCTTAAAGAGATCTATTCTTGTTTATTGCAATGATTGTGGGATATGTAGAACATGGATTTGTTTAAAAGACTTTACAAAATTTGAAGCATATGCAATTGTTAGAACTGTAAAGAAAAATTCCCTTGTAGATGTATATAGAAACAAAAATTCATGATGGACGACGAGGTGATTGTGGGAGGTACTATGAAAAAGAAAAATAGAATCAATCTAAATCTTATTTCTCTGAAGTTATGTTGTTTGTGATAAGGTTGGTTACTATTTGTCATAAATATTGATTGACTTCTATTTCATTTCATTTCATTTCGTGTATGGTAATAGTGATTTTATTATTGACTATGCACATTCAATCTTTTACCATTGGAATCACATTTTGGTATACCTTGATTGGACATAGAAATGATGAATGTTTTTTCTATACCTTATCTCCCCATTCTTGAAATTAATATCATTTGACTTTTACAAGTTACAATTGATTTTATTTAATTTTGATTATTGAATATATAATTGATTTGATCTTTGGGGATGAGGATATTCAATTGATTTGATTTTAGGTATGTCATTGTTGCATTCAATGTTTGCATTGACTAAATATATAATTGATTTGATTTTTGAGGATGAGGATGAGGATATTCAATTGATTTGATTTTAGGTATGGACTACGTAGCCAGGTTATTTGAAAAAATCTTCGGCAAGTTCTGGTCTGTGTCTTTTCCCGTTGTACTTGGAAGTGCAGGCGTGTCGACCGGGATAGTGTTGTCCTACAACGAATATTGTGCTGGACAAAGCAAACGAGGCCCATGACGCGTACGGCAAGTCAAGTAAAATGGTTTGACAAATATAAGAGAAGTTGCGTTTGGCACGCCTCTCTTTATTCACATAGTCATCATCTCACGAATCCTCCATGTAGAATGGTTGGTTGGAATGCCTACAAATTCTTCTACGATCCCATTCCCTATTTACATCCACTGTGGTGAAACTTTTAGAACGGACGAAGTTTGCGAATCAGGCCATCAAAGAGAGATTTCAGTATCAACCAGAGAGTAGAAGATTCTTTTCCAGAGCTGTGAGTGTTTCTAACAATTGTAAGCATTGAGAATATGTCAATATCTCGATTAGCTACTGGCCATTGGAAGGAGGCTGGATATTACTTATCGGCACGTAATACCATTTCTCCAAACAAAGAAGCTGTTGAAGATGGAGAGCACACAAGGCAATTGCAGGTTGGTGATATATGGCGAGATATCCAGGGTGCCAACAATTGGAATGGCATGCTTCATCCCATTAACCCACTTGTGAAAGCAGAGATACTGAGATATGGTGATTTTGCACAGCAATGCTACGATGCATTTGAAAATACGCGCTCTTCCACATACTATGGGAATTGTAAGCGCAGCAAAAGCTCGCTCGCCAAGAGACTAGAATTGATAAGTTGCGGGCGTGGCTATCAAGTTACCAAAATATATACGCCAATACGAGTGCTTTGAACTCAATTTTTGGGGAGGAATCAAGTGAAGGCGTTGCTTGGATGGGTTTTATTGCGGTTTGCACTGACCCAGATGAGATAAAGAGATTGGGAAGACGTGACATAGTTGTTGCATGGAGAGGCACGCAAACTCCGTATGAATGGATGCAAAACCTAAGAGACATATTGGTTCCTGTTATGACGTCAAAGGCTACAACATGCTCCAACATCCAAACCATTTCGAATCCAGATGCCAGGATAGAGAAGGGCTTTCTCAACTGTTATACGTCCACCGACGAGAATTCTGTCCGATGCAGGCTTAGTGCAAGGGAAATTGTAGTGGGTGAGATAACTAGATTAGTAAAGGAATACAAACACCAAGAAGAAGACTTGAGCATAACATTTGCTGGACATAGCTTGGGAGCTGCACTGGCAACCCTGAGCGCATACGATATCAGACAAATCATGGTGAATGAATATGGTATGAGCTCAATTCCCGTCACAGTCTTTTCCTTCGCGTCTCCGCGCGTAGGGAACCTGTCATTTGCCCAACATATGGAAGAGATTGGCGTCAAAGTGTTGCGTTTGGTGAACAAGAAGGACTTGGTTCCAAAAGTTCCTGGCATCTTTTTCAACGAAAAATTGGGATGGCTGACAAGGCTTCTGCACTGGCTTCCCTGGGCATATGTTCATGTAGGGGTAGAGATTACTTTAGAAAGCAGCAGCTCGCCTTTGCTGAAGCAAACGCATAATCCTGCAGACTTCCACAACTTGGAGGTTTATTTGCACTTACTTGATGGCTTTCAAGGACATGGCAAGCTACCCTTTAAGCCCTCGGGAAGAGATCCAGTTATGGTTAACAAATACTCTGACTTATTGATTGAAAGGCTTCAAGTCCCTTCTGACTGGTGGGCAAGGAGAAATAAAGAAGTGGTGAAACGCATAGATGGCGTGTTGGTCTACTCTCCTACAACTCCAACTCCTGTTCCTCTTCCGCATACCCACCTCTAATCTATTCCACTTCATTGTTAATAACTCGTGTGGTTTAGTGAGGTTATTGCCCTCCATATTGTAATCTTGTCAGTAAATTTTCCATCCTCTCAGGATGGAATGAAATAGTTCTTGCCTGAGTAAATTTTCCATCGCCATCGAATCCAAAACTAGTTGGATTCTTCCTACAACGTTGTGTTGGCAGTAAGCTAGGTTGGGCTGTTGGAGATAATGTTTATTTCTTTATGAAAAGTTCCAGAATATGGAAACTTCCACCTCCAAATAGAAACATCTAGATTTTTCCCTTTCAACACTCCTCTTAGCCATTCTAAGATTCTCTAGAGATTTCCATGAATGTAATAAATATAGCAGTAAGGCTGCCATTGTAATTAATTAATATTATCTATTTTCTGTGCAAGTTGCTGCTCAATACTTGATTCAAGTTTTTTCTTCATATTTTGATGCACTCTGTTTTATTTCTAATACTCTGTTTTTTCAATATGGTATCAGAGCCCTCTCAAATCTTGGGGCTGTAATCTCTGGTTTTTGTAGTGTTGGCTGTGCATTATGCAGGTTGTGTGATTGGAGGCTGATCACCATTGTTTGTGGTGAAGAAACAAAAATATTGCAGCAAAGAGAAGAATCAAATCAGCAGAAATTGGTGAGAGATTTCTGATTTTAATTCTCATCTTAAAAAGAGGGAATTTGATACAATGGATTCAATTGGTATTCCTTTACCTACAATTAAATTAAATGGCAAAAATATTATGATTGGGTGTCTCGTATGGAGATTTTTCTAACGCTTCAAAATTTCTTTGAAATTGTTAATGGTAGTGAAAAAAGACTAGCAAACAGTGGAAAAGATTAAGAAGATTGGGATAAAAGAGATAAGAGGGCAGCAGCACTGATCAAGCTTACACTTTCAGAAGAAGTTTTTCCAGAAGTTCGCAATGAAAGAAGTGGAGTTAAAGTGTGGGATATTTTGAAAACTACATATGAAAATTCAGGTGATGTATGGATTCTAACCCTCACTGCAAAACTATACAACATGAAATTATCAAATTCACAAGAGTTAGTCCCTCATCTAAGTAAATTAAAGGAAAAGAGAAATGAACTTGCTTCTCTTGGAAAGGATATAGGTGAAAAAGATTTTGTGCAAATAGTTTTACAAAGTCTCCCAGGATCTTATCAATCATTTATAAGAGGGCTAGATACTGCTGATAAATTAAAGAGCATAAAACATGAAGAGTTATGTGCTAAATTAGTGCAAGAAGAAAAACGTCAAATCAAAGAAAGGGAGTCATTTAATGTTGAAGCTCTCATAATAAGAGGGAAACAGAATTACAGAAGTACACAAGAAAATCATTCAAGAAAGAAAAATTGGAAGTATGACAATAGGTATACTCCAACCAAGGATTATAATAGAAGCAAATGGAAATGAAATTACTGTGGTAAGTTGGGTCATAAAGCAAATGAATGCTATAAGAGGATCAAAGATACAGAAAGGAAGACAAATAAGTTTACAAAAAATTTTGATTCTAAAAGTAATGCTCTATGTAGTGCACTTAAAGCAAATGATTCTTATAAAGATGACTGGGTTATTGATTCTGGAGCCACATAGCATATGTGTTATAATAAAGAACAATTTGCATCACTAAGAAATGATAACAATCCAGAGAAAATATATTTGGGGAATAACAGTGCTTTGGAAGTTAAAGGAACTGGAAATGTTAAAATAGATAATGGTGTGTTCAAAAATGTGAAGTTAGTTCCAGAATTGAAGACAAATCTTCTTTCTGTATCTCAAATTGCAAATCAGGGGTATAAAATAGAATTCTATAATGACAAATGTTTGATCAAGGATGTGAGTAATAACTACAAAGTGACTGCAATTGGTAAAATGGAGAATGGATTATATAGGTTTCAAGAATTTACTTCTAAATATGGAAATGAGAATATGTGTGCTATTGCCAGATATAATGATATGAGCAGGTTATGGCATGAGCGTATGGGACATGTCAATTATCAAAGCCTCAAGCTTATGGAGAAACTATATATGGTGCATGGGCTTCCAAAAATCTCATCAAGTCACAAGGTGTGTGAAGGATGTGCTATGGGAAAGCAACATGTGGAAAGTTTCCCACAAGGTAAATCATGGAGAGCAAAGACTCCTTTACATTTGGTTCATAGTGATGTAATGGGTCCTTTCAAAACACCATCTCTTGTAGGATCAAGGTATGCCCTCACCTTTATTGATGACTATACTAGAAGAATTTGGGTTTATTTTTTAAAAAGAAGGATGAAGTGTTTGATAAGTTTAAAGAGTTTAAGGCATTGGCTGAAAATCAAAGTGGAAGATCTCTGAAGATAATAAGAACCGATAGAGGTATGGAATATATGAACAAAGTTTTTTTAGATTTTTGTAAACAACATGGTATAAAGAAGGAATCAACAGTCTCCTACTCACCCCAACAAAGCGAAGTTGCAGAAAGGAAGAATAGAACTATAATGGAAATGGCTAGGTGCATGCTTCACTCTAGAAATATAGAAGTTAAATTCTGGGCTGAAGCAATTTGTACTGCAGTTTACATTTTGAATAGAACACCTACTAAGGCAGTTTTGAATATAACACCAGAAGAGGCATGGAGTGGTAGGAAGCCTACAGTATCTCATTTTAGAGTCTTTGGATGTAATGCATATGCCCACATCCCTGATGAAAAAAGGAGCAAGTTAGAAATAAAGAGTGAGAAGTGTATAATGGTTGGGTATAGTGAGGAATCAAAAGGATATAGGCTATATAATCCTAAAACAAATGAAATTTATATCAAAAGGAATGTATGGTTTGATGAAGATATTGAAAGTGAACATTCTCCTACATTATCTTACTTTCCAATATTGATTGGAGAAGATAAGTCTACTTATACTAATGCTCAAAATCAAGGTGTGCAATCTTTTGTAGGAGGAGAAGGAACACAAATTGAAGCATCAAGTGAAAGTGATGATGAAGACACATAGAAGATTAGAAGCATTCAAAAAATATACCAAGAAGGCCCTAGAAATATGTTTGCTAACTATGCTCTTATGACTAAGGTGATGCAGGTTGACACTCCAAGTACATATGAGGAAGCAAAAGGCAAAGAAGAATGGGAAGAAGCAATGCAAGATGAATACAATTCTTTGATGAAAAATGGAACTTGGGAATTGACAACTCTTCCAAAAGGTAAAAGTGTGGTTGGCTGCAAGTGGACCTACAAAGTAAAGTTCACATCAAATGGAGCTATTGAAAAATATAAAGCAAGACTTGTGGCTAAAGGCTTCTCACAAACAGAAGGTATTGATTATACTAAAACCTTTGCTCCAGTCGCTAAAATGAGTTTAATTCGTACAATAGTTGCTCTAGCTGCAAAATTTGGTTGGAAAATTTATCAAATGGATGTAAAAAGTGCCTTTCTACATGGTGATCTTCAAGAAGAAATTTACATGCAACAACCACCTGGATTTGTTAAAAGTGGTGAAGAACATCTAGTGTGTAGATTAAAAAAATCATTATATGGTCTTAAGCAAGCACCAAGGGCATGGTACTCCAAAATAAATGAGTACTTTATAAATGCAGGATTTAAAAGAAGTAAAGTTGATCCATATGTGTATGTAAAACATAGTGATGGTAAAGTTGTTATTATTGTATTGTATGTGGATGACTTGATTATTATAGGGGATCACACACATAATATTGAAATAATTAAGGATCAACTCAAACAAGCTTTTGAAATAACTGATTTAGGGTTGATGCACTATTTTCTGGGTATGCAAGTATGGCAAGAAGAAGGAAGAATCATGTTGTCTCAAACCAAATATGCTCTTGATGTATTGAAAAAGTTTAATATGACTGACTGTAAAGCATCTAATACACCATGTGAAGTAGGCTTAAAGTTGAGTGCTAATTCTACTCAAAAGAAGGTGGATGGAAAATTATATAGACAATTAGTTGGGAGTCTTTTGTATCTCACCATAACTAGACCAGACATTGCATATGTAGTTGGTATTGTATCCAGGTACATGTCAGATCCACACATTGAGCATTGGAAAGCAGCTAAGAGAATATTAAAATATATTAAAGGCACTTATCACCTTGGAATTGAGTACAAATATGGAGGAGAGCCAACATTAGTTGGATATACAAATTCTGATTATGCAGGTGATATTGATGATAGAAAATCAACTTCAGGGTATATGTTTCATCTTGGGTCAGGATTAATTTCTTGGAGCAGCAAGAAACAAGCAACAATATCACTATCATCTACAGAAGCTGAATATGTTGGCTCATCAAAGGCATCTCAAGAAGCATTATGGCTTAGAAGACTACTTAAAGAAACTCAACATCCACAAGTTTGTCCAACTACTATTTTCTGTGATAATCAGAGTACTATCAAGCTAGCAAATAATCCAATTTATCATGCTAGATCAAAGCATATAGAAGTGCATCATCATTTTGTTCATGATCTGATAGAAGATCAAGTGGTGGAGTTAAAATTTTGTGGAACAGAAAATCAAATTGCTGACATATTTACAAAAGCACTACCTGAAGTGAAATTTATCAAATTTAGAGACTTGTTAAATCTTAAGGAAGTTACTATATAGTAATCTTTTGTAATTATCTTCTCCAAATAAACATTATGGGGGGGTGTTGGAGATAATGTTTATTTCTTTATGGAAAGTTCCAGAATATGGAAACTTCCACCTCCAAATAGAAACATCTAGATTTTTCCCTTTCGACACTTCTCTTAGCCATTCTAAGATTCTCTAGAGATTTCTATGAATGTAATAAATATAGCAGCAAGGCTGCCATTGTAATTAATTAATATTATCTATTTTCTATGCAAGTTGCTGCTCAATACTTGATTCAAGTTTTTTCTTCATATTTTGATGCACTCTGTTTTATTTCTAATACTCTATTTTTTCAATATGGGTGACAGTCTTTCTTCCTGTCACGTCCCAGTACAAAATTTAATGGTCTATCTTCTCCTGCAGATTTTTACCAAAACCCTTCACCGTACTTAATGTAAATCTTTCCCTACAAATTTGCTTTTGACCATAGAGTTTGGGAATAGGGAGAATCAAAGAAATTTGATGTAGACTTCGTCTTTACTTCCATGTACGCAGCAGCTGTAGCTGATGTTTTCATAGATCAAAATAATATATGTTTAGAATTCTCTAGGTAGAGAGGAAGTCTCTAGACTCCTTTTTATATTGGTATGTGTTTATTTTTATTTGAAGCATTATGTTTTAAAAATATATAGGAGACGCAAAAAAAGAAAAACATCAGCAGCAAGAAAAATAGAGTGTATGCAGCAACTGGCAGTATTTGTAATAGCCTTTTTAACATGCTCCAACATCCAAACCATTTCAAATCCTGATGCTAGGATAGAGAAGGGCTTTCTCAACTGTTATACGTCCACCGACAAGGACTCTGTCCGATGCAGGCTTAGTGCAAGGGAAATTGTAGTGGGTGAGATAACCAGATTAGTAAAGGAATACAAACACCAAGAAGAAGACTTGAGCATAACATTTGTTGGACGTAGCTTGGGAGCTGCACTGGCAACCTTGAGCGCATACGATATCAGACAAATCATGGTGAATGAATATGGTATGAGGTCAATTCCTGTCACAGTCTTTTCCTTCGCGTCTCTGTGTGTAGGGAACCTGTCATTTGCCCAACATATGGAAGAGATTGGCGTCAAAGTGTTGCGTTTGGTGAACAAGAAAGACTTGGTTCCAAAAGTCCTTGGGATCTTTATCAACGAAAAATTGGGATGGCTGACAAGGATTCTACGCTGGCTTCCCTGGGCATATGTTCATGTTGGGGTAGAGATTACTTTAGAAAGCAGCAGCTCGCCTTTGCTGAAGAAAATGTATAATCCTGCAAACTTCCACAACTTGGAGGTTTATTTGCACTTACTTGATGGCTTTCAAGGACATGGCAAACTACCCTTTAAGCCCTCGGGAAGAGATCCAGTTATGGTTAACAAATACTCTGACTTATTGATTGTAAGGCTTCAAGTCCCTTCTGACTGGTGGGCCAGGAGAAATAAAGAAATTGTGAAACGCATAGATGGCGTGTTGGTCTACTCTCCTACAACTCCAACTCCTGTTCCTCTTCCGCATACCCACCTCTAATCTATTCCACTTCATTGTTAATAACTAGTGTGGTTTAGTGAAGTTATTGCCCTCCATATTGTAATCTTGTAATCTTGTCAGTAAATTTTCTATCCTGTCAGGATGGAATGAAATAGCTATTCCCTGAGTAAATTTTCCATCGCCATCGAATCCAAAACTAGTTGGATTCTTCCTACAACGTTGTGTTGGCAGTAAGCTAGCTGGGGCGATAGTCTTTCCTCCTGTCACATCCTAGTACAAAATTTAATGGTCTATCTTCTCCTGCAAATTTTTACCACAACCCTTCACCGTACTTAATGTAAGTCTTTCTCTGTGGATTTTCTTTTGACCGTAGAGTTTGGGAATAGGGAGAATCAAAGAAATTTGATGTAGACTTCGTCTTTACTTCCATGTACGAAGCAGCTGTAGCTGAGGTTTTCATAGATCAAAATAATATATGTTTAGAATTCTCTAGGTAGAGAGGAAGTCTCTAGACTCCTTTTTATATTGGTATGTGTTTACTTTTATTTGAAGCATTATGTTTTAAAAATATATAGGAGACGCAAAAAAAGAAAAACAGAGTGTATGCAGCAGCTGGCAGTATTTGTAATATCCTTTTAACATATATGAAATTACATGAATCCTTTTTATATGTGTAAATGAATATCTCAAATTCGAGATGTGTTTCTTTTTAATGTAGGTATGAATCTAACAGGGCTTATTTTAGGTATAAAAGCAAAGTATTTTGGAAAGCAGAGCAGTTTAAAAAAGGAGCAGCACCCTAAAAACATAGAGCTCAAACAAAATTTTCTAACAAATTGGTATCAGAGCTTAGGTTGTTAAATCTTTTTGGTTAGTTTAGTCATGGTTGGTGTGGATAGTAGTCTCACTCAATCTCAAATTCCTCTCTTCAATGGAAAAAACTATGACTTCTCAAGCATCAAGATGAAGGCCTTGTTTTGTTTTCAAGATGTGTGGGATTTGGTTGAAAATGGGTTCCTTGAACCAACTGATCAAGCAAAATACAATGCCTTAACACAAGAAGAGAAAGATTTGTTGAGAGAGAACAAAAAGAAGGATGCAAAGGCCTTGTTCCTCATTCAGTAAGCCATGGATGGATCCAGCTTCCAAACAGTTGCAGCAGCAACTAGACCTAAAAATGCATGGGAGAGCTTACAAAAGGCTTACCAAGGTACAAGTAAGATCAAGATAGCTAAGTTGCAAATGCTTAGGAGAGATTTTGAAAATTTACATATGAAAGACTCAGATCATTCCATAGATGTATTTTTTACTCATGCAATGGGTGTAGTAAATCAAATCATATCTCATGGTGAAAAACCAGAGGATCACAGGGTTGTACAAAAAATTCTTAGAAGTCTACCTGGTACATTTGATTCCATTGTAGTGGCAATAGAAAAGTCAAAAGACTTGACACAAATGTCTATTGATGGTGCAGTCATGGTTAGGAGGGTCCACAAAGTGAACACAATGGAAACAACTCAAAGATATAAAATAAATGCAGATTCAGTCATTTAATATATCATAGATTCAAAATACAAACTGGTCGGCAACATGTGGACTTACAATTAGGGCTCACAGGCCTGGCTACAGAATTACAATATATGCACAAGATATAGCTTTGAAGCTCTTTCACAAAGAATTCAAACTATCAAACTTGTAATTATGCTAACTACTTTCCTAGACATCTATTACATGATTATATATCATCTCTGGAACATAAGATTCCTCTGCGTCAGCCAAGGAAGATCTCAAACTCCAATGAAGAGCTGTAATGTGTGTACACAAATAGATCGGACCTAATCATATAGATCTCCTCTGCAAATGAATGGAATGGCGTACAGATCTTGGGGAAGGTCGGCCACTATCCAAACAACATCGAATGATGTGTCATTTAGCTCCTCCACAAGTCTTCTCCTTTGGTTGATTATCTGAGACTATTAGGATGCTCTATTTTGAGAAAACAGTCGATCTTCTAATAGTGATATCTTTCTGGTACCTGATCCAAATGATCTAAATTTTCGATATGATGTACATGAATGTGCCTAGATGCTAAGTCCAGCTCCACATGGTCTGAAATGAAACTGCGGTAGAATGCGGACCAAAATGTTGAAATTGCTACTGACTGAACTGAACTAGAAAATGAAAAGAAACAAACTGAAATGCAAATGTTTTTGGTTGATGCAAGATTGCTCTTGAACCAAGGATGCTCCTGTATTAATTGATGAGTTGATGTGATCTCTAAAAACCATGAGTAGAGACTAAATAGAACAACTAGTTCTACACTTGAACATCCTTCAAATCACAAGCTTCAATCAAAAGCAATAGAGGAAGAGGAAGATCAAATTTCAATAGAGGCAAAGTAAAAAAAATTGTCAAGAGGAGAAAGAACAAACACATTTCATGATGGTAGAAGACCAAATACAAACAAAATCTTCTATGCTGCAAGTGGAAGAGGTAGAGTTAGCAACCATAGTCACTCACATGGTCAGAGGTATGATAAATCCCAAGCTCAGTGTCATTACTACAAAAAATTGGACACTATACAAATGAGTGTAGGAGAAAACAATTTGATATGAGTAGACAAAATGTAATGTTTTTCTAAGGAAAACCAAACTTAAAATGAGAATAGTGGTTCTATGTTTATTACCTGCAATGTCACACAAGAAAGTACAAAAGATGTATGGTTTCTAGATAGTGGATGTAGTAATCACATGACTGGATGTAAAGAACTGTTTGCAAACATGGATGAATTTATAAAATCAAAAGTAAATTTGGGAAATGATAACAAAGTGTCTATTATGTGTAAAGGAACAATAAACATTAAAACCAAGAAATGTGAAAAGAAACACATTCCTGATGTGTATTATGTTACTGGACTCAAACACAACTTAATGAGTATTGGTCAACTAGTACATGAGGGATATAGAGTCTATTTTGAAGATGCAACATGTGTGATTATGGATAAAAGTCCAAGTAATAAACTCATTGCAAAAGTAGAAATGACAAATAATAGAATGTTTCCCTTGAAAATTTAGTATGAATTGTCAATTTCATATACCCAAGCTATCACAACAATATCTTTAGCTACATTCAAAGTTGATATAAAAGACCAGTCTTGCCTTTAGCATTTGAGGTTTGGACACTTAAGTTTCAGTGGTTTGAACTTGTTGCACAAAAAGAATATGGAAAATTATTTTCCATTAATAGAACAACTACATATATCTTGTGAAGGTTACATTCTAGGAAAACAACATAGAGAATCTTTTCCTGTAGGAAAGTCATATAGAGCTAAGGCTTCTCTTGATATTGTCCATTGTGGAAGTATGAAAACACCTTCTATTGGTGGCAGCCTATATTTCGTAACTTTGGTTGATGATTTCAGTAGAAAGACATGGGTTTATTTCTTGAAATACAAATAAGATGCATTTGGTATATTCACATATTTTAAAGTCATGGTTGAAAAACAAAGTGAACATTTTAAAAAAGTGTTGAGAACAGACAGGGGAGTAGGATATTTGTCAAGTGACCTTTTAAATTTTGTAAGACACATGGAATCAAGAAACAATTTACTACCATCTATATACACCATAACATAATGGAATCATGGAGAGAAAGAATAAGACAATCATGGAAATGGCCAGAAGCATGCTGAAGGCCAAAAACTTGTCAAATGAATATTGCGCAAGAGTAGTAGCTTGTGCAGTGTATATTTTGAATTGATGCCCCACAAAAAGTGTAAAAGACAAAGTACCTCAAGAAATATGGAGTGGAAAGAAACTTATTGTCTCTCATTTAAGAGTATTTGGTTGAGTAGCATATGCTCATGTTCCAGTATAAAGAATGAAGAAATTAGATGATAAAGGAGAAAAATGTGTTTTTGTTGAATAAAGTGAACATACAAAAGGATACAAATTGTAAAATCCAATCACAAAGAAAGTGATAATCAACAAAGATGTTGAGTTTATTGAAAAAGAATCATGGGATGATAGTATTGAAAAATCAACAACTATCATGACAACAATACCCTCAAATGAAATGGAATTATTAAATGGAAATGTGGTGTCAGTCATTCAACTCCATGTTGGTATACAAATTTGTCACTTAACTCTATATTCTCTTGTGATGAGGAGCGCACAGCGGAAACAGACAATTGATCAAAAATTTATCTTTTCAACTCTTGAACCTTTTGGAACTGTTTCTAGTCTTGGCGAACAAATCTCTTCCTTTTGTTTTCAGCAACACTTTGTCCATCGGCCACTTACAACTTAACTCTCTGAAGTCTTAGTCACTCTGATGTCGCAACTCTTCCCGATGGGTGACTCTACGCTTCTTGCCTATCGGCAAGAAAAGTGCTATCGACTGCTTTAGATTCTACTTTGCCGATACACCGATCACTCCAATGTCACCATTGATTTTCACTTATCGGCAAGACAATTACTATTGGTCACGTTAGAATTTGCTTCACCAATACGCCGATGATTTTTGTCTTTGGTGAGACTCTACACTATTGGCAACCATCATTTTGTTAATTATGATATACGATCACTATCTTCTTCGTTGTGACCCTTGTCATTGGCGAACACTTACAAACTTAGGCTGATGCACCGATGGACCAACCACTCTTTGGCATGACTTCAACCTTCGGTGAACTTCCTTTTTGTGTCTCCGATACGTTAGTCACTCCGATCACTCATCGGCCAGACGAATGCTATTGGCCAAACCTTAAGATCTCTTGCCATTAGCCAATTTCTCTTGATGGATCTCTGTCAGTATCACTTATCCCTTATAACCCCGATATGCCTTGATCGGTAAGACCAATACTATCGGTCGAACGCCAAGTTATCTACCCGATGACCTTATCATCCCGATATGAATCTTTAGACTGTGACTTCCATACAATGGCTTGAACCTCTCTTTGACAAACTGCGGTGTTATTAAGCTGATATGCCAAGAGTCTTCCTGCGCTTGGCCAGACTTTCCTTATCACTCTGAGAGAGGAATATTTTGCCGATGGCCCCTGTTTCACCGACAATGACTTCAACTCCTCTACTATTTCTATGACTCATTTTACTCTCCAACCAAACCCTAGCACATGGAGATGCTAGGTCATCTACTATGTAAAACAATCCAATTTGGTCCTCTGCACCACTGAACAAGGAAAAAAATAGAAAACAAAAATGAATACTTGTACAATGAAGCCATTCCACCAATCTTGACAGGGACCGTACTGGTGGAATGCTTTAGTGAACCATTTTGCAATAGACTATAGGAAAAGGGAATCTACTAAGCACAATTACAAAATCCTTGAATCTAAGAACAAGAAAACACAAAAGGGGATGGAATAAAGCTTTATTGTTCTTCAACACAATTCATACATACTTCCAGAAATGAACACACAACATGACACAAAATAGAACCCCTCCCCAATGTTCATTCTGCTATGCTTTTAACTCACTCCCGTGGGGGGCCAACTGTTTCACAACCGGTCAGTTACAAACTGAATAACAACAACTGAAAAAGAAACAACATTGGTCAGTTTGACCTTATTACAAACAAAAAACATGATTTGTTAGGTGCTCCCACACCATACTCCTAGGGTAGAAAAGAACTCATGTCACATGAGTTGGTTCTTTGTTTTCCTCCACCATGATCCTCTATTGCTCCATGTCCGCTCCACGATCTCTGGACTGCAAACTTCTTCCATGGAAGCAAAAACTCATGCCTAGCATTGTAGGCCCTACTCACACCTTGCCATGAGGGAGTGCTTGCAATCAAACTTGGATGTTGCATGCCATGATTGCTTACTGTCATATCTGCCTAAACACCTGCAGTCAAAACCTTGGTTGGTCCTTCTTGTACTGCTGCTATGGCAGAATGTGATGGGCTTTCAACTCTTGTTGGCTCTAGAGGACAAACAATGGTCCCTACTATGATAACATCTCCTTATTTCCAACCACCTTGTGGCTACTTGTAGACTTGCTCCTTGACCTTCTTCTGATCCATCTCAGACATCACCATCTAATCTCCATCATTCAAAACTAAAATCACTTTCAAACTTTGATCTTTAGTAACCCCACTCCTTGAGGTATCCTCAACTTTCCTTGTCTCTTCTTCATTGATCTTCACAAACTCTTTCTTACCCACCAAGATGACCTTGGTTGCCTTCTTTGTTTCAGCATCCTCCTACAATGGTCTTATCACAAAAGTCCTCCCATCCTTCTTGATGGTGTATGTGTTAGCATATCCATCATATAATGCTTGCCTATCAAATTGCCATGGCCTACCTAGAAGTAGGTGACAACATTCCATGGGCAAAATGTCACATAAAACTCTATCCTTATATTCTCCAATCTAAAAATCCACATATGCTTGCTCATCTACCAAAAGTGATTGACTATCACTTACCCAAGATGCTTTGTAAGGAGTTTGATGAGGAATCCTTTCTAGGTTCAATTTATCCACCATTTCCCTGGACACCATTATCTATTGAACCAGAATCTATTACTACCTTGCATACTTTACCTTTGCTTTTGCAATTGGTCCTAAAAAGTGCTCTCCTTTGTATCATCTCCTTGTCCTTGGATTTCTTCAAGAGTGTTCTCCTTAGCATCAATGCTTCTCCGTCTTGAACTGGGGCTGCACTCCCAATTAGAGAGTTAACATTTTCATCTACCTCCTCTTCTTGCACATATTGAACCCTCTTTTCATTCTTCCTATCACCTCTTGATGGTGAACCTTGGCTTTCTGGACATTTGAATGCTTTGTGACCAATTTCATTGCAATTGTAGCACCTTCCTGTGAATGTAGTTGAACCTATTTCTCCTCCAAATCTTCCTCTTGAACCTGATTCTCCACTTTGTTCTTGGGAATTAGATTCCTCTTGACTTCCTTGGGACTAATTTTTGTCTTCAAAATTACCCCTACCTCTAAAATTTCTGCCACCTATTCCTCTATTTTGTTGCTCACCTTTCCTCTTCAACTTCTCTTCAGCACTTAATGCTACTTGAAAGCATTTCTCCATGGTTTCAGGGGTCAATAAATTGATTTCATCTTGGATATTGAACCTCAAACCATTTAGATACCTTGCCACCTTAACTTTTTCATCCTCCATGTACCCACAATGAAGAGTGTATTTGTGAAACTCCTTGGTGTAAGTAGCCACATCTAAATCTCTTTGCTTGAGATTTTGCATCTTCTTGTAGATCTGTACCTCATAGTCTGATGGAAGGAATTGGGACTTGATCCTCTCCAACATTCTGCTCCATGAAGAGATCATACTCTTCCCATTCTTTACCCTCTCACCTTGGGTGTAATTCCACCATGTAAGGGCAGCACCTTTGAGCTTAGTTTTTGCAAACTTAACCCTCTTATTTTCAGGAACTTCTTTGTATATAGAGTGGATGTTTAGAGCCTCAATCCATTCCACAAACTCCTCAGCATCCATCTTCCCACTGAACATTGGGATCTCCATCCTGGCCTCTGAAGAGTCTTTCCCAATTGCCTTGATGGCTTCAAGAAAGTATTTTTGATCTACAGGTATCTCTGCCTCCTGCCCTTGGGGTTCTTCTCCTTCTTCCCCATTAGATTCATCACCTGATTTCTTTCCTATCTTCAGTGCCTTCAACTCAGCGTGAAGTGCTTCCTTGACTCCAATCTTGATCATCTCTTCCATCTCTTGGAACTTCTTAAGCACTTCTGCTGTCATCCTCTTTGAAGGCATATTGCTAGCCTCTCCTTCACTCTCCTCTGCTGACATATACCAGGCCAACAACAAAACCTTTTATGGCTCTGATACCAATATGATGAGGAGTGCACAGCGGGAACGGATAATTGATCAAAAATTTATCTTTTCAACTCTTGAACCTTTTGGAACCGTTTCTAGTCTCGGCGAATAGATCTCTTCCTTTCATTTTTGGCAACACTTTGTCTGTTGGCCACTTTACAACTTAACTCTCTAAAGTCTTAGTCACTCTGATGTCGCAACTCTTCCCGATGGGTGACTCTATGCTTCTTGCCTATTGGCAAGAAAAGTGCTATCAGCTACTTTAGATTCTACTTCACTGATACACCAATCACTCCAATGTCACCTTTGACTTTCACTTGTCAGCAAGACAATTACTAGCGGCCATGTTAGAATTCGCTTCGTTGATACGCCGATGACTTTTCTCTTCGGTGAGACTCTACACTGTCAGCAACCATCATTTTGTTAATTCTGATATATGATCACTACCTTCTTCGTTGTGACCCTTGTCATTGGTGAACACTTACAAACTTAGGCCGATGTGCCGATGGACCAACCACTCTTCGGCGTGACTTCAACCCTCAGTGAACTTCCTTTTTGTGTCTCCAATACGTTAGTCACTCTGATCACTCATCAGCTAGACGAATGCTATCGGCCAAACCTTAAGATCTCTTACCGTTAGCTGATTTCTCCCGATGGATCTCCGTTGGTATCACTTATCCCTTATAACCCCAATATGCCTCGATCGGTAAGACCAATACTATCGGTCGAACGCCAAGTTATCTACCTGATGACCTTATCATCCTGATATGAATCTTTAGACCGCGACTTCCATAAAACAGCGTGAACCTCTCTTTGACAAACTGTGGTGTTATTAAGTTGATACGCCAAGAGTCTTCCCGTGCTCAGCCAGACTATCCTTATCAGTCCGAGAGAGGAATATTTTGCCGATGGCCCCTGTTTCACCGACAATGACTTCAACTCCTCTGCTATTTCTATGACTCGTTTTACTCTCCAACCAAACCCTAGCACATGGAGATACTAGGTCGTCTACTATGTAAAATGATCCAATTTGGTCCTCTGCGCCACCGAACAAGGAAACAAAATAGAAAACAAAAATGAATACTTATACAATGAAGCCATTCCACCGATCTTGACAGGGACCGTACTAGTGGAATGCTTCAGTAAACCATTTTGCAACAGACTACAGGAAAAGGGAATCTACTAAGCACAATTACAAAATCCTTGAATCTAAGAACAAGAAAACACAAAAGGGGACAGAATAGAGCTTTATTGTTCTTCAACACAATTCATACATACTTCCAAAAATGAACACACAACAGGACACAAAATAGAACCCCTCCCCAATGTTCGTTCTACTATGCTTTTAACTCACTCCCATCGGAGGCCAACTGTTTCTCAACCGGTCGGTTACAAACTGAACAACAATAACTAAAAAAGAAACAACATTGGTAAGTTTGACCTTATTACAAACAAAAAAACATGATTTGTTAGGTGCTCCCGCACCATCTTGCCCATACAAATGACAACAGAACCAATAGTTTAGTCAATTGCAAGTATATTTTGCAATGACTCTTTGCTTATTTTACAAGGTGCAGCTACCTTTCAATGATATACAATGAATGGAAACAATGTATGCTTTTAACCAGAAAGCATAAAAGGTGATGCTTTTAACCTAAAAGCATTAAAGGTAGTGGAAAGAAGGAAAGAGAAAGAAAAGAGAAATTAAATTGTAGACATAAGAATGCTGGAATACAATGGATCAGTGAGAGGGGGGTTGAATCAGTGATCAAATAAAACTAGTTCATTCATTAGCCCAATAGTTGTAAAAGCAATTAGTACCAACATGCTAAAGATTTAGAAAGCAATAGCATCACAAAAATGAAACCATGACACAAGATTTAAAGTGGAAAGCCCTAAACAAGGAAAAACCACTATCCAACCTCATCAAATTCTTCATTAGGTCTCACTAACCAAAATCTCATTGATTACATTCATGCCTCATTGGAAAGGATCTCACTAATCACATCAACTCTACTCAAACTAGGAGCACCAACTCCAAATACAAAACATGAAGATATACAGAGCACTACTCTATTTACATTGAAATCCTAGGTTATAGATGAGTTATATAACTCTTTTATTCAAACACCTTATCTCTCCTAGATTGGCATGCATACAACAATAACACTCTTCTTTTACAAATTTTTAAAAGAATAACTCTTCAAGATCATCATACATCCAATCACAAAAGTACATTATTTTGTTTACAATGGCATCATGGGAAAATGCAAAATCACCTGAACCCAAAGGTTGTCCACACCTACATCAAGAACTTTCTTCTTTGCATGATACATTATCTCTGTCATTAAACCTCTCAAACATTCACTCTATACACATGTGCTTGTGTCATTACAACATTAACAAAATTAAAGAAAGCCAATACAAATAAGGATTATCATACTGTTAGCAAAAAATCTTTTACCTCTACCCTGATCATTATACCTTCCGCTTTCTTTGTCTCTGCAAGAGATAGATCAAATTTTATATTCATCATACTCTGCTACATCCATTAAACCTTCATTCTTTTCATGAACTCTCTTATATGTAAATCTTTCTTGTACCCACTTCAAGTTGTCTCTGCACTGAAATCACCAAACCCTGCCTTAATCATTAGACAAAAACATTCTGCCTCTGTAATTTATACACACTATCATCTTTATATTTCATTCACTAAAACAGTGTATATATTTTTTACTTTGCATTCAAAGTAAATCTTTCAACCACCTTCTTCCATGAAAACAAAAACATTTTTCAAAACTCCACAAAGCTTCAACTTCATACCATAAAAAAAACATCACATACAAAACCATCATTTCAGTTTTAATCCTCCAAACCCTCGGTAGAAGACAGTTACAAACCTAATTGTAACTGTTATACAAAGGGCATATGGTCATATGCCAATCAATGCTCAAACATGGAAAATATTCATTGTCATTTAAATGAAGTTTAAACTGTGACCATTGATTTTCTCTTTCGTGCCTGAGGAAGAATGAATGTACATCATAGATTAACTTTTGGCTCTCATTCTCAATGTTTTAACTAGAGAATCTGGTAGCTCCTAGGATGAGGGGTTGGTTGCTCCATGAGAGCGACCCCTTTAGTTTGTCACTTAAGTGAAGAATGACTTGCAGTAACTAGTCAGTGAAGAGTTAAAAGAAAAAGCAAACCCATCAACACATTGCTTTATAACTTATAATCTAGGATTTAAGGCTTTAGTAACTTAGGGTTTTAAGAGTTTTTAGGACATTGGACATTTATGAATTAGGTCTTTTAGAAAGAGGCAAAACCCTAAATTCTATATCACATAACATTGACATTAGACACTCTATGTTGCAGAGAACAAGGAGCAAATAAATTATTTTGAGGCTTTAGGTTCTTAGAACTAATGTCAAAGACACAACATAGACAAAGAGATAACATAGATCATTTCAGGTAAAACTTCTGATATAGACCTCACTATATGGCTTCTAATGTAGACCACATGATGACAACTACATGTATGATAAACACTTGATGAACTCCTTGTTAAGAAATTTGATGAACTCCTTGATAAGAACCTTGATGACACATCATACATAAGTTCACCATACATAAGTTGAGTTCCTGTCTGAGATCCTGACAACAAATCTCTTCATGATGACAAGGTTTATCTGGATGATGACAACAAATTTCTTGATGATGACAAGGTTAGTTCAATAACAAACTTCATCAGCAACTGATATATCAATCCATGAGATGAGTATCAACATAGTACAAGCATCATGAGATGATCAACACCATCAAGTATCAACAATGACTTTGTCCTGAAGCAACTCCTGAAGCAACACTCTGAAGCAACTCTGTGAACCATGAACACCATATTGACATCAATGACAAACATCAACTCAAACAACAAACTCCAACTTTTGACATCAATGACAAATATCAACAAAGAAAATAATTATATATCCCTCAAGAGAAAACAAAAAGAAATCAATTACATCACACAGTCTCCCAAAACATGCATGCCATGAGCAAATATAGCAGATTACAACACATGAATATATGGACTGAACATAAGAACAATTAGCATACACTAAGAAAATATGAACATAAGAACACACTTCTCTATTAACATTTGAAAATAAAACTGGGCTCAAAGTCTCTAGTTTATCTTTTGTACACAACTCTCTAGTTATACAGGGTAGCCAAAAGATAAAAATCAGAATCCTTTCAAATGAACTCCTGATTGGTTTTTAAAGAGTCTCCTTTTCTTTTTGTAATGATTTTTTAAAAAGATTAACAAATAAAACTCACTTTTTCATCTCCTCATGGAGTAACTGCTTCTTGAAAAGATTAATTTGTTATTTATAAATTCATGGCCCACCAAATATCTCCAATTGTATAAACATTAATTGTCCCCCAACATGTAACAATGAAGTAGCTCTTCCGGCACAACTACTCTTCAAAACTAATTCAAATAGCATTGCCAAAGAAGTATTTGATGTCAATGATGAGAGAGCTAAGTAAGTTTGCTCTACCACATGGCAATTGTGACTATTCAAAATGCTTATTAGTTGTCACACATCATTCTCATCTCTGCCAATTGTATTGTGGTTGTCGTTATCTTAAGTGATTTTGGCCAATGCTGAGGCAAGAAGAGGATGTTTGTGTTGCATGGAAACTGGTTTGCCAGTCTTACCCAAAAGATATCCGAGGGAAGAATCCCCAATGGTGGCATAGTATGAAGGAGTCTCTCTTCAATGTGACTTACTACTAGCTATTGCCACCCACTTCACAGAGGATCCATTTTAACATATCCTACAATCATTTCATTTTTGAGAGTATGTTTCTTTGAGGCATCCTAGCTATCGGTAAAGACATGGGTTCCCAAACCCTAAAAATCCATGATGGAAGAAGCGTTGGGAATAAAATAAATTATAGAAACTTCAAAAACAATGAATGCAAAGGGAGTTGAGCATAAAATAAGTTCTAGAACTCACAAAAATGCTGATAGAGGAGAGTCAAGTATTTATTGTTAGTCTTAGGGCAGACAACTGAGAGGGGGGGTGAATCAGTTGTACTAAACTTTCTTCCAATTAAACACTTAACTCCACTTTGCAATTCAGCAGCATAATTAATAAATCCATCATGGAAACATAATGTAATGAATCAAGAGCATAAACATATCAACACATGAGACACGAAGATTTTGACGTGGAAAACCCGGTTAAGGGAAAAACCATGGGGTGATTAACCCAAGATTATATTCTCTATTAGAAGAATAGAAAGAACAAATGGCACATGCCAATTAGGGCTCACTGCCTGAGCACACTGCTCACAAGAGGCTCACTGCCTACAAGAGACACACTGTCTACAAAATAATAAGTATCACCTACTTGAACTTGAAAATAGCATCTTCACCATGCTTGAATCAGTTCCATTTAAGCCCAATACTTTTGCTCTACCTTTCACTCTTCTCCTCGCTACGACACTCTCATCTCCACAAGGACAACTTTGAAATGACTTTGTAATCCCTTATTTATACAAGACATCAACTTAGGAATGATCATCTAAGTCAGCAAACATCAACAAGAACATCTGTAGGATGTGTAGTCTCAGAAAGAACACCATCATCCAGAGGTTATTCTTTAGTGTGAGTTCCAACTTCAATGTGGACCACCAACATGAACTAGACACGATCCAAAGACCTCCACAAGCTTACTTGAATCACCAAGAACATCCGCACTTCATCTTCTTACAGAAATCCTTCTCCCCTTCATCTGGAACCTCAAGAACACAGTCTGTCATTACTGTCACAAAGGAATAGATAATGCAGACCTTAAAACCACAAACCAATCTAGTTAACACTCCTCAAAGACTTCCTCAACACTCCCTCAAATCTGCAGAATAGGACAACGCAATTCCGGATCTCACCGGACCTATCTGTATCACTCTGTCATCTCTGAACACCTACCAGAACCGGTTTTACTTGAGCAGCCACACCTTCTTCAGATCTTCATGTGGACCTCTAAAATCTCTACTGGATCACCTTAAGACACATATCTACAAACCCTTTAATCTGTATCCTCTGATCCTCATCCTATCTTGGACTTTTGCCTTACTGTCATCACTGTTCTTCACTATTCCTGATTGAGACTAATTTTCTCAATATCCTCAGCTCACAGCTCATCCAATCCTTATCATTAATACAACAAGAGTATGTTGACATCAATGACAACACTAGTTAGGCCTATACTTGCAACAATCTCCCCCTTTGTCATTGATGGCAACATATGATGTGAAAAATTGTTTTAACCATCAAGACAAGAACTTCTTCTCACTGTCATAGCTCCCCCTATTAGCAACAACCATTCACATGTCTTCTCTCCCTTTACTGCTCCCCCTTTGATCAGAAACCACTTGTTTTTCACATGTCTTCTCTCCCTCTTTGACATCAATGGCAAAGGGCACATACTTGCCATTCCAACACTTCAAAATCATACCTGCTACTCCCCCTAAGTAGCAGCTCCCCATCATTAATCCGGATCACAAGATATGACTATTATATCCACCAGACTAATGCACCTCAGTGCACCTTAGTTCATCACTGGAGGGGCAATAACCCCTAACTTCTCCCTGAGATACTCAAAAGAATCCTTAGGTAAAGGTTTAGTAAAGATGTTTGCAATCTGATCCTTGGAAGGCACAAACTCCAATCTGACTTCATTCTTGTTCACTTTCTCTCTCAAAAAGTGATACTTGATGGATATATGTTTAGTCTTTGAATGCAACACCAGATTCTTAGATATATTTATTGCACTTGAATTGTCACAGAAAATTGTGATAGGCTCCTCATACTCCACTTTGATATCTCTTAGCATCTACTTCATCCACAAAACTTGAGTGCAACTACCTGCTGCTGCAATATATTCCGCTTTTGTCGTGGATAGAGATATTGCCTCTTGTTTCTTTCTTAGCCAAGAAACCAATCTCTTCCCCAAAAAGAATGCTCCACCACTGGTACTCTTCCAGTCATCCACATCTCTTGCCCAATCAACATCTGTATATGCATGAAGAGAGAAATCATGATCTCTAGGATACCACAGACCATACTCAACTGTCCCTTTTAGATATCTAAAAATCCTCTTGATTGCCATGACATGAGATTCTCTAGGATCAGCCTGAAATCTAGCAACAAGATCAACAACCTGCATAATGTCTGGTCTAGTTTGAGTAAGATACAATAGTCCTCCAATCATTGACCTATACTTTTTTTGATCAGCCTTGGGAGAGTCATCATCCTTGCTCAACTTACATCCGGTTGCCATGGGAGTACTCATTTTCTTTGAGTCTTCCATCCCAAATTTCTTCAACAATTCTTTCACATATTTGGTCTGAGATATGAAGATTCCTTTCTGTGTTTGATTCATTTGTAGTCCCAAGAAGAAATTTATTTCCCCAAGAATGGACATCTCAAATTCACTTTTCATTTGATTTACAAAGGTTTTACACATACTATCTCTTCCTCCAAAAATGATATCATCCACAAACACTTCAACAATCAAGATATTTTTATGGTCAATTTTGAAATACAAATTACTGTCAGTAGTACCTTTGTTGAAACCAATCTTCAAAAGATGTTTATCCAATCTTTCATATCAGGCTCTTGGGGCTTGCTTCAGTCCATACAGTGCCTTCATCAACTTGCAGACCATATCACCATGATCAGACAATTGAAATCCATCCGGTTGCTCAATGTACACTTCTTCTTCCAAATAACCATTCAGGAAGGCAGACTTGACATCCATCTGATACACTTTGAAATCCTTGAAGGTAGCAAAAGCAAGAAATAATCTGACTGCTTCAATTCTTGCCACCAGAGCAAAAGTTTCTTCGAAATCAACTCCTTCTATTTGAGAGTAACCCTTGCAGACCAATCTGGCTTTATTTCTAATTACTTCACCAACCTCATTTAGTTGTTCCGGAAGACCCATTTGGTTCTAATCACATTTTTGTTTCTAGGTCTGGGAACAAGATCCCAAGTGTGATTTTTCTCAATTTGCATCAACTCTTCCTCCATTGCTTTAGTCCAGTTTTCATCATTGCAAGCTTCATTCACTATCTTAGGTTCAATCTTTGAAATCAAACAATACTCATCTAAATTTTGAGCAATTCTCCTTCTTGTTTGTACACCTTTGCTTTTATCACCTATGATCTAATCTTCAGAGTGATTCAGTCTTACATACCTAGGTACTTTGGGAGTTTCTTGCATTTCTGCTTCTTGATCAGGCTAATTCAAACTTATCTCTTCTTCCTGATTTACTGGATTAATCTGGATCTAAATCTCAGAAGAGGCTTGGGCTCCTTGAGTTAGAACACCATTCTGATCATCTTCATCATATTCATAAAATCTTGAGGGTCTTTCAATTCCTTCATCAACCTTCACATTTGTACTTTCTATCATCTTTCTCAGTCTCTTGTTATAACACCGGTATGCTTTGCTTTGAGTAGAGTAACCCAAGAATATTCCTTCATCACTTCTAGCATCAAACTTTCCTAGATCTTCATTTCTTTTGATGTAACATTTGCTACCAAAGACTCTAAAATACCTCATAGTAGGAGTGATGCCAAACTAAAGTTCATAAGGAGTTTTACCAGTATTGCTTCTGATTTGAACTCGATTGAGAGTATAGACTGCAGTGCTGACAACTTCTCTCCAATAGATTTGAGGAACATTTGCTTCCATCATCATTGTCCTAGACGCTTCCTGGATGGTCCGGTTCTTTCTCTCAACTACTCCATTCTATTGTGGGGTCCTAGGAGCAGACAACTGTCTCTTGATTCCATGTTTCTCACATAAATCTATGAACTCACCGGATATGAATTCTCCACCATTATTAGACCTCAAACATTTCAATTTTAATCTGGTTTCATTTTCTACCATAGCCTTGAATATTTTGAATTTCTCAAGAGCTTCTGATTTCTCTTTCATAAAGGTTACCCACATCATCGAGGAATAGTCATCAATTAGTAGAATGAAGTATCTATCACCTTGCACACTCCTGATTCTTACCAGACCACAAAGATTAGTATGAACTAAGTCCAATAATCTGATAGAGGATTGTTCCTTGCTTTTAAAAGAGACTCTGCTTTGTTTTCCCAACTGACATTCTTTGCACAAACTATTTGTAGGTTTCACTAGTTTTGGAAGATCTCTTACAGCCTGAGTATTACTTATCTTGATGATATTATCAAAATTCACATGACACATTCTCCTATGCCATAACCAACTCTGATCAACTTGAACAAATAAACAACTTTTACCAGCACCAACCAAGTGGAAGATATTACCTTTAGTTTGTGTACCGGATGCAATCTCTATTCCGGAACTTTCAAAGATCTTGCATTTTCCATTCTTGAATTGGAGGTCATAGCCTTTGTCCACCAACTAACCAAAACTGAGAAGATTGTTCTTCAGTCCTTCAACATATAGTACATTACCGGTTTTGTTCCTTCCATCAAAAGAAATAGTTCCTCTTCCTCTGATTCTACTAGCAGAATTATCACCAAATTTTACCACTCCTCCTTCATACCTTTCCAAATCTATGAACTTATTTTTGTCACCTGTCATATGGTGAGAGCATCCACTGTCAATGACCCAATCATCCTTTTCTTCAACTTGGGTAGCCAGAGCTCTTTCTACAACTTTATGATTGACAGATTCAGAGGACAATGGTTCTTCTTCCTTGATGGCAATAAAGACCCAATCACTTCTGGATTTGTTTCCTATCTCTGATTCATCATCTGTTACCCCTTCATTATCATCTTCCTCATGAACATAGTAACAGTTCTTTTGAAACCTTGATCTGTTGGGATTTGGCCTTGAAAATCTTTCTGGACACTTTGAGGCAAAATGACCAATCTTATTGTAGTTAAAACACTTAAAAGGTAATTTTCCTTCATACTTACCAGATCCTCTTGGCAGTCTTTTTGCAATAAGAGCTTCAAGTTGAACAGTTTTAGCTTCTTCTTCCAGGTCATTTCTTGCTTTTTCATACCACGATAGTTTCCTTGAAGAGTTCTCTCCTGGATCAAACCATTGTTTACCTTTCACAGAGGCACTAGCTTTGAATGCAGATTCAGTCTTAGGAGGGGCATCTCCAAACTCGGTCATTTCAAATGCAGCCAATTTACCAGCTAATTGATCTCTTGTGACAGTTGTATGGGCATTGAATTCTTCAATGGCAGCAGCCTTAATTTTGTAAGAAGCAAGGAGGGATCTGAGAATTTTTCCAACAATCTCATCTTCATCCAAGACTCCACCAGCATTTCTAATTCCACAAACAATCTCATTTACTCTTGGCATAAAAGTAGTAATATTTTCATCATCTCTCATCTTCAGGTTTTCAAATTTCTCTTTCAGACTTTGTAGCCTTGCACATTTAACATACTTTTCTCCTTCATGCAGAAGTTCCAATTTTTCCCAAATCTCAAAAGCAGTTGGTAGGTCACTAACATTTGAGAGCTCTGAATCAAATAATTCACTTAGAAGAGCTTCTATAGTCCATAGATTATTTTCAGCATCCGTGATTTCATCTGGGGCTTTCGGACCACCCTGTGGAGGTGTATACTTTGTTGTAACCATGGTCTAGTATGCCATTCCCATACATTGCAAGTGACATTTCATGCAACCTTTCCAAAAATTAAAATTGGTTCTATCAAACTTCGTACTATCCTTCTTGTAAGACGTCATTCTGGATCTCTTCAAGTAGTTAAGCTCTTTTTAGAGGAACTTGGCTCTGATACCAATTGTTAGTCTTGGGGAAAACAACTGAGAGGGGGGGGTGAATCAATTATACTAAACTTTCTTCCAATTAAACACTTAACTCCACTTTGCAATTCAGCAGCATAATTAATAAATCAATCATGGAAACATAATGTAATGAATCAAGAGAATAAACATATCAACACATGAGACACCAAGATTTTGATGTGGAAAACCCGGTTAAGGGAAAAACCACGAGGTGATTAACCCAAGATTGTATTCTCTGTTAGAAGAATAGAAAGAACAAATGGCACATGCCAATTAGGGCTCACTGCTCGAGCACACTGCTCACAAGAGGCTCACTACCTATAAGAGACACACTGTCTACAAAATAATAAGTATCACCTACTTGAACTAGAAAATAACATCTTCACCATGCTTGAATCAGTTCCATTTAAGCCCAATACTTCTGCTCTGCCTTTCACTCTTCTCCTCGCTACAACACTCTCATCTCCATAAGGACAACTTTGAAATGACTTTGCAATCCCTTATTTATACAAGACATCAACTTAGGAATGATCATCTAAGTCGGCAAACATCAACAAGAACATCTGCATGATGTGTAACTCATCCGGTCAGCCAATCTCAGAAAGAACACCATCATCTGAAGGTTATTCTTCAGTGCGAGCTCCAACTTCAATGCGGACCACCAACATGAACTGGACACAATCCAAAGACCTCCACAAGCTTGCCTAAATCACCAAGAACATCCGCACTTCATCTTCTTAGAGAAATCCTTCTCCCCTTCATCCAGAACCTCAAGAACACAGTCTGTCATTACTGTCACAAAGGAATAGATGATTGTGGACCTTCAAACCACAAACCAATCTAGTTGACACTCCTCAAAGACTTCCTCAACATTCCCTCAAATCCATAGAACAGGACAATGCAATTCCAGATCTCACCGGACCTTTTTGTATCACTCTGTCATCTCTGAACACCTACCGGAACTGGTTTTACTTGAGCGGCCATACCTTCTTCAGATCTTCATGTGGACCTATGAAATCTCTACAAGATCACCTTAAGAGACATATCTACAAACCCTTTAATCCGCATCCTCTGATCCTCATCCTATCTTGGACTTTTGCCTTACTGTCATCATTGTTCTTCACTATTCCTGATTGAGACTAATTTTCTCAATATCCTCATCTCACAGCTCATCCAATCCTTATCATTAATGCAAAAGGAGTATGTTGACATCAATGACAACACCAGTTAGGCCCATACTTGCAACATTTATAAGGCTTAAAAACCTCTTAAACTGCCAACACATAAAGTTTTAAAGTTGGTAGAAATATTTGACTTTAATAAAGTCTTTCAACCTCAAACAATTGCAAAATATTAAGACTTTGCAACTTTTCACCATGAAAGGTAAATAAAATTATCTTCAACAATAATGTACCCATTTAATCTTCCAAACTTAGAAAAATTAATAAAAGAAATATTTTATACTCTGCAATATTTGAAAACTACGTGGCAATGGGAAGAAAATGAATTTTGTAATTTTGACAAAGATGATACCTTTCATCTAGAAATTAGTCATATGAAGCAAAAAGGTCACATGAGACCCTTCACAAATTATTTCTCCATGAACAACCACAAAACTCCAAATTTAATGTTCTCTGCAAATCGTCGGGCTTGAACATGAAACTTTAAAATCATCAACCTGTAAAGAAAACTTATCCTAAAAAATAGATCACATTGTGCAAAAAAGACTCAAGAAAATTCTTGTAGAATGATTATGCACCAGTATCAATGTATCTCTGTATTAAATTATTTCTGTGAATGCCTTTAAATCTACCAAAAAGTCTGATGTGAGGATTTGTAATTTTGTCAAGAAGTGAAAAGTTTAAAATTTGTCAATTTCAAAAATTTGGGTAACAACAGGCTCTAATTAGGGACTTCTTTTTGTGCCAGAAAGAAGAGAACTCCAGCATCTCTAGCAAAACTAGTGCCTCATTCATTGGGCCAATAGAGTCACCAATAACCAATGAATACATGAAGGAGAACTATAGAAGACTTGGGCCAAACCAAAACTAAAACCAAAACAAAACGTACACACAATAGGAAATGGAAATCAAACCAAAAACTCCAATGTACCCAAACAGGGTACAACACACTCCAACCACTCCAATAAATTATGCAAAGCCATTAACTGGTTGGGAAAAATAAATGCCTATACTGAAAAGAGAAATGTACCCGTGAAGCACTTGCAAAATCAGAATCCATCTCATGATCATAAACATAAATCTAAAATCTATGAATCAAAATAACACTTTCAATAATGTATTAAAACCAAACAACCACTTCACATCATAGACCTCTGAAGTTTCCACTATATGTTCTTGCATATTACCAGCTATTTCCTCATGTACTATGGAAAACAAATTGATATCCCATGCCTGAAAATGATTAGTAGAATCATCAAAAGGCCAATCTTTAATCATATGCACTTTATCTAACATTGGATATGGATTATTCTTCGCTGGAATAGGTGGAAAATCTGCACTATAATAACATCCTTATTGAATTCAAAGCCATTTTCAAATAAAACAGTTTCATCCTTCTTTGTAGGAATTAGCCCAACAATTTTATGACCCACCAAAACATCCTCATCTATAAACTGCAGGTCTGATATAATCACTCCCTCTCCATAGAGAAAGTCATCCTCGGATGATTCAAGACACCAATTTGGGATAAAAACAATATGAGGTTCAACAGATTTATCTAATTGATCATCTTTATCAATATCATGGCTATTTGTAACCTCATTCCCTAATCTTTGTTCAAATTTTTTCACATCCAATTCTTCAAAATGAAATGTCTCAAAAATAAAATCATTTTTGACCTCTTTTTGCAACAACAGTTCTTCATTGTCTTGTTCAGGAAATTCAAAAACTTCATACTCAGGTTGTCTGCAACCTGGAGGAAAGATATTTAATACCTCATGCTTAGGTTTTGTAGCCTCAAGATGTTCATCATTGCTTATAAAAGTAAATGCCTCCATTTCTACGATAGACAAGGATGTTAAAACATCATATGTATTCTTACAATTATGAAAAGATTGTCCATTTTCTTCTTCACTTGAGTAACTTCTAGATACATCATTACTATCTTGGACCTCATAATGCAAACTATAAGCTTCAGCTCTTCTTCCAACATGAGGATTGATTTCTATATCACTTATTTCATCTCTACAAAAATGCTTTTGATCAAAAACAGTGAAATTAAAGCATTCAATTGGAGGAGGCTACACATGTTGGAAATCTACAGGCTGAAAATTTTGTTTTTACATGATAGGTTTCCTCACAGGTTGATTACTTGAATTATTTACAACCTAATTTACTTTCCAAAGACCACTTAAAATCATATCATGCTTAATTTTGTATAGCCTCTTGCTGAGCAACTTCAATATCATCTACTTTACTCCATTTCTAGAAAAACTGAACATCAGGATGCAACGAAGAAATAAAAATGAAAAGATGGCTTTGCTTACTTGGTTGAATGGAGGAAGGGATATTTTTGAGCAACATCTTGTACCGATCAACAAAATCTCTAATGGGCTCATCTTCTTTCTTCTAGATCTGGAAAACTTGACACAATAATGCACCTTCATCCACCACAGATTTATATCTCCCAAGAAACTTATTCTTCAATGTATCCAAGTTAGTTATGGATCTATTTTCCAAATTCTAAAACCAACTTGCAACAAGGACAACAAGAGATTCAATGAATAACCAGGAAACAATATTTTCTTCTCTTACCCCTGAGATACCACATGCAACGGTGAAGGCCAGGATATGATCTTCTACATCTTGAGTATTGTCTCCATTGAACTTCGGGAAGTATTTTATTGAGCCTTCAGGTAGAGGTCCAAAATGATTTCCCCATGGCTAAGGAGAAACCAATGCCATAATGTAAATCTGAAAAATAAATCAAACAAGAGCCTTTGTTGGAATAAAATGCTTCTAAGTAATTTCTGCATTGTACAGTAGCCAACTTCCATCCTCGGGGAGGTACCTTTAAATTTCTAGGGAAATAAGAGCACCAGAACTTCACTTTCGTCCCCAGTAGGGTCACCAAAAATCTGTCGGTATATAGATTTGTCACTTAACTCTATATTCTCTCACCCATACAAATGACAACAGAACCAACAGTTGAGTCAATTGCAAGTATATTTACAATGACTCTCTGCTTATTTTACAAGGCACGGCTACCTTCCAATGATATACAATAAATGGTTCAAACAATGTATTCTTTTAACCAAAAAGTGGAAAAGGTAGTGCTTTTAACCCGGAAGCATTAAAGGTAGCGGAAATAAGGAAATAGAGTAAGAAAAGGGAAATTAAATTACAGACATAAGAATACAATTAAATCCCTCAAGAGAAAAGAAAAAGAAATAAATCAGAGCACACAGTCTCCTATAACCTGCATACCATGAGCAAATACAATAGATTACAGGACATGAATGTATGGACTGAAATATAAGAACAATCAACATACACAGAGAAAATATGAACATAAGAACACACTTCTCTATTAACATCTAAAAAATTAAACTGGGCTCAAAGTATCTAGTTTATCTTCTGTACACAACTCTTTGGTTACACAAGGCAACAAAAAGATAAAAATCAAAATCCTTTCAAATGAACTCCTGATTAGTTTTTAAAGAGTCTCCTTTTCTTTTTGTTAAGGTTTCTTGAAAAGATTAACAAATAAAACTCAGTTTTTCATCTCCCCATGGAGTAACTTCTTCTTGAAAAGATTAATTTGTTATTTCTAAATTCTATTTTGAATAATGGCCCACCAAATATCTCTGGTTGTATAAACATTAATATTCCCCAACATGTAACACTGAAGTAGCTCTTCCGGCACAACTACTCTTCAAAACTGATTCAAATAGCAATGCCAAATAAGTATCTGATGCCAACGATGAGAGAGTTGAGCAAGTCTGCTCTACCACATGGCGATTGTGACTATTCAACATGCTTATTAGTTGTCACACATAATTCTCATCCCTACCAATTGTATTGTGGTTGTTGTTATCTTCAGTGATTTTGGCCAATGCCGAGGCAAGATGAGGATGTTTTTGTTGCATGGAAACTAGTTTGCCAATCTTACCCAAAAGCTATCTGAGGGAAGAAACTCCAATGATGGCATACCACGAAGGAGTCTCTCTTCAATATGACTTACTACCAGCTGCTGCCGCCCACTTGACAGAGGATCTATTTAACATATCCTGTGATCATTTCATTTTTGAGAGTATGTTTCTTTGAGGCATCCCGGCTATTGGAAAAGACATGGGTTCCCAAACCCTAAAAATCCCCAATGGAAGAAGTGTCAGGAATAAAATAAATTCTAGAACCTTTAAAAATAGTGATTGCAAAGGGAGTCGAGCATAAAATAAGTTCTAGAACTCACAACAATGCCGATAGAGGAGAGTCAGGTATTTATAAGGTTCAAAAACCTCTTAAACTATCAACACATAAAGTTTTAAATCTGATAGAATATTTGACTTTAATAAAGTCTTTCAACCTCAAACAATTGGCAAATATTAAGACTTTGCAACTTTTCACCATGAAAGGTAAATAAAATTATCTTCGATGATAATGTACCCATTTAATTTTCCAACATTAGGAAAATTAATAAAAGAAAATATTTTATAGTCTCCAATATTTGAAAACTGCGTGGTAAGAGGAAGAAAATTGAATTTTATAATTTTGACAAAGATGATGTTAGAACTTTGAAAAATTTTCATGGTTTCCTGTTGTAGCCTTGCTCCATCTTTCAATCTGGTAGTCCTATGTTAGGCTTTAACTCTAAAATTGTTTTAAAATCTTGTTCCTAGATCCTAAAACCCTAAACCCTAAGGCTTATGCAAGTATCTAAATTGCTTTTGTTATAATTTGGTGTTGACTTCTTGCTACCCATTGCCAATCTCTAAGTCATAATGTTGTGTCTAGGGCATCATTTGTCTACCGTCCCCTTGGTCCTATAGCTACCGGACAAGCCTGTGCTCCTAATTAATTTGTTATATGCCTAATGTTTTTCCCGCATCCTTCATGAAAATCTGGCCCCTTCGTCCCTAGTCAAACAATGTTGTTTTAAGCCCATGTGATCAATTCAACCCTTTGGGTTGTCCACCGAAGAAATTAAATGATGACGCATGGTTCTATCCTAATTGGATTCCATCGTTCCATGAATGGATGTATACTAAAGCAAACGCTGCCCGCAGAACTATAGAAGGAGAGACAAGTGGTGGACTCTTTACCAAGTTTTGTCATGGGACCTATGGTAGGTCCCTTCAAGTGTATGTAGCACCTTTTTGAACATTCTGCCATTCTGCAAGACCTTTGTGGTGGGCCCCTAAGTGGTTTGTAGGAGAGCAGGCAAGGGACATGTGGTATAGCTCCATCTTTTTATTGCTTGGGAGGCTTAGTGAGTGCCATGTGGCATGATCTGGGGTGTGTTCCGCTATTCTATGCGATTTTATCTGCCTCTGATCTTATGACTGCAGAAGCACATGAGGTTTCCCACTAGATAAGATTGACTTTTTTTCTCAGTGCCATGATTTTGCTAGGCTATAATGGTGATCCGGGTGGATAACCCTTATTGGTCCATGATTCTATTCCACGAATGTAGGGTTTTTTTAAACTGGTTGGACCTATCCATGTCGTTGAAGTCAGGCTTTCTGTCCAGTAATCGATGGCCTATTTTCAAATAGGTAAACAAAGTGGTGGCGCGAAGTAAATGATGAACTGGTGTAGTGAAGGATATTTTAAGCATGTATTGGGTTTTCCTCACCGCCATAGTACAAGGTGATATGCTTGAGGAGAAACTGGCAGGATACAAGATTAGCCCTTGGGGATTGATATGCAGGCTTGATGGGATCTTCTACTTGATGTGGTGACAATTTTTGAGTGGGGTATGATGTTTAAAATCGATATAGTGTTGCATCCAAGAAACCTAACTCAACATCCTTATTGAGGAAACTAGCACTCTACTGATATAATTAGCATGGAGGAGCTATAAGTTGTGAAAATTTGATGTGATGTCAGGATGTTGCCTCTATTTCCTCTATTTCCTATTCTAGCAACATTGAGCGAATATCAAAAGATTGCCAATTAAGATTAACGTATTGCGGTACTAGCTGGACTAAAATGATCAAGGAATTGACAGAGTGTGACCACTCAGGTGTAGGAGCCTCTGCAATTTTTCTATAAATGGGTAACTAGGCTACTTTATGTTATATGCATAACTTCTTCTATGCAGAAAGGATGAATATTTCCCACTTTAATGTGCTATGTTTGCCATGCTATTCTTTGGGGAATACTTCTCTCTTCTCTTGGCTAATACTCTATTCTTACAGAGTTAAGGGATGGGAAGTGTTTTTCTAAGGGATGGGGGATCTGGAAAGATTCAAGCGGTGAAGTGGCAAGTATCAAACTCCTTTCATTCCCTGGTTTTCTTTTGGTTTCATTCTGCTGAGGGATTGGGTTTCTTGTTTGTTGATTCTAATAACTCCATGTTATTGCGAGTGTCCAAATTGGGCTCAATGGAAGAGTGTTCTTATTGCTCCCTTTTCCCCTCCCTCATGCTGGTGGAACTCGACAGAGAAACAACTGCAATTGAAGGACTTCTATTCACTAGTATGAAACAACTGGTGATGGGAAGAAAGCACTAAGTTGACAAGAATAGTTAGTTCTTTGTCTAACTTAGACAGATGACTGCTACTGCTTCCTCTTTTGGGAAGTTTTCTACACTTCCAGAGCCAGTTATATGTGGCTTCCACATACATCGTAAGGGTTGAGGTGGTTGGAAACCTCAACTTGAAAGATGGGAAGTCATGTTTCTATGTCTGGAAGGTGTCGCGAGGTGGAGGACACCTGTTTCTAGGTGTCCCTGGGTTTTCTATTCCTGGCAGGAATTCTTGTGTCTTCATGTATGGATGGAGAGGCAAAGTAGAGGATTCTTGTATTACTATTGACAAGTACCTAGATGTGAAGGGTGGCTGAGCTGAAAAGGCATCTAACAAACTGCCATTAGTTAGCATCATCGCTTGCCTCCATGCCAAAAATTTGAAAGAGTACAAGATGAAAATAGTTATTCCCACCTGCTAAGGAAAATGATTTATTTTAGAGGTATGCTTGGTTGGATAGGGATGGTTCTCTTGTGCTGTCTTTTTCTAATATCTAGTTTGCAAGTCAAAATGTGACGTGTCAAAAGGAATGAAGCTTGTTAGCTCCCTTGTTTCTATAAAAGGGAACTCAGGGCCTTCTTCAAAGGATCTTGGAGAATTTTGTTTTGTAGAGCATAGAGTAATTGAGTCAGTATTTCTGGGCTAGATTATTGTTTGAGAATAGTAATGTGATGTAGATGTTGATTTATGTATGACAGTACTAGTTGAACTTTGAAATATACTACCAAGTTCAAAGCTATATTGTCTCCTTTGTTGTAATCTTCATTTCATTTATGAATAAAGTTTAATCAAGGATTGCTTTGTTCGTCTTCTAGTCTTTCCTGTGCATGAATATATTTCTTTATGGATTTTGTTCAAGTAGAAAATTAAATGCTCTAAAGAGAATGTTGAATTCTGTGAAGGTTTGTAGGGATTTGTATGTAGAATTAGTTCTAAATTACTAAAGTGTAACAGTGTAATGCATTGTTGCAATGCTTCATTGATTAGGGGAAAATACTATTTTGTAGGGTTATATTTACATTCATCTTGACTTTGTACCCTAGGTTAAGGCACCAATCTCTTTGAAATTGTGTCTAATACAACTCCCTGGTCACAAAAATTTGAAAATCAAAATGAATTTATGTTTCTACCTTAAGTTATTTGTTTAATGTTATTTCTATGTTCTCCTGCAAGTGAATTGTGTGAAATCCTGAGGATCTATCCCATTACTCTAGTATATATGTAATTCTTTTGGCATTTTAGAGAGAACATATCTTCTCTTAATAGTATTTGAGATAAATGGCAAGGATATCTTAAAATAATACTGTATAGGATCACCCTTCTAGGTCTTGTAGAGCCTAAAGTGCAGAGGAAAAGAATTATCCATCTTTTCCTCTTCATTGGCCAACTCCTTGGGGCAATTAATCATTACAACTGGCTATTCTTTAGATTGTCTATAAGATCTAGTTGGGAATTTAACACAACCAACAGATGATACCTTTCATTTGAAAACCAGTCATTTGGACCAAAAAGGTCACATGAGGCCCTCTGCAAATTATTTCTCTGTCAACACCCACAAAACTCAAATTTAATGTTCTCTGCAAATTGTTAGGCTTGAATAGGAAACTTTAAAATCTTCAACCTGTGAAGAAAACTTATCCTGAAAAATAGATCACATTGTGCAAAAAAGACTCAGGAAACTTCTTGTAGAATGATTCTACACCAGTATCAATGTATCTCTATATTTAATTATTTCTATGAATGCCTTTAAATCTGCCAAAAAGCTTGATGTAAGGATTTGTAATTTTGTCAAGCAACAAAAGTTTAAAATTTGTCAGTTTCAAAAATTTTGGTAACACTCCAAAAGCTCTTACTCCAACAAAACCTTCTAGTTTATCCAAAACCCAAAGCCTCTCAAAACATCACATAGGTGACACCTCTAGAGTTGTTTCAACATATCATACAGGTTAGGTATTAGGTCATGTAGGTGTAGACACCTAAAATTGTCCACTCTTTGTCTCATCCCTAAACATCCTTAATTCATCCCTAATTCATACCTATTCATCCCTAAACATACCTAAACCATCCCTAGACCATCCCTAAACACCCCTAAAGTATACTTTTTCCATAATTAATTGAATAAACACATGTTTAAATAATTAATTAATCAAATCTCCTTCAAACCATGATTTTACAATATTTTATTGTCAAAATCACTATTCATGTACTATTCACTATTCATCTATACCTGCATTGGTACCTACATCGGTACTTATCCCTAGCCTAAATGATTTATTAATCATTTATTGACCTACCTCTATAGTCCAAACAATAGATACATTTAATTTATCTATATCCCCTTTTTCCCACCTATGAATTAAAAAAATATTTGTATTATTTAATTCCCTATTTTCTACACTTTTGATTAGGTGACCTAAACCTAATTAATTAACTAACCCCTCACTTGCACATTCCATTATCCTAAACTAACCCTAGTCAAATCCTCCCCATCCTCCCAAATGTACAAAGGCATGGCCTCTTGTACAAGACCACATGGGTCTCTTTCAAAGGTATGGTCAAAGTTCTTTGTACATGAGGGTCCTTTTATCCCTTCTTGTCCTTCTTCAATCCCATCCCTTAGTTCTATCTAATTCACTTGGCCACCCTTGATTTCATCCTTAATCCAAGGACATCCCTTCTTATCCAATCAATGATTGCCACTTGACAAGTGCTCATGCATCCAAGCCTCTCAACAAATCTCATTCATTGATCTCTCCAATCAATCCTAGCCCTTTATAGATACCATCCCAAAAATTATAGATAGCCTATCACCCAAGCCATTTTCAAGACTCCATGAATTGCAGAGTTATGCTACTATTTTGAGGAGCCACCTGTTAGCAATATGGTTGCCATTGCACCAAAAGATCAACCTATTAATGCTCGACACAATAGCCAGAGTTAATGAATCCACGGGAGGTGGTTAAGCCTTGTCACAAAACCAAGAGCTACACTGTACAGCACAAGGAGACTAAGGATGCACACCTTGCAACATTCCCCCTAGCACAAGTGAGGGGTTCAAACCTATGACCCAAGCTCTGATACTAATTGTTAGCAAGACGGTTGCCATTGCACCAAAAGATCAACCTGTTAATGCTTGATACAACCGCTAGAGTAAATGAATCCATGGGAGGTGGTTAAGCCTTGTCACAAACCCAAGCACTGCACTGCACAACACTAGGAGACCAAGGGTACACACCTTGCAACACCACCTACATTCATAAACACATCAAGAGCACATCCACTTGACTACAGTTTGAATGGTAACTAACTTAGTTTAGTTTCCTTTCTTATTTGCATGTCTTATTTGCTCTATCGGAAGTAGCTTCGAATTTGAGTGAAATAGGTTATTATTGTTTTAACTTGTTTCCTAGGCTCATTTTCTATGTTGTAGATTTTGGCAACGATTGGTGGGACCCAATTCCCTAAGTTACTAATCAAATTTGTGGTGTTTTTTGTGTTTTGATACTACAGGTCCCAAATCAACAGATTCAGATGTCCCAGAAAGGAAGATACATCCTAATTTTTGGCAGGTGCATCTAAATATTGAAAAACATCCTCAATTCATTTTCTAATGTTTTTGTGTGACTTTGATCTCATCTTTTTTCACAGGGTGTTAAATTAATAGGGTGTTGTGTTGCTAAATTTAATCTAAATTTGCAGTTTTTTTGCATCTAACATTATTTTCTTGAAGATTTCGACCCTCATCACATTTCAGCAGATCCATGTGTATTTTGGCAGATCCATTCTGATTTTTTGCTGATCCATGTGATAATTGAATTCTAATATCTTTCATCTTTTAAAAAAAATTGGCACTTTCTATTAAATATTGCTCTCGATTTTTCATCAAAAACTAGTTTTATAATTTTGTATTCATGCCTAAAATCAAGCTTGAAATCTAACTAAAACTATTTTCTATGTAGAAACTATGAATTGGCAGATGTGTTCCAAATCAGTGGATTTGTCCTGTGTTTCAGCGAATCACCCTCGAGTATATTTTTATGTGCTTTTCATATTTCAGAAAATCCTCTCACAAATCAGTAGATACACTCTGTGTTTGAGTAGATCCATTCTATCATCAATTTTCTATATTTTCCAGCTTTCAAATTATAAAAACATTTCCCCTCAGGGGCTACATCCCCGAACCCCCATTGGTGGGGGGTCGCATTCATCCCCCTGCACTCCCTATCGTTGGGTTGGGTCTCCAAGCTTGCATCAGGTCCAAAACATTTATTATTATCTCAATGCTAACAATCATTTTCTTTGATTATTTTATCATCTAACATCATTTTGTGCAACTTACATTAGCCCAAGAAAAAAATATCAACTACTAATTTTGTGGTTTTATAGCACGCTTGTCAAAGGACATATGTTTTTTTGACTAATCTAGGAACATTAACTTTTGGGGTTAAAAATAATATTGTTTTCTTATTTTGTGATCAATCAAGGTGTATGCTCTCCCCTTGCACTTCGTGTGATCTTGGGGATCAAAAACCTTGATTTGATCTAATATTTTTAATCATTGTTAATCCCAAGAAAGCTAGTGTGTGTATTTTCTCTCCTTGCACCATTTGACGATCTTGGAGATCAAAAGCACCTAGTTTTTCTTTCCTCTAGGGGCCCCAATTTGGATTTCAAGGGGATGACCTCAACCCTCATGTTTTGATGGGGTATATAAATTTGGGAGAGAATCTAAAGACTCTCCCATTGGGGACATTTGTTGTTTGGGCGAAGCTTGCAAGAACTTTATACCTTACAAAGTGAAGGAGGAGAGTGGGTTACCCTCTCAAAACACACCATTAGATATACCCCACATTTCATGAACATAGGGCTCATGCACCTTGTGTGTATCAAGGATATTCCTTAGAAACTTGAACATCCTAGCTTAAGACTGTTGATGTATAAAATTGCGTAGGTTCCAACACCAACATGGGAAGTTTCAAGAATGTGTAACTTGCTACTTGAAACAACCTCCAGATTTTAAAGAATCTGGCTCTTCTCTATTTTAAAAAGGGTTTTGAGGAAAATGGTAGAAGCTAACAGGATTATAGATACAACTAAGCAAATCTAATTATGGCAATGCACTTGAGTAAAAGTATTTCCTTCAAATTAAGTACAGTGAAACTATTCTCAAGATTTAGTTATATTAAAGAGAAGATACTGCATGATTAACATAAACAGATGCAATGAATACAGTCAAAGGCTCACAATCAGATACTTTGCAGTGACAGATAATATCAACCAAGGCATAGAACAGAGTTCTCATTAATTTTCCAGCAACATAAAAGGCACAGATACATGCACAGGTACATTAACTTTCTAATCAAGAATAGTAAAATGAAGGCAAAATGACATCAACTGGCCACAACAAAATCTCCAACTTCTCAAGTTTATATTTTGACTACAAAACTTATGAAAATTCTGTCTCCTTGTAGCTCTATATATCAATCTATATATCGATCTCCCTCCTAGATCTATTACAAATGCTACATATTTATAACCAAAGATCCAGCCCTAGATTGTATGTAACAACCAAATCTCAATGACCCAATGGAACTGAAGCTAACTGGAAGTCTCAGGTGGTTACAATCCTTCAAAACTGCAACAGTGTTTAATCTCCTGCAAGCTCATTGGCTGGGGGCAAAAATATGTGGCACACCTCCTTCCATTAAGGGACAGACACATAGCGAGACCTGCGCACTTGAAACTTGAAACAAATTGACAGATGGTAGTGTCTGCAGCAAGATGAGAAACTCCTTTGTCTCTCAGGAATGAACAGGAAAATGACACTTGTCATGTTCCACAGTTTCTAAAAACATCTACGTGTCTTCCTCCGCAAAACCCACAAAACTGTGTCTTTATAATCAGGTGAACTCCACTGTTGACAACTGTTACAACCCGCATTAGTTAAGAAACAAACATATTAATAATGGGACCCACAGCCTCAGTGCTCATTAGCCTTCGAAGTGATAAAACTGGGACAGGTGGCATCTTCTGCATGCTCGCTATCTAATACATGGCGGCACCCGCATCACTGCTTGAAACATTAGAAAATTTTGAAACTCCTATGGAAGCTGACACTTGGTGAGTTCCACATTGCTTAGAAACTTTAAGTTATTCACTAGAGAAGGGGCATAAACAAAACAACTCTTCTTCTGCATCCACCACGTGGCGTTCTTTGCTAGCTTGAAACTTATAATCACTGTGGGCCACCATCTTTCTTTACGAACAATAACATGATGTTGAAAGCAACAAGTGGCAACCTCCACGTTACTTAAAAGGGACACACAGTGCACTCTGCACAAAACTTGAGACTTTTAGGGACTGCCTCCGCTTATGACATGTGGCGACCTCTGCAGCAAAGCTGAAACTTAAAAAATATGAAACAATTTACTACATGGCACACTCCACACAAAAGATAATACTTGAAACAAATACTGCGGCTTTAACTATGGCTCGACACTTGGCAGCTTCCGCACAAAGCTAGAAACCTAGAAACCCGCGTAGCAATATTTGAAACTCCCACAGAAACAAAAAGGAAACCCGTGAATGGCTGCGATTGATCAAACATTTGTAGTCTTGATACTCTACAGTTCTTGGCGACCAATAGGACATCTGAGCCTACTCGAAAAGAACTCAAAACTTGACAAAAATATATGTATTAAAAATACAACACAGAGCTATAAATTCTGTAATGCTGTCTGATAAACAGACCATTCTGAATTAGAGAGTCCCTGTCTACTCTGTAAATCTTGAAAAGCAAAATCAAGATTAATTATATCCTTATGGGAAAATGTCTGCAAAATTTAGACCACAGCTTTTAATTAAAACTCCAGCTAGGCCATAGGTATCAACACAACTTCCACCTCTTTGACTGATGATGCATCACTTAAACCTTGGAAAACTGTTTGATCATTTTGCCTAGTCAAGAGCAGGGCCTCTATGTCATCAATCATTAGCACTGTGTTATTGTCTGGGAATGGTGAAGGAAGCCCTAGGTGCACCAGGTCCTCTATATGTTTCTTCATATCCTTCACCCCTTCCTTCACTGTATCCAAGAGTTCTTGGCAATTTGTAGCTGCAGAATTGCAGCTCAGAACCTCATTAACCTTTTTTGCAGTGACTATTCTGTCATTGATTCCTGCTACTGACAGAGTTTCATCTGTGGTGTCATATAATTTCTTCAACAAAAGTTGAGAGTCTAAAACTCTCAAAGAAACAGTTGACAAGGTGGCGTGCACCGAAGTTTCAACCTTCTCACACAGCTGCTGAGCATTTAACAAAAATGTTAAAGATGGCCTTAGCTGAATAATCTCCTAAGAGATTCTTTCCCAAACTGAAACATAAAGCTCTTTCACCAGATTTAAAACTCTAGCATGCTATGGCCTATTAGCTAACTCAATTGTTAGTTGTTTTGTTCTTTGTTGCTCTGCGAGGAGTTGTGCCTGAATTGCACCATTAGAATTCTGCTCACTCAACAACTTCTATTGAAATTGTGTGGCATGCTACAACTTCTCTTGGTATTTCTTCTCCAAGGTGGCTTTCTCTTGTCTCAGGACAGTCACCGCAACCTTTTCCTATGCTAGCTCAGACTTAAGAGAAGCATTCTGGGCCTATGTAGCCTAATGTATCTGGCAAGAAACAATATTTTGCAACTGTTTATTCAAACTCTCAATCTCATTCTTCTTATATTATACTTCCCCAGTAAGGTTGCTATTATTCACCTTCTCTTGAGCTAAATCATTCTCAACTTTCTGCAACATTTTAGACACTTTCAAATAATTAGTTGCAACAGCAGATGTAGTCTCATTTAGTAGCTCGACCCTATCTTGTGAACTGAAAAGAGACATATCCATAGCTACAACATTCATTGAATAGTCTTGGCACTGCATCTGCTCATTCGGTTTCACCACATTTGGAGACAAATGTGTGACTGTCAATTGTTGTTGAATGGGGTCAAAAAGTGACCTCATGTGTGGCATAGCAGGGCTCTTGTTTTCCTTCTTTCTCTTCTTGTCCATTCTAGCCTCTCTAGCCCTTTTTACTGTGTCTACTTGGGCTTGGAATGTGGGAGGTGAAATAATGTATCCTCTAGCAAAGAGATGACCTTGAGGTAGGCCATAGGGAATAGCCAATAATTATTGTCTAGGAGAAACTTGAGGAGGCACTCTTTTTGGAATAGATGGAGAAAAAAGTGGTAAGGAAATGGCCTGTGAAGACATGGCCTATGAACTGGCAATTCGGGCAAGGACTGATGTAAGCACAGTAGAAGTGGCAGGGGGTATAAATGTTTGGCTAATTGGGATTGCCACCCCTAAAGTAGAAGAAAGAGATAGAGAAGAAAAGGGAGAAGAAACACTTACTTGAGCAACAGAAGATGTGACTGGCAGTTGTTGTAGCAGTGGTTCTGCTTCTTCCTCCTCTTCTGCTTGTAGGTGCAATTTCCTATGTTTCCTAGGTCTCTCTTTTGTTTCTTCCTCCGACTCTTCTTTCTCTACCACATTTACCACTACTCGTGGTTGCAAAGGAACAAAACTGGAACCCCCAGAAGCTGAAGCTACTGGAGTCCCTATGGTTGGTGATGACACCACACCTTTCTACTTTTCTAATGTGCTAAGGGATTGGGGCCATGAGGATGCAGGAGTAGCAGATGAGGCCTGTCCTATCTCTTGCATAGTGTGGGGTGACTCTGCTTCCTCCTCTGATTCTTCACCCTTCCTCTAAATTTTACTTGTGTCAGGGCTAGAGACTAGGGAGGGATGCCACTCATCCCAGATTGACTCCCATTTCTCATATGTGTCAATATTTCCAAAAAAGTGTGTTAACTCTGAAATTTCTTGCCTATACTTCCAATAGGCTTCAATCTTCTTTGGCTTCCAATCTTGGGCCTTCAATGATGTCTTCAGACCAGAAGACATTCTTATCTTAGGATCATAAACTTTTTCTTTAACATAAAAATTCTCCTATGGCCTAGGCCCTTCATAAGGCAAATCAGCTAGTTCAACATATAGGTCTGGGTTATCTTCTTTTGGATTTCTCCTATCTTCCCCAAAAGGCTGACCCTCATGTACTATTTTAGCACGGACTTTGTTATTCCTAATCCAAGAGTCTAGAAAATTGTCTGGGTCATACTTCCATTTATCTTCAATGATGAAGAAACCAAGGGCAGCTAGCTTTCTTAGCAAAAGGTGCTCTGCATCTCTAACCTCTAGTTCCATATTTTTCCTGACCCACGGGATGTCATACATCTTCTTTTTCTTTTTCTTGTGGCCAAACTCGTTATCAACCACAGACACCTGTCGGGTCACTTCTAAGAATATGACCCTGGGGGTCAATATTTTAGGTAATAGCATGGGCTCATCACTGAAACCATGGACTCTGATGATAGTATTGTGTGCCCTAAAGAAATAATCACAGGGAATTGGGCAGTTGGTCATAAATCCCCTTATACCCTGTGTTAATCTAGGCTCTACAGGTTTAGGGCTCAATTGGGAAAAGGCAGGGGATACAAAAAGTTCCCAAAACTCATAAGGGTTGGATGCCTCAGATAACACATGTGTCCATGCAGAGATAGGGATAGTTTTGTTTTGGCCAAAATCTGGGTCATACATATTTAAATGCATATATGGTGCAAAAAGACTATGGTTCTGATATAGCATTAGATGGAATAGATAAACAGAATACCTGAAGACTCGCTTGGACTTGAAATTCATGAGCTGATCAATCATGGTGTTAGCAATTTGGTCGAAGAAATCCAGCTAGTACTCTTGTGATTTGTCTACAATCTTTAATCTTAAGATGATAGCTATTTTCTAGTCATGGACTGTGTTGTCCTCTTTCATCCCAAAAATGAAGGCTATCATTGACAGTGCCTCTTGAACATTTTGGCTGAATTGTGCCCTCCCAGTAGGCAGTGTGGGCATCTGAGTGTTATTATCTCCTAATTGCATCTCTGAATTAAGGAACCTAACTTTGTTGTTTACATTTGACCATGTGTTTTGCATTTTAGCAACAGTTGGAAATGTGGCCGTTCTATCATGTTGCAGGGCTAGCATGTCCCTTATGGCCTTGGGCATAATATGTACTATGAAAGGGCCCTGTTGTATGGTATTCGATGGTGCATGAAACAGCTCTGCGCATAACTCAATTAGTTTAGGACACAGGTGTACACTTGGAACCAATAACTGTGCCAACCACGAGGTCCATATTCTCATACCAAAAGTTTTAGACTGCCCATTTTTTGCCTTTTGAATACACCTCTAATGTGCCTCTTCCCGGAGAGTCTTAGTAGTCTTTTGAAGGGTCGTGTCAAAAATGTATCTGCATAATCCTTCACCTTTGCTGGGTCAACAAAATATCCTACCTCAGGGACCCTTGTTCTTGGATAGGCTCTCTTTGGTTGCGAGGGTGCTGAAGCGTATGATTTACTACTCAATAGCCTATCAATTGACTCATAAATTCTGAGTCCCTCTTGAGGAGACTGTGCTTCAGACATATCTACATCTACGAGGAGAATGCGGGAAGCTTGACACAGGAAAGAATGAAACTGTTGACAAGAATGACACACAGCTAAAAGGTGCTTGCTAGGAACAGACTTGGATGCAACAATAATTCAAAGCAGAGAGATAGAAATAAATGAGAGCTACAGTTAGGATTTAATACTAATTCATTGGGGCTTTAATGACACATCTTGTCTTATAAATGGCATTAACACCGAGAAACAGTTAGCGTATCTTTTTGAAAATCTTCATGAAAAGGAGTGTCAGATACATTACGGGAGTGGCTATACTTTCTGAAAAGCATGTACTTCCAGGGAATTTGGGGATTGCTGAACAACCTTAATAAATGTGAGACCAAAAGAGAAGGGGCTTTTTGCTGCAAACACGTGTTCACCGAACACTTATTGAAAGGGAAAGCGGGAAAAGAAAGTGGGAAAATAGGAAAGCAGAAAAGCAAACTAACTAACTATGATACATTAGAGCCCCTACTTAATTGAAATGTTTTAGATAGATCCCATTTACAGGAATCTCTTCAAGTTCCCCATCCATGGTGTCTAATTCAAATGAATTTTGTTGCTTACAGGAACAAATTTTGTAAGGACCAGTCCACAATGACTCAAATTTGCTGTGTCGACCTGGCTTAGCAGCTCTCTCATCCCATTTCAAAACCAGTGAGCCAACCTCAAAAATGGAATTTGAAGTCTTCTTATTGAAACAGTCTTTAACCATTTTCTGATGTTTCATCAGTGACTCATGTGCCTTTTGCCTTTTTTCCTGTACCTCCAACAGTTCAACAAGTCTAACTTGCATGGGGCCATTCTCTTCAATTTATATCTGCTTTAACAGTTGCAAAGCAGGGATCTCTAAGCTCAATGGCATTACTTCTAGCTTACCATAAACTAATTCATAGGGAGATATTTTAGTCACTTCCTTTGGTGTGATCCTATCAGCCCACAGTGTTGTATTAAGTAGTTTATGCCACTCTCTGTGATAATTAGTTCCTATCCTCTTAATGAGTCTGATCAGGTTCTTGTTAGTGGATTCTGCTAGACCATTACCTTGAGGGTAATAATTTGAAGAAGTCTTCAAACAAATCTCATTCCTTAATGCAAACTCTGATAGTTTGGTTCCCAAAAATGCTTTAGTATTATCTGATATAACGGTACGAGGAGGACCAAACCGAACAGTTATGCCTTCTAGAAACTCTAGTATAGTCTTTTTTGTTGCCTCTTTGAGTGGTACTACTTCACTCCGTCTGGTAAAGTAATATGTTACTATGAGGATCCATTTGTGTCCCATACTTGACATTGGATTGATCATACCAATAAAATCTAGACCCCATTGAGCAAAGGGTTCATCCACAACTATGGGGCTTAGAGGCATTGCTACATTTCTCCTTTTTCCTATATAAAACTGACAAGCCTGGCATTCTTTAACCAGCTAATAGCAATTTGAAAATAGAGTGGGCCAGAAATATCCTGCTTGAATCACTTTGATTGCAATGGTCTTTGCTAAAAAGTGTCCACCCGAGGCTTCATGGTGTAATTCATGTAGTATTCTTTGAGCTTCATCTTTCTCTATACATCTCAAAAGTATACCATCAACATTTCTTCTAAATAGAATATGGTCAATTAGTACAAAATGGGCCCTTTGCTGCCTATAGTATCTTCTCTTATCATGGGAGAGCTCATTTAGGAAAATCCCATGCTTCATAAATTGTATTCTATTTTTAACCCAAGAGTCTTGATCAACTTCTTGGATTTTCAATACATTTTCACTTTCTGTTTCTTGTGTCATCATTCTTTCCATGTCTTGAGTCATATATTGGCACAATCCTTTGCCTCTGACTAACTTGGTGGGTCTTACTTCTACATCATATCCCAGGATCTTTGTTATCCAATTGGCTCTTTTCTCAGTGATCTCACCCTCCATAATATACTCTCTTACACTAGGATGAGCCATTAATATCAGGATCTTATTTCCTGTTACCATATGTCTAAATTTTTTAAGGGCTTTTACCATGGCATATGCTTGTTTCTCCACAAAATTATATCTAGCCTCATATTTCCTGAGAGTCCTGGAGAAAAAGGCTATTGGGTGTTCTCCTTCTTACTGATCATCCTTCTGAGTTAAAATAGCAGCAACACTGAATTCTCCCCCATACACATGCATTATGAAAGATTTAGAAAAATATGGGTTTCTTAGTACTGGGGCTGTTGAAATGGCTTTCTTGACTTCTTCAAAAGCCTGTCTTCCTTCTACAGTCCATTTGAAAACTAGATCTTTCTTAAGAAACAGTGTCATTGGTCTAATTAGACCTGCAAAATCAGATATGAACCGGCTAACAAAGTTGATTTTCCCTAGAAAGGATTGAACTGCTTTCTTATTAACTGGCAGAGATAGGTTCATTATGGCAGTGACTCTTTCTGGATCAATAGAGACTCCTTCCTTTGACACTATATGCCCTAAAAGTTTACCCTGAGGTACTGCAAAGATACATTTCTTGGGATTTAGAGATATTCCAAACTCTTGGCATTTCTTAAAAACAACTTCCAAATGATCAAAATGATCTATAGCATTTTTGGAAAAAATAGTGAGGTCATCTAGATAGATCAGAATGATTTTATTTATAGGTTCCCCAAATGCTACATCCATTGCTCGCTGAAAGGTAGCTCCAGCATTTGAAAGACCAGAAGGCATCTTAGCATATGCAAAGGTTCCCCACTTTGTAGTGAATGTAGTCTTATGCTGGTCTTCATCTGCTAACCAAATCTGATTGTACTCAGAGAAACCATCTAGCAAGGAAAACCTTTCTAACCCAGCCATAGGCTGTAGAATCTGTTCCATAGAGGGCAGGGGATAATGATATTTCAAAGATGCTCTATTCAGATCCTTGAAATCTACACAGAGTCTTATGTCACCATTATTTTTTCTTACTGGCACTAGGTTTGATACCCAGGTTGAATGCTTTATTGGAAAAAAAATCTTTGATTCAAGGAGCTTTTGTAGCTCATCCACCATTAAAGGTTCAATTCTAGGATTCACTGGCCTTTGCTTCTGTCTGACTGGTTTAAATCCTTCAGTAAGCTCTATGGTGTGTTGGATGATATCTCTATTATAGCCATGCAGGTCTTCATAGGTCCAAGCAATCACCCTATCATATTTTTCACACAAATCAATTAGCCTTTCTCTTTCGTCTTGGGTTGTAGAATTACCAATTTTCAATTTTCTTCCCTCATTGACTTGAATCTCAGAATAATCTTCCTTATTTGCCTGAAACCTCCTCTTCTCTAAGCTTACATCTTCTAGGTCAAACAAGTTTTCTAAAGTGATCAGTCCTTTAAGGAGTTTATTTGACTTCAGTTGGATAATTTGGTCACCATATGCTTCTTCAATTTTGGGATGTAATTGATCAGCAAACTCACCTGATTGTTGTAAGAATGAGAGTACTTGGAAATCATTATCAAAAACTTGCCAATTTTGGTCATTATCTGGAATAGTTGGTCTCACTATAACTTTGACTGACTCATTGTTAACTAACAGATCATTTGCTGGGTCAAACTATGAACCAATCTGTGCCATTCTATCTACCTCAGAATTTTGGGCTCTGGGAACTACCTCAATATTGAAAGCCTCAAAACCATCTATCATGTCCCAAATTCTATGTCTATAGGATCTCATTCTTACATTTTTGGTTGTTGCCTTTTCCCTAATTTGTTTTACCACTAGTTTTGAATATCCTCTTACTATCAGATTATTTATCCCTTTTTTCTTTGCCAATATGAATCCATGCACCAATGATTCATATTCAATATCATTATTGGTACAAGCACACTGAAAGCGAATGGCTCTTAAAATTTTCTCACCATTTGGGGTAGTAAGGCAAATTCCTGCTCCAGTACCATTTTTACTCCTAGCCCCATCAAAATTTAGGGTCCAGATTTTTGAGTCTTTTTCAGATTCTTAGCTCTGTGATGGTTCTTTCCTTAAAACATTAGGGATCTCTTGGTCTTCTTCAAATATGAAATAAGTGCCTAGACCTGTAGAGTCATAATTTCTATAGGGATCACTCTGCATCATACTCAATAACTGATTATTCTATTCTTCCTGTTGGTCATGTTCAGTCCAGTCACCTAACTCTTCAACAAAGATTCTCTCCTCTTTATTCAGCATAGCATGGGATGCTTCTAACTTTGGGGTTGGTTCATTTGTGATATGATCTTTGGATAATGGCTCAGACAGTATTTTCATCTTTGTCCCATATTTGGTTCTTAGGATGAGGTGTGACCAATCTAGTGACATGTAACCTCCTATTTTGGTTGTGAAATCTCTGGATAAGCATAAACCAAATACAAGGGGAATATCTATGACTACCACATCTTGATTGACAATTATATTGGGGCAAGTATATAGTTGTAATTGAAGTTGTCTAATTTTTCCTATTGTTTGAACAGATTTCCCCTCCAACTGCATGACCCCTCTTGTAAGTGGCTCATATTTTATTTTTAAAGCATCTGCTATCTGTTTTGGCATTACTGTAGTACTGGCCCCAGAGTCTATCATTGCATTATTCAATAGTTTCTTCCCAACTATTAGAGTTAAATAAAAGGGATCTGGTTTAGATTTACATACCTCAAGTTCATTGTTTAACAGGGCTATTATCTGCAGAGGTACATTATCTTTGAACTGAAGCTTCTCTTTCTCAATAGCTCCTCCCTTAGTACTAGTATTTTTAGGGGCTTCTTGACCATGCAGAGCTTCTTGTAACAGTGTCTTCTGCTCAGGAATAGCTAACATATCCCAAATTGATACATGTGTTGGAGTTCTTTTTAGCTGGTCCACCACATTCACAGGTCCTAATACTTGGGTCTTTGAATAATAAGGTACCTTTCCTTTTCTAGAACCTGTCTTGAGGCTACATGATTCTACATAGGCTGAGGCATTTCTTGTCTAGAGACCGTGTCCTAATGATTCTGAAATGGAGGGGCTCCCATGATCTCATTATTAGTGACTTCAGGCTACTCCATCATTCTCCTCTTTGATCTGGTATAATAGTCTGACTGCACCAATGGTTTCTTTAAAGTAGATGCCTCATTCAAAAACACTAAATCTTCCTCTTCAATCCATGAAAATAGAGCATGCTTAGGAGCTATTTCTTCTTCCTGTTGTATGGACATCCCTTGCATTTGGGTACCATGACTGCATTTTGGACACCAGGAGACTGATATGGTGGAGTGTTAGAAGTTGAAAATTATCCTTCTAACCCTCTCTGTTCTGTTATCTTTTGCTGCAAATTTCCTCTGGGATAGTTTCTAGGCATATGGGCATTGTTACAGGGAAAGCACCAAGCATTTGTGCCATCTACAAAATTATTTTTCCCTAGAACAATTTCCCTATTAGGATTAGGAGGAATAATTTGTAAAGGTGTGGGTAAGTGCAAAAAGATGGGGGGCCAAAAATTGGCCACATAGTTTTGAAAAAAAATAATACATAACGCGAGCGCATTATAACTCGCTCGCGTTATGGTCTGGTAATGACGAGCCTAAGGCTCATCAAAACCAAACCATAATGTGAGTGCGTTATTACTTCCTATAAATAAAAAAAAGCACTTCACTTCATTCCATTTCTTTTTCCTCCTATATACCCGCAGCCTGCAAACCCTAGGGAGCGCGCTCGTGTTTTGGAGATCTCAATTCGACACAAAAATCTTTGCAATTCATCACCAAAATGCCTCCACGACGTCGAGCACGCCAAAGGAGTGATTTTTTTTTTTGAATTTGTTTCTAAATAGGTAGGTTTGAGTTGATTTTTGATGTAAATTTCATTAATTGTCAGGAAATGTTAATGCACCTCCTCCTCCTCCTCCACAAAATCCTACAGAACAACAACCTTCTCCATCCATTCCTTGACATGCCCCTGGAACACAAGAAATATAATGGGGCAAATTGAAAACAACAAAAAAGAAATTGAAGATATTTAATTGCAAGGTTGAAAGATCCTTCCACTTCAACCTTGCATAGGTCCACGCTTGCTGAATCTCTTGAATCTATGTTATCAAATGTAGATTCAATTAGCAAGCAAATAACTAGTTGGATGGATAAGAGGAGAGAGTTTAGAGATTATTATGCAGACAAGCTGTCATACCAAGATGTGAAAAAATTACAAATCACAAAATTAGACTTGTGTTTGATTTTCACAAACCCACAAACAAATCAACCTCCACCCATTACATGCAAGAGGTTCCCTATCCATTGGTGCAACAACCAAGCGATAAGGGACAATTTTGGGTAGAGGTGGTGGATGGTTTTTGACCATCCTCCATGCAATAATAATAAGGTCCCACAATACTTTTTGAGGAAACTCTACTACGAGTTTGTCCTCAATAAAGTGCCAAACTATTTTGATATGTAGGACTTCCATGGTAGAGGTGGGGGATCAGTACAAGATAGACCAGGGGCACGTCTTGACCCACAATGGGTAGTGAGACAAGTAATCAGCAGACCAGCCCACGAGCATGTTTCTATCCCTTCCATTGTGAAGGAGAGTGTTGAGGTCGATACACTTCAGTCCATTAGTGCCTTGACCCAGAGCATCATAGAGCATGCCGGTCCTACAGCACAGAGTGGGTTGGGAGATAGTGCGAGGAGTAGGGTCCCACCCCATACTTGTCAGACTTGCGAGTCAGCTTATGGTTATGACCCCATGGATAGTCAGGACGCAGGTGCACAGGCTACATCTGTAGCTGAGCAGATGGTGATGACAGATACCCTCCTGAGTGAGACTTTCGGCCTTGATACTCAGGTAAATATTAGCAAGTTTATTGAATTTAATTTATTAAATTTCATTTTTGAAATGCAAGATTAACTAATTTAAATTGATGATTTTAATGAAATTTTAGGGTCATAGCGTCGATGCAGTTTTAGTGGTTCGCTACCTGCATTTTACACTAGATCATCTACTGTTGGGGTATGTAACTAGTAAACAATTATAAATATTACATGTGAATAGCATCGTTATATCAATGGTATTCTAATATCTGATTTTGGATGTTGAATAGGTTAATATTGTAGATTTCACGACAACACTTGCCAGCGGTGGTGGACTTCAAAGCTTTAGAGAGGTAATAAAATAAATAGTTTAATGAATGAATTGTACTTACTAGATTTTTGTATGTGACTTGTGTGTTTTATTGTGTGTACGTCCATGTTTAGATGAACGTGTGTGTATGTTAGGAGCCATGATTTGCATCACTATTATAGTTTTCGTAATTGAATAATGTTGTTTTATTTCCAGATGATGCAAGCTGTGGAGACACCTCCCCATGTTCAGAGGGCAATGGAGCATGGTGTGGCCTCTGCGATTCATAGCTCCATGGCATTGACAGGGGTATGAGGTAGATTAGTAAATTTCAATTTACATTCATTGTTATAGTTGTCTATTTTTGAAAAATCAAAAGATTATTGATTTGAAGTTTAATTTCTATCTAGATGGTTTCTATAGGACATGACATCACTAGGGCCTATTCCTACTACTGAGGCAAGTGAGGAGACAGATTATATGTTAGCGGTAAGTGATTATTTTGTTAAATGTTTCAATTTTTATAACATATAATTTCTATATATTAATGTCTATACTTTTTATTGTAATAGGTAAAGATGCAGGAAGATCTAAATAGGAGGAGTAGCCCTCAGGCTCATAGTAGACCACCCACATGCGCATCTCCATCCCCTAAAAGATCAAAGGTTGCCTGTGATCTATTCTCTTCACCAGCCAGAGGGGAATGACTTTTTATTGTGTTCCTTTGTTGTATGCTTATATGGCATTTGTGGACATATATATTGTATTGTATATAATTGACATTGTATGCCTATATGGCATTCTTGTAAACCTATATGGCTATTTTGTATATATGTTATACTTCTATCGATAGATATTGATGTATGCCTATATGGATATTTGGTTAATACAAATCTTTTTTATTGATGGCATCCATACTTGCATTATAAATCCATGTTTGAATGGATATTTGTAGATGGCTACTTCAAATAATTAAAGTCCAATTGTATTACATAGGATGTTTGTTGATCCAATAAGCTAGCTATTGTTATTCAGGTATCACCTAAACCTCATTTTGGAAGTAAAAGATAAAAGTTGTATTTTAAAAAAAAATGAATCATCATGTTGAACAAAAAATATTAATATTCTTTATGAGTAGCATAGAATGTCAACTATATGCAATATAAAAAAATGAATCATCATGTTATTCTTTATGTTTGAGATCCTGAAAATGACTAAGTCTGGTAGCCTGATATCTTGAAACACTAGGATGAATATCCAAGTCATTAGGATGATTGCACCTTGAGAAAAAGTCATTAAGATGAGCACCTAAAGGAGACTTTCTTAAACATTCAAACATTGAGCAACAAGCATGAAGGGTTAAGGCGTAATTTGCAACTCATAAAGCCTCAAAAGGGCATCCAACTTAGAGAGAGCGTTCATTTAAGACAAGGCACCCATCGACACCTGTTCCACCATAAAAGTGTGCCTAAGGTGGAAGGAGAACAAGCCTCTAGTAAGTGAAGCACACCTATTGTCTAAACCACTTCATTATGGCAACCTAGCATGAGGACGAGTATATAAGTCAATAGGAAATGGCGCCTAGAATGCAAATGAAGGACTAAGTGGCATTTTCAATAAGCATCAAATCACCTTGAGCTTTCAATAAATACATCAAATTGAGCCCCATAAGCCTAGGCACCCTTTTCCTTCAAAAGAACCTTGTATCGACATCAAGAGTTGGTCATATCGGTGTATCAGCAGACCTTAGTTAGGCTTCACCGATAGTGGTCTGTCTTGCCAACGAGTGTGGTTTGAAGTCGAAGACATTGGTGTATCGAAAGATAATCCCATCGGCGCATCAGAAGAGCAGTTGAGAGCTTTGCTAATGAAGGAGGTCACACTGACAGTCAAAATCCATCAGTGTATTGGCTCAACGAGATTAGAGTTCACCGATGTTTGGAGTCTCACTGATGGGTGTGGTTTGAAGGTTGTCATTGGTGAGATCGGTGTGTCAGCAAAAGAGTTTTTGAGTGTGCCGATGGTATTAAGTCCTACCGATAGGCGAGGGACTTAGAGTCTCATATCGGAGTGACAAAGACATCAATGTGAAAGGATATAAAGTCACCGATAGTGATCTGTCTGACCGATAAGAGTCAATGATGGGATGTTTGTTAGAAGTGAAATCAGATGGAGTCATGGTGGCATTAGCCTATCGGCCGATGAAATTTTAAGCTCGCTGATGGTATGTTGTCTCGCCAATAGTGAGTTTGAAGGTTCAAAAGTTGATAATTCTATGCTTGCACTGTGTGCTCTACATCAGACACTCATCCCTACTACAGTCTAGCATTCTCTAGTTGTGTTCTCCCCTTTGTTTTTGTGAACGCCTCTGGAAGTAATGTTGAGTTACTTGTGATGTCCTTATTGACTGGAGTTGGTTTGGATTCATGTGTAGTCCTTGTTCCTTATAGTCTATTGTCTACCTGACTATTTATTGTAACTTATTGAACCACTATGATTTTGGATATTTAGATTTAGAGGGCATTAGACACCAAAACTTCTTGACCTTTAACAACCCAACCTAGAATCAATAGATTTTTGTCCATCCCAACTATTCTAGTCAAGATAAAGCATGTTGATTCTCATTTAATCCAAAGTTCATTAACAAAATTATCTTATCATAATATTTAGGGAAATGACCACCTAGATGGACAATGATGTGAGCTATCTATAAAGAAACTTGCAAGAAGTATAGGAGGCATGAGAATCCCTCCATGTTGTTTATCAAGTTGAATGATCTATGACACATCATGTATCATTAGAAAATATTCTTAAAGAGAAAGCAAGTGAAAATACTCAAAACAACCCATAACAAGGTGGAGAAGTTTAAAGGATGGAGGTTGCAACACTGTCCAACCTCATAGCCACACTAGTCCAATGGATAAGGATGCTAAAGGCTAGAGGTGTTGAGAAACCTCTAAAGGACAAAACTATAGAAAGACCAAAAGTTCAAACGAATCCATTCAACACTAGGGTTGAGAAAAACTAGGGGGCAACTCAATCTTCCCTATCTAAATTTTTTTTTTCAAAAAACTAGTAACATGACACTTTCCCACATCTTCAATAACCTAGTGGAGCTTATGGGCCACAAAATCATGTGACTCCCATAGTGTATCATCCCATCACTATCCAACCAATGTATCTAGGATATCAAACAAATGTGTAAATGAAAAATCAACTTAGTATACAAGCCCCATCCATGGGTCTCATGTTCATAAGAACTCCAACTTCTGAAGATTCCCTTTCAGGAACCTACTTAGACTATTTAAAAGAACCTCTTGACTTAAAAATTCGTAATATGTTATTATTACATCTCCTCCTAGATGTACCAAAATTCAAAGGGGAAGGGAATCCAAATTCCCACATCAAGGCATATATGATGACTATAAGAGATTTTCCCTTGGGACATAGTTGTGGCTAGGATATTTCCCAAGACCCTTGAAGGAATCATGTTAAATTGGTACTATTACCTTCCAAAGGTCTCTATACATTTCTTCATACAACCCATTGGTGATTTTGTGATACCTTTCAATATGAACAAATTGGTCAAGGCAAGAATTTGAGAGTTCCTAAGTATGAAATAAAATGTTTAGTTATTGGTACATTTTTAGAAGTCAGAGGCAAGTCCTTTATTTGTCAACTAGTGCCCTAAATATGGCCCATAGAGAAATCTATAACCTCTTTTTGCATTTTGTAAATAGGGATACAAGGGAGGAGGTTTAGAAGTTACCTTATAAGTCTTATGAGGAATATTTAGAAAGTGCATTAAGAATTGATCAAGCCACAATTAGTAGTGGGTAAAGGGTTTATAGAATAAATGGATGGTTGATGACTTCCCAAGCTAGAGATAATAGTGAAAACAATCCTTCCCCCATCAGGATATTGAAAGATGATCATAATGTAATGATATATGGGATAACTGACATACCCCTTGTGAAAAGTGATGATCATAACAAGAATGGTCACCTCAACTTAATGCCCAATAATTTTAATACTATCAAGCATCCACATAATAGTAGATAATCTTATCAAAAGTCACAGAGAAATTTCTAAGGACCATAGTGTTATCCCTATGACTTGACACATACTGCTTGTTTCATAAAGCAAAGGGACATGATATAAATATTTTTGTTATATGGAACCTAATCAGACTCGAAGGTTAAATTTACCCAACTTATATTAGCATGGTTTCCCCTAAATATTTTCCTACTAGTTTTGGCGCCTTGAAGTCTAAGTGCATGAAAATCATTCTGAGTTGGCTACCTAATCCAATGACTTGACATGGATCCCAAAACCACCTATTGGACCAATAGGATCCTAGGTGCTCACTTCATGCATTATGATTTCTAGGCGCCAGTTTGATGCTCCATCACAAGGAAAGTGCACCCACACTTGCAAGTGTTTTTCTTCAGGATCTAGGCGCCAATTGAAGGTTGTAGTTGCCAAGAAGAGCGCCTAGCAAGAGGAAGTGTTTTGGAGTCTCCAAAACACATCAAACACTTGACTAACAACAAGATAACTTTTTCCCAAGTTAGGTGCTTCAAGAGGGAAGTTAAAACATGAATAAGTGCCAACTTGTCTAGGCGCAAACTCAAGCTTGTTAAGGATACACATGGCACCCAACATTCCTTGGTGATTTCACAAACTTCAAATGCTCATAACTGTTCAAGGAATGCCCAATGCCCCTTCTTGATGATAGGCACCAAAGTGAGGGTGGAATTGCACCTTGATGGCATTAGGTGCTATCTAGAATATGCTACTCCATGGAAATGCACCTTCTTGCTTAGAGTAATTCAAACACTCCAAGGTCTTCAATGATCAATTCCCCAACTTATGAAATGTCCTCCTTCATTTTACAACACATTGTAATGCTCCAGAGAGATGACTATACCTAGGTGTCAATCTAGGTTAGAAATGCCTCCAAAGTGCGCCTTCTCTTTTAGAATGCAAAACAAGGTCCAAAGGTGCTAATAAACTGAAGCGCTTCTTTGGAAAAGTCCTGGAGGTTAAGATGCACCTTGTCTTAATGAGGTGCAACTCTTGGGTAAGAAAGCTTGTAAAGTGCGCCTAACTTAGTGAAGAGGTTGATAACTTCTAAACCCTTCCTGGAACTTAGATTGCTTCAACTGAAGATCATCTTGCACCAATACATTACCAAACTTTCAGTCACAAGATCAATTCAAACTTAGGCGCTCATTAAGAGTCTTTCTAATGTTGGCGCATCTGAGAGGTTGAACTAGCAAGAGATGGTGCCTAGCTTCCTAGACCTTGTTTCAATATGTTTGAGTTCCAAAGTTGACTCAATGGTATCAAGATGGTGCCATAAAGTGTTTGGACTAGTTCCTTAGAGTTTCAAAAACATTCTGGCTCCTTGAAAATTCCTCCTACATGCTTGGGTGCCATTTCAAGGTCCTCGAACCATGATGTAGTGCCTTATTGCTCTAGGTTCCCATTCATGATTGTGCAACTTGAGATTGGCACCTAGAGTGAATAGGCTTTCATCCTGACTTAATACACTGCCTCCTTCTGATGATTTTTGGGGCAGCAGAAAACCTTTCACCACAGGCAAATGCCTCAGAGATATAAAAAATTGAGAGAGGTTATTGTAGAAGCACTCTACATGATCACGTTGCCTTAGATGAAATATTTCTAAGTGACACAGTTTTTGAGTAACATCTTTTCAAAGATTGTTGCCTTTTTGCACTTTGGACTCTTCAGGGATATCGTCGGTACAATGTAGCTTGGACTGTTTTGACATGTTTGGGTGAAAAATAGGACCATGCCTAGTGTAAATGTACCCATATGGACACGTTGGAATAGTCAGTTTGGTCACATCAAAAGCAGGATGAAAGTTACACCCCTTTGTAACTTTACACTGCCTCCTTCTGACGATTTTTGGGGCAGCAGAAAACCTTTCACCACGGGCAAATACCTAAGAGATATAAAAAACCGAGAGAGTTTATTGTAGAAGCACTCTACATGATCACGTTGCCTTAGACATAATATTTATAAGTGACATGGTTTTCAAGTAACATCTCGTCAAAGATTGCTGCCTTTTTTCACTTTGGACTCTTCAGGGATATCGTCGGTACAATGTAGCTCAGACTGTTTCGACATGTTTGGGTGAAAAAAAGGACCATGTATAAAGTAAATGTACCCATCCGGACATGTTGGAATAGTCAGTTTGGTCATATCATGAGCAAGACGAAAGTTACACCCCTTTGCAACTTTACATTGCCTCATTCTGATGATTTTTAGGGTAGCAGAAAACCTTTCACCTCAAGAAAATGTCTCAGAGATATAAAAAACTGAGAGAGGTTATTGTAGAGACACTCTACATGATCACATTGCCTTAGACAGAATGTTTCTAAGTGACACAATTTTTGAGTAACATCTCGTCAAAGATTGCTGCTTTTTTGCACTTTGGACTCTTCAGGGATATCGTCGGTACAATGTAGCTCAGACTGTTTCGACATGTTTGAGTGAAAAAAAAGACTATGCCTAGCATAAATGTACCCATCCTGATGTGTTGGAATAGTTAGTTTGGTCACATCAGGAGCAGGACGAAAGTTACACCCCTTTGCAACTTTACATTGCCTCCTTTTGACGATTTTGGGGCAGCAGAAAAGCTTTCACCATGGGCAAATCTCTTAGAGATATAAAAAATTGAGAGAGGTTATTGTAGAGGCACTCTACATGATCGCGTTGCCTTAGACAGAATGTTTCTAAGTGACACAGTTTTTAAGTAACATTTCATCAAAGATTGCTACCTTTTTACACTTTGGACTCTTTAGGGATATCATCGGTACAATGTAGCTCAGACTGTTTTGACATGTTTGGGTGAAAAACAGGACCTTGCCTGGCATAAATGTACCCATCCTGACACGTTGGAATAGTCAGTTTGGTCGCAGCAGGAGCAGGACACCAAAAATACATAACATGATGGTGTAAAAATGTGTATATGTGTAAAAATGTAAGAGGAAATAAAAAAAGACAAACCTTACAAATTAATGTGCATACTTACAACTCAATATAACATGACTTTACAAAATCAATGTGAATACTTACAAATTAATCCAATGAACCATTCAAGTTTACTCTACTCTTTATTGTGTCAAGTATTGCTTCATGGTCAGACTCACGCACCTTCCACAAGATTTTGTTCAAAGGTCTACCCCGATAGTTTATCAAATGAACATTGGATGCCACGACAAGGTTTGAGTAATGAAGAATCTTCCAATGCATGTCAAAGTTCTAAAATAGCCAAACATTAACACTCTTATGTGGGTACCTTCTAAGCCATGTTCCAGTAATAACCACTGAGCCTATAGGGTATTTGATGTTTTCTCCATCTATAACAGGGGCCTCTAATTTCTTTTTGGTCTCAACACAATGACATAAGTAATAATCTGTTCCTTCTTCATTATTTTCATCTGCAATAACTGCATATATGTGCCCTACATTGATATGTGTAGCAAATTAGATGAAATTAGTCAACATTACAAAAATACTACAAAGTAAGATGACATTACCTGGTTGAACTAGATGAAATTAGATGCATATATGTGCCCTATATTACCTAGTTGAACTAAATCTGATATGTGGTCAAAGTCAACTGATGATTCCATCTGTGTTAGTTCCAGTGCCGTCGGGGGTCGATACATGTCAAGTGGGCTAAGATAACTTAACTGTCATTCGTCAACCCACTCCTTTGAATCGCACTCATCCCAGACTTGAATTGTACAAGAAGAACAAAAGCATGACATCTTTCGTGTATGGATACTCCATGAACCTGCAATTGAGCTTCTGAAAGAGTGCATCTCATTTGATCCTGTCAGTGTACAACAGTCCTCATATGGTGCAATGTTAGTATCATCTATCAACCAAAAAAATCTACGAACTGAAGACTTACCTTCATTACCTAGACCCATGGAAGCATTACACCACTTGACAATTGATTTTGCATCTGTCAACTTTGCATTATCTTTATACTTTAACTCTTCTTGTGCTATGGCTCTTTTGATACATGCTCCTGCACCATCATGCTCCCCCTTTCCATGCCCAGCCTCACAAAAGTTCCACATATGTTGAATACCTGTAAAATTATGCCTCCTACTCAGCCAATAGAAATTCTACGAGTTCTTGAATTGTGATGCACAGTTATCCAACCATATGATATGCTGACTAAACGATATGCCCCTTCTAGCCAAATCATTGTAGAACACCTGAAAGCAACCTTGCACGAACTCCATAGAATGCGTGCGATCATCACTAATATAGAAATTATACTCCCTTATGATCTTTCTGTCATCCTCTGTACTATCATTTGCATGAATGAATGTGATGTGCACAAATATAGAAACCTATGTGGAGTTGTAATATTGTGATTGCACCTCACGCTGTGGCTATAGACTGTAGTTCTCTACAAAGTTGAAGACTGAAACAATGCTACCAATCGGAAATGTGTCCTTGCATAACTTGAATTGCAAGCCCAACCATCGAGCTCTATAGGCATGTCTTGCATACTCATACACTATGCTGTCACGAAATATAGGCATAAACTAATACACTAGAATCTTTTCAATAACCAATTCACACCTCTTTGCTTCTTTACCATCTTTTGTATTGTATGCCACTATTTTATACTTTCCAAACTCTACTAGTTCATTTCCAACCGCATGTGTTCTTTCCATATGTTCACATATTGGCAAATGTTGCAAGCCACCGCAATGATGACATGTGCCATCCAAGCATAATTTCTTGTAGAATATTTGACCTTCCTCTCTTTCACATAAAATTCTTGATATGAAGTCTCTTGAAGATGTTGGTGGGGCACATATGGCACAACCCTGCAAAACATTGTTAGTATGCATATCTAAACATATAGATCTATAAGCATCAAAATGGTTAGAAAATTCAATATGTAATCTACAACAACAAGTAGTGCATGTGTGATTTATCTTGACATAGAAAGGTTTTAGCATTTCAAAATATCTTTGACAAATTTTAATTTGAGGATACTTCTCTAGAAATTTACCATAAAACTGTGTTTGAGTCTCATCCAAAAAATGCTTTGGATGTGGCTCACGGTTCTGACTATCGATTCTCCTTCTTACCACATTCCTTTGATTTAGAGATACCCTTGTGTAATTCTTCCAAAAGTCTTCAATTAGTGATCTCAATGCTTCAACAATTGGTTTATCTTTTTGTGGTAGTCTCCTCGAGAATGCCCATAATTCATTGGCATTAGTGTCCTCAATTCTTTGGCATCTTCCAATGGCTCTTGATAAAGTTTTTCTATTAATTCTCAACTCTTGACTCATCTTTCTAATGAGACAAGCTTTCCTCATTTGACTACTTACTATAGTTGATGTAATCGCACGCCATGTTGTATTACTATCTTTTGTGCGTGAGGTGTTACCCACTCTCTCATACGCACTCATTAGATTCTTGACAATAGATTTTTCACTTGAAGCCTCTGATGTTCTCAACCTAAGAATCTTCATGATGGACCTATACTTTATACTTCACATCATTTCAATGAATAGTTGACATCTTTCAGTCTCATTTAACTTTTCAAAGAATAATCTCCAAATCTTATGAGCATATCTTCTACAAGTGTGTTTTGGAATCTTACCTTCCATTGGCTGCAAAATATTCTCATCAATTTCAATCAAATACTTTGGCTTTCTATGCAAAATTCTAGGTGGTGTTAGGTAAATTCATCTCAACATTAGGAATTTCATCAATATTTAAATGAGATGGGCTAGATGGCATACCTGTTGTGATGTTCACAACACGCCCCATTATGCTCCTTAGCAAAATGGGGACCCCTGCTGATGTCTTGCTTTTTGCTTCTGCTTGTGTTTTTTCTGCTTTCTGGCGGTCTGGTAAAAAATGAAGGTCAGGGGCATCATCATCATGATATATGATAAGGTAGGTCATCATCATGAGGTCAGTTTGTCAAAGTTCATTTTTTGTTTCTGTGACCTCATATTTTGAAAGAGCTTGAAATTTCATGCAGGTTTGCCTTTTACTTCATTTAAAAATTCGTCCATATGTGAAAGTTATGCACGGTCAAAGTCTTGGTCAAACCTGATATTCGCAGGAGGATCATCTTTTTTTTTATCCTAAGTCATGTTGACAGGATCATCATGATCTTCGCATTATGCAGCATCATGATATCTTTTAGGAAGGTCATATTATAAACTCGGTCTTGCTGAAGAGCGTCATCATCATCATATTTGAACCCCCCCCCCCCCCCCCGATAATATCCTGAGGTTCAATTATCATGATGACATTAACTTTAAGTCAAGGTAAGTTACCCCGTCGAGCGGTCTTTGTATCGCGAGCATCATCATGATATCCTTGCATCGCCTGATCTTAAAATATCATGCTGATGGTATAAGATCACCCTGACTTAACAAAATCCACCTTCGGCATATTTGCATGCACGTGCTATAAACCTATCACAAGGTCATCATCATGATATTTTCTGAACTTCACGAAGATGATGATCACGACTTCACATCATCCTGATCTTTCACAAGAAGGTCATATTCGCTAAAATTCGTTTAGGTGTTGGAGACATCATCATCATGATAATTCGAGAAAGAGGATCATCATCTTCATATCCTCCTGATATCCGTTTGCCGAAGCATCATGATGATCAGCCTATCTATTAAGAAGGGTTCGATATTGCATTTCTTAAACAGCATCATCATATTTTGTAATATCACCCTAGCGCAAATATCATGATGACCAACTTATCCTTGTGCTCCGAAAGCGAAATATGATGATGACATCATCATCATTTTTTATCCTGTCCTGATTGTCAAGATCATCATGATCTTGTTTGTTCGCCTGATATTTCACAAAGTCCTCCTGCCGAAAATGCAACCTTTTGAGAACATCCTGATGATCATCATCATCATATTTTTATCCTGATCATGATCATGATCATAACATTTTCCCTTCGGCAGGATTTTTTCTCAAACATGATCCGGTTGGTGAAATATCATGATGACGTCATGTTTCAAGTTTAACAAGGGTTCCAAATATCATGATGACGTCATCCCGATCTGACAAACGAAGAAGTAAATATCCTGATGATCAGCATCATCATTTTTTTCTTTCAACAGGATATTTTCCAAGACCCGATCCGTTTCCCGAACATGATGATGATGTCTTTTTCTATGTTCGACAGAAGCTAATATCCTGATGATCATCATCATCATCTTTTTTCCTTCAAACAGGATATATTTTTCAAGCACGATCCGTTTCCCGAACATGATGATGACGTCTTATTCCAAGTTCGACAAAAGCGAATATGACGATGATCTTCATCATGCTGATTTTTCTCGAGAGGGTTACCTGGGCCGCGAAAGGGTCATATTCACTTCATCATCCTGATCATGCTCCTTAGGTAACCCGATATCACAAATATCCCCCTGATCTTAACTGAACATGATGATGACGTCATCCTTAGCATTTCAATGAAGCCCGAATATCATGATGACGTCACCATCATTTTTCCTCTCCTCGGCAACATGATTATCTTCGTATCCTCCCTTTCTTCTTCAGCATGATGATGATGATGATGTTGTTCTTTTTTCTCCAATATGCAGAAGCGGAATATCATGATGATGAGGTATATCGACTAACCTGTTTTTTCACGCACCGACAGGGATGATCATGCCGATGGGCGAGAAATGAAGCGGTGGAGTTTTAAAGTGTTTTTTTTGGCGCCTCTGGCATTTTCCTGGTCAGCGATGGTTGACCCATCAATTTTGAGCAGCTTGGGCGCATTTTTGACGCGTTTTGAGCAGATTTTGGATCTGATTTCCATGATTTTGCGCAGTCACCTGTATTTAAATGCTTATTCTATGTTCATGCTGTTTTATGTGATAAATGGAATACTTATTGCTTGTCTTGTCTTGCAGGCTTGCAGTTGAGGAAGCAGCTGGAAAGTCAATACAGTGACCTCATGGAGGCAAAAGATCAGATCTCAGGAGCAAGAAGATAGAGATGAAATGCAAAAGTCAAAGCCATTCAAGTGAAGAGGAAGGTCGCAGCTGGAGGTATTTCTGCAAAAGACAAACAGAAGTTATTACCCAACTGCTGGAACTTCTCAGAAGGGGCAATATTTCACCCAGATTTGACCACTGCTCTGAGATATTTTTGAGAACTGGTTCACCTGCATTTATTGCTGTAACTAGAGGTTTGAACCAGGGGTTCAGTTAGGTTTTTTTGCTGTAGTGAGGACAATCAGAATGTTATATATTGTACCTCTCTACACTGTAATACTTTACAACAGGGATTTTAGGAAAGCAATAGTGGCTACAACAGAATTTCTTTTTTAGGAACATATAGCTTAGCATAGTTTAGAAGTAGAAGAAGGAGGTCGCCTGTTTGTCTGCAGTAAGGTGCGCGTGGAATGTCTGGCTGCCTTACTGTATCTGTAAAGCTTGTAAGTTCTCTGTAGTATGATCAATGAAACTAAGAGTCATTCTTACATTGTAAATCATGTATGGCTATTCGTTTCTAATACAATAGAATCTGGAGTTCTGCATCTATCTTCTGAGTGTTCTCCTGCTCTTCTTTGTGTTTTGAAATATCTTCTTTGAGAGCTTGCAATTTTAAATGTATGTTTGTGAAAATGCTCAGGACTTACATTTAGGGTTTTTACTGTGGATTTGATCAAATTACTGTGGTATTTACATAGTGGATAACAGAAACAATTAGATCCTTCTGTAGATTAGATGAAGTGTAGATTAGATCTCTCTAACTTTTCCCAACCCATCTGAAATATTTAGCTGAAAACGCAGAAATCTAAAGGAAATTGTCTCAAATCTGAAGAAGCATGCATAACAGAGTCTAAGTAGACAGTTTTCATAAGTACATGAAGAAGGAAGCTGCATAAATAAAAAAAAAACATCTGAAACTTGCAGCACAGTAGCACCTTTATGCAAAGGAATGAAGAGTATTGACATATCTCATGACCTCTTTGCATATTCTTAGGCCAGTAAACCACAGAACAAACCTAAACTACGTAAGGCCCCTTGAACATTACAGCTTCACATTGACCAACTGAACTTGACCAACCGAACCATTGTAGACTTGGGATTAGTTGAATCACCAAATGATTCCTTCTTGTCTTTCAAGTATAGTTACAGTTCATGTCATGTGAATTTTAACTTATTGTTATGATTGCATCAAAACAGTCATCAACAGTTTTCTGGCGCTAGAAGGAGGGCCTGCCTAAGTTAGGTTTCATTTCAAACTGGCTAACGACAGTAACAGAGTGACTAGGTCTAGGTCCAGTTCAGGAGATATCTTTGTGCAACTACCTGATACAAGGCGAAGTAAAAGCCCTTTAATTTGGAATCCAAAGATATCGCAAGCGGGAAGTTCATCTGGAACACCTCCTGGGTCACCTTTTAACATCCGTAGTATTGTAAGTCCTGACAGATCACTGTTCAGATCTTTAAATCTTGGTTCAGGCACTCCTGGAGGTCTCAATCCTCCTCTAAATCCTAATCCACCAATCAATCCAGGTATTTCTGCAAGTTCAAGTCAAGCTCAAACACCTGCAATGGCTTATTTCGATGTCAATTCTCCCATATTCTTCAATGATTATCATGACATGCCAAAAAATCCGGAAAAGATATGTCCCAAATACCAGTTGCATCAAGACCCAGAAGATCATATTAGAATATTTAAGGAAGCATGTTTTAGGGCTATGTTAGAGCACGAGGATGTTGTGTGTAGGTTGTTTCCTTACACCTTTAATGAGCAGGCCTCTAGCTGGTACGTAAACTTACCCAATGGTTACATTTCTTCCTGGGCACTTATGGAAGAAGCATTTCTGTCAAGATTTAGAGTACCCATTGACCCTTGTGCTTTGTATCATAAGTTGGCTGCTATAAAACAAGGTGAGGGAGAGTTAATTGATAATTTCAATGACAGATTTCAAAAGGCCTATTCTAGGCTAGCAGCCCCTTATACCATAGATGATGCTCCCTTGTTGGCTATGTACTATGCTGCCTTGGATCCTTTAACTGCCATGTTTGTCAAAAGGAAACCTGACATAGATTCAATATCCAAAGCCTATAAAGAGGCAGCCTCAGTGAACCAAGAAATGAGACATACAACTTACAGTCCATTTGGAGGAAACTTTGGGGTGCAGAATCAGGCACACCCATGGAACGGAGTCCCTGTGCAGCATGCTCCACTAATAAATCCGGTTCCTTCTTACACACCTGTGTATAATCCTACTCCAATCCAGGCTATAACTCCTTACACGGCTAGTACTTCCAATAACAGTCAAAATAATGGTCAGCCTTTCTTCCAACTTCCTAGGGATGTAACTGTGGCAAAAGCACAAGAGGATAGGGAAGACATCAAAGAGATTACTGCACATTTGAAGAGATTAACAACCGAAGTGACACAGCTAAGAAATGAGAATCTCTATGGAAGAAGCAACCAAAACTACAATCCACCTCAAGGTCACAACCAAGCCCAAAATCAGAATTATAGTCTCAACCAGAATCAGCAGTACAATCAGAACCAAAACTACAATCAACATCAAGGCCCCAGTCAGGGGCAACCAATGCAAAATAGGGGGCCAGTGATAGATAATAGGACCTGGGGCAATAATAACAAGAACCAGAATCAACCTAGGCCACCCAAGACATGGAACACTGGGCCCAACAACGGTACTCTGGCTTCTCCTTTCAAGAATACGGATAATCATGGTGCAAAACAAATAACTAACATACAAATGGCCAATACAGCACCCAAAAATTGGTGCAGATTTCACAATACTAATGCCCATGCTGAGCATGACTGTCCACAGTTCCACTTGGCAGCTAGTATCTTCAACGTAGATGTACAGCCTCCTACCTCAGAATTTCTCATTCCTAAGGGAAATGAGGTAGTACCCTCAGAATATGACACAGCATTAGTCTTAGAAACGTTTACCTTTGCAACTGCAGAAGAGAGGGAGGATGAATTGCTAGAGGATGAACCATACTGTTGTGAAAGTCTTTATCCCGAATCAGCCTTTGTGTTAAATGCTTTTTAGTTTCCTTTTGAATCTGAAAACGAGATATTAAATGAAACAGAGGAGGTGCAGGCCTTTCAACAGACAAATAAAAGCCACACCTACAATTTGAGGAACAACCCTAGGCCAGGAGGACCTTTCACCACTTCCACTCCCCCGAATAACATCAATACACCCCCAGATCAGAATGCTAGCAACAATCCTGCCATACTTAAAGCTAGTCAGCACACAAATAACGGAACAGTAGTGCAAAAGGATCAAACAAGTAAGACAGAAGCAGTAGAGACAACAAGACTAATGAATTACTTGTCAGAGGAAATAAAGAAAATAAAGGTCAGCATACCTCTAAATGAATTATTGAAGACCCCAGGGATCAGAAATGCTTTTTTAAAATCCCTGGACACATCCATAACAAACATGGCGTCTGCTGATATAACTGTTCCTAGTAGTGATTCACCACCTAAGGAGAAAGGTAAGAAAGTTGAGCAGCCTTCCAACACAAATGTAGTAATACATGCGGATAAGAGGGATACTCAACCTTTCTTGTTAACTGTTAGGTTGTGTGGGAAGAATATACACAATTGCATGGTGGATTCTGGTGCTTCAGCCAACGTAATGCCCTTAGGAATATGTAAAACTCTCGGGCTGACTCCCACCAAATCTACCAAGGTTGTCACACAATTAGATAAGACCGAGGTTAGTGTGATAGGAGAACTCATGAACATACAAGTGCAGTTAGCTTCAGACCCTAGGGTGAGCCAAATCATTGACATCCAAGTAGTGGATATACCCGTAAATTATGGAATGTTGCTGAGTAGGGATTGGTCCAAGACATTAAACGGATATATGGCTACTGACTTTTCACACATGTGGTTACCATGGAGAGGCATCCCAAACCAGATCAGAATAGGGGCAGAGCCCAGAATGAAACATATGATAACAGAGTATAATCAAACTAATGAAATATTATATGCTGCTGTTGAACCAGGTGTCTATAGAGTTACCAACAATGGGATGCAGATTGAAGAGATCATGATGTTAAACATTAGAAAGAAGTGTGCCAGCAATAGAATAGCACTATTCATTGAGTCTGACAGAAATTCTTCAGATGAGGAAAACAATGCAATAGACAAATTTGGTCATGCCATTAGACAAGAGGTGGAAGAGTGCGTTACACACAATCTCCCAGTCCAATGTAAGTTATATAAAAATAGGTGTAGAGTCCATGGTAGGCAACATTCTGAGGAGAATTGTGAAATATGCAAGGACATCATTGAATATGAATACAAAAAGTGCATAGGGAAGGTAGAGTCACAAGAGAAAAATGAGCATCCTAATCTAACACAGAGATATGTTCAGGATAATATAGATGCCCTGACCCCAGATTTAGGGAAAGAAATAGAGGACAAGGGTAGTTATCTTTCTGAGTTGCAAACTACAAACACACATATGCAAGATAACCAAACGGAAAAACACATGAATCAACAAGACAACACCCCACAGGCAATAAAAGAGACAAAGTATGCCAAGGTAAAAAATCAAAAAAGTAAGGATGGCATGTGGACGTTAAAATGTGATGGGTCCAAATCAAAACAGGGTGCAGGTGCAGGTGTTGAACTCATAAATCCTCAAGGTAAATCTCATTTGGCAGCATATAGATTACAATTTTCCTGCACTAACAATATTGCTGAATATGAGGCCCTAATTTTAGGACTTGTCATGGCCATCAGGAAAGGGGTAAGAACAATCAGAGTATTTTCAGACTCTGAATTAGTAGTCAGACAAGTGAGGAAACTATATGCCTGCAATTATAAGAAGATGATCAGTTACAGACATAGAGTTTGGGGTTTAATGTATTCATTTGATGCTTTTAACATAGAGCATATTCCTAGAGAGCTGAACCACAGGCCAGATGCGTTAGCAGTTGCTGCTAGTACATTAGAACCATTGACACTGTCAGGATTAAGACGATTTGCTGTTGAGCTAATTAACGTGCCCAGTATACCAGACAACGTTACACACTTTCAGGTATTTGGAGAGGATCAGCAAATTATTGATTTTCTGACTTGTAATGAGGCATTTGAGGCCCAAATTATTGATGAACAAGAAAGGCCTGAAGTAACATGGGACGAAGGAGATATGATCAACTTAAAGAGCAACTTCTTGCCAAAAGGAGTAATTGAATTAGAACACATCTTTGACTTTGACTGAATAATAAGACAGAAAGACTTACCCAAAACAGAAGGGGGTAAGTGTGATTTACATAACTTAGGGACTGAGCTGAATCCACAAAATGTACTAATTGGGAAAGCTTGCTCTGAGAAAATCAGAAAAGAGGTTCTGGATGTTCTGAAAGAATATAAACATGTCATAGCATGGACTTATGAAGACTTGAAAACATTTGATGAGTCCATCATAACTCACGTCATACCTTTAAGAAAAGAAGTCAAACCATTTAGGCAGAAACAGAGGCCTGTAAACGCCATTCTAGAGCCTTTAATCTTTGAGGAAGTTAAAAAACTGCTGTCCGCTAGAATAATTTTTCCAGTCAGACATTCTGTCTGGGTAGCTAACTTAGTACCAGTAAGGAAGAAAAACGGAGACATCAGGTTGTGCGTAGACTTTAGAAATTTAAACAAGGCTTCTGAAAAGGATAATTATCCTTTACCCCCAATAGATGAAGTACTGCAAGCAGTAAATGGCGCAAAGATGATGTCTTTTTTAGATGGTTTTTCAGGTTATAACCAGGTCTTAATTGACAAGGAGGATAGACTAAAAACCACCTTCACTTGCAAATGGGGAAATTATGCGTATAGAAGAATGCCTTTTGGTCTGATTAATGCAGGTGCCACTTTTCAGAGGGCCATGAACGTTGCATTCCGTGGATTATCAGGTAAATGGATTGTTGTGTATATGGATGATTTGACTGTGTATTCCAAGGATGCATCCACCCACGCTGAGGACCTCAGAAAAGTACTCCAGCGATGTGAAAGGTATGGGATTTCCCTTAATCCTAAGAAATGTATATTTGGCGTAACTGAAGGTAAATTATTAGGCCATGTCATTTCTGAAAATGGAATTTCAATTGATCCGGATAGAATAGAATCCATAAAAAATTTGCAAATACCAAACAGTAGGAAAGAATTGAAATCATTTTTTGGTAAAATTAACTTTGTTCGGAAGTTTATAACAGGTTTTGCAGAGATTATGCAGCCGTTGAATGCCATGTTAAAGAAAGATGCACAGATGGAATGGACGCCAGTAGCCAAAGCCGCATTTGAGGATATCAAGGAGGCAATTTCTAATGCCCCTGTATTGGCAAGTCCAGACTACACATGCCCGTTTTACATCTACTCCTTTGCATCTTCTCATTCTGTCACTGCTGCCCTGACACAGAAAGGTGAAAATAATGACGAGAGGCCCATAGCATTTATGAGTGCGCCTCTGAAGGATGCATAGCTGAGATATCTAGATATCGAAAGACAGGCATTCGCATTGGTGAAGGCTGTGAAAAAATTTAGACACTACATCCTGCGCAGCCAGATTAAAGCCATAGTACCAGACGCAGCAGTAAAGATGCTGCTGATGCAGAACGAGCCTGGAGAAAAAAGAGCCAAATGGATCACCACGCTGCAAGAATTCGACATGGAGATCATTCCCGCAAAGCTGGTCAGAGGGCAGGCGCTGGTACAGACAATAGCAAACATGGATCCAAATCTGATAAAACAGCAGTATGTATTGAATTCCCAAGACGCATCAGGCTGGTACGATGATTTAAGCACCTTCCTGATAGCTGGAAAGTACCCAGGCAAGATGAAGGCTTCTCAGAGGAGAGATTTGAAGATTAAGGCACAGCATTATATGGTGCAAGGAGGTCTTCTATTCAGGAAGAACCATGATGGAATTTATTTGAGATGCATAAACAGAACTGAAGCTGATAAAGTGTTGACAGAACTACATGACAAATACGGAACCGGCCATGGTTCTCATTTAGCTACAGCACACAAAATACTGAGAGCGGGCTATTACTGGCCCACTATATTCAAAGATACTAAGGGTCACATCAGAAGCTGCCACACCTGTCAGACTACAGCAGACAAAGGAAGAAATCTGGCCAATCCACTGCAGCCTGTGATCGAGTCCAGACCATTTGCACAATGGGGCTTGGATTTTATCGGAGTCATCAATCCCCCATCTTCTGCAGGACACAAGTTTATATTGACGGTGACGGACTATTGTACAAGGTGGACTGAGGCCACCTACTGCAAGTTTTCCACAATTGAGGTAGTTATCAAGTTCCTTGAAGAAAACATTATCACCAGGTTTGGAACACCCTATTCATTGGTATGTGATAACGGCCCTGCTTTCTCTTCTTTAAAATTTTCTAAATGGGCATTTGAATATGGGATCATTCTAAGGTTTTCTTCAAATTATTACCCTCAAGGTAATGGACTGGCTGAATCAACAAATAAAATCTTATTAGACATCATCAAGAGGTTAATTGCCAAAAGTCCTAGAGAGTGGAATACCCTATTAAGATATGCATTATGGGTAGACAGGACCAAGTTCAAAACAGCTTTAGGTAGCACACCTTATCACTTAGTTTATGGGACTGATCCCATACTTCCGGTCAATCTGAGGATACCAACCTGGAAGTTTGCTAATGAATATCTGGGCTTTGATAACCATAGGGAAGCTAGAATAGTGCAAATGTTGCAACTAGAGGAGAAAAGAGGTCAAGCCCTCGAGAAGTTTGCCAAACACCAAGCAGTTGTTAAGAGGTGGTTTGACAAAAGGGCAAGAGTCAAAACATTTAGGATATCAGACTTAGTGTTGTGCTGGGACAAAGCACATGAAAAGAAAGGAAGCCATGCAAAATTTGATAAATTATGGCTGGGTCCATTACAAGTCTCAGAAATAATAGGAGATAACACCTTTAGACTTAAGACCTTGACTGGAGAAGATGTGCCATTACCAGTTAATGGCCAGCATTTGAAACACTACTTCCAGGCTTGAAGGTCAGGATGAGGCAGTCCTTTCTTTCCTAATGTAAAGTGCTATAGATAATGTACAGTTCTGCTTTTGCTGTTTCCTTTTGGGTTGGCTATTTGTATAGCCTGTCCTCTGCTTATTTTTTGCTTTTTGTTTCTGTCTGTTTGTACAGTTTTTTTTATGTTGCTGTGTTGTTTGTATAGCCTGTTTGCTTGGTTTGTTTGTTGTCTCCTCAGCAGGGATCTTTATTTTACTGTAGAGTATTAAGGAGCAGAACTAGCAACCATTCAAAACAGTATATAATTTAGGATATTCAGGTTAACCATTTGCAATTTACACATAACCTGTCACTGTCATGAATGTAGAGAGTTGTTCATCTTCTAAAGTTTCGTATTCAATAAATGTGATTGAGAATTCGAAGCAGGTTTCTCACGATGACACACCTAAAATCCTTGGGTTTGTTGAACCTACCAGTGTAGATATTAGGTGAAAAATCAGAGGTCACCCTTGCTACCATTACAATTCTCAGCTTAATTTCAGCAAGTGTCCACTCCTTGCATCATCATGAAGTTACAAATTGCTATATCTTATGACATCTTTCAAAATTAGAAAACAAATAAATAAATAAATAAATGAATAAAGCGGATTATACTGAAAATCCAGATTAAGCCATCTAAGTAACTCTACCGGGGCTATGGACGCTCGCTGGTAGTGGGGCTCTACTTAGGAGAATTGTAACGATAACCTTGCCGGGGCTATAGACGCTCGCTGGCAGCAAGGCTCTATCCGGTCGGCTATGAGGGAATATCCTCACCTACGTAGGCTAATGTCAGTCACTGGTTTGTTCAACCGATCTTCAAGATGAGGATAATTAATCACATGCACACAACTAAACTGAAAATGGAAATTCATGCATCTTTATTGAACACTTTGAGTCTCAAGCTGAATAGTAATTTGCAGGAAAGATAGTTGGAAGTTATGAGTTCATTTCACCTAGTTTCCTTGAACACTCTGAATTTAATTGTTTTGTTTTGGTTGCTAGTTGTTGTGATGTTCACAACATGCCCCATTATGCTCCTTAGCAAAATGGGGACCCCTACTGATGTCTTGCTTTTTGCTTCTGCTTGTGTTTTTTTTGCTTTCTGGCAGTCTGGTAAAAAATGAAGGTCAGGTGCATCATCATCATGATATATGATAAGGTAGGTCATCATCATGAGGTCAGTTTGTCAAAGTTCATTTTTTGTTTCTGTGACCTCATATTTTGAAAGAGCTTGAAATTTCATGCAGGTTTGCCTTTTACTTCATTTAAAAATTCGTCCATATGTGAAAGTTATGCACGGTCAAAGTCTTGGTCAAACCTGATATTCGCAGGAGGATCATCTTTTTTTTTATCCTAAGTCATGTTGACAGGATCATCATGATCTTCGCATTATGCAGCATCATGATATCTTTTAGGAAGGTCATATTATAAACTCGGTCTTGCTGAAGAGCGTCATCATCATCATATTTGAACCCCCCCCCCCGATAATATCCTGAGGTTCAATTATCATGATGACATTAACTTTAAGTCAAGGTAAGTTACCCCGTCGAGCGGTCTTTGTATCGCGAGCATCATCATGATATCCTTGCATCGCCTGATCTTAAAATATCATGCTGATGGTATAAGATCACCCTGACTTAACAAAATCCACCTTCGGCATATTTGCATGCGCGTGCTATAAACCTATCGCAAGGTCATCATCATGATATTTTCTGAACTTCACGAAGATGATGATGACAACTTCACATCATCCTGATCTTTCACAAGAAGGTCATATTCGCTAAATTTCGTTTAGGTGTTGGAGACATCATCATCATGATAATTCGAGAAAGAGGATCATCATCTTCATATCCTCCTGATATCCGTTTGCCGAAGCATCATGATGATCAGCCTATCTATTAAGAAGGGTTCGATATTGCATTTCTTAAACAGCATCATCATATTTTGTAATATCACCCTAGCGCAAATATCATGATGACCAACTTATCCTTGTGCTCCGAAAGCGAAATATGATGATGACATCATCATCATTTTTTATCCTGTCCTGATTGTCAAGATCATCATGATCTTGTTTGTTCGCCTGATATTTCGCAAAGTCCTCCTGCCGAAAATGCAACCTTTTGAGAACATCCTGATGATCATCATCATCATATTTTTATCCTGATCATGATCATGATCATAACATTTTCCCTTCGGCAGGATTTTTTCTCAAACATGATCCGGTTGGCGAAATATCATGATGACGTCATGTTTCAAGTTTAACAAGGGCTCCAAATATCATGATGATGTCATCCCGATCTGACAAACGAAGAAGTAAATATCCTGATGATCAGCATCATCATTTTTTTCTTTCAACAGGATATTTTCCAAGACCCGATCCGTTTCCCGAACATGATGATGATGTCTTTTTCTATGTTCAACAGAAGCTAATATCCTGATGATCATCATCATCATCTTTTTTCCTTCAAACATGATATATTTTTCAAGCACGATCTGTTTCCCGAACATGATGATGACGTCTTATTCCAAGTTCGACAAAAGCGAATATGACGATGATCTTCATCATGCTGATTTTTCTCGAGAGGGTTACCTGGGCCGCGAAAGGGTCATATTCACTTCATCATCCTGATCATGCTCCTTAGGTAACCCGATATCACAAATATCCCCCTGATCTTAACCGAACATGATGATGACGTCATCCTTAGCATTTCAATGAAGCCCGAATATCATGATGACGTCACCATCATTCTTCCTCTCCTCGGCAGCATGATTATCTTCGTATCCCCCCTTTCTTCTTCAGCATGATGATGATGATGATGTTGTTCTTTTTTCTCCAATATGCAGAAGCGGAATATCATGATGATGAGGTATATCGACTAACCTGTTTTTTGACGCATCGACAGGGATGATCATGCCGATGGGTGGGAAATGAAGCGGTGGAGTTTTAAAGTGTTTTTTTTGGCGCCTCTGGCATTTTCCCGGTCAGCGATGGTTGACCCATCAATTTTGAGCAGCTTGGGCGCATTTTTGACGCGTTTTGAGCGGATTTTGGATCTGATTTCCGCGATTTTGCGCAGTCACCTGTATTTAAACGCTTATTCTATGTTCATGCTGTTTTATGTGATAAATGGAATACTTATTGCTTGTCTTGTCTTGCAGGCTTGCAGTTGAGGAAGCAGCTGGAAAGTAAATACAGTGACCTCATGGAGGCAGAAGATTAGATCTCAGGAGCAAGAAGATAGAGATGAAATGCAAAAGTCAAAGCCATTCAAGTGAAGAGGAAGGTCACAGCTGGAGGTATTTCTGCAAAAGACAAACAGAAGTTATTACCCAGCTGCTGGAACTTCTCAGAAGGGGCAATATTTCGCCCAGATTTGACCACTACTCTGAGATATTTTTGAGAACTGGTTTACCTGCATTTATTGCTGTAACTAGAGGTTTGAACCAGGGGTTCAGTTAGGTTTTTGTGCTGTAGTGAGGACAATCAGAATGTTATATATTGTGCCTCTCTACACTGTAACACTTTACAACAGGGATTTTAGGAAAGCAATAGTGGCTACAATAGAATTTCTTTTTTAGGAACATATAGCTTAGCATAGTTTAGAAGTAGAAGAAGGAGGTCGCCTGTTTGTCTGCAGTAAGGTGCGCGTGGAATGTCTGGCTGCCTTACTGTATCTGTAAAGCTTGTAAGTTCTCTGTAGTATGATCAATGAAACTAAGAGTCATTCTTACATTGTAAATCATGTATGGCTATTCGTTTCTAATACAATAGAATCTGGAGTTCTGCATCTATCTTTTGAGTGTTCTCCTACTCTTCTTTGTGTTTTGAAATATCTTCTTTGAGAGCTTGCAATTTTAAATGTATGTTTGTGAAAATGCTCAGGACTTACATTTAGGGTTTTTACTGTGGATTTGATCAAATTACTGTGGTATTTACATAGTGGATAACAGAAACAATTAGATCCTTCTGTAGATTAGATGAAGTGTAGATTAGATCTCTCTAACTTTTCCCAACCCATCTGAAATATTTAGCTGAAAATGCAGAAATCTAAAGGAAATTGTCTCAAATCTGAAGAAGCATGCATAACAGAGCCTAAGTAGACAGTTTTCATAAGTACATGAAGAAGGAAGCTGCATAAATAAAAAAAAAATCTGAAACTTGCAGCACAGTAGCACCTTTATGCAAAGGAATGAAGAGTATTGACATATCTCATGACCTCTTTGCATATTCTTAGGCCAGTAAACCACAGAACAAACCTAAACTACGTAAGGCCCCTTGAACATTACAGCTTCACATTGACCAACTGAACTTGACCAACCGAACCATTGTAGACTTGGGATTAGTTGAATCACCAAATGATTCCTTCTTGTCTTTCAAGTATAGTTACAGTTCATGTCATGTGAATTTTAACTTATTGTTATGATTGCATCAAAACAGTCATCAACAATACCTTCGATCGAAGATGGAATAGATGACATACCTTGAGGTTGAGGTGAGAATGATGGCGTAGCTCCTTCATCACATGTGAGTGATGATGTACTCTCAACTTGAGATGTGGTAGATAGTGTCCATACATGTTGACTTGTGGTAGAGGACGTGTCTCCAACTATGGTATTCAAATCTCTCGTAGCACGAAGTTTTTGCATTCATTCTCTTTGTGCCACTAATACAATATCTCTTTGTGATGGTTGTGGTTCCTCTTCAATTGGTATGTCTTCATTTATCATGTCCAATTTCCTCTTCTCACGAAGTTCCCTCATAGCCACTGCTTTCTTTGCATTCTTAGCTTCTATCTCTTCCTGTGTTGGTTTAATTCTTGATCATTTCCTCAGCATGATAGAGAATTTGTCTGTAGCATGATAAAGAGACCAATATTACTTCCTAAGAAATGAATACAAGATAATAGTGGGATTGTATTTTTATTATGTTTAAAGGATTTATTCTTGTATAGTTTGACATCATGGTACGTTAAGGTCTATTTATTACACATAATTATTAAAGAGCCCAAGTGTAGAAAATATACATGTCATCATGTGAGATTGTAGGCTACTTTCTTGATTGGGAATGTGTCTATTTTAAACATGTATGATAAAGCATGATAAAGTAATTCAATCCGAATTAAGGAAAATGTAATGAACATGCATGTAAAGACTTAACATTCCTAAAAAATGAAGATTCAAATGGAGAGAGTAGCCAATTATGTAGTGTTTTTTTCTTCTTGCATCAAACTCCTCAACAATTTGAATTTTTCACCACTTGCTTCCTTTTCAATGTTAAATTGAATAACACTCAAATATAATTACTAACAACAATACTATTAACCAATCTATAATGTTAAATTCCTAAAATTGAATCACAATTAACATTGCAACACTACAAAAATTGAAACTTGAATAGATATATATCAAACTTGGTGTGAAAACTATGTTATTTCCTCCTTCTCAAGTTGGCAAAGAAGAAAAGGTGGTGAAAAGATCATGCAAAGATGGTACAATGTGTCAAATGTGCATGTGAACTTCCCAACAACATGAAAGCACTTCTTTTTTGTCAGAGCACGTGTAGAATCAGTATGAAAATAGAGCACGTGGGCCTGGATCATGGGGGTCAACACTTTTTTACCATTTCTATAGCAAGACAAAATGTGAGCGCGTTATAACGCACTCATGTTTTGTCCTGCTATAGATTGATCACATATTGTGAATTTCTCTTCCAAACCTTCCCCTTCAGACTTGAATGACCACAAGGTTTTTGAGGGAGAACTTTTCCTATTTCCTACAAGAGCTTGCCAGATGCTCCACCATATGATAGGAATAACAATGAAGGGGCAAGCCCTCATAATCAAGTTCTTGATAGAAAATGCCCATCAAGGAAGAAAGACAGATCTTCTTTGGAAGCAGAAGTTCTAGTTTGTGAAAAATCCTTATCCAAGCATAAATAGTAGGGGTTCTATCAAGTGATTACCAATCCACTTCCACAAAGTCTCCTGAAGACTTCCTAATTGATTCCAAAACATCCATACCACAAAACTAGAAAGGTAATCAATATAATCGAACCCATAAATCTACATTTGACGATAGAAACCCTCAACACTATACCTTAAACCCTAATCCCTCAACCCTCCAACCCTATCCCTAATCCTTATACCCTCCACACTCTACTTTAACCCTAATCCCTAGACCCTCAACCTTATCCCTAAACCCGTGACCCTTGAACCTCAACCCTCAACCCTCAACGTCAAATCCTAATCCCTCAACCCTTCACTCTAATCCCTCATCCCTAAACCCTAAATGCTATCCCTATTCCTAAACCCTCAACCGAATCGATACTATACCTTAAACCCTAATCCCTTATCCCTAAACACTCCAACCCTATCCCTAATCCTTATACCCTCCACACTCTACTTTAACCCTAATCCCTTGACCCTCAACCCTATCATTAAACCCTTGACCCTCGAACCTCAACCCTCAACCCTTAACACTGATCCCTCAACCCTCAAACCTATCCCTAAACCCTAAACCCTAAAGCCTCAACCCTCAATGTCAAATCCTAATCCCTCAACCCTTCACTCTAATCCCTCAAGCCTAAACACTATCCCTAAACCCTCAACACTATACCTTAAACCCTAATCCCTCAACCCTCAACCCTAAACCTTATCCCTAAACCCTAATCCCTAAACCCTCAACCCTAAACATTATCCCTAAAACCTAATCCCTCAACCCTCAACCCTAATCCGTCATCTCTCAACTCTAATCCCTCATCCCTAAACCCTAAATGGTATCCCTATTCCTAAACCCTCAACCGACTCGATACTATACCTTAAACCCTAATCCCTTATCCCTAAACCCTCCAACCCTATCCCTAATCTTTATACCCTCCACACTCTACTTTAACCCTAATCCCTCGACCCTCAACCCTATCCCTAAACCCTTGACCCTTGAACCTCAACCCTCAACCCTCAACGTCAAACCCTAATCCCTCAACCCTTAACTCTGATCCCTCAACCCTCAACCCTATCCCTAAACCCTAAACCCTAAATCCTCAAGCCTCAACCCTCAATGTCAAATCCTAATCCTTCAACCTTTCACTCTAATCCCGTAACCCTAAACCCTATCCCTAAACCCTCAACACTATACCTTAAACCCTAATCCCTCAACCCTCAACCCTAAACCTTATCCCTAAACCCTAATCCCTCAACCCTCAACCCTAATCCGTCATCCCTCAACTCTAATCCCTCATCCCTAAACCCTAAATGCTATCCCTATTCCTAAACCCTCAACCAACTTGATACTATACCTTAAACCCTAATCCCTTATCCCTAAACCCTCCAACCCTATCCCTAATCCTTATACCCTCCATACTCTACTTTAACACTAATCCCTCGACCCTCAACCCTATCCCTAAATCCTTGACCCTCGAACCTCAACTCTCAACCCTCAACGTCAAACCCTAATCCCTAAACCCTTAACTCTGATCCCTCGACCCTCAACCCTATCCCTAAACCCTAAACCCTAAATCCTCAACCCTCAACTCTCAACGTCAAATCCTGATCCCTTAACCCTTCACTCGAATCCCTCAACCCTAAACCCTCAACACTATACCTTAAACCCTAATCCCTCAACCCTTAACCCTAAACCTTATCCCTAAACCCTAATCCCTCAACCCTCAACCCTAATCCATCATCCCTCAACTCTAATCCCTCATCCCTAAACCCTAAATGCTATGCCTATTCCTATACCCTCAACCGACTCGATACTATACCTTAAACCCTAATCCCTTATCCCTAAACCCTCCAACCCTATCCCTAATCCTTATACCCTCCATACTCTACTTTAACCCTAATCCCTTAACCCTCAACCCTATCCCTAAACCCTTGACCCTTGAAGCTCAACCCTCAACCCTCAACGTCAAACCCTAATCCCTCAACCCTTAACTCTAATCACTCGACCCTCAACCGTATCCCTAAACCCTAAATCCTAAAGCCTCAACCCTCAAGCCTCAACGTCAAGTCCTAATCCCTCAACCCTGCACTCTAATCCCTCAACCCTAAACCCTATCGCTAAACCCTCACCACTATACCTTAAACCCTAATCCCTCAACCCTCAACCCTAAACCTTATCCCTAAACCCTAATCCCTCAACCCTCAACCCTAATCCATCATCCCTCAACTCTAATCCCTCATCCCTAAACCCTAAATGCTATGCCTATTCCTAAACCCTCAATCGACTCGATACTATACCTTAAACCCTAATCCCTTATCCCTAAACCCTCCAACCCTATCCCTAATCCTTATACCCTCCATACTCTACTTTAACCCTAATCCCTCAACCCTCAACCCTGTCCCTAAACCCTTGACCCTCGAACATCAACCCTCAACCCTCAACGTCAAACCCTAATCCCTCAACCCTTAACTCTGATCCCTCGACCCTCAACCCTATCCCTAAACCCTAAACCCTAAAGCTACAAGCCTCAACCCTCAACGTCAAATCCTAATCCCTCAACCCTTCACTCTAATCCCTCAACCCTAAACCCTATCCCTAAACCCTCAACACTATACCTTAAACCCTAATCCCTCAACCGTAAACCTTATCTCTAAACCCTAATCCCTCAACCCTCAACCCTAATCCGTCATCCCTCAACTCTAATCCCTCATCCCTAAACCCTAAATGCTATCTTTATTGCTAAACCCTCAACTAACTTGATACTATACCTTAAACCCTAATCCCTTATCCCTAAACCCTTCAACCCTATCCCTAATCCTTATACCCTCCATACTCTACTTTAACCGTAATCCCTCGACCCTCAACCCTATCCGTAAACCCTTAACCCTCGAACCTCAACCCTCAACCCTCAATGTCAAACCCTGATCCCTCGACCCTTAACTCTGATCCCTCGACCCTCAACCCTATCCCTAAACCCTAAACCCTAAAGCCTCAACCCTCAACCCTCAATGTCAAATCCTAATCCCTCAACCCTTCACTCTAATCCCTCAACCCTAAATTCTATCCCTAAACCCTCAACACTATACCTTAAACCCTAATCCCTCAACCCTCAACCCTAAACCTTATCCCTAAACCCTAATCCCTCAACCCTCAACCCTAATCCATCATCCCTCAACTCTAATCCCTCATCCCTCAACTCTAATCCCTCATCCCTAAACCCTAAATGCTATCCCTATTCCTAAACCCTCAACCGACTTGATACTATATCTTAAACCCTAATCCCTTATCCCTAAACCCTCCAACCCTATCCTTAATCCTTATACCCTCCATACTCTACTTTAACCCTAATCCCTTGACCATCAACCCTATCCCTAAACCCTTGACCCTTGAACCTCAACCCTCAACCCTTAACTCTGATCCCTCGACCCTCAACCCTATCCCTAAACCCTAAACCCTACAGCCTCAACTCTCAACCCTCAACGTCAAATCCTAATCCCTCAACCCTAAACCCTATCCCTAAACCCTTAACCTTCAACCCTAAACCTTATCCCTAAACCCTAATCCCTTAACCCTCAACCCTAATCCGTCATCCCTCAAATCTAATCCCTCATCCCTAAACCCTAAATGCTATCCCTATTCCTAAACCCTAAATGCTATCCCTATTCCTAGACCCTCAACAGGCTCGATACTATACCTTAACCCTAATTCCTTATCCTTAAACCCTCCAACCCTATCCCTTAACCCTCAACCCTATCCCAAAACCCTTAACCCTCGAACCTCAATGTACTCAACCCTCAACATCAAACCCTAATCCCTCAACCCTTAACTCTGATCCCTCGACCCTTAACCCTTAAAACTTGAACCCTGAAACCTATCCCTACACGCTCGACACTCGACACTATATCTTAAACCCTAATCCCTTAACCCTCATCCCTAAAGCCTCAACCCTAAATCATTAAACCTTCAACCCTAAACCCTATCCCTAATCCCTCTACCCTTGAACCCTAATCCCTCAACCCTAAACTTTCAACCCTAAACCCTATCCCTAATCCCTCTACCCTCAACACTCTACCTTAAACCTAATCCATCGACCCTTAACCCTAAACGCTATCCCTAAAGCCTCAACCCTAAACCTTAATCCCTCAAGGTCCTAAACTCTAATCACTTATCCTTAAACTCTAAATCCTATCCCTAAACGCTCAACCCTCAACCTTAAACCTTAATCACTCAATCCTTATCCACCCCTCTCCTCCCCTATCTGGCTCACTCCCATCTCCACCCTCCTCTGCCCTCGACACTATACATACATAAATATAGGCATACATAGATACATACATACATATAGGCATACATAGATACATATATACATACATATAGTCATACATACATACATACATGATTAATAGACTTGAATAGAAAAAAATTTAAGGGGAACATAACGCGAGCGTGTTATAACGCACTCGCGTTATGTCAAACATGACAAACAACATACTTGCAAAAAAGGAAAAATGCAAAGCAAAACATAACGCGCTTGCGTTATGTCTTGCTTTGGGAATCCCAAGCCTTGGGCTTGGGATTTGCTTTGGATTTCCAACCCAAAGGCTTGGAGTGCCTTTTGAACAGTCACAAATGTGTTTTTCCATATTCTTCAAGATTTCACATAATTTTGTTCGTGCTAACCCTCAGATTTGCACGTGTTTCAAGGTCAAACAAATCAAACACCTGGGTAATGTTAGGCTTTCTCTTAGCTATTTGACGATATGATTTTTTTCACATTTTAACAATGTTAAGCCTTTCATCTTTAATTTCTTTTGTTTGTGTCCGTTTTTGGGCAAAAACCACTGTTTGGTCTTTTTTTCATTGTAAACTAACTATTCATTGAAATTTCAAAAAAATTACATATTTAGAAACTAGACTCCATTCTACAAATATTAAGAAAAGAAAAAAATGATTTTCAATTAGTTTTCAAAATTTATATTGGTAACATGACCAAAATTCTATTTTTTAGGATGTGTCCACTTTGAAAATTAGTAAAAATCAAATATTCATCAAAAAATTATCAGAAAAATCAGGCATAAACTACATGCTATTAGCTAATTTATCACTAAAGCGATTTTAAAAATACCAAAAAAAAGTTGACCTTTTGAGGGAGCCACAAAACATGCTATGTTATGTTTTTTTGACAGAAACAACACCAATTTCTGTGGCTCGCTCTTTTGAATCCCTTCACCTATGCCATTTTAAAAAAAAATAGTAGTTTAGAAAGTAGACTCGGAGCACTACGAACATTGTTTTGGTTGCATCTTCAAATTTTGAGTGTAACTATGCTTAATTTCTCATCCAAGGCCAGTATTTCCTGATTTTAGAAAAAAAGTGGCCATCTAAGACCCCTTTTGGCCCCCCATCTTCTTGCACTTACTCGTGTAGGGACTATAACCAACTAGTTTCAAGGCTAAGGATTAGCTTGCCTTTGAGGACCTTGATATTGATTTGGCTGAAAGGGAGGTCTATTTCCTTGGTAACCTTGATAAGGGGGCTTTGGATAGGGATTTTGTTGTCTCTTTAGATTTATTATCTCATTTGAGAAGGTCCTTAAAATGTTCTTGACATCATCCATTGCAGATGGTTGAACAGAGGTGGTTGCCTTAGCAGGCTGTTGAGGAAAGGAATACATAGACACATGTGGGGCTGTAAGATTAGGAGCTTCTTGTGGCAAAGGTAAGGTAATTTCTGGGAACATGGGCATGGGAGGCCTTGGGGGCAATTTTCCTACATCTATCAAGTTATTTTCAGCCTTGACTGCCAACTCATATGCTTCTAGTAGTGTCTGACCTCCAAGAGACTGAATCATCACTGATATATCTAAGTTTAAAGCTTTAAGGTAAAACACAATAGCCATACCTAGTAATGGTCTTGCTATAGCAGGAATTCTCTCCCAAGTCTTTTGAAATCTTGAGTTGAAATCAGTCATGGCTTCTTGTGGTGTCCTTTTGATAGTGACCAATTGTTGCAGCAAGGAGGATTTATCACCTGTCTCCTTAAATCTTGCAAAGAAAGTATTCCCAAGCTAATCCCATGTCGATATTGTGTTTGGAGTGAGAGATCTATACCAATCCAGAGCCTTCCCTTTGAAAGAGGCTGCTAACAATCTTATGGCCACATTCTGTTGAGTGATAACATGTACTGCACACACATCAGATACATCTTGCAGATGTTTGTCAGGTGTCTTAAAATCTTCTCCACTAAACTTAGGTAGATCCTTCAGATCATTGGATGGAATAGCATCCCAAATTGCTAGTGGTATTGGGAGAATTAGAGGACTGCCAGTGTTCCAATTTGCATAGTTCCTTGGGGCTACAAGTGATCCCTTATTTGGTCTTTGTACTGCTGCAAACTGATTCACTCTTCTCCTTGGAGTAGCTACTAGTGGGGGCAAAAGAATGCCTGGATTTGCAGCAGACTGAGCTCTTGTTGTAGGTCCACAACTCTGGCTCCTTGTGGCTCACTGGCTCATATGATCTTGATAGAAACTTAAAGAAAGGTCCCACTGGGTGTGCCAAAAACTGTTGATGTATAAAATTACATAGGTTCCAACACCAACATGGGAAGTTTCAAGAATGTGGAACTTTCTACTTGAAACAACCTCCAAATTTTAAAGAAGCGAGCTCTTCTCTATTTTAAAATGGGTTTTGAGGAAAAGGGTAGAAGCTAATAGGATTACAGATATAATTAAGCAAATCTAATTATGGTGATGCGCCTGAGTAAAAGTATTTCCTTCAAATTAAGCACAGTGAAACTATTCTAAAGATTCAGTTATATTAAAGAGCAGATACTGCATGATTAACATAAACAGATGCAATGAATATAATCAAAGGCTCACAATCAGATACTTTGCAATAACACTGATAATATCAATCAAGGCACAAAACATAGTTCTCATTAATTTTCTAGCAACATAAAAGGCACAGATACATGCACAGGTACATTAACTTTCTAATCAAGAATAGCAAAATGAAGGCAAAATGACATCAACTGGCCACAACAAAGTCTCCAACTTCTCTTTTAGATTCTGACTACAAAACTTATGAAAATTCTATCTCCTTGTATCTCTGTATATCAATCTCCCTCCTGGATCTATTACAAATGCTACATATTTATAACCAAAGATTCAGCCCTAGATTGTCTGTAACAACCAAATCCCAACGGCCCAACAGAACTGAAGCTAACTGGAAGTCTCAGGCGGTTACGATCCTTTAAATCTGCAACAGTCTTTAATTTCCTGCAAGCTCATTGGCGGGGGCAAAAAGTATGTGGCACACCTCCTTCCATTAAGGGACAGACACATGGTGAGACCCGCGCACTTGAAACTTGAAACAAATTGACAGATGGCAGCATCCACAGCAAGATGAGGAACTCCTTTGTCTCTCAAGAATGAATAGGAAAATGACACTTGTCACGTTCCACAGTTTCTAAAAACATCTACATGTCTTCCTTCGTAAAACCCACAAAACTGTGTCTTTATATTCAGGTGAACTCCACTATCGACAACTGTCGCAACCTACATCAGTTAAGAAACAAACATATTAATAATGGGACCCATAGCCTCAGTGCTCATTAGCCTTCAAAGTGACAAAACTAGGATAGGTGGCATCTTCCGCGCACTCACTATCTAATACATGGCGGCACCCGCATCATTACTTGAAACATTAGAAACTTTTGAAACTCTCTCTTTTCCTCTCCTTCCTTCCCAAATGACCTACCTTCCCTCTTTTTATATAACTTTTTCCCAAAACTCTTCGTATTTCCTCTCATAAAATATATAATGTGATCAAAGAAAACTATATATTTCCACATAACCCCTTTTTCATAAATAAATAATAAAAAAAGTAATTGTCTAATCATACTGACACCCATTAATCCACAAAAGTATTTCTTTTTATGAAAAACATAATTCATCATAACTTATGAATAATTAAATATCGATTAAATACATAAAACATTTAATTCCCATAGTCAAAATATTAACAATAATCATAAGAATAATGTTCGTGGTTTAACATAAATCAAAACTCTCTCACAAATACACACCAAAATATTATATCAAATAAATATCTAAAATAATATTAGCTAGACCCTACATTCTCCCCCTCTAGAATCTAGGCTTCCTCCTGGAAGCTATCAAAAAGATAAGGAAATAAAGTTTTCATCATGTTTGCATCCTCCCATGTAGCAGAAGACTCGTCACAGGGGTCCCATTGGACCCTGACTGCATCCAGCTATCGTCCTCGCAGGGCCAATGTTTGTTGATCCAAAATGTGAATTGGTTGTAGTGTTAGCTGTCCATCTTGTGCCACCAATTTTTTTGGGAACCCCTATCACTGATGTCTGATGTTCTACTTGCCGATTTTCAGTCACTACAAATACCCAATGAGATCTACCCACATCTCCCAATGTAGGTTCTAAAGTTGCTGACTGATGCACTCCTGAAGCTGCATTATTTTAATTACATTCCTGAGCATAATGTCCCTTATTGCCGCAATTAAAAAAAGGACCTTTTGGTGGTGCTGGAAATTGAAAGGCTGATCTACTAGTGCTAGCCTGACTACCATGAGAACTCTATTGTGGTCGAGCTAAGCCAACAAACTATGTCTGGTTTCTCTGATCTGCTCTATGAGATGGAGCTTGCCAAGCCCTGATCGGGCCCTCTTGAGCTGACTTAGTTTCTTGGTTATGTTGTGACTGTGTTGATCTAGCAAGATAAGAATTTGACCTATTTCCATTACTAGAGTGGAATTGATTGCGGTTCTGATATTAAGACAAATTTTGATGGTGATCATGATGTTTCAGCTAAATTTCTTCTACAATGAATGTCTTATTTGTTGCCTGTTAAATAGTAATAGGCTCGGATAACCATTCTGAACCTAAAATATTGTGATTTAGTCATCTGATAAAATGGTTTACCATCAACTTCTCATCCTGAATATAATCAACATGCTGAGATAACTCAAAGAACTTATTCTCATATTGTGCCATGGTGAGACCCCTTTGTTGGAGACCATGAAACTGATCAATCTTCCATTCTCAGAAATAGTCAGAAATGTATCTCTAAGAAAACTTCCCAAGTTATACTCTCTGGAGTGAAATACCTTTTTCTCTCCTCCTGTCGCCACGAAGTGTCTGCACTATCCTTGAGTAGGTGAATAGCCAATCTAGCCTTAAGATTTCTCTTGTAGGTTTTCAATGTAAATTTTTTCTCAAGACTGATTAGCTAAGATTTTGCCTTTGATCCATCAGTAGATCCAAAAAAATGTTGTGGTTGTAACCGAAGAAAATCTCAAATTAACTTATCAATGTCTACGGAAACCTCCTCTACACGAGTGCTACGAGGAGGTGGTGAATAATGTCCTAATTCTCCATCCTCCAAATGAGTTGCTCTACTATGACGAGGACTTCTATTGCGTTCCTGGGGTATAGAATGTTGTCCTTTAGAATGATACTAATTTTTATTATTAGGTATGGGCAAACTTTCCTAAATCACATTCACCAAATTCTACAAGACCTGTAGTATTTGAGGTCCAAGGTCGATCAACTCTCTAGATAAATTTGATGACATACTACACACCAGAAGAGTGGTTTTAATATTTCTAATATTTTTACCCCAAAGTTCCCAAGTGTCGCAACCTGGTGCTCTGATACCTATGTAATGGCTTCTACAAAATATCAACAATAATTAATAAATATTTGTAAATAGACAAATAAAATAAGTTACTCACTCTTTTAGAAATGGTTATAAAGGCCACTAATCAAGTATAATTTTAGTATAGTCGGTCTGCTAGCAACTATGAAAGAAGTTTGACTTATCAAGAGAAAGAAAATTAATGTTAGAAAACAAAAAAATAAAACATGGTGATAAAAATTTGAAGGAGATTCTTAATCTTCTAGTCAGTCCTATTAATTTAAAACAAAGATATTTACTTTAGCTATAACTCAATTTTGTTTTGAAATCAAATTCACAACCAAAGCCGCCAAAGGAAAATTGATACCTATAAAATCAAATAAATAGATTAGACATTGAACATTTATATAGCTTATTATATTAGCTGTCTAAAAGATATAATTTTCTGAGCAAACCAAATTTTATTTCTTAGATATGATTTCTCGAAACCTACAGTTAATATAATTATCACATAGGAATTAATATGTAACCAATATCATTATTTCTATATCTATACTGTACAGAGACCTAAAGAGAACTAAACATTTGATAACATGCTTCGATTTATACTATCGAGTTTACTAAGAGAAAACAACTAAATTCTATTTACTACTACATAGATATTCTTTGGCTGAAATAAGTTTATATATAAAAGAGAAATCTTCAAAATAATCATAAATGATTTAACGCCATAGCATCGGTATCACCAGATTATACATACATTGCAATGCAAAAGAAAAGAGATTTATTACTATTTGAGATGAATCGATACCCAAAAGAGATGCCAGACCATGGCATATATTCAAGCCATAGTTGGCTTTATCATTAAAGAAATCTATTTCTTAACAAATATTTTTACTACAGAAATAGGTTACATTTCATAACTATAATTTAATCTATTTTCATATGTAACCAATTATCCATTATTATGCAATATAAATAAATATATATATATATATATTAAGTAACATATTTAATATACAGATAGTGTGCAATAATTATTAGCCATAGCAATATTGTGCAGATATGAATTTTTTAATGTGTTAGACAGGGCGGCTTTGCTGGCCACAGTTGACGGCACACAGCAATGAGGAGTCATGCTCATTGACTCCCACAACTAGGTCATGGAAGGCCATGGATACACGGCCTCCTTACAAATTTATAAATAAAAAATGTCTCTTTACAAATCGTTTACCTGAATATTATACAATACATTAACGTTAACCTTCACTGATACTAATATTAAAATAATAACTAGTTAAAAGAAATCGTTACTATCAATATATTCTATACATCAATACTTATGAAATATAACTATACAAAGATGAGAAATACAATTACAAATGGGAAAAGATGAAGGTAACAGCCATATACAAAAATAAAACAATTAGTTCCTCAGAAGTATTATTATTTGTGTCTAAAAGGAATCTCTTTGAACAACTATATAGTTTAATAATGACAATGTTTTTTTGAGATTTTACAGGAAGATCCCTATATAGCAATAAAATATACATCTCTACAACATTTAAACTCAGAACAAGGAAAATTTGTAAAATCATTACTTGCTCAAAGTTATTTCTCTGGTTGAATTATTTCCCAGATTCATTTTCTAAAAGATATCCTTTAGCACTACAAAACTGATATTTACATCACAATATCTAGATTAGTTCTAAATCTTGCACACACAAAATTTATAACAAACTAGAATTGCTCACCACCCAACCTTAGGATTCAACCAATTGAATCCACCACCGAGCATTTAAAGAAAATATTTTCTTGATATACAACAAAATATACAGAAATAATTCCATATTCAAGAATCTAATTCATAGATCTATCATACTTTCTTTCTCAATAAAACAACAATAACTCCCATACATTAACGTTAACCTTCACTGATACTAATATTAAAATAATAACTAGTTAAAAGAAATCGTTACTACCAATATATTCTATACATCAATACTTATGAAATATAACTATACAAAGATGAGAAATACAATTACAAATGGGAAAAGATGAAGGTAACAGCCATATACAAAAATAAAACAATTAGTTCCTCAGAAGTATTATTATTTGTGTCTAAAAGGAATCTCTTTGAACAACTATATAGTTTAATAATGACAATGTTTTTTTGAGATTTTATAGGAAGATCCCTATATAGCAATAAAATATACATCTCTACAACATTTAAACTCAGAACAAGGAAAATTTGTAAAATCATTACTTGCTCAAAGTTATTTCTCTGGTTGAATTATTTCCCAGATTCATTTTCTAAAAGATATCCTTTAGCACTACAAAACTGATATTTACATCACAATATCCAGATTAGTTCTAAATCTTGCACACACAAAATTTATAACAAACTAGAATTGCTCACCACCCAACCTTAGGATTCAACCAATTGAATCCACCACCGAGCATTTAAAGAAAATATTTTCTTGATATACAACAAAATATACAGAAATAATTCCATATTCAAGAATCTAATTCATAGATCTACCATACTTTCTTTCTCAATAAAACAACAATAACTCCCATAAACAACAATCTCCCTCAACAGATCTCCCATTAAACAATAACTTGCATTAACAACTCTTCCCAGAATCTCCCTTTTAACAACAACTCCCATGAAACAATAATCTCTCAGAACTCCCATAAAACAATAATATCTGAGAACTCCAAATAATCTCCCAGAACTCCCAAAAATAAAACAATAATCTCCAAGAACTCCCAATAATCTCCTGGAACCCCCAAAAATAAAACAATAACTCCCAATAATAAATTCCCAATAATATATATTAATCAATCTACATTTCATCAACTCCCAACAACTACTTCCATCACAACACTAACACCAAACACCATAATAATACCCAAATAGATATAAAACAATCTTGCCAAATTCAATATTAACACAGACAATAAGAGAATAGATTTCTATCAATATTCACTTGTATACATTCATATTAATCAGAAAGTTCATATAAAATAGAAATACATTTGATTTTCATACCTTGGCTATCCAAGTTAGGCTCAGCCCATAAAACTTTCCCAAAAATCTTTCTTTCTTTTTCCTCTAGCAACTCATAGCAATCCAATTATTCCAGAAAATTTTAGTTACAAAACAAAATTACAGCTCTCTTTCTCTTCCTCTCCTTCCTTCCCAAATGACTCACCTTCCCTCTTTTTATACAACTTTTTCCCAAAACTCTTTGTATTTCCCCTCATAAAAAAAATAATCTGATAAAAGAAAACTATGTATTTCCACATAACCCCTTTTTCATAAAGAAATAATAAAACAAGTAATTGTCTAATCATTTTGACACCCATTAATACACAAAAATATTTCTATTTATGAAAAAATAAATCATCATAATTGATGAATAATTAAATATCCATTAAATACATAAAATAGTTAATTCCCATAGTCAAAACATTAACAATAATAATAAGAATAATGTTCTTGGTTCAACATAAATCAAAACTCTCTTAGAAATACACACCAAAATATTATATCAAATAAATATCTAAAATAATATTAGCTAGACCCTACACTTAATCATAATTTAATCCCAATCTAATCTGAACCATCATTTTCAAATCAAAATTAGTTAAGGAATTAACCTCCTTCAACTCTCTCCAAATCCTTATCATAACCCATCCAATTTCATCCAATCCGAATCATAATCCCTCCAAATCATCACCAAACTCTTCCATCCTTAATCGATCCTAATCTAACCCAATCCAATCCAACCATCAAAGGGCCTTGGACTAATCCAAAATCTATCCCAATCAATCCAATCCATGATCAAGTGCCCTATATCATTGACCTTGATTAATCAAATCAAATCAAACCCATCCTAGTATCAAGTGTCATATATCATTGACCTTGATCAATCCAAAATCAATCCAATCCCACTTAATCCAAAATCAATCCAATCCCACTTAATCCAAACTAATCCAATCCCCTTAAATCCAAAATCAAATCTAATTTCATCAAGTCATCTTACATCACATTATCCCAAATCCAAATCCAATCATGAATCCATCCACTTTAGATGATGATGATAGTCCTTTTGACCAAACTAAACTTGCTAGAAACTATCCTCGCCCATCCATAAGCATGCAAGCACCTCATGACCATGCATTGTCTAGCAAGAGCTATGCCCCGACACCTAATTGCATACCTTATGTTCATACTTATGCTACCCTTGACAAGGGAAATCTATTTTATCCCTCATCTGGACATCATATCATCTATTCTCCTATAAGGTCGCCGTCACCTCCATCCCTTATCCACATCCTTCTTATCTTTACCCATCTTATCCAAATCCACGATCTCCTTATCCACCAACCCCATTATCCAATTCACATTCCAATACACCATCCTTTTCTCCTACTAAATCCACATCATCCTTTCTCCAAGGAAGCCTTGTTAAGAGTATCAAGAAAAATCATGAAAACAAATTTGTGGAGTCACACTATCCCACTCCTCCCCAATCACCCAACTGTGTCATTAATGACCCTGTCATCCAGATCACACCCATCAAAAGCACACCATCGCCTCCCTATCCAAAATCCTATCCAAAATGTCCCCCTCTCCTCCATCTACCCTATTTGAGGAGCCTATTCAAATAATTAAAACTACATGCTCCTCCCCCACCACATCGTCCACTCAAATCCAGCTATGTTAAGAGCCTAGTCCAAAGCATGTTGAAACATCTACTCCTCTTCCTAATCACAATTGAAGCATCCCATCTCCTCCCTCTCCTGATCCCACATGATCCCTTATTGTGTTATAAAAATGATTGTCATTGCACCAAAATATCGACCTATTAATGCCCAATACAATCGCTAGAGTTAATGAATCTACAAGAGGCGGTTAAGCCTTTTCATGAACCCAAGCACTGCGCTGCACAACACAAGGAGACCAATGGCATACATCTTGATACAATCCTCCCCAATGCAATTGATGGGTTTGAACCTATGACCTAGGCTTTGATACCAATTGTTAGAAAGACGGTTGCCATTGCACCAAAAGATCAACCTGTTAATGCCTGATACAACTGTCAGAGTTAATGAATCCATAGGAGGCGGTTAAGCCTTGTCATGAACCTAAGCATTGCGCTGCACAACACAAGGAGACCAAGCACGTACACCTTGCAACAATCCTTCCCAGCACAAGCGAGGGGTTCAAACTTGTAACCTAGGCTTTGATACCAATTTTTAGAAAGATGGTTGCAATTGCACCAAAAGATCAACCTGTTAATGCTTGATACATCTGCCAAAGTTAATGAATCCACATGAGGTGGTTAAGCCTTGTCATGAACCCAAGTGCTGCACTGCACAATACAAGGAGACCAAGGGCACACACCTTGAAACATATTGATCCCCCATCATCCCCTATTGATCCTTCTACCATCTCCCATTCAACCTTTACCATCTCCCATCAACCCCATCCCAAATCCACCATCTTATCCTCTTGGCCTCGCTACCTTCCTCCATAGTGGTTGTCTCATAGGAGAATAAAAAATTTATTCCACCACCCTTTCTCCTCCATCTAATAATGGACTCACATCATGTTTCCAAAACAACAAACATCCCATTTCAAATTGAATGCTCCAACACATGAACTATCAAGGTAAAGGCTTAGGTCTTCACAAACAAGAAATATTGGAGCCCATCCATGTCAAAATCCATCCATGCTCACATGGCCTTGGATATACATCTCAAGGAAAGCAATCCAAGTGTGTTGGTACCACCTTCATGCCTTCTAAATCCACTCTTCCAAATCCCCTTCCATCCACAAATCATATACTATCATCCCTCCTTCTCCATTGTATTTCATCCATCAATCCAAAAAGTATGTGACCATACATCCCCCATCTTATCCTATCCATAAATCTAAATTTCTCTCCATCCCTAAATCTATGTTTCCTCCAATCCTCCAAACTCCTAATATCCCCATCCTCAAATCTCTTCATCCCTCCATCCTTCATACCCCTAATCATAAATCTTGATCCCCCAAAATCCCTAATCATGATCAATGAACGCACACACCATCCAAACATGAAGCTATCAAACACCCCATGGGATTAAAAAATAATCATTTGGATGCTTCCACACATAAAGTACAAATCAAAAGCCTAAATATGATCATGCCATAGGGCATCACTAAAAATCCAAGCAAAATCCAAAATTAAAAAGGCTACATAAGCCAACACCTCTGAAATAAAAAATGAAAATGGTGTGGATCCCTAAGAAGAAATTAATAAATCTAGGTGGATAATCTACATCCCACTCTATCCCAAAACCCCAAAAATATTGTACCCCATCAAATCATACAAATCCTAAGTTCGTTTGGGTCCCTAAGTCCCTGAGTCCCCAAATCTGCAATCACAAAATCCCCCATCTCTATCCCATAAATCCATCATGAATCTAAAATCCCCATTGCTCCCCACTCCCCATCATAAACATATGCTTCAAAATCCATTATGGTGTGGGAAACTATTGGTCTTGATTCCCGTCATGACATTCCCACATGCCCCTATCCTCTCACCTTATATCCCCTATCCCGCATATCTCCCCCATCACATCCCTATAGTCCATGCTTTCACATAATTCTTCATCCATCCTTAATTTATCTATCCATCCATCATCGCTATCCATAATCCACATATTAATCCACTATATACATCCATCCTTCATCTATTTATCCTTCCACCATCCATTCCATCTTTCCCCATCTACCAAAATCCATGCACGTAGAGACACTTGACATGGTCCATGTGCGACATACATACAACATGGGATGCTATCACCTTTCTATGGAAACTGATTCTTGAGTCCCCAACCTCTCTCCATCCATTTCTCCATCCATTCCATCCACCCATCCCATCCACCCATCCCATCCAAATATTTTGAAAAAAAATCAAAAAAATTGAAAAAAATTAAAAATAAAAAAAAGTATAGAGAAATAAATTCGTCCAATGGTGAAAACCACTACTCTTGGCTCCTTGGTCAATTACCATGATGAAAACCCCTTGTGGGCCTCATGGATAATCCACCCTCCTCCATTTACACCCTACACTTGGGGGCAAATCTTGATATGCCTACCATTTCCCCATCCATCACATATCCTTATCTCATCTTCCCATATCCATCCTATCCCTTATCTCTATCCATCTATCATCTCATCTTCTATCCCTTATTCCCATCCACCATCTCCCTCTCCATCCCATTACCATTTCATCCTCCTTCCCTAGTTGTTATCCTGATAAGGACAGGGCAAAATATGTGAGACATGCCTTGGACACTTCTTGACATCCATTCCTTCCAAGCATATCCTATCACATCCATCTATCCCCATACTTGTAACACCTCATCATGAGAGACACACGTCTTGAGTGGGGCATCTTCTTCCTATGTGAAATATTCCTTGGAGATCACATCCACTTTCTCACTATCCACTTGGGCAACATCCACCATCCATATTTCTCTCCCATCACTTATTGACCATCCTTTCCTCCTATCCATTATTGGCTATCTAACTCCCCTTCATCAGCCAATTCCCAGTTTTTGGTTTTCCCATAGTTCTAGAGAATGATGTATCCCTTATCCCCCATTACATCTTCTCCTCCTTCATCCACCTATCCTAATCCTCCATCCACCTATCTCAGCATTGTTGGAAATAAGCCACACCTAGTCTAACGATGGACTGGCCACAAGGGGCCAATAGCTCAATTGGTAGAGCACTCCAACAGAAAATGGATGGTCCTAGGTTTGAGTCCTTGCTTGTCCATATGAGTTGTAGCTCAATAATTGGTATCAAAGCTTGATCACCTTTGGTTTCAGTTGTGGGTTGTTGGGTTTTTTGAATGAATTCAGTTTTGAGTGGGACTTGTGTAGAAGATATTTTATGATTTTTTTGCAAGAATATTTAGATGGCAAAAACATCAGGGAGAATAGAGGTAGAGAAATTTTTTAGTAACAATTTTGATATGTGGAAGCTAAAGATGGAGGACCTTTTAATTGATCAAGATCTGTGGAACAGGGCCAAGCTTCTTAGTTTATTCATGCTCCAGAACATAGGGAAGATTTATGTACAAGTGCAAGAAGATTTTCAGGTTTCTCAGGCTAGGTATAAGGAAATTCATGATAAGCATTATATCCCTTTAACTTCACAGTTGAGGATAAAGTCTAGTTGTACATGGATAAGAAAAAGTTCAAAGGTTAGCAACATCACTAGCTCAAGCCTATTAGATATGGGCCTTATACCATTATCTAATAGATATGAGATAATGCCATCAAACTTGATTTCACATTCTAGCTTCATATCCATGATGTGGTAAATGTTAATAAACTAAAGTGATATGAGCCACCTCACCTAGAAGAAGAATTTCCTCTCTCATCCTAAGCATAATATTCAAGATCTTCAAACTCCTTTGGATGTAGATACCATTTTTGAAGTTCACACACACTTTATTAGAAGACGAACTACCACTACATACTTTGTTGATCATAAGGATACCCTTCTAACCCAAGCCAAGTGGATCTCACATGCATCTTTGGAGTATTCATTTTCCCCATTCTAAGGAGAAAGTGGGGACACTTTCCTCTAAACATTGAGGAATTGATATGGCTTATCCCCTTAATAGCTTCTTCATTAGACATAGACTTAATATATGATAGTGAGTTTAGTAGAATATAATAATGTTTTTGTACTAATATTTCTATAATCTTATTTATTCTAGAAGCATCTTTGTATTTCTTGAAAAGACCTATTATGAAGATGTTTTGGATTACCTCTATTGAGACAATCTCTCTTGTAATTTTTGAACTCACGTGCACTCATATCAAATGAACCTCATAGAAGCTGGTAAATTCCCTCCTCTACTAGTAAAATCATTGATTACTCAAGAGAATTTCCCTTCCCAACTTGTCCCACATGATCAAATTCAAGTTTGTACCTCTCCATCCACTCATGTTAATTTTATAGATCCTAAAGTGGTGGTAAAAATAAAAAATCTTATGGAACTCTTCTTTAATGAGCTTAATGAGCCAAAAGGCAAATGCATGTACCAAGCCAATCCAAATTTCATACTTTAAAGCTTTCATGAACAAACATATGCATGAAATCAAACCATAATAAAGCCCCTTCCCCACTCATGAAAGAATGCTCAATGTGTTGATGACTGTTTTGATGCAATCATAACAATAAGTTAAAATTCACATAAAATGAATTGAAACTATACTTGAAAGACAAGAAGGAATCATTTGGTGATTCAACTAATCCCAAGTCTACAATGGTTCGGTTGGTCAAGTTCAGTTGGTCAATGTGAAGCTGTAATGTTCAAGGGGCCTTACGTAGTTTAGGTTTGTTTTGTGGTTTACTGGACTAAGAATATGCAAAGAGGTCATAGATTTCAACAAGTATTCTGTTCATTTGCATACAAGTGATACTGGGCTGCAAGTTTTAGAGGGTTTTCTTGGATTTTTGCAGCTTTCTTCTTTATCTGTTTATGAAAACTGTCTACTTATAGCTCTGTTATGCATGCTTCTTCAAATTTGAGACAATTTCCTTTGGATTTCTACGTTTTCAGCTAGATATTTCAGATGGGTTGGGAAAAGTTAGAAAGATCTACTCTATACCTCACTTAATCTACCGAAGGATCTAAGTGTTTCTGTTATGCACTATGTAAATACCACAGTAGTTTGATCAAATCCACAGTAAAAACCCTAAATGTAAGTCCTGAGCATTTTCACAAACATACATTTAAAATTGCAAGCTCTCAAAGAAGATATTTCAAAACACAAAGAAGAGCAGGAGAACACTCAGAAGATAGATGCAGAACTCCAGATTCTATTGTATTAGAAACGAATAGCCATACATGATTTACAATGTAAGAATGACTCTTAGTTTCATTGATCATACTACAGAGAACTTACAAGCTTTACAGATACAGTAAGGCAGCCAGACATTCCACGCGCACCTTACTGCAGACAAACAGGCGACCTCCTTCTTCTACTTCTAAACTATGCCCAGAAAGACTATACAATTCTGGCAAAATCCTAAAATCCCTGTGTGTAGCCCCTGTTGTAAAGTATTACAGTGTAGAGAGGCACAATATAAAGACATTCTGATTGTCCTCACTACAGCAAAAAACCTAACTGAACCCCTGGTTCAAACCCCTAGTTACAGCAATAAATGCAGGTGAACCAGTTCTCAAAAATATCTCAGAGCAGTGGTCAAATCTGGGCGAAATATTGCCCCTTCTGAGAAGTTTCGGCAGCTGGGTAATAACTTCTGTTTGTCTTTTGTGATAATACCCTCAGCTGCAACCTTCTTCTTTACTTGAATGGCCTTGACCTTTTGCATTTCATCTCTATCTTCTTGCTCCTGAGATCAGATCTTCTTCCTCCATGAGGTCACTGTATTGACTTTCCAGCTGCTTCCTCAACTGCAAGCCTGCAAGACAAGACAAGCAATAAGTTTCACATTTATCATAAAAAACAGCATGAAATTAAAATAACCGTTTAAACCCAGGTGACTGCGCAAGATGGAGAAAATCGGATCCAGAAATCCTCTCAAAACGCGTCAAAAAAAATGCGTTCAGACTGCTCAAGATTCACGGGTCAACCATCGCTGACCAAAAAATGCCAGAGGCGCCAAAAAAAAACTTTAAAATGTCCACCGCCTCATTTCCCGCCCATCGGCATGACTATCCCTGTCGGTGCGTCAAAAAAAACATGTTAGCCGACATACTTCATCATCATGATATTTCGCTTCTGCATATTGGAGAAAAGAACAACATCATCATCATCATCATGTTGAAGAAGAATAGGAGGATATGAATATAATCATGCTGCCGAGGAAAGGAAGATGATGGTGACGTCATCATGATATTCAGGCTTCATTGAAATGCTAAGGATGACGTCATCATCATGTTCGGTTAAGATCAGGGGGATATTTGTGATATCGGGTCACCTAAGGAGCATGATCAGGATGATAAAGTGAATATGACCCCTTCGCGGCCAAGGTAACCCTCTCGAGAAAAAAATCAGCATGATGAAGATCATCATCGAATTTGGGGCTTTTGTCGAACTTGGAATAAGACGTCATCATCATATTTCGTGAACCTGATCGTGTTTTGGAAAATATCCTGTTGAAAGAAAAAATGATGATGATGATCATCAGGATATTAGCTTCTTCGTTTATCAGATCGGGATGACGTCATCATGATATCCGGGGCCTTCGTTAAACTTGAACATGACGTCATCGTGATATTTCGCCAACCGGCTCATGTTTGGGAAAAAATCCTGCCGAAGGGAAAATGTGATGATGATGATCATCAGGATACTTGCAAAAGGTTGTATTTCATCGGCAGGAGGACTTGGCGAAATATCGGGCGTACAAACAAGATCATGATGATCTTGACTACAGGACAGGATAAAACATATGATGATGATGACCCTCATCGATTTATCATGATGACGTCATCATCATAATTTGTTTTCGGAGCACAAGGATGAGTTAAGGTCATCATGATATTCGGGCCAGGGTGATATTGCAAAATATGATCATGCGGTTGAGGAATGCAATATCGACTTCTTCTGAATAGATAGGATGATCATCATGATATTTCGCTAACCGGAGATCAGGAGGATATGAAGATGATGATCCTCTATCTCGAATTATCATGATGATGATTCCAGCACTTAGCGAATTTCAGCGAATGACCCTCTTGAAAGACCAGGATGATATGGAGTCGTCATCATCATAATTCGAAGTTCAGCAAATATCATGATGATGACCTTGCGATAGGATTATAACACGCGCACGCAAATATGCCGAAGGTGGATTTTTCTAAGTTTGGGTGATCAGCATGATAATATAAGATCAGGTAATGTTGAATTATCATGATGATGCTTGCGATACAAAAGACCACTTCGACGGGGAACTTACCTTGACTTAAAGCCGATGTCATCATGATATTTGAACCTCAGGATATTGTCGGGGGGGTGCGTTTCAAATATGATGATGATGTCCTCATACAGCAAAACCAAGTTTATAAAATATGATGCTCCTAAGAAAATCATGATGCTGATGATGCGCCTGAGGCCATTTGACGGGTAAAGGGAACTACCACCTAAAATTGACGTCCGGATATTGCGACTGCATGATTTTTAGCGGGTGATAGACCAAGATCATGATGATCCTGTCAACATGACTTAGGATATAAATATATGATGATCCTCCTACGAATATCAGGTTTGACCAAGACTTTGACCTTGCATAACTTCCACATATGGACGAATTTTCAAGTGAAGTAAAAGGCAAACCTGCATGGAATTTCAAGCTCTTTTAAAATATGAGGTCACAGAAACAAAATATGAACTTTGACAAACAGACCTCATGATGATGACCTACCTCATCATATATCATGATGATGATGCACCTGACCTTCATTTTTACTAGACCGCCAGGAAGCAGAAAAAACACAAGCAGAAGCAAAAAGCAAGACATCAGCAGGGGTCCCCATTTTGCTAAGGAGCATAATGGGGCGTGTTGTGAACATCACAACAACTAGCAACCAAAACAAAACAATTAAATTCAGAGTGTTCAAGGAAACTAGGTGAAATGAACTCATAACTTCCAACTATCTTTCCTGCAAATTACTATTCAGCTTGAGACTCAAAGTGTTCAATAAAGATGCATGAATTTCCATTTTCAGTTTAGTTGTGTGCATGTGATTAATTATCCTCATCTTGAAGATCAGTTGAACAAACCAGTGACTGACATTAGCCTAGGTAGGTGAGGATATTCCCTCATAGCCGACCGGATAGAGCCTTGCTACCAGCGAGCGTCTATAGCCCCGGCAAGGTTATCGTTACAATTCTCCTAAGTAGAGCCCCACTGCCAGCGAGCGTCCATAGCCCCAGTAGAGTTACTTAGATGGCTTAATCTGGATTTTCAGTATAATCCGCTTTATTTATTTATTTATTTATTTTTTTGTTTTCTAATTTTAAAAGATTTCATAAGGTATAGCAATTTGTAACTTCATGATGCAAGGAGTGGGCACTTTCTGAAATTAAGCTGAGAATTGTAATGGTAGCAAGGGTGACCTCTGATTTTTCACCTAATATCTACACTGGTAGGTTCAACAAACCCAAGGATTTTAGGTGTGTCATCGTGAGAAACCTGCTTCGAATTCTCAATCACATTTATTGAATACGAAACTTCAGAAGATGAACAACTCTCTACATTCATGACAGTGACAAGTTATGTGTAAATTGCAAATGGTTAACCTGAATATCCTAAATTATATACTGTTTTGAATGGTTGCTAGTTCTGCTCCTTAATACTCTACAGTAAAATAAAGATCCCTGCTGAGGAGACAACAAACAAACCAAACAAACACGCTGTACAAACAACACAGCAAAAGAAAAAACTGTACAAACAGAAAGAAACAAAAAGAAGACAAGCTATACAAACAACCAACCTAAAATGAAAACAGCAAAAGAAGAACACAAAAACAAAAAACAACTACCCTACCAGACTATATACAAGCCTCCACGAGGCAATTAGAAACCCAGGAAAAGGACCCAAGAACACCCCTACTTGCATATTTCTTTAGGTTGTGCAGGAGTAACAGGGTACTAGTTATGGTCCTCATCATAGCAGATTTATCTTTGAATTCTGAAAAAAATTCTGATATTCTAGATTCATTGTGTTTATCAGAATAGCTCTTAACTAGTAACTGAGGCTGCTCATCACGGTTATGATTAATCCATAAGCATGTCCTATCTCTTGAATTTCCATAATCAAAATAGCATTTATCATTGTTTACTAAGGAAAGGAAAGAGACAACCTGATGTGCCTTTAGCTCTGTGGAACACACTTGTTCATTGATAGCTGGCTCTTCATTTAGCTCTGCATTTTCATTGCCCAGCTCTATGTCTAGTCCTTCTTCAAGTTGAAAGAAGAATGACTCTAGATGTATCATTTCTTCATCTTCATCCAGCTTTGTTTCTTCATTCTGGATGTTCAGTTTATCCTCAAATTTAGCAAACTTCTCAATGTTCTCATTAGTTTCCTGCACATCAGCACTTAAGTAAGTATCTTCATCATCATCTGATATACAGAAATTAATCATTTCTAAATCACTTGAGAGTAAAGGTCGGACAACATCTTTTGATTGACAAGAGTACTCCCCTGTTTTATTTTCAACATGGCATGGGGGTGATGTCTGACTGTGTACAGCAGCTCCATGATCCTCTGTATCTTCTTTTTTTAAGGATTGTTCATCAGATGACTCATATTTATCATTCAGTGAAGAGTCTAATTCTATTGACCTGCAACAATCTTGATTTTGATCATTTAATTTAAAGAAGTCAGGTGTAACACTAGGATTTACTTTCTTTTCTATGACTTCATTAGTTTCTACAGTAGGGATCTTATCAATTTTAGTGCATTTTAATTCTGCCAATGCTTGTTTACATTTCTTTGCCAAATCATGTTCGTTAAAACTTTTCAGGTCAGACCCAGAGGCTTCTTCTTGACAAATATTCCTTAGTAGTTCCATATATTTATCAAATGTATCAAGATGAACCTCACTTTCCTTTTCTTTTTCATTAAATCCTTTTTTCTTATTATCTAGAAAAGAGACAGGAGCTGTGATTTCTTCTCTACATTTTTTAGGATATTTATACTTTTCAGTAACTTTAATCACAGCCGGACCCTGACGAAAAGACAGATTTTTTTTCTTACCATCACATGATTCCTGCCAAGAGATCTTATTACCCTTTATTCTTAGCATTGGTTCCATCTTTGTATTCTCTGCACATTTAATGACCGTTGATGCTGCATCCTTCTGTCGCTCAATAATCTCCTCACTTCCCTGCCAACTTTCAGCCTTATACACATCTGAGAGAGAGATTAGTCCTTTCAAATATAAATCTAATCTTGTAAGGAAAGATAGACAATTAAGCTCACCATGCTCTATGGACTTATGTATCCTACACCTTCCAAATAAACCATAGCTATATAAATTTTTGGGATAAAGCTGGTTATTCAAAGCTTTCTGGAATGAAGGAATGTCAACTTGAAAACTGCCCCTATATGAGTCCATTGAAAATAAGACCCTCTTTCAACTTTTAAGGCCTTTGAAATTTTATGAGATCTAACATATCTCAGAATATAGCATTTAAACTCAGAAAATTAACCCTAAACCAAATCAGGCCCTCCTTCTAGTGCCAGAAAACTGTTGATGACTGCGATATACAGCCTTCAGGCCCTCCTTCTAGCGCCAGAAAACTGTTGATGACTGTTTTGATGCAATCATAACAATAAGTTAAAATTCACATAAAATGAACTGAAACTATACTTGAAAGACAAGAAGGAATCATTTGGTGATTCAACTAATCCCAAGTCTACAATGGTTCGGTTGGTCAAGTTCAGTTGGTCAATGTGAAGCTGTAATGTTCAAGGGGCCTTACGTAGTTTAGGTTTGTTTTGTGGTTTACTGGACTAAGAATATGCAAAGAGGTCATAGATTTCAACAAGTATTCTGTTCATTTGCATACAAGTGATACTGGGCTGCAAGTTTTAGAGGGTTTTCTTAGATTTTTGCAGCTTTCTTCTTTATCTGTTTATGAAAACTGTCTACTTATAGCTCTGTTATGCATGCTTCTTCAAATTTGAGACAATTTCCTTTGGATTTCTACGTTTTCAGCTAGATATTTCAGATGGGTTGGGAAAAGTTAGAAAGATCTACTCTATACCTCACTTAATCTACCGAAGGATCTAAGTGTTTCTGTTATGCACTATGTAAATACCACAGTAGTTTGATCAAATCCACAGTAAAAACCCTAAATGTAAGTCCTGAGCATTTTCACAAACATACATTTAAAATTGCAAGCTCTCAAAGAAGATATTTCAAAACACAAAGAAGAGCAGGAGAACACTCAGAAGATAGATGCAAAACTCCAGATTCTATTGTATTAGAAACGAATAGCCATACATGATTTACAATGTAAGAATGACTCTTAGTTTCATTGATCATACTACAGAGAACTTACAAGCTTTACAGATACAGTAAGGCAGCCAGACATTCCACGCGCACCTTACTGCAGACAAACAGGCGACCTCCTTCTTCTACTTCTAAACTATGCCCAGAAAGACTCTACAATTCTGGCAAAATCCTAAAATCCCTGTGTGTAGCCCCTGTTGTAAAGTATTACAGTGTAGAGAGGCACAATATAAAAACATTCTGATTGTCCTCACTACAGCAAAAAACCTAACTGAACCCCTGGTTCAAACCCCTAGTTACAGCAATAAATGCAGGTGAACCAGTTCTCAAAAATATCTCAGAGCAGTGGTCAAATCTGGGCGAAATATTGCCCCTTCTGAGAAGTTCCGGCAGCTGGGTAATAACTTCTGTTTGTCTTTTGTGATAATACCCTCAGCTGCAACCTTCTTCTTTACTTGAATGGCCTTGACCTTTTGCATTTCATCTCTATCTTCTTGCTCCTGAGATCAGATCTTCTTCCTCCATGAGGTCACTGTATTGACTTTCCAGCTGCTTCCTCAACTGCAAGCCTACAAGACAAGACAAGCAATAAGTTTCACATTTATCATAAAAAATAGCATGAAATTAAAATAACCGTTTAAACCCAGGTGACTGCGCAAGATGGAGAAAATCGGATCCAGAAATCCTCTCAAAACGCGTCAAAAAAAATGCGTTCAGACTGCTCAAGATTCACGGGTCAACCATCGCTGACTGAAAAATGCCAGAGGCGCCAAAAAAAACTTTAAAATGTCCACCGCCTCATTTCCCGCCCATCGGCATGACTATCCCTGTCGGTGCGTCAAAAAAAACATGTTAGCTGACATACTTCATCATCATGATATTTCGCTTCTGCATATTGGAGAAAAGAACAACATCATCATCATCATCATGTTGAAGAAGAATAGGAGGATATGAATATAATCATGCTGCCGAGGAAAGGAAGATGATGGTGGCGTCATCATGATATTCGGGCTTCATTGAAATGCTAAGGATGACGTCATCATCATGTTCGGTTAAGATCAGGGGGATATTTGTGATATCGGGTCACCTAAGGAGCATGATCAGGATGATGAAGTGAATATGACCCCTTCGCGGCCAAGGTAACCCTCTCGAGAAAAAAATCAGCATGATGAAGATCATTATCGAATTTGGGGCTTTTGTCAAACTTGGAATAAGACGTCATCATCATATTTTGTGAACCTGATCGTGTTTTGGAAAATATCCTGTTGAAAGAAAAAATGATGATGATGATCATCAGGATATTAGCTTCTTCGTTTATCAGATTAGGATGACGTCATCATGATATCCGGGGCCTTCATTAAACTTGAACATGACGTCATCATGATATTTCGCCAACCGGCTCATGTTTGGGAAAAAATCCTTCCGAAGGGAAAATGTGATGATGATGATCATCAGGATACTTGCAAAAGGTTGTATTTCATCGGCAGGAGGACTTGGTGAAATATCGGGCGTACAAACAAGATCATGATGATCTTGACTACAGGACAGGATAAAACATATGATGATGATGACCCTCATCGATTTATCATGATGACGTCATCATCATAATTTGTTTTCGGAGCACAAGGATGAGTTAAGGTCATCATGATATTCGGGCCAGGGTGATATTGCAAAATATGATCATGTGGTTGAGGAATGCAATATCGACTTCTTCTGAATAGATAGGGTGATCATCATGATATTTCGCTAACCGGAGATCAGGAGGATATGAAGATGATGATCCTCTATCTCGAATTATCATGATGATGATTCCAGCACTTAGCGAATTTCAGCGAATGACCCTCTTGAAAGACCAGGATGATATGGAGTCGTCATCATCATAATTCGAAGTTCAGCAAATATCATGATGATGACCTTGCGATAGGATTATAACACGCGCACGCAAATATGCCGAAGGTGGATTTTTCTAAGTCTGGGTGATCAGCATGATAATATAAGATCAGGTAATGTTGAATTATCATGATGATGCTTGCGATACAAAAGACCACTTCAACGGGGAACTTACCTTGACTTAAAGCCGATGTCATCATGATATTTGAACCTCAGGATATTGTCGGGGGGGTGCGTTTCAAATATGATGATGATGTCCTCATACAGCAAAACCAAGTTTATAAAATATGACGCTCCTAAGAAAATCATGATGCTGATGATGCGCCTGAGGCCATTTGACGGGTAAAGGGAACTACCACCTAAAATTGACGTCCGGATATTGCGACTGCATGATTTTTAGCGGGTGATAGACCAAGATCATGATGATCCTGTCAACATGACTTAGGATATAAAAATATGATGATCCTCCTGCGAATATCAGGTTTGACCAAGACTTTGACCGTGCATAACTTCCACATATGGACGAATTTTCAAGTGAAGTAAAAGGCAAACCTGCATGGAATTTCAAGCTCTTTTAAAATATGAGGTCACAGAAACAAAATATGAACTTTGACAAATAGACCTCATGATGATGACCTACCTCATCATATATCATGATGATGATGCACCTGACCTTCATTTTTACCAGACCGCTAGGAAGCAGAAAAAACACAAGCAGAAGCAAAAAGCAAGACATCAGCAGGGGTCCCCATTTTGCTAAGGAGCATAATGGGGCATGTTGTGAACATCACAACACAATGATGATGAAAGTTGTGCTTCTCAAGATCCTATAGTTTGAAATCTAAACTTTTATCCAATAGAAGTACCAAATCAACTATTTTTTTAGTTGGATACTATATATCCCTACTCTACATTTTATCTATGATGGGGCCTTCTTTGAATCCACCAAATCCTTTGTTTTCCCCTTTGGTTTGCCTTGGCCCATTTGACCTAGGGTTGGCAATCGATCTAAGATATCTCATGCAGGTCTCCCATGTGTTAGAGTGCAGTAAAGAATTTTCACTTAGGTTTTGTGCCTTTGTTAGCTTTTCAGAGTTTCAAGGTTATCCATACTTGCATGCCATCCTTATCGACCCCAAATTCCACCTTTGTTCCTTTCTTTTTACCTAAGTATTTTGGGATTATGGAGTCAAGGAAGTGCTCATTTATCTAAATCAAGAGAGAAGGATGTTTGGTGGATGCTCGATCTCCAAAGCCTAATAGATTTGCCTTCTTATTGCAACACTTTGTTCTTCATTTGAATTTGGAATTCAAGAAGGACCTTGTTTCTCTTCCTCAAGTGAATGATATTTGTTGGAGGCCTGACTGATAAAGCCTGATAAGTTATTTACCTAAGTCTTTCAGACATTGGAGTTAGGGGAGGTGTTCATTCTCCTACACAAATAGATCGATGTTTAACAATGACTTGATTGTTGAAGCCTGATAAATTGGTGCCCTTGTTTTGGACTTTGGAGTTTAGAAGTGTGCTTGTTCCTAATAAATTTGATGGATTTTCGATCATGACCCAATTACCAAAGCCTGATATTTTGGTCTTCCCAATTGGTGCGCCCTTTATGTTTGTTGGGGTTTGAAGGAGTCTCCTTCTCCTGATCTAAAAGAGGATGGTTTGGCCTTTCTCATGCATTTTAGAGTTTCAGGGAGTCTCATGCCCCCTATCAAGAGGGTTATATTTGGTGAAGCTTGATTTGTTAGGGCCTAATGAATTTAACATTGGATAATAATGGTGACTCAAACTAGTTGTTGGCCCAATTTATTTAAAAGGAGCTGACAAAGTGAAAAAATAAAGTAATCGGGGATACCACATGGCAAAACCATACAAATCTAAGACCTTGGTAGGTTTGACACCTCCTAAATGATACACTGCAGCACCAAATCATCATAGAGTGGGCCTGTGAAAACCAAAAGGAAAAGAAAGGCACAAAACTCTTGCAGACACTCCATGTGGTGATACCACACATATTTAAAAGATTCTAGTTGTGACAACTTCTAAATGGTGTGTTATTGGATATTAATGATGAATCAGCCTAGGCAGGGTCCAATTTCTTCAAAAGAATGGAGCCAAGGGAAATCTTTTGATACTTACTGTTGTGATGTTCACAACACTCCCCATTATGCTCCTTAGCAAAATGGGGACCCCTACTGTTGCTTTTCTTTTTGCTTCTGCTTGTGTTGTTTTGCTTGGTGGTAAAGGGAAAAGAGAGTCAAAATTGCAAACCTTGTTAAAAATATGGAAAAATGCATTTTCAGTACCATTGCATGATATGGTTGGATTCCTTGTGAAAAATGAGCTAGGGTTGTTTTTTGAACCATCTTAAAATTCGCCATATTTTGTAAGTTATGATCATTTTAGTAAAATGTACATTCAGGTTTGTCTATCGCTTGGCATATACAAAGTCCTTTGTATGTGCAAAGTTATATTTTTTGTGCTTGGTCACTTTTGTAAATTCGGGCTTGTATATTCTAACATACAAGCAAAATATACATTGCAGAATATACATAGCGGACCCGAAAACTTATCAAATACTGAAAAATTGTTGTATATTCGCGCTTGTACATTTTCATATACAAGCGGAATATACAAGCAAATATACTTACAAAGCACTGTTCACATACATGCAACTGTTCATATGCAAGCGCCATATACAAAGCGCCGGACCCAAAGTAATTATCAAACAAGGTTAAATCCTTGTATATTCGCGCCCTTATATATTGGCGAGATACAAATGGTTTTATACATTAGCGGACCCAAAAAGATTATCAAATGGAATTAAATGCTTGTATATTTCACGTTTGTATATCGCGATATACAAGCGCTATATACAATGTACATTGCACAATATGCATTATGAAAAGGGTCGTCGGTAAGAGTCTCACCGACGGGGAGACATCGATGTAACGAAGGTCATCGGCGTAGGAAGTTTGGAGTTTGCCGATGGGTGATCTCTCGCCGATGGCGAACAATGAAGGGGTCATCGGCAGGAGTCAGGCCGATGAAAAGCACATCGATGTAACCATAGTCATCAGCGGAGGGAATTTTGAGCCCGCCGATAGTGTAGTCTCTCGCCGACAGAGAAAAAACGAAGAGTAAAGAGCGTCGGCCAAACAAGGGTCATCGGCGGAGGAAATAAAAAGCCCGCCGACAGTATAAGTCAGCCCGATAAGGAAGAAATATAGGCTGAAGGGCTATATCGGCATAACTCACGCCGATAGGTGGGAAATGCATAGCGATGGAATTTTTAAACTATATTTTTGGCACCCGTGGCATTTTCCTGGTCAACGATGGTTGACCCGATGATTTTGAGTAGTCTGTATGCGTTTTGAATGCGTTTTGGAAGTATTTTGGACCTGATTTCCATATTTTTTGCACAGTCACCTGGATTTAAATGATTATTTTAATTTCCTGCTGTTTATATGATAAATGTGATACTTATTGCTTGTCTTGTCTTGCAGGCTTGCAGTTGAGGAAGCAGCTGGAATTTGATCACAGTGACCTCATGGAGGAAGAAAATCCAATCTCAGGAGCAGGAAGATAAAGATGAAGTGCGAAGAAGTCAAGGCCATTCAAATAAAGGACAAAGTTGCAGCTGAGGGTATTACTACAACAGACAAACAAGAGTTATTGCCAAGCTGCCGGAACTTTTTAGAAGGGGCAATATTTTGCCCAGATTTGACACTGCTCAGAGATATTTTGGAGGACTGGTTCATCTGTATTTATTGCTGTAACCAGGGGTTTGAACCAGGGGTTTGGTTATGTTTTTTGCTGTAGTGAGGACAATCAGAATGTCTTTATATTGTGCTTCTCTACACTGTAATACTTTACAACAGGGGCTACAACAGGGGCTACAACAGGGATTTTTTTAGGAGCATATAGCAAGTTAGCTTAGTTTAGAAGTAGAAGAAGGAGGTCACCTGTTTGTCTGCAGTAAGGTGCGCGTGGAATGTCTGGCTGCCTTACTGTATCTATAAAGCTTGTAAGTTCTCTGTAGTATGATCAATGAAACTAAGAGTCATTCCTACATTGTAAATCATGTATGACTATTCGTTTCTAATACAATAGAATCTGGAGTTCTGCATCTATCTTCTAAGTGTTCTCCTGCTCTTCTTTGTGTTTTGAAATATTTTCTTTGAGAGCTTGCAATTTTAAATGTATGTTTGTGAAAATGCTCAGAACTTGCATTTAAGGTTTTTTACTGTGGATTTGATCAAATTACTGTGGTATTTACATAGTGCATAACAGAAGCAATTAGATCCTTCGGTAGATTAAATGAGGTATAGATTGGATCTTTCTAACTTTTCCTAACCCATCTGAAATATTTAGCTAAAAACGTAGAAATCTAAAGGAAATTGTCTCAAATTTGAAGAAGCATGCATAACAGAGTTATAAGTAGACAGTTTTCATAAATAGATAAAGGAGAAAGCTGCAATAATTCAAGAAAAAATCATCTGAACTTGCAGCACAGTAACACTTGTATGCAAATGAACAAAATACTTGTTAAAATTTATGATTCTTTTGCATAATCTTAGTCCAGTAAACCACCAAACAAACCTAAACTACGTAAGGCCCCTTAAACATTACAGCTTCACATTGACCAATTGAACTTGACCAACCGAACCATTGTAGACTTGGGATTAGTTGAATCTTAAATGATTCCTTCTTATCTTTCAAGTATAGTTTCAGTTCATTATATGTGAATTTTAACTTATTGTTATGATTGCATCAAAACAATCACCAACACTTACACTTGGCACAACCATGCTCCTCCTAGTTGAGATAGTTCTGACTCTCCCATGAAGCAATGCCATGTCGCCATGTGGCTATAGGACCCACTAGGCCAATAGAGACTTGAATAGGCTTTCAGAACTATCTATCACGTGCTACAAGATCTAATAGTTTACACATTGTGATGGACCTTTTAAGGTAGAAAAGGGGAAGCAATGCACTAGCAACTAATGTGAATGAGTTAGTGAGACACCAAGGCTTGCATGGAGGATACGAATGCACCCTGAGGTTTCCCTAAGTAACTCGGTAGTCTAATAATGCATCGAAGAGGTGATTGAGCTTGATACATGGTTGTTTGGTGAGTCTTGAATGTCTCAGTCCTATTCCTACTATGCCAATACTACAAATTCAAAATGTGATGTAGGAAGAGGATAGAGGAGCAATTGTGATTCAATTCCAAATTTATTATGGGAGTTTTGGTTGGTGTTTCCTACCCACGGCAACTATTAATGACTAAATTGCTATATATACATGTTCCATAAGTGTTTTTTTGTTATTCATGGAGCCATCAAGGGAGGATTTTGCTGCAGATTTAGACCTTTGTGCCATTTTCCAAGAGAAGTGAATATTGATGGATTGTGCCATTCTGGCCTCTCATGTCTTCATTTTGATTCAACAATGAATGGGATGATTGTCAATATATGCTCTATTATTTTATGTAATGAATCTTTCTCTCTTTTTCTATCTAGCATATGTAGCCTCTATTTGTAAGTCTGAGACTCTCAAACTTCTTGCAATTTAATAACTATATGTTTCTCACTTTTCATTGTTGCATCTAACTTATCCTATTTGATGTTTGGAAATATTGTGCATGATAAGTCACATGCAAGTAGGAAAGTCTACCATTGACATTTCACCATTTTAAATAGGTTTTGTTTTAAATTGCTTCTCTTCCCTTTTCTCCCAAACTTCAGGCATAATTCAATGAATATCCTATGAAGAGCCAACTTCTAAAATCTTGGATGTCATCGTGCAAGTCAAGAATCCCACATTTGCAAGATTTCCCATCTGTAGTGGTTGAGTCTGTATCTAAGAGAAATATTAGGTTCAAATAAAAACCACAACATTATCCATTATACATTTTGAAATAAATGTTAATTTAAAATAATTAAATTCTCATTGTTTTTGTGGTGTTACCTAGAAGCTTGTGTAATGTAAGCCAACTTACTTAGAATTCTTATCCTGAAAAAAGTAATGGTGCAGCATATAAGTTATCTTTACCCATAAGTTGAAACAAATAGATTTACTCACTCTATCCCCATTACTATTTTAGTTAATTCAAATATTGCTTCTATTATAATACTATATCTTAATCAACTCATGTTTGGTTCTATCTCCCATATTATATTTAGAAAGGTTATTTTCTACCAATAGCAACAAGTTGGTATGGTTTCCTTTTTACCTTATCCATTGTTGATTTAACTTTTACAATCATTACCCACATTGCCACTATATATCCTTGGGAACTTAACATACAACCATCTTATTTATATGATTTCTAACTTAACATATGAAATCTTATTTGGTTCTTTAATGTTGTTCTCATGAATGACATTAATGATTCTTATAATTTTTCTTTTTTCTTGGTTTAATCTATTCAATATTGACAATTTCATTAAAGGGAATTGATATGAATATTACTCTTTGAGAATATAGGTCTATGTTTATGTACCATGGTTTGGTCTTCCCAATAGAGAGTGTTTCTTATGAGAGTCATAAAAAGGCCAATTGATAAATGCACTTAAATGAAATTTAATAGTAGTGTGATTCATAGTAGAATATAAAGCCCTCCATTCCAAATCTTATATATTGGTGTGATCATCAACCTATTAATGAGAAATATGTGTTAGGATCATATAAATCAAACATTAGGTCAAGCTTAAAAAAACCTATTTCAAAATCCATTTTATTTCTTCCTTTTCCTTTTCTATCATCCTTCACCTCTAATCTTAATAATGTGTAGAATTACAATAATGATATGTAGCATGTTTTGAAACTTATCAAAGATGTCTATGATTTCGACCAAGTATGTTATATTATGTGTGGAAATTTTACAATCAAATGCTAACTTTTTTGTGTGTCTAATAGATGGATGTCAAATGGTGTCATGGCATGGAAAAAGTTGTGCAATATCCCCTAGTGGAACATTTTCCTACCAAGACCTTTCATGGAAGATAGACAACCTTCAAGGATCATATTATTTTTATCTTGGATTGAAACTAATAGAATGAAAGACTTCATTGAGCACGAGAAAGTATTCAAGGACTCCTACCAAATCCACTTTGAGAAGAGTCATGCATAGAAACACCCTCTTAATTGTAATGCAAAAACTATGATTAATGACTTTTTGGAATACAACATGTAAGAATAAATGGTTAATTACAAATGTTTGTATATAACAATTGTCTAATGTAGTAGTGATACAATCATTGATTAATTACATATTTTATTTCTTGAAGATTTTTATGTTTATTATACCTATATTAATTCATGTGTGGACCCAAGGAATAGAAAGAAAAAGATGTATTACCATATGATCCTTACTCAATCCCCAACTTAGAGAATGCTAATATATCTATGGACTCAAACATATACAATGTGGCTACACTTATTATTTTAGCATAGAAGTCATGGTTTGTAAGCCAAACCATGTATTGCTATGATACCACTAGGTTAAACATGTGGACATGGTAGGAATACCTTTTCATGGTCAAAATAATAATGATTTTTGGGGAATGGGGTCCTTTTGTACTATATATCAATAAATAATTTGATTAATGGTTTAAGTCATTATTAATGCTTAGGATTCCTATAGATTCAATGTAGAAAAAAACAAAAGAAAATAGTGCATGAGAAGATGACCATGCTTGAGGGTCAATCATCTAGGGTCAATTTCCTTGTACTATGCATTATTGCAAACATTGAGTATAAAATCATGTTGTCATGCTACACGTTTGATAATTATGGTGTTGCTTTGGTGCAACAATGGGTTTTGGTGAACTGCAACAAGTGGTTTGCATATAAGGAGTACACTACCATTGCTATCAATGTAGGTAGGGAAAACCTATTAGTTTTGGGATTTCAAAGGCTAGAGAAACTTGATTAGATACTTTAGAATGACCAAAACAACATACTATCCATGGATTATATGCTTGGTATGAATGCAATGAAGGTTCATTGTACATTCTTTGATAGAGTTGAAGTGCAAATGTTTACATTCAAATAAGATGTAGTATCATTGATACATTATACATTGTGTCTAACAATACTTTCAATTTTATATTGTGCTTACATTTTACTCAAACCATATGGGGTATCTTTGGCATGGGTCATTATGTCCATGTCTTATTCATTTGATATTGTATTGTGGATATGCATTTTTCTCTAACAAGTTTATTTGAAGAATATTAAATGGAGAGTAAATGCATTCATGGTATGATGCAAGGGATAAGATCAAAGCTATTAGTTGTTTAATATTTCATTAAAACCTTGTACCTTTTGTAAATATTTCAATATCTCCCATGCAATATTATTCAATGGAGACTAAATGCATTCATGATGTAGAGAGGTGTTTTAGTGTGACATATCTATGATCTTGGCATGTTAGACATATGTAGCTAAAGAACTTGATCATGAAGTTCAATGATGATGTAGCTAGGTGGGAGATATTTGTGTACTTGTATATATAATACATCATTCAATAGACAAGGATAATGCAAAGAATGAGATTCACATGTTTGTTGAGGACTTTAGAAATACGCATCACTTGTTTGTTGAATATTTTAAGGAATGGTGGATTGATAAATTGGACCTATGTGGACTAGATGTTTCCATACACTCAACCATGTGAGGCAAGATACAAATGGTTCCATATATTCCTAGTACTCACATCTAAAGAGCTGATTCGTAAAAACAAACCATCATACCTCAAATCATCTTGTTGATTGGCTAGTAGATTGGCTAAAAACATAGGTGTATATCTATTATTGGTGGACACAAGTTAGTAAGAAACATGCTTTCTATAGGAAAATTGGCATTGAGAATATTTAAAACACGTCTTGAGTATGAAAATTGTAGATACTAGATAGCCATTCTATGTTCAATCACACTAATGATTGCATAGCATGGCTGGAAACTAAAATTGATCCTTATTTTTATTACAAGGTGTATGGATCTTATCCTAATATGTGTATGTGCTCTTCAGACTTTTCAATTCAAGGATACATGTCCAAACATATCATCAAGGTCAACTTGATGAGAGGGAAATAACATTTGTCTAACACTTTACATGCAGACCTTGACAATTTTGTTGGCAATGTTGCATCTATAGATGAAATGTTTTCCATTTCTTCCTTTAATCATTTGGTATTTAACAAAGATGGTTTGTTTTCTATTTTTATTTCATTAGATTTACAAAACATGCCTTCAAAATGCATTGCAATTCCAATGTAGGACATAATTGATGAATATGATGGTATTGGTTATAATGAAAATTACTAACTTATGGAGGATTATTGTGTACATACATAAGACAAAGATTGGTCATCAATTCCTTTGATCATTTAGTATTAGACAAATATATAGTTTGTTTTTTAATAGTATATCATTATTTCTGAAACACATGCGTAAAATGCATTGTAATACTATTTTAGGAGATAGTTGATGAATCTAATGTAATTAGAGGTAATGAAAATTTAAAAATCTTTGATCATTGTTTTGTATGTATGCACATGATGTTATTGCTGGCATAACAATGATATTACATTATTAATTGTCATTTATTAGGTTGTAGTTATAACTGTTATATAGTTATATTTAAAACTATTATACACAGTTATGTGAACTGTATCGTACTACATCATCCTTGCCTTGTATATATTCTCTACATTGTATCATTTCATGATATCAATAAAATATACTCTCTATCATTTGGTATCAGAGTGATTATAGATTCGGTCCCTATTGAGTTGAAGGCACTTGATTTCATCTAAAGAAGGTTAAAATCAAGGCAAGGCACATGTAGAAGAAGGCTGAGAAGGCTGCGAGTAGATACAATATTAAAGAAACTTTGAACGCCTTTATTGAGTGCCTGTTTGCTGGAGAGTGAGTGCCTATGCGAAGATGAGAGGCAACGCAGATCTTATCAATTGATAAGTGTTTGACCATATGAAAGAATGAGAAGGCCTCCCAGCATGGTAATGGATTGCATTTGCTGTGAGGATGTTTAACCATTCTCTGTTAGGAGTCGCTGCCATCTTGAGGAGTTGATTATTGAAAAGAAGACGTTGCTATTGCTATTGCTAAGTCTATGATCTGAGGAAGAGGCCATCTAAGTACTCTACAGATGGGCTAAAAAGGAAGATTAGGGTATGGTCATTGGTCTAGCATAAATCAAGAATAAAGGCATTAAGGCATTGATATATATATTTTAAATCTGGCCAAAGATAGAAGGTATAACTCTTTCCCTGCTGTGTGTTGGTTTGGAGAATTGGAGATTGAAAGAGAAAGCCACAAATACTATTCTTCATATATTCATTGTTTTTGAGGTGATTAAGATCACAAAAGAAATAATAATAAAGCCAAAGGAGGTTCTGGAAAAGGGTTGTCCTGATTTAGAAGATGCTGCCGAAAAGCTTCATGTGCCATGAAAAGGTTTATATCCTTTCCTAAAATTGTCCCATACTATAGTTATTTCTATATGATCATTGGCAGCCTGTGTAGATTGCTTTTGTTTCTTGCAGTCACTATAAGCATCTATTTCCTCTTCCCTACACCTTGATTATGGTTGTTCAATATTGAGAGATTCTTTCCTTTTGTGTTATGCAAGAATGATGATAATTATATCAATAGGAAGGTGTATTTGTGTTACGCGTTAAAAATCAGGGTGTAATCTTTTGAAATAGGAGTTAATGCTGCATGTTGACTTCAGAGAAGTTATGTGAAGGAGTTTACCTTTTCTTAATTGATATTTAGAATTTAATTAGTAAATGGAGTAATAAGGAAATTATGGTGATATAAGTGAAGAAAAGTATTTGTCAATTGAATATTATCATGTATGATCCACTGGAAAGTCAGTTACTTCAATATACTTGATGGTAATTGGTTGTGGGTTCAAATATGATTTATTTCATATATTTTTTTGGAGAGATAAGAGTATGTTTTTGCATTTGGAGGAATAAGGTTTAATGGTATATTTATACATGATTGGAGATATAAAAATTATTGTGCACTTTTGGTGGAATCCAATACCTTGTTCATTTTATTTTATCATGGCTACATCAAACATTGCTTGTGCTCTTAGGGCCATTTACACTACACCTGTTGAGGCCTCCAAAGATTCATCTAGTACATCAGTTGGTTAAACTGTAACAGACTCATATTGGAGGCAGGCGGCATCAAAGTATGGAGGATTTTCCATCATCTCAAGTTAGATTCTCACTTTGAGATGATGCTTTGCATGAGAAGCATTTTTGGTTTTGGTTGTTTTGTTTTTTTTCTTTGTTGATGTTGACGGAGCTGACAGATTTGAAGAATGTATGTTTTTTGAAGATTTTGTTTTAGAGACAGGTTTGGGATTTGGTGTTGAGCTCAATATGGATTGTTGTCAGCGAGCTTCAAAGAGTATATGATCAAGAAGTATACCCTTTCGTGGTCACTAGACAATGACAGAGATCTATCATATCTCTTAGGGTTCATTGTTGAATAATTCTCGACTCTATGATTTGAGAGCTTGGGACTAAAGAGCTCAAGAACATAGCTTGAAGCTATGCCTTTCTGAGGGTAGATGAGATAGCATGATGGAATATATTTTCTATAAAATATGTATTCATATTATGTAATCAACTTTGTTGAGTATATTAGCATTCAGAAGGGTCCCTTGGTACTATTGCAGGAATAATGTAATAAGGGGGCGAATGTTGGCATAACAATGATATTACATTGTTAATTGTCATTTATTAGGTTGTAGTTATAATTGTTATATAGTTATATTTAAAACTGTTATACACAGTTATGTGAACTGTATCGTACTACATCATCCTTCCCTTGTATATATTCTCTGCATTGTGTCATTTCATGATATCAATAAAATATACTCTCTATTAGTTATAACCACACTTTTTTCATTCCAATTCTTTTTAGTTCAATTTGTAATTGTAAAAACCTATTTTTTGTTCATAGACCATTGCTGATGGAGATGGACATGAAAACACACATATGTTCAGTTGTAACTAACAAACAAGTTTTAGGGAATTTTAACTCACACAAATGATTCAACAAAACTTAGTTTCATTGATAAGATTTTTGACAACTTGTCAAGCAAGGTCAAAAGTAGACACATACAATTTGAGCTTGGATAATACCATCCAAGTGTGTATCTTTTTCACCTTATACAAGATAGATTTGGTCACAATCTTCATCAAGAAAGAAACTTGATCGAGTACATGAATGTGATGAGAAGGGTAAGTACCCCCAACAAAACAACTATATTTCCATCATTTCCATGGAATCCCAAGTGTTGTTATCTACATGATGATCTCAATAGGGCATGAAAATTAGACATGGATCATACTCAACACAATGAAGTCAATTGTGACATGGTTGATGATACAAGGTTTACAAACATGCATGATACTTTTGTAGGTATGCAAGGTTTTTAATGCAGGAGCATCACTCTCAATGTGCTTTTATGTTTTTTTCTATTGATAGGAGTCTTAGTTGAGTGGGTTTAGGTCTTAGAGGTCTTAGGAGGGCCATTGGGATCATAATCCAATGGTTTAGATAGTTTGAATAGGCTAAAAATTCAAATTTGTGGTTTCCCACCAAAAATGCAAATTTGAATTTCCTAGGGAGTTTTGGCTTGTTGCAAGGTTGATATTTGTTCCTCAACTCTTGTTTTTGGTTTTCTGAGCATAATAAGGTCTTAGTGGACCATGGAAATCATGTAAGGTCTTTTTGTCTTGTTTTGTTCCTTAGTTCAAGTTTGAAAGTTGCAAAAATATATAAATGTCAAGTTTGGAGCACATAACTAGTTAGGTTTTGTTGGAAAAGCATACACAAAGGATATTGTAACTATTTTCTTATTTTTCATTCTCATGAGGAACAATGAGGGGAAGGGATCCAAGGAGTTTGGTGAAAGATTTCCCCTTGTATGCTCAGTTTACATGGCATTTTTGACTGTTTTGCTTCTATTTCTACTAAAATGGGGAATTGCAGTCATGTACAGACTTGTGAAGGTACAATGTTAGGATGAGAAGTGAATTAAAAGAAATCACATTATTATATAGGGTTAAAACATTGATTTGATGATGAAATTTGGTGTTGTTGTGCAAAACATTCCCTGTTTTCCTTGCATTTTGACTATTTCCAGGCATAAAATAGTGTTGTATAGCTTTGTATGGATTGGTACGGCCTGGAAAAGTAGATGAAGAGAAAGAGTATAATCTAACAACAAAAATTCATTTTTACCAGTTGTGTTGAAAATGTATTTTGAGTGGTCAAACAAGCCTATTTCTCTCACTGTCCTATTGCAGACCTAGGGTTTCCAAGTTTATAAAACACTTCATAACTTTTGATTCCCACGGTGAAAAATCTTGAAATTTTTTGAGAACCTCTGTTTACGTGTTTTCTAAGTGTCCACCAAGTTTGGGCTCCAGAAGTGTTGGTTTTCATTAGATATTCAAGACTGTATACCTAAAAACCTTGTCAAATTGTCAAGAAACCCTAGTTTAATGAGGGTTTGTTCAAAAACATTTTTTTTTTGAGTTTACCCCCAAAAAGTTAAGGTTTGTTGAGACCCATAGGACTGGTTGAAGGCTTGAGAAGCCATAAAGGGTCACCATTTCAAGTGGTTTTGTTATGTCAAGTGCTTATTTGCTCAAATGAAAGTTTTAGGCCTAGAAGGAAAAGCTTGCCAAAATAGGGTGTAGCTGGTGAAACCTATTGAAAGGTCAGTAGAATCTTGTGTAGGTTGTTGAAAGTACATCTTTGTCATCATTCTTTGCATCAATTTTATTCAAAACATTCATAATAGTGTCATCATGCACTTGTTTAGGTGTGTAATTGAAGTGTTTCTAAGACTTTTGAATGCTATAATGCTTTGTTGCATCTTTTGAACATAACTCCAATGCTGGTCAATATCCAGTAGGCTGAATTTACATAATTTTGTTGACATGAACTATCTTGGATTAGTATATTATTTCCTTTCAAGTTATATATTTTAAAAAAGTTTTAGAGCTTTCTATTTGGCAATTTGCAATAATATTTATGTTTTTATTCAAAGGTAACACTTAGTATGAAGAATGGTATTTTTTTTTTCTTTATTTTTGTTGTTGTTGTTGTTGTTGTTGTTGTTGTTATTGTTGTTGTTGTTCTTATCCACAAATTATCTTTATCATTAAGGATGGATTTAAATTATTTTTATGTTTGATACAACTTCCAGATACAACCTTGTTGAAAAATAAGCATTTACTTAAACTTATTTTCAGCAACCATTGTCAAAAGTACAAAATCTATAAGTGTCGACTGCTTAACTTTTGGTAGCTTCTACACATACACATCTATAAGAAAGTAACATGATCCTCCCCAACAAAAGTTTGAATCTTTTCACATGTAAGTATATATAAATATTAGGTACAATTATATAAACATATAACTAATTGGTAGAAAAGTTTGAACTCATCCACATGCAAGTATTTATAAATTTTAGGTATAATTACATAAATATATAATGACCATAAGTTTGAGAAATATTGATGAAATGAGGTTTGCAAGCATGTGTTGATACTTTTGTAAGTCTGCAAGGTTTTATTCAAAAGTGCATAATAGTGCCATCACACTTGTTTAGGTGTGTACTTGAAGTGTTTCTAAGACTTTGGAATGCTATAATGCTTTTTTGCATCTTTTGAACATAATTCCAATGCTGGTCAATATCCACTTAGCTGAATTTGCATAATTCTATTGACATGAACTATATTGGATTAGTATATTATTTCCTTTCAAGTTATGTATTTTTGAAAAGTTTTAGAGCTTTATATTTGGCAATTTGCAATAATATTTATGTTTTTATTCAAAGGTAACTCTTAGTATGAAGAATGGTATTTTTTTTTTCTTGATTTTTGTTGTTGTTATCCATAAAATATCTTTATTATTAAAGGATGGTTTTAAGTTAGTTTTATTTTTGATACAATTGACACATACAACCTTGTTGAAGAAACAAGCATTCACTTGCACCTATTTTCAGCAAGCATTGTCAAAAGTACAAAATCTATAAGTGTTCATTGCTCAAGTTTTGGTAGCTTCTGCTCATACACATCTATAAGAAAGTAACATGATCCTCCCCAGCAAAACTTTGAATATTTTCACATGTAAGTATATATAAATATATAATTAGTTGGTAGAAAAGTTAAAAGTTTGAACCTATCCACATGTAAGTATTTATAAATTTTAGGTACAATTATATAAATATATAATGACCATTGGTTTGAGAAACATTCATAAGTCCATTAATGTACCTTGTTAGTTATACTCACATACATACACAAGTCGAGATATGTAGTCACCTTGGGCATTCCTTCATATTTCCAAGGATCTATCTTAATCTATGAAATCTATTTGTGAGAATTAGCTACCATTGAGAAAGCTTTACTATTTAACCTCCACAAGTAAAGTTCCCCAAGTTGCATAATGGGTGAACAAAGTTACAAATTACAGACATATGGCTATCACTCTAACCAAAGGATACTATTGTGATCGTATGGATGCAGCCGCACCAACAAAACCACATACGATAGCATCCTCCTAATAGAGAGGCAATGAGTAGAGAAGATGATGTAAGTTCTTTATACCAATTTATGATTAAACCTGAACCAAAATAAAACTAAAGTAATACTAATTTAGAAGAAGAAGTTGAACCAACAAATGTTATCGAACAAGAAAGATATAGATGCTGTTAAAAGGATAGGAGGAATAAACAATGGCCTTATTAGCCGTATTTTGTATTAAAAAAACACATGAAATATTGCACTTGGTAGGTAGAATATAAGCGTTTACGTGCCGGTGCTCACGGGCAATGCGTATCCGTAGGGCAAACTAATCAAATTGGCTTTCTAATATTATTCTCATCAGTGGTTAGGAAATCACAGGCCACTACCTAAAAACATAAAAACAAATTAAGCTCACGTGAATAAATACGCTACCACTTATAATTTTTTAGCAGCCATTAATTTTTGAGTTGTACTTTTTTCAAATCTCGTACCCACGACGCATACACCAACTCAAGTAAAATGGCTTGCGAAGGGAATGCCTCCCTTTATTCTATGATCCTCCATCTAGAATGCTAGGTTGGAATGAAATCAAATTCTTCTATGATCCTATTGCGAATCAGGCCATCAAAACAGAGATTTCAGTATTAAGCAGAGTAGAAGACTTTTTCCCAGAGCTTCGAGTGTTTCTAACAATTGTAAGCAATAGGAATATGCCAATCTCTCGATTAGTTACTGGCCATTGCAAGGAGGCTGAATATTATTTATCCGCACGTAATATCATTTCTCCAAACAAAGAAGCTGTCGAAGATGGAGATCACACAAGGCAATTGCAGGTTGGTGATATATGGCGAGATATCCAGGGTGCCAACCATTGGAATGGCATGCTGCACCCCATTAACCCACTTCTCAAAGCAGAGATACTGAGATATGGTGATTTTGCACAGCAATGCTACGATGCATTTGACAATACGCGCTCTTCCACATACTATGGGAATTGTAAGCGCAGCAAAAGCTCGCTCGCTCAGAGACTGGAATTGCTAAATTTTGGGCGTGGCTACCAAGTTACCAAATATATATACGCCAACACGAGTGTTCTGAACTCCATTTTGGGGGAGGAATCAAGTGAAGGCGTTGCTTGGATGGGTTTTATTGCGATTTGCACCGACCCATATGAGATAAAGAGATTGGGAAGACGTGACATAGTTGTTGCATGGAGAGGCACGCAAACTCCGTATGAATGGATGCAAAACCTAAAAGACGTATTGGTTCCTGTTATGACATCAGAGGATACAACATACTCCAACGTCGAAACCCCTTCCAATCCAGATGCCAGGGTAGAGAAGGGCTTTCTCAGATGTTATACGTCCACCGACGAGGACTCTGTCAGATGCAGGACTAGTGCAAGGGAAATCATAGTGGGTGAGATAACCAGATTAGTAGAGAAATACAAACACCAAGAAGACGACTTGAGCATAACATTTACTGGACATAGCTTGGGAGCTGCACTGGGAACCCTGAGCGCATACGATATCAAACAAATCATGGTGAATGAATATGGTATCAGCTCAATTCCTGTCACCGTGTTTTCCTTCGCGTCTCCGCGTGTAGGGAACCTGTCATTTGCCCAACATATGGAAGAGATTGGCGTCAAAGTGTTGCGTTTGGTAAACAAGGAGGACTTGGTTCCAAAAGTTCCTGGGATTTTTATCAACGAAAAAATAGGATGGCTGATAAGGCTTTTGCACTGGCTTCCCTGGGCATATTTTCATGTGGGAGTAGACATTACTTTAGACAGCAGCAGCTCGCCTTTGCTGAAGCAAACGTATAATCCTGCAGACTTCCACAACTTAGAGGTTTATTTGCACTTACTTGATGGCTTTCAAGGACATAACAAGCTACCCTTTAAGCCCTCGGGAAGAGATCCAGCTCTGGTTAACAAATACTCTAACTTATTGATTGAAAGGCTTCAAATCCCCTCTCACTGGTGGGCAAGGAGAAATAAAGAAGTGGTGAAACGCATAGATGGCGTGTTGGTCTACTCTCCTACAACTCCAACTCCTGTTCCTCTTCCGCATACCCACCTCTGATCTATTCTACTTCATTGTTAATAACTCGTATGGTTTTAGGAGGTTAATGGCCTCCGTATTGTAATCTTCTCTAGTACATTTTAGCATCGATCTGGATGGAATAAAATAGTTCTTACGTCAGTAATTTTTCCATTGCCATGTAATCCAAAACTGCTGTATTTTTTAATTTTGATTTTATTTTTATCCTAAAGTTAAGGCTAGGGTACTTTAAATTTACTTTCTAGTTAAAATTTAAAAACATATTATGGTGTACATTAGAGGGAAAATTCTTTACAAAAAAAAGTAACACTGCTGAATGTGATAATGCCTTACAAATTTGTAGTTACTAAAAATTACATGAAATTTATTTTAATTTGTTTCTCTTTAATGTGATGATTAGTAAATAGAGGTGATGTATTTTATATGTTTCTTTGTTTATTCATTCACTTAGTTTTCCAATTTTAAAATTTTAAAATATGGATGTGGATGTTTTCTTTTGTTTAGTTTTTATGACACAAAGTTTCATTGTTCACTAGTTATATTTACAATATTGATATCTAAATAATATCCTAGGAAGAGTAAATAATTAATTATTTTATATATTATACAAACTTAAATTAGCATCAAGGAAAGAAATATTCTCAGTCATTTGCAAACTCGTTTACCCACATCCAAGTATATATGCATGTCTTAAGAATTGAGATGACTAGTTTTTGAATTTAAGATTTAGAGAAATTCATAAATAATTATAGTTTAGTTAAAAAAAAAGCTTAGGTTTTTAGTTTTTACAATCAATTCTATTGTTGAACTAGTCTTGTATATTATGGAAGTGACTCACATGAATTAAGAAAAAGTTATTGATTCACATTCATTCCTGCCATCTGATGGGTCATTATTAAACCTTGTAGTTTAGTAGAATAAATTCTTGTCAAATTGAGGGGTGTTCAAATGCTATCTACAAAAGAGTGACAGGAAGTCTTTCCTAGTAGACAACCTTTTTTAACTATGGAATTGAAATTATATACTAAATAGAAAAGTTTAACTACAAAATATAAATGTTCAAACTGAATGGAAAAGATTAACTAGGAAATAGAAATGCTAAAACCAAATGAAAATGGTTAACTATAAAATTGAAAGTTGCTTATTTTGAAAAATAAACCTTGATTACTAAATCAATAGAATGAAAACAATTTGACCCAAGTATTTAAATTTTATGGTACAAATAAACAATTGAGAGAATAATGATTTATTCTTGAATTTTCTTCACAAAATAATTAACCAAAAAACATCATACAATAATGTTTATGACAAATTTCTTAAAATGTCTATAGTAAACATAGTCAATAATGATAAAAAACACATACAAAACATTTAGGTTAGACATATACTACTAGAACATAAATAACATCATAGATAACATAATCCAAAAGATACTTAGCTACATCTACAGTTATATTTTCTCCAATGAGTGGCTAGCTCTCTGGAGGGAAAAGGACTACTCTTAACTCAAGATTCTAAACTCAAAATAACAGAAGTGCTTCAAAGTTTTCAATATTTCATTTCTACTTTTGGATAACAGGTAACTAATAACATAGTAGATATACATGAAATGTCAGCATTGCTTGACAACTCAAACATTTAAATCGTCCATGTTAGCTTCTGGTGGTGTGCATGTGACATGAATGCCAAATTTGAAATGACATTTCAATTGAATGAAAGAATCCATATTGGGATGGCTTGACATCAAAATATCGCCCAACGAGGACCTCTAACCAAAGAACCAACCATCTAATTGCCATACTGGAGAGTATGCTTGTGTTATGATTGCATTCAATTTGTAATAGGTGGATCTCTACATGCCCAAAAATAGATTGTTTCATTAACTCTCACAGCCTGTCTTCCTATAGTGTGTTAGAGCTAGCAGGAAATTGCCCTAACATTAATTCTCCCCCTCTACCCACTCTCACACCTATTTATCTTTCCACTAGCCTCCCATTTATTCATTTCTCTTCTTCATCCCTTCTCATCCTCAATCCTTTTCTTGCTATGACCATGTCGGATGTTGTCAAGAATAGCCACATTTACCTTCCACCTTAGAAATGGGAGCTAATAGAGAGTGGTCCATATGATTCTAAAAATCTCATCATCTTTGGCATCAACTACCCACATGTGGAATTCACAATCAGAACTATAAATGGTGAACCACTACTACGAGCCTACCCTAGGATCCTAATGTTCCTAGAGGTGGCACTAATATTCTTCTCTAATATAATGGACCTAGCGCAAGACACAAACTTCATCAAAATGTTAAGTATTCATCTGTGTACGTGAGTACTTGATCTCCTTGAACAAGTTGAAGAACACCCTGAAGGAGTATGATATCTACATGGGAGAAGCACCTAATGGGGGACTAATCAACATCAAAATGCTCCATTACTCACCTATGACTTCCCATGTCTACCATGCAATGCAAAAAGGTCTCCACGATAGATGTACAAATGCTCTCGGTATTACCGTGGAAGCACACTAGTTTCATCTTCTAGCCTCCCTAGATGTTAAAGAGAAGGGACGTCTTTAGAGCCATCCATTTATTAAGACTTCATACACCAAATCTTTCTCTGCATTTGCCAGTTGTGATTCCTCTAACTCCTCCTATTGGCCTTCTACCGCCTGTCAAAAACTATGATTCTAGCCCCGACTAGGGGCCTCATAATTATGTTTTTTGTTAGCCTACATGTATGCATTCTTGCCACTATAATTTTTGGGCCCTTTTATCTACAATAGTGCATCCATGGCTTGTGATATATGTAACAAAATTTATATTTTTGAATATAATATATGTATAGGTGATTTATCAACTTTTATTAAAAAATGAGAAAAACAAATAATTAGTAATTGAACATACGTCTCTTCTCTTCCAGAAACAAAGATGACAATGATGATAACAATAAGTAAACTACTAAAGTTAACGATTTAACTATAAATTTAAATTAGATTCTTCATTTTTAGCTACATGTTGTGCATACATGAGCTATGCAAGTATTTTGAAATTCTTAACAAAAAGAAATAAATGAGTCTATTATACATAAATAAAAATGTCTCTACATCGATTAAGGAAATGTCTTTGGTATTAATTCCCAATAGGAATCTTTTAATCTTCCATTGCTTCATGAATTGGAGTTGGCTTTTATGAAAACTCTATTGGTGGTGAATGAGGTTGGGCATGACTCTAGAATCTTTAAATAGTTTGGGAGTTCTTCCTACTGTAGTGTGTTTTCTTGATCCTTCTAGAGCTCCCTATTGATGGCCATATTGACACACACAATGTAGGTAGAGTGAAGATCACCTTACCTCTCCTTAAAAGATAATTGGTCAATCTTTGAAACAATTACCTCCAAGGTCTTGGGAGTTGGGTCACAACCGTACTATCCAAACTAAGTGTTCAATGTGCTATATTTATTCAAGGGGCATGTTTAACTAAGCTAACTTGGGTTATATCTAACTGAATCTTATTCTACTGATGTGTTTATAAAAGAACAAAATATTTAAAGATTGTGCAAAAATATGGTCTGTTCTTTCAAATCAATCTTTAACCAATGAGAGCCTAAGAAATTTGACTAATTGTGATGTTGAGATCAGTTACTAACCCTATCTTTTACATTAACAATGCAAGATTCTAAGGAAATTTCAATGAGAAAGAAAAAATAACTTTCAACCACTGTATTACACATGCAAGTTAATATATTAAATCCACAACTCCCTTATTCAAGATTTATGAACAAAACACAATATTTCTTCAAGAATTCAATGAATCAAGAAAGAGATAATGCAAGTGATAGATCATGTGATGTATGGAGGTCTCCACAATACACCTGAAGAACTACATCCATCATGAAAATCCAGTCAATAGCCCCCAAAAAGGAGGAAAAGAGAGACTATATAGCCCCCCCATAATAAATAATCTCCTACAAGAATGGTAAGTGTCCTTAGGAAAAATAGAATCCAATGCTTACAAACCACTTATCTCCCCTTAGGAAGAAACAAAACCATGTATAGATTCAGGTATGCTTCCCATTCAAGATATGCTTTGAAAGATGGAAGCATGAAGAATGATGATGATATCTCTAAAAACTGCTCATGTGTCTCCTTGTCTAAGTAGAATGATGATGCCACAATCCAATCAGCTACATCCCCAATCAAGAAAGAAGGTGACAAATTGGAACTATGTGTAAACTGATATAGAACAAACTCCAAAGATGAAAATACAGAAATTTGTCCTCCAACCAAATCGAAAAGACAATGATGGTCTTGTTGATCAAGAATGATGGAAGTATCAATCAATGAATCTGGATAAGAAGCCAATGGAAGTGAAGGTGGATTAACTATCTTTGAAGAAGAGTCAAGAACCTTTGAAACAACATCAGTGAAAGTGTCAAAAGACTCCAAAGTATCACAATCATGGGTTATCTTCTTTGAAGAAGGAAAAGGCACAATAGGATCATCTGGGGATGGATGAATATTAGGATCTCCATATAATTCCCAAATGTGAGTCCAAAGAGCATGAGGACACTCAAAATCAACAATAGATTCCAAAATGTCATCATAAACATGCATAACAATAACTCTTAAGACCAGATGCCTGTTGCTTTTCAGAGAAATTTCTGATGAGGAGTGTCAGGTTCGGGAACAAGATTATACAAATATGGCAACAAATGAATCCCTCTAATATGAGTAATGATGCCATCTCTCCACTTTTCATAGTTCCCCCTCTTCAACATGATCAAAGAAGAATGAAATGTAGAACCCATAACTAATTATGAAAATTCTTGAAATCTCAAAGATAGAATCATCACATGAATGTAGAAACTTCCAAATAAGATATATACATCTAAAAACAAAGTCCCCCCATAAATTGTACCTCTCCAAGTATCAATATATCCAAGTTATGTATCAATATATCCAAGTTATCAAAAAATGCCCAAAAAATAGACAAATCAATAGATAGTACCTGGTGTTGAACTGGAAAAATTGCATGGACTGGATGAAAGAGCTCCTAATACATTTTCAACACTGCAAGAATGATAGAAATCAGAGTTTGAGGCACCAAGTTACGAGCTCGAGAGTCCAAAAAATAAGGTTGGATTCAAGATGTCCAAGATATCCTTCATGAAAAAAATCACTGATATGGAGCCCACTGAATGAAATAGGGAACTAGATTGAACCCTAGGGTGGATTGCCCCTTGGTCACCCACATGACCACTTGTAGCCAATGAGCAAAAAAATAGCCTATAATGCTAAAATTGGAGCACCATGATTGGGTGCAAAATAGGTGGGGCCCACTGATTGGGCTAGGCAATAGCCTATGTGTTGGCGGGCTAGCTGCTCCAAGTTCCAAAGTCACCACTTTGTAATGCAAGTTTGAGTCACCAACCATGCAGCCTTAACACATGTGTAGGAGCATGAGCTTCTTTAAGCTCTCACAATAGACCATTGAAAAAGCACATATAAAAGGTCCTAGAAACTATTTTACACAATCAATATGGGACTAAAGTCCCTTTACAACTTCCAAACAACACTATGTATGGGCCCACCTCTATTTTCCTCATGCAAACCATAAACACAATATTTGTTGCAAGACTTTATAATGTATAAAGTCTGATCATGAATCAATAAAATATCAATCATGAAAGAAAGAGTTCACCTCCAGGTGAAAACAACAGTGTCATAGCCAAATATATTTGAATCAACCAATCAAAGGTTTCAGAAATCTCTTTATGCCCGTGAGTTGTTTGCTGGCGACAAGGACTATTAGGTGAAAGTCGATAGCTATCGGTGGATGAAATCTTGGTGGTGATTTTAATTTTTGGTATCTTTGTTTGTTTATAACTGTTATAGGTTAAGATATGTTGCTGATGAGTTTAAGGAATGCTGAGCGGTGGATTCACAGTGGACCGCCAGTAATAAAAAATGCCTGGGTAATCTTTGGTGAACCAAAAATTTGGATAAAACTTCAAACACCAATATATATCGTACATCAGAATAGAATTCAGGAAGGCACAAATCGATGCCTCTTTGATCAGATGCAAGCACATATTGATGCCTGTATGATAAATCTCTTCTCTAGCAACTCAATTCTCCAATAAGGGCTAGAATCTCCTTGGTTCTAGCTCTGATACCATGTAGGGATGTATAGGAATTAATCATGAAGCTGTAGACTTCAGGGATCACCATAGGAAACAAACCACCACAAGAGAATGCTCGAGCAAGAGTTTGCATAAAAAGAGAGAAAAAAGGATTGAAGGAGATGCTTCAATTGATATATTACAATGATTGAATATTTTACAAATGTACAATATTGGCTTATATAGCCTTACATTTCCCATAAATAAATTACTCTAACTTGTTACGGGAATAACTTCCCATACCTAACTGTAAATTATTATGTGCCTAAGTAAACTTAAGCAAGTAAATAAGTGAAATCCTATTTACTCTAACAAAGCTCATTTAGACACTACACCACATATGAGTAGATAAATTTGAAGAAACTAGAACCATTTTATTGAACTTTAAAAATGGTAACTACAATCCCAATAAGATGCTACATTGGAACCTAGTTCTTTCCTTTAGATTGTCTCCTTCTAACTATTATATGATAAAAAGCAAATCTAACTTACGCAATTCTAGGTAAGATGCAAAAATCTTCACTTTATCTAGCCCCTTTTACAAGATAGGTGTCAACCTTTTATAGGGTCGAGGAACTTAGACAACTATTTTTAGAACTAAAGTGAACTGTCTCAAAATATCCATGCAATATTCTACCTTTAACTTCATACATACAGACTAGAAAACTAGGAGACTGACTTTCTAATTTGGGGACCAAAATCATGCAAATATTCTAAAAAGTACATGCAAAATAAATTAACTTTACAATGCCTGGAAAGAATAAATGAAATTAATTATTGCTGCTACCAAAAATAAGGTCCTTACTTTGAGATTCCTAAAATAGAGGTGCCTCTTGCACTCTGCCTTTGTTTATATCTTTCAAAATCTACCAAACACTTATCTATCCAATCTTCATCTAGCCCATCTAGCCATTACAACTTGAATCTACATTCTTCAAAATATTTACAAGAAAAATCCATTTGGGCTTTCATCAACTGAACATGTTTCTCAATTACTCTAAAATTAGATTTAGTCTCCATGCATTTGTCCAAAGTAGTTTTATCAAAATCTAGGGCACTATTCAATTCATTTTCCATGTTCTTCCTTAGGGTCTCCTTTATTACCCCTTGTCTACTTACCCAAATTTACCCTAGATAATTGATGATCTAAGATAGAGAGGTCTCTATCATCTGTATCCACCAAGGGTGTGGCTACTTCTGCAATCCTTTCCCTTAAATCATTTGTCTTGATGGTATAGAGGGTTCTGGATTTGTTTGGGGTTCTCACCCTCTCTACTTGGACTATCATAGCCTATAGTTTTAGTGGCTTGACCACTACTTTATCTCTCTTTTCTAGATTTAGGTTCACCCATGTAGGGACAACATGATCTTCTATAGGAGCTCAATTGTATTGTTTCAATTCTTTCGCCTTATATTGGTCCTTCTGATCAGGAGCTTCCTCATGTAAGGTCTCTTCGTTTTTTGTGTGATGGTCCTCTTACTGAGGAATTTTCCTATCTATTTCCTCCTCTATAGAAAAATTCAACAAGGGTGTATCTACATGTCCAATTTCCTTTTTAATTATCTTTTTCAGTTCCTCTTGTTCTCCTAGACTTAAGATTTTCTCTTCTTTATCTTCTATAGCCATTTGTTCTTCTTGATGCGGTGGCTCTGTAGAGATGGAAATTGATGGGCTAAGATGAGGCTGGTCATGATCCATTTCTTCATGTAGATCTTCTTGTATCACTTCTTCTTTTAGGTTCTCTTGAGGAGTTGAAATTTCTTTAACAACATCCATCTAATTAACTCCCTCCTCAACAACTACACTTTCTTGTTGATCCTGAATATCCTCCTCAAGGGTTTCATTCATTCCTTCTTTCTCAAGGATTTATTCTTCTTGGCTCTACTTTGAAGGAGAGATGGCATGCATCTCAAGAGAACTTTCATGAATTTGTATGTCAAGAGTAGTTGGAGGAGGTTGTAATATTTAAACTTCTTCATCTACTATCTTTGCCACTCTTTCTTTTTTTTTTGTTGTAGTTTCTTTTTGAGTTGATGGAGGAGGGATAGAAATACTCACATGTTGATGAAAAAAGGATGTCTTTTCTAATGGCTTGTCTTGTTCTCTTATAGGTTCTTAGACATCTAGTTGTTTCTCTAATTCTTGATCAGGTAATTGGCTGAGTGCAACTTGAGTTGGGAGGACTTGTACTAGAGGAACCACACCTAAACTAGTTATAACCCCTACTTCTATAGCATCATAAGTAATCCTTTCCTTGCACAAGGCTTCTTGTAGTTGTTTAGGTGTTACAACACCAATAACTCCTCTCATTCTCCCTATCCCTGTATCTTTCTTGCAGTTCCTGTAAACTTTAAGATTTGAGGGAGATGGCTCTTTAGTTCTTTGTCTTTTATATTTCCTCCATTTTCCCTTAGTCATGTCTAATTGGGAAATATTCACATCCAACTTATTAGCTAATTGACTCAATAGACAAATTATCCTTCAAGGACCAACTTATTCTAGGCAAAGAATCATTATCAACCCCTTTCAAATCATAGGTTGGATACAAAACTTGGCCATCATCTTAAAATGCTAGGGGAATATCTTCTTTGACTTTGAAAGCCTTTATCTGATAGGGAAATAGCCTACAACAGTTTCTCTTCACTTCAAAGTCATCTTTGTAATTTGCCCAAAAATCTTCCAAAGAAGGATCATGTTCTATTATGGTGGTACTTAAGAACTTCTTGATCCTGCCATAAGGTTCAAAATTTGGCCTCGACATTTATACTTTGAGGTTCATTGCCTCCAACTCTTCATCAACATCCTTTGCAACATTAATGGAAGGATATGAATAAAACCCCAAGTCAAGTGGATATTGCACACCTAGTTTGTGCTTCTGTTGAAATTTCAAATGTACCTCAAGCATTTATCTCAAAAATTCCAACAAGATCACCTTGTCACTACAACATCTGGGGAGAATGTAGGGTACTTTGTTAAACCTAGATATTTTGATGTATATTAACCTTGGAAACTGGATAAACTTTTGTCCCCATCCCTTTATGAGGGCCATCATCTCAACTGCCATTCTTGCATTAATGTCTCTTGTCAATTTTCCAATGATAGAATATAAGAATGCACCATTAACCCTTTTATAATAATTTTTAGCTTCTTTTCTCTCCAATTGGGGTTAGTAATCCCATATCTTATTTTGTCTTGCAGCATCTCCTCTAACTCCTTTTGTAACTAATCAAAGAAAATGAGCTTGTCTAGCCAATATATAAATTATGTAAGAACTCATAGTGAAACTCTTGTCATTAACAATAGTGGTGAGCTGGGCATGCAGTCTATGACTCAAAATTTGGCCCTAGTCAAGGAATTGTTCATTCTTGAGTATGACATTGATTTATTGAAACATCCAATGTTGGTATAACCTTTCATCAGTTTTCCTCATGGCCCTATTTAGAAGGGTGATCATGTCTCTAATTTCTACTTGGAAATTTTATCTCATCAAATTCTTAGGAATTTTGGCCACTAATTTTCTCTCCTTATGGACCTCATATCTGTTCAAGTCCTTAGAGTTGCCCACTTGATGATCCTCAAATGTAGTTTGTGCTTCTATCTCTATTAACATTGATACCTCTACATGACATGGAAGGTCAAAAGTCATTCTAATCATCATAAGAGTGACATCTAAGATTATGTTTCTTTCTAAGTCATAGGACCTCCTGTCAATTGGGTGATAAGCCTGTGCACAAGCTAGGATTATTCTAGACACTACACTACCACTAGAAAACCTGCTACATGTGCAAATCCTCATCTTTCTAGGATCCTTGCCCTTAGAGTTCCAAATACATCCTTATGAAATTGGTCTAGGCTTACATGGCCTAAATCAATATCTAATATGTTTTGGGGAGTTGAAGTGAACTTTCATATTCATACTTCATTGTTGCAGGTAATTTGTCTATCTTATCAATCATTTATTTGCTCCTAGAAAATAAAGAAAATCTCATATTGTCTCCTTTGTTGTAATCTTCATTTCATTTATGAATAAAGTTTAATCAAGGATTGCTTTGTTCATCTTCCAGTCTTTCCTATGCATGAATATCTTTCTTTATGGATTTTGTTCAAGTAGAAAATTAAATGCTCTAAAGAGAATGTTGAATTCTGTGAAGGTTTGTAGGGATTTGTATGTAGAATTAGTTCTGAATTACTAAAGTGTAACAGTGTAACACATTGTTGCAATGCTTCATTGATTACAGGAAAATATTGTTGTGTAGGGTTATATTTACATTGATCTTGACTTTGTACCCTAGGTTAAGGCACCAATCTCTTTGAAATTGTGTCTAATACAAGTCCTTGGTCAAAAAAATTTGAAAATCAAAATGAATTTATGTTTTTGCCTTAAGTTATTTATTTAATGTTATTTCTATGTTCTCCTGCAAGTGAATTGTGTGAAATTCTGAGGATCTATCCCATTACTCTAGTATATATGTAATTCTTTTGGCATTTTAGAGAGAACATATCTTCTCTTAACGGTATTTGAGATAAATGGCAAGGATATCTTAAAATAATACTATACAGGATCACCCTCCTAGGTCTTGTAGAGCCTAAAGTGTAGAGGAAAAGAGTTATCCATCTTTTCCTCTTCGTTGCCCAACTCCTTGGGGCAATTAATCATTACAACTGGCTATTCTTTATATTGTCTATAAGATCTAGTTGGGAGTTTAACACAACCAATAGATGATACCTTTCATTTGAAAACCAGTCATTTGGAGCAAAAAGGTCACATGAGGCCCTCTGCAAATTATTTCTCCATCAACACCCATAAAACTCAAATTTAATGTTCTCCGCAAATCGTCGGGCTTGAATAGGAAACTTTAAAATCTTCAACCTGTGAAGAAAACTTATCCTAAAAAATAGATCACATTGTGCAAAAAAGACTCAGGAAACTTCTTGTAGAATGATTCTACACTAGTATCAATGTATCTCTATATTTAATTATTTCTATGAATGCCTTTAAATCTGCCAAAAAGCTTGATGTAAGGATTTGTAATTTTGTCAAGCAGCAAAAGTTTAAAATTTTTCATTTTTGAAAATTGGGTAACACTCCACAAGCTCTTACTCCAACAAAACCTTCTAGTTTATCCATAACCCAAAGCCTCTCAAAACATCACATAGGTGACACCTCTAGAGTTGTTTCAACATATCATACAGGTTAGGTATTAGGTCATGTAGGTGTAGACACCTAAAATTGTCCACTCTTTGTCTCATCCCTAAACATCCTTAATTCATCCATAATTCATACCTATTCATCCCTAAACATCCCTAAACCATCCCTAGACCATCCCTAGACCTCCCTAAACACTCCTAAAGTATACTTTTTCCACAATTAATTGAATAAACACATGTTTAAACAATTAATTGATCAAATCTCCTTCAAACCATGATTTTACAACATTTTATTGTCAAAATCACTATTCATGTACTATTCACTATTCATCTATACATGCATTGGTACCTACATCAGTACTTATCCCTAGCCTAAGTGATTTATTAATCATTTATTGACCTACCTCTATAGTCCAAACAATAGATACATTTCATTTATCTATATCCCCTTTTTCCCACCCATAAATTAAAAAAATATTTGTATTATTTAATTCCCTATTTTCTACACTTTTGATTAGGTGGCCTGAACCTAATTAATTAACTAACCCCTCACTTACACATTCCATTATCCTAAACTAACCCTAGTCAAATCCTCCCCATCCTCCCAAATGTACAAAGGTATGGCCTCTTGTACAAGACCACATGGGTCTTTTTCAAAGGTATGGTCAAAGTTCTTTGTACATGAGGGTCCTTTTATCCCTTCTTGTCCTTCTTCAATCACATCCCTTCGTTTTATCTAATTCACTTTTCCACCCTTGATTTCATCCTTAATCCAAGGACATCCCTTCTTATCCAATCAATGATTACCACTTGACAAGTGCTCATGCATCCAGGCCTCTCAACAAATCTCATTCATTGATCTCTCAAATCAATCCTAGCCCTGTATCTACCATCCCAAAAATTATAGATAGCCTATCACCCAAGCCATTTTCAAGACTCCATGAACTGCAAAGTTATGCTTCTATTTTGAGGAGCCACCTGTTAGCAAGATGGTTGCCATTGCACCAAAAGATCAACCTATTAATGCCTGATACAATAGCCAGAATTAATGAATCCATGGGAGGTGGTTAAGCCTTGTCACAAACCCAAGCACTACACTGCATCGCACAAGGAGACCAAGGGTGCACACCTTGTAACATTCCCCCTAGTGCAAGTGGGGGGTTCAAACCTGTGACCCAGGCTCTGATACTAATTGTTAGCAAGACAGTTGTCATTGCACCAAAAGATCAACCTGTTAATGCATGATACAACCGCTAGAGTTAATGAATCCATGGGAAGTAGTTAAGCCTTGTCATGAACCCAAGCGCTGCACTGTGCAACACTAGGAGACCAAGGGCACACACCTTGCAACACCACCTACATTCATCAACACATCAAGAGCACATCCACTTGACTAAAGTTTGAATGGTAACTAGCTTAGTTTAGTTTCCTTTCTTATTTGCATGTCTTATTTGCTCTATCGGAAGTAGCTTAGAATTTGAGTGAAATAGGTTATTATTGTTTTAACTTGTTTCCTAGGTTCATTTTCTATGTTGTATATTTTGGCAATGATTAGTGGGACCCAATTCCCGAAGTTACTAATCAAATTTGTGGTGTTTTTTGTGTTTTGATACTATAGGTCCTAAATCAATGGATTCGTCCCAGAAAGGAAGATACGTCCTAATTTTTGGCAGGTGCATCTAAATCTTGAAAAACATCCTCAATTCATTTTCTAATGTTTTTGTGTGACTTTGATCTCAACTTTTTTGATAGGGTGTTAAACTAATAGGGTGTCGTGCTAATAAATTTGATCTAAATTTATAGTTTTTTCGCATCTAACATTATTTTCTTGAAGATTTTGACCCTCATCACATTTCAGTATATCCATATGTATTTTGGTAGATCCGTTCTAGTTTTTTGCTGACCCATGTGATAATTGAAGTCTAACATCTTTCAGCTTTTGAAAAAAAATGGCACTTTCTATTAAATATTGCTCTCAATTTTTCATCAGAAACTAGTTTTATAAAAGGAAATGTTGTCAAATTTTTTATTCATGCCTAAAATGAAGCTTGAAATCTAACTGAAACTATTTTCTATGTAGAAACTATGAATCGGCAGATGTGTTCCAAATTAGTGGATTTGTCCTATGTTTCAGCGGATCCCCCTCAAGTATATTTTTATGTGCTTTTCATATTTCAAAAGATCCTCTCACAAATCATTAGATACACTCTGTGCTTGAGTAGATCCATTCTATCAACAATTTTCTATATTTTCCATCTTTCAAATTATAAAAAACATTTCCCCTTAGGGGCTACATCCCTGAACCCCCATTGGAGGGGGGTCACATTCGTCCCCCTACACCCCCTATCGTTGGGTTGGGTCTCCAAGCTTGCATCATAAAAGGGTCCAAAATATTTATTATTGTCTCAATGCTAACAATCATTGTCTTTGATCATTTTGTCATCTAACATCATTTTGTGCAAATTACATTGGCCCAAGAAAAAAATATCAACTACTAATCTTGTGGTTTTATAGCACGCTTGTCGAAGGACATATCTTTTTTTGACTAATCTAGGAACATTAACTTTTGGGGTTAAAAATAATATTGTTTTCTTATTAGATATAACCTTCATTTCATGAACATAGGGCTCATGCACCTTGTGTGTATCGAGGATATTCCCTATAAACTTGAACATCCTAGCTTAAGACCATTGACAAATCTTTTGGTGTAGTGTAAGGTTCAACAACAAGCCTGAAGATACTCACCATGTGCCTCCTTGAGTATAAATAGAAGTTATTTTTTTAAAGTGTCAAAGCCTCTAAGGAAAGGGAAAGGGTGAGCCCTTGTGCCACTTAATCCCTAGCTATTCACTCTTGAAAATATATTACTAGTTAGGTAGGAATATTGACAAGATATTGAATGTGGACCTACACTAAGAGCCACTCCCACTTGAATAGTCTTGGGTATTGGTGTGTTTGGCATGTCTTCATCATCAAAGTCTATATATTCCCTTAATCCAAAATCCCCATCCTTTGAAAGTTTGTGCATGTATGTGTGTGAATTTTTATCTTGAAAAGTTTCCTAAGGTCAAAAACCTAGCCATCCTTAATCACCTCTTACTCACCCATCCTAATCCAAACCTCAATCATCCATCTTCCTAATCTAAGTCATCCAAATCCAATTTCCTCTTAGTCCACATTATGCTAATCCAATTTCTTCCTAATTCACCTTATCATTAATCCAATTCTTTCTAATCACTCATCCAATTATCCTAAGCCTCTTAATCCATCTTAATCCATCCCTAATCCAATCAAGTAGGACCCTAACCCTAGTCAACTTGCCTAATCTAATCAAGGTCCTAATCCTAATCCATCCTATCCACCCCCTAATCATTATCATTATCCTAATCTAATCCCATCAGTTGAGCTTACTCAAATCCCTTCTTTGAGCTTAAACATATTTATCATCATCCTAAATCATTTCCTATTCCAATCCATAATCAATCATTCTCTATCCATTATTATCCCTAATCCATATCCTATTCCTCTTTCCATTATCCTAATCATCTCACTTCCATCCTAATCCAATTGTTCCTCACCATCTTAACCCCATCTTAATCATAATCCACTTATCCCAATCTAATTTCTTAATCCATTACCCAATTTTAATCCTTTCAGTATCATCCTATTCCAATCCCTTATCACTCATAATCCACATCATAATCCTCACCTAAATCATCTCCTCCTATCATTATCTCAATCCATTTATCCCCATCCCTAATCATCTCATCCAAATCCCCCTAATCATAATCCCATTATTGAGCTTAATCCTTCATCTATTGTCCTTCCTAATCCATTACATTATCCAATTATAATAATTCCATTCCTAATTATAAACCTTATCATCCCCCATCCATCCATTCCTAATCATCACCTAATCCAGTTATCTTTCATCCAAAATCAATTATCTATCATTCTTCTCTCTATCCTTAATGTAATGCCTTCTATGAAAAGTATCAACAATAATTAATAAATATTTGTAAATAAACTAATAAAATAAGTTACTCACTCTTTTAGAAATGGTTATAAGGGATATTGAGAAAGTATAATTTTAGTACAGTCAGTCTACCAACAACTATGTAAGAAGTTTGACTTATCAAAAGAAAGAAAATTAATGTTAGAAAACAAAATAATTAAATATGGTGATAAAAATTTGAAGGAGATTCTTAATCTTCAAGTCAGGCCTATTAATTTAAAACAAAGATATTTACTTTGGCTATAACTCAAATTTTTTTTGAAATCAGATTCACAACCGAAGCCACCAACGGAAAATTGATACCTATAAAATCAAATAAATTGATTAGACTTGAACATTTATATAGCTTATTGTATTAGCTGCCTAAAGCCTGTAATTTTCTAAGTGAACAAAAGTTTATTTCTTAGATACGATTTCTCGAAACCTACTATTAATACAATTATCGCATATGAATTAATATTTAACCAATATCATTATCTCTATATCTATACCGTACAGAGACCTAAAGAGAACTAAACATTTTATATAAGTTTGTATATAAAAGAAAAATCTTCAAAATAATCATAATTGATTTAATGCCATAGCATCGGTATCACCAGATTATACATACATCGCAATTCAAAAAGAAAAGAGATTTATTACTGTCTGAGATGGATCGATACCCAAAAGAGATGCCAGATTGTGGCGTATATTCAAGCCATAGTTGGCTTTATCATTAAAGAAATCTATTTCTTAACAAATATTTTTACTATAGAAATAGGTTACGTTTCATAACTATAATTTAATCTATTTTCATATGTAACCAGCTATCCATTATTATGAAATATATATATGTACAATCATTAAGTAATGTATTTAATATGCAGATAGTGTGCAATAATTATTATCCATAGCAATATTGTGCAGATATGAATTTTTTAATGTGCCAAACTGGGCAGCTTTGCTAGCTAAAGTCGATAGCACACAACAATGAGGAGTCATGCTCCTTGGCTCCCACGAACAGGTCATGGAAGGCCGTGGATACACAACTTCATTTACCTAAATACTATACAATACATCAACATTAACCATCACCAATACTAAGATTAAAATAATAACTACTTAAAAGAAATGGATTCTATCAATATATTCTATGCATCAATACTTATGAAATGTAACTATACAAAGATGAAAAAATACAGTTACAAATGGAAAAAGATGCAGGTAACAGCCATATACAGAAATAAATCAATTGTCTCCTCAAAAATATTATTATATGCATCTAAAAATAATCTCTTTGAACAATAATACAGTTTAACAATGATAATGTTTTTTTGAGATTTTATAGGAAGATCCCTATACAGCAATAAAATATACATCTTTACAACATTTAAACTCAGACCAAGGAAAATTTGTAAAATCATTACTTGCTCAAAGTTATTGCTCTGGTCAAATTCTTTTCCAGATTCATTTTCTAAAATATATCCTTTAGCACTACAAAACTGATATTTACATTACAATATCTAGATTAACTCTCAATCCTACACACACAAATTTATAACAAACTAGAATTGCTCACAACCCAACAATGGGATTCAACCAATCGAATCCACCCCTGGGCATTTAAAAAAAACATTTTCTTGATGTACAACAAAATATACAGAAATAATTCCATATTCAAGAGTCTAATTCATAGATCTATCATACTTTCTTTCTCAATAAAACAACAATAACTCCCATAAACAACAATCTCCCTCAACAGATCTCCCATTAAACAATAACTCCCATTAACAACAGCTCATAGAATCTCCCCTTTAACAAGAACTCCCATGAAACAATAATCTCTCAAAGCTCCCATAAAACAATAATCTCCAAGAACTCCCAATAATCTCCCAAAACTCCCAGAAATAAAACAAATAATCTCTAAGAACTCCCAAAAATAAAACAATAACTCCCATTAATCAACTCCCGTTAATCAACTCCCAATAATATATATTAATCAATATAAATTTCATCAACTCCCAAAAACTACTTCCATCACAGCACCAACACTAAACACCATAATAATACCCAAATAGATATAAAATAATCTTACCAAATTCAATGTTAACACAAACAATAAGAGAACAGATTTCTATCAATATTCACTTGCATACATTCATCTTAATCATAAAGCTCATATAAAATAGAAATACATTTGATTTTCATACCTTGGCTGTCCAAGTTAGGCTCAGCCCATAAAACTTTCCCAGAAATATTTTTTCTTTTTCTCCAACAACTCACAACAATCCAATTATTCCAAAAAAAATCTGTTACAAAACAAAATTACAACTCTCTTTCTTTTCCTCTCCTTCCTTCCCAAATGACCCTCCTTCCCTCTTTTTATTTAACTTTTTCCCAAAACTCTTTGTATTTCCTCTCATAAAATATATAATCTAATCAAAGAAAACTATATATTTCCACATAACCCCTTTTTCATAAAGAAATAATAAAACAAGTAATTGTCTAATCATTCTGACACCCATTAATCCACAAAAGTATTTCTTTTTATGAAAAACATAATTCATCATAACTTATGAATAATTAAATAGCCATTAAATACATAAAACATTTAATTCCCATAGTCAAAATTATAACAATAATAATAAGAATAATGTTTTTGGTTCAACATAAATTAAAACTCTCTCACAAATACACACCAAAATATTATATCAAATAAATATCTAAAATAATATTAGCTAGACCCTACATTCTCCCCCTCTAGAATCTAGGCTTCCTCTTGGAAGCTATCAAAAAGATAAGGAAATAAAGTTTTCATCCTGTTTGCATCCTCCCATGTAGTAGAAGACTCATCACAGGGGTCCCATTGGACCCTGACTGCATCCAGCTATCGTCCTTGCAGGGCCAATGTTTGTTGATCCAAAATGTGAACTTGTTGTAGTGTTAGCTGTCCATCCTGTGCCACCAATTTTTCTGGGAATCTCTATCACTAATGTCTGATATTCTGCTTGCCAATTTTTAGTCACTACAAATACCCGATGAGATCTGCCCACATCTCCCACTGTAGGTTTTGAACTTACCGACTGATGCACTCCTGAAGCTGCATTGTTTTGATTACATTCCTGAGCATAATGTCCCTTATTGCTACAATTAAAAAAAGGACCTTTTGGTGGTGTTGGAAATTGTAAGGTTGATCTACCAGTGCTAGCCTGACTACCACGAGAACTCTATTATGGTCAAGCTGAGCCAACAAACTGTGTCTGGTTTCTCTGATCTGCTCTATGAGATGGAGCTTGCCAAGACCTGATCAGGCCCTCTTGAGCTAACTTAGTTTCCTGGTTATGTTGTGACTGTGTTGATCTAACAAGATAAGAATTTGACCTATTTCCATTACTAGAGTGGAATTGATTGCGGTTTTGATATTAAGACAAATTTTGATGGTGATCATGATGTTTCAGCTAAATTTCTTCTATAATGAATGTCTTATCTGTTGCCTGTTCAATAGTAGTAGGCTCAGATAACCGGACCAAACCTACAATGTTGTGATTAAGTACTCTGATAAAATAGTTTACCATCAACTTCTCATCCTAAATATAATCAACATGCTGAGGTAACTCAAAGAACTTATTCTCATATTGTACCATGGTGAGACCCCTTTGTTGGAGACCATGAAACTCATCAATCTTCCATTGTCAAAAATATTCAGAAATGTATCTCTAAGAAAACCTCCCAAGTTATACTCTCTGGACTGAAATACCTTTTTCTCTCCTCCTGTCGCCACCAAGTGTCTACACTATCTTTGAGTAGGTGAATAGCCAATCTAGCCTTAAGATTTCTCCTGTAGGTTTTCCATGTAAATTTTTTCTCAAGACTGATTAGCTAAGATTTTGCCTTTGATCCATCAGTAGATCCGAAAAAATGTTGTGACTATAACTGAAGAAAATCTTGGATTAACTTATCAATATCTATGGAAACTTCCTCTACACAAGTGCTACGAGGAGGTGGTGAATAATGTCCTAATTCTCCATCCTCAAAATGAGTTGCTCTACTACGACGAGGACTTCTACTGTGTTCTTGGGGTATAGAATGTTGTCCTTCAAAATGATACTAATTTTTATTATTGGGTATGGGCAACCTTTCTTGAATCACATTCACCAAATTCTACAAGAGCTGTAGTATTTGAGGTCCAAGGTCGATCAGCTCTCTAGATAAATTTGATGACATACTACACACCGGAAAAGTAGTTTTAATATTTTTAATATTTTTACCCCAAAGTTCCCAAGTGTTGTAACCTGGTGCTCTGATACCTATGTAATGCCTTATACAAAAATATCAACAATAATTAATAAATATTTGTAAATAGACTAATAAAATAAGTTACTCACTCTTTTAGAAATGGTTATAAGGGATACTGAGCAAGTATAATTTTATTATAGTTGGTCTGCTAGAAACTATGTAAGAAGTTTGACTTATCAAGAGAAAGAAAATTAATGTTAGAAAACAAAAAAATAAAATATTTTAATAAAAATTTGAAGGAGATTCTTAATCTTCTAGTTAGTCCTATTAATATAAAACAAAGATATTTACTTTGGCTATAACTCAATTTTGTTTTGAAATCAAATTCACAACCAAAGCCACCAAAGGAAAATTGATACCTATAAAGTCAAATAAACAGATTAGACATTGAACATTTATATAGCTTATTATATTAGCTGTCTAAAACATATAATTTTCTGAGAAAACCAAATTTTATGTCTCAGATATGATTTCTCAAAACCTATAGTTAATACAATTATCACATAGGAATTAATATGTAACCAATATCATTATTTCTATATCTATACTGTACAGAGACCTAAAGAGAACTAAACATTTGATAACATGCTTCAATTTCTACTATCAAGTTTACTAAGAGAAAACAACTAAATTCTATTTACTACTACACAGATATTCTTTGGCTAAAATAAGTTTGTATATAAAAGAGAAATCTTCAAACTAATCATAAATGATTTAATGCCATATCATTGGTATCACCAGATTATACATACATTGCAATGCAAAAGAAAAGAGATTTATTACTATTTGAGACGAATCGATATCCAAAAGAGATGCCAGACCATGGCATATATTCAAGCCACAGTTGGCTTTATCATTAAAGAAATCTATTTCTTAACAAATATTTTTACTACAGAAATAGGTTACATTTCATAACTATAATTTAATCTATTTTCATATGTAACCAATTATCCATTATTATGCAATATGTATATATATAATCATTAAGTAACATATTTAATATGCAGATAGTGTGCAATAATTATTAGCCATAGCAATATTGTGCAGATATGAATTTTTTAATGTGTCAGACAGGGCGGCTTTGTCGGCCATAGTTGACGACACACAGCGATGAGGAGTCGTGCTCATCGACTCCCACAACTAGGTCATGGAAGGTCGTAGATACATGACTTCCTTACAAATTTATAAATAAAAATTGTCTCTTTACAAATCGTTTACCTAAATATTATACAATACATCAACGTTAACCTTCACTGATACTAAGATTAAAATAATAACTAGTTAAAAGAAATCATTAATATCAATATATTCTTTACATCAATACTTATGAAATATAACTATACAAAGATGAGAAATATAGTTACAAATGGGAAAAGATAAAGGTAACAGGCATATACAAAAATAAAACAATTGTTTCCTCAAAAGTATTATTATCTGTGTCTAAAAAGAATCTCTTTGAACAACTATACAGTTTAATAATGACAATGTTTTTCTGAGATTTTACAGGAAGATCCCTATATAGCAATAAAATATACATCTCTACAACATTTAAACTCAGAAGAAGGAAAATTTGTAAAATCATTACATGCTCAAAGTTATTTCTCTGGTCGAATTATTTTACTGATTCATTTTCTAAAAGATATCCTTTAGCACTACAAAACTGATATTTACATCACAATATCTAGATTAGTTCTCAATCTTGCACACACAAAATTTATAACAAACCAGAATTGCTCACCACCCAACCTTAGGATTCAACCAATTGAATCCACCACCGAGCATTTAAAAAAAATATTTTCTTGATATACAACAAAATATACAGAAATAATTCCATATTCAAGAATCTAATTCATAGATCTATCATACTTTCTTTCTCAATAAAACAACAATAACTCCCATAAACAACAATCTCCCTCAACAGATCTCCCATTAAACAATAACTCGCATTAACAACTCCTACCAGAATATCCCTTTTAACAACAACTCCCATGAAACAATAATCTCTCAGAACTCCCATAAAACAATAATCTTTGAGAACTCCAAATAATCTCCTAGAACTCCCAAAAATAAAACAATAATTTTTGAGAACTCCCAATAATCTCCTAGAACTCCCAGAAATAAAACAATAACTCTTGTTAATAAACTCCCAATAATATATATTAATCAATCTACATTTCATCAACTCCCAACAACTACTTCCATCACAACACCAACACCAAACACCATAATAATACCCAAATAGATATAAAACAATCTTGCCAAATTCAATTTTAACACAAACAATAAGAGAATAGATTTCTATCTATATTCACTTGTATACATTCATATTAATCATAAAGTTCATATAAAATAGAAATACATTTGATTTTCATACCTTGGTTGTCCAAGTTAGGCTCAGCCCATAAAACTTTCCCAAAAATCTTTCTTTCTTTTTCCTCTAGCAACTCATAGCAATCCAATTATTTTAGAAAATTTCAATTACAAAACAAAATTACAGCTCTCTTTCTCTTCCTCTCCTTCCTTCCCAAATGATTCACCTTCCCTCTTTTTATAAAACTTTTTCCCAAAACTCTTTGTATTTCCTCTCATAAAATAAATAATATGATAAAAGAAAACTATGTATTTCCACATAACCCCTTTTTCATAAAGAAATAATAAAACAAGTAATTGTCTGATCATTTCGACACCCATTAATACACAAAAATATTTCTATTTATGAAAAAATAAATCATCATAACTGATGAATCATTAAATATCCATTAAATACATAAAATATTTAATTCCCATAGTCAAAACATTAACAATAATAATAAGAATAATGTTCTCGGTTCAACAAAAATCAAAACTCTCTCAGAAATACACACCAAAATATTATATCAAATAAATATCTAAAATAATATTAGCTAGACCCTACACTTAATCATAATTTAATCCCAATCTAATCTGAACCATCATTTTCAAATCAAAATTGGTTAAGGAATTAACCCCCTTCAACTCTCTCCAAATCCTAATCATAACCCATCCAATTTCATCCAATCCTAATCATAACCCCTCCAAATCATCACCAAAATCTTCCATCCTTGATCGATCCTAATCTAACCCAATCCAATCCAACCATCAAAGGGCCTTGGACTAATCCAAAATCTATCCCAATCAATCCAATCCATGATCAAGTGTCATATATCATTGACCTTGATTAATCAAATCAAATCAAACCCATCCTAGTATCAAGTGTCATATATCATTGACCTTGATGAATCCAAAATCAATCCAATCCCACTTAATCCAAACTAATCCAATCCCCTTAAATCCAAAATCAAATCTAATTTCATCAAGTCATCTTACATCACATTATCGCAAATCCAAATCCAATCATGAATCCATCCACTTTAGATGATGATGATAGTCCTTTTAACCAAACTAAACTTGCTAGAAACTACCCTCACCCATCCATAAGCATGCAAGCACCTCATGACCATGCATTGTCTAGCAAGAGCTATGCCCCGACACCTAATTGCATACCTTATGTTCATACTTATGCTACCCTTGACAAGGGAAATCTATTTTATCCCTCATCCACATCATATCATCCATTCTCCTATAAGGTCACCATAACCTCCATCCCTTATCCACATCCTTCTTATCTTTACCCCTCTTATCCAAATCCACCATCTCCTTATCCACCAACCCCATTATCTAATTCACCTTCCAATACACCATCCTTTTCTCCTACTAAATCCACATCATCCTTTCTCCAAGGACACCTTGTTAAGAGTATCAGGAAAAATCATGGAAACAAATTTGTGGAGTAACGCTATCCCACTCCTCCCCAATCACCCAACTGTGTCATTAATGACCCTGTCATCCAGATCACACCCATCAAAAGCACACCATCGCCTCCCTCATTCTTATCCAAAATCCTATCGAAAACATCCCCATCTCCTCCATCTACCGTATTTGAGGAGCCTATTCAAATAATTGAAACTACATGCTCCTCCCCCACCACATCATCCACTCAAATCTAGCTATGTCAAGAGCCTAGTCCAAAGCATGTTGAAACATCTGCTCCTCTTCCTAATCACGATCAAAGCATCCCATCTCCTCCCTCTCCTAATCCTACATGATCCCTTATTGTGTTATAAAAATGGTTGTCATTGCACCAAAAGATCGACCTATTAATGCCCAATATAATCGCCAGAGTTAATGAATCCACAGGAGGCGATTAAGCCTTGTCATGAACCCAAGCACTACATTGCACAACACAAGGAGACCAAGGGCACACACCTTGCAAGAATCCTCCCCAATGCAAGTGAGGGGTTTGAACCTATGACCCAGGCTTTGATACCAATTGTTAGAAAGACGGTTGCCATTGCACCAAAAGATCAACCTGTTAATGCCTGATACAACTGTCAGAGTTAATGAATCCACAGGGGGCGGTTAAGCCTTGTCATGAACCTAAGCGTTGCACTGCACAACACAAGGAGACCATGCGTGTACACCTTGCAACAATCCTCCCCAGCACAAGTGAGGGGTTCAAACCTATGACCTAGGCTCTGATACCAATTTTTAGAAAGATGGTTGCCATTGCACCAAAAGATCAACCTGTTAATGCCTGATACATCCACCAGAGTTAATGAATCCACATAAGGTGGTTAAGCCTTGTCACGAACCCAAGCACTGCACTGCACAATACAAAGAGACCAAGGGCACACACCTTGAAAGATATTGATCCCCCATCATCCCCTATTGATCCTTCTACCATCTCCCATCAATCGCATCCCAAATCCACCATCTTATCCTCTTGGCCTCGCTACCTTCCTCCATAGTGGTTGTCTCATAGAAGAATAAAAAATTTATTCCACCACCCTTTCTCCTCCATCTAATAATGGACTCATATCATGTTTCCAAAACAACAAACATCCCATTTCAAATTGAATGCTCCAACACATGAACCATCAAGGTAAAGGCTTAGGTCTTCACGAACAAGAAATATTGGAGCCCATCCATGTCAAAATCCATCCATGCTCACATGGCCTTGGCTATACATCTCAAGGAAAGCAATCCAAGCATGTTGGTACCACCTTCATGCCTTCTAAGTCCACTCTTCCAAATCCCCTTCCATCCCCAAATCATATGATGTCATCCCTCCTCCTCCATTGTATTTCATCCATCAATCCAAAAAGTATGTGACCATACATCCCCCATCTTATCATATCCATAAATCTAAATTTATCTCCATCCCTAAATCTATGCTTCCTCCAATCCTCCAAACTCCTAATATCCCCATCCTCAAATCTCTTCATCCCTCCATCCTTCATAACCCTATCCATAAATCTCGATCCCCCAAAATCCCTAATCATGATAAATGAATGCACACACCATCCAAACATGAAGCTATCAAACACCCCATGGGATTAAAAAATAATCATTTGGATGCTTCCCCACATAAAGTACAAATCAAAAGCCTAAATACAATCATGCCATAGGGCATCACTACACAAAATCCAAGCAAAATCTAAAATCAAAAAGGCAACATAAGCCCACACCTCTAAAATAAAAGATGAAAATGGTGTGGATCCCTAAGAAAAAATTAATAAATCCAGGTGGAAAATCTACATCCCACTCTATCCCAAAACCCCAAAAATATTGTACCCCATCAAATCATACAAATCCTAAGTTCATTTGGGTCCCTAAGTCCCTGAGTCCCCAAATCTGCAATCACAAAATCCCCCATCTCGATCCCATAAATCCATCATGAATCTAAAATCACCATTGCTCCCACTCCCCATCATAAACATATGCTTCAAAATTCATTATGGTGTGGGAAACTATTGGTCTTTATTCGCATCATGACATTCCCACATGGCCCCATCCTCTCACCTTATATCCCCTATTCCACATATCTCCCCCATAACATCCCTATGGTCCATGCTTTCACATAATTCTTCATCCATCCATAATTTATCTATCCATCCATCATCGCTATCCATATTCCATCCATCCTTCATCCATTTATCCTTCCACCATCCATTCCATCTTTTCCCATCTACCAAAATCCATGCACGTAGAGACACTTGACCTGGTCCATGTGCAACATACATACAACATGGGATGCTATCACCTTGCTATGGAAATTGATTCTTGAGTCCCCAACCTCTCTCCATCCATTTCTCCATCCATTCCATCCACCCATCCCATCCAAATATTTTGAAAAAAATTAAAAATAAAAGAAGTATAGAGAAATAAATTCATCCAATGGTTAAAACCACTACTCTTGGCTCCTTGGTCAAGTACCATAATGAAAACCCCTTATGGGCCTCATGCATAATCCACCCTCCTCCATCTACACCCTACACTTGGGGGCAAATCTTTATGTGCCTACCATTTCCCCATCCATCACATATCCTTACCTCATCTTCCCATATCCATCCTATCCCTTATCTCTATCCATCTATCATCTCATCTTCTATCCCTTATTCCCATCCACCATCTCCCTCTCCATCACATTAACATTTCATCCTCCTTCCCTGGTTGTTATCCTGATAAGGACAGGGAAAAATATGTGAGACATGCCTTGGACACTTCTTGACATCCACTCCTTCCAAGCATATCCTATCACATCCATCCATCCCCATACTCGTAACACCTCGTCATTAGAGACACACGTCTTGAGTGGGGCATCTTCTTCCTATGTGAAATAGTCCTTGGAGATCACATCCACTTTCTCGCTATCCACCTGGGCAACTTCCACCATCCATATTTCTCTCCCATCACTTATTGACCATCCTTTCCTCCTATCCATTATCGGCTATCTAACTCCCCTCCATCAGCCTATTCCTAGTTTTTGGTTTTCCTATAGTTCTAGAGAATGAAGTATCCCTTATCCCCAATTGCATCTTCTCCTCCTTCATCCACCTATCCTAATCCTCCATCCACCTATCTCAGAATTGTTGGAAATAAGCCACACCTAGACTAACGATGGACTGGCCACAAGGGGCCAATAGCTCAATTGGTAGAGCACTCCAGCAGAAAATGAATGGTCCTAGGTTTGAGTTCTTGCTTGTCCATATGAGTTGTAGCTCAATAATTGGTATCAGAGCTTGATCACCTTTGGTTTCAGTTGTGGGTTGTTGGGTTTTTTGAACTAATTCAGTTTTGAGTGGGACTTGTGCAGAAGATATTTTATGGTTTTTTTCCAAGAATATTTAGATGGCAAGAACATTAGGGAGAATAGAGGTAGAGAAAATTTTTTTGTAACAATTTTGATATGTGGAAGCTAAAGATGGAGGACCTTTTTATTGATCAAGATCTGTGGAACAGGGCCAAGCTTCTTAGTTTATTCATGCTCCAAAACATAGGGAATATTTATGTACAAGTGCAAGAAGCTTTTCAAACTTCTCAGGCTAGGTATAAGGAAATTCATGATAAGCATTATATCCCTTTAACTTCATAGTTGAGGATAAAGTCTAGTTGTACATGGATAAGAAAAAGTTCAAAGGTTAGCAACATCACTAGCTCAAGCCTATTAGATATGGGCCTTATACCATTATCTAATAGATATGAGATAATGCCATCAAACTTGATTTCACATCCTAGCTTCACATCCATGATGTGGTAAATGTTAATAAACTAAAGTGATATGAGCCACCTCACCTAGAAGAAGAATTTCCTCTCTCTCATCCTAAGCATAATATTCAAGATCTTCAACCTCCTTTGGATGTAGATACCATTTTTGAAGTTCATGCACACTTTATTAGAAGACGAACTACCACTACATACTTTGTTGGTCATAAGGATACCCTTCTAACCCAAGCCAAGTGGATCTCTCATGCATCTTTGGAGTATTCATTTTCCCCATTCTAAGGATAAAGTGGGGACACTTTCCTCTAAACATGGAGGAATTGATATGGCTTATCCCCTTAATAGCTTCTTCATTAGACATAGACTTAATATATGATAGTGAGTTTAGTAGAATATAATAATGTTTTTGTACTAATATTTCTATAAACTTCTTTATTCTAGAAGTATCTTTTTATTTCTTGAAAAGACCTATTATGAAGATGTTTTGGATTAACTCTATTGAGACAATCTCTCTTGTAATTTTTGAACTCACGTGCACTCATATCAAATGAACCTCATAGAAGTTGGTAAAGTCCATCCTCTACTAGTAAAATCATTGATTACTCAAGAGAATATCCCTTCCCAACTTGTCCCACATGATCAAATTCAAGTTTGTACCTCTCCATCCACTCATGTTAATTTTATAGATCCTAAAGTGCTGGTAAAAATTAAAAATCTTATGGAACTCTTCTTTCATGAGCTTAATGAGCCAAAAGGCAAATGTATGTACCAAGCCAATCCAAATTTCATACTTCAAATCTTTCATGAACAAACATATGCATGAAATCAATCCATAATAAAGCCCCTTCCCCACTCACGAAAGAATGCTCAATGATGATGAAATTTGTGCTTCTCAAGATCCTATAGTTTGAAATCTAAACTTTTATCCAATAGAAGTACCAAATCAATTGTTTTTTTAGTTGGATACTATATATCCCTACTCTACATTTTATCTATGATGGGACCTTATTTGAATCCACCAAATCCTTTGTTTTCCCCTCTGGTTTGCCTTGGCCCATTTGACCTAGGGTTGGCAATCAATCTAAGATATCTCATGCAGGTATCCCATGCATTAGAGTGCAAGTAAAAATCCAAATTATCTAATTCTGAGAGGTTTCCAGAATTTTCACTTAGGTTTTGTGCCTTTGTTAGCTTTTCAGAGTTTCAAGGTTATCCATACTTTCATGCCATCCTTATCGACCCCAAACTCCACCTTTGTTCCTTTCTTTTTGCCTAAGTATTTTGGGATTATGGAGTCAAGGAAGTGCTCATTTATCTAAATCAAGAGAGAAGGATGTTTGGTGGATGCTCTATCTCCAAAGCCTAACAGATTTGCCTTCTTATTGTAACACTTTGTTCTTCATCTGAATTTGGAATTTAGGAAGGACCTTGTTTCTCTTCCTCAAGTGAATGATATTTGTTGGAGGCCTGATTGATAAAGCCTGATAAGTTATTTTCCTAAGTCTTTCAAACATTGGAGTTAGGGGAGGTGTTCATTCTCCTGCACAAATAGATCGATGTTTAACAATGACTTGATTGTTGAAGCCCGATAAATTGGTGCCCTTGTTTTTAGACTTTTGAGTTCAGAAGTGTGCTTGTTCCTAATAAATTTGATGGATTTTTTATGATGGCCCAATTACCAAAGCCTGATATTTTGGTCTTCCCAATTGGTGCACCCTTTATGTTTGTTGGGGTTTGAAGAATTCTCCTTCTCCTGATCTAAAAGAGGATGGTTTGGCCTTTCTCATGCATTTTAGAGTTGCAGGGAGTCTCATGCCCCCTATCAAGAGGGTTATATTTGGTGAAGCCCGATTTGTTAGGGCCTAATGAATTTAACATTGGATAATAGTGGTGACTCAAACTAGTTGTGGGCCCAATTTCTTTAAAAGAAGGAGCTGACAAAGTGAAAAAATAAAGTAATCGGGGATGCCACGTGGCAAAACCATACAAATCTAAGACCTTGGTAGGTTTGACACCTCCTAAATGATACACTATAGCACCAAATTATCATAGAGTGGCCTGTGAAAAGTAAGAGGAAAAGTAAGGCACAAAACTCTTGCAGACACTCCATATGGTGATACCACACATATTTAGAAGTTTCTAGTCGTGACAACTTCTAAATGGTGTGTTATTGGATATTAATGATGAATCAGCCTAGGCAGGGTCCAATTTCTTCAAAAGAATGGAGCCAAGGGAAATCTTTTGATACTTACACCTGGCACAACCATGCTCCTCCTAGTTGATATAGTTCTGACTCTCCCATGAAGCAATGCCATGTCGCCATGTGGCTATAGGACCCACTAGGGCAATAGAGACTTGAATACGCTTTCAGAACTATCAATCACACGCTACAAGATCTAATAGTTTACGCATTGTGATGGACCTTTTAAGGTAAAAAGGGGAAGCAATGCACTAGCAACTAATGTGAATGAGTCAGTGAGAGGCCAAGGCTTGCATGGAGGATACGAATGCGGCCTGATGTTTCCCTAAGTAACTCGGTAGTCTGACAATGCATCGAAGAGGTGATTGAGCTTGATGCATGGTTGTTTAGTAAGTCTTGAATGACTCAGTCCTATTCCTGCTATGCCAATACTACAAATTCAAAATGTGATGTAGGAAGAGGATAGAGGAGCAATTGTGATTCAATTCCAAATTTATTATGGCAGTTTTGGTTGGTGTTTCCTGCCCACAGAACCTATTAATGACTAAATTGCTATATATACATGCTCCATAGGTGTTTTTTTGTTGTTCATGGAGCCATCAAGGGAGGATTTTGCTGCAGATTCAGACCTTTGTGCCATTTTCCAAGAGAAGCGAATATTGATGGATTGTGCCATTTTGGCCTCTCATGTCTTCATTTTGATTCAACAATGAATGGGATGATTGTCAATATATGCTCTATTATTTTATGTAATGAATCTTTCTCTCTTTTTCTATCTGGCATATGTAGCCTCTATTTGTAAGTATGAGACTCTCAAACTTCTTGCAATTTAATAACTATATGTTTCTCACTTTTCATTGTTGCATCTAACTTATCCTATTTGATGTTTCAAAATATTGTGCATGATAAGTCACATGCAAGTAGGAAAGTCTACCATTGACATTTCACCATTTTAAATAGGTTTTGTTTTAAATTGTTTCTCTTCCCTTTTCTCCCAAACTTTAGGCATAATTCAATGAATATCCTATGAATAGCCAACTTCTAAAATCTTTGACATCATCCTGAAAGTCAAGAATCCCACATTTGCAAGATTTCCCATCTGTAGTGGTTGAGTCTGTATCTAAGAGAAATATTAGGTTCAAATAAAAACCAAAACATTATCCATTATACATTTTGAAATAAGTGTTAATTTAAAATAATTAAATTCTCATTTTTTTTGTGGTGTTACCTAGTAAGCTTGTGTAATGTAAGCCAACTTACTTAGAATTCTTATCCTAAAAAAAGTAATGGTGCATCATATAAGTTATCTTTACCCATAAGTTGAAACAAATAGATTTACTCACTCTATCCCCATTACTATTTTAGTTAATTCAAATATTGCTACTATTATAATACTATATCTTAATCAACTCATGTTTGGTTCTATCTCCCATATTATATTTAGAAAGGTTATTTTCTACCAATAGCAACAAGTTGGTATGGTTTCCTTTTTACCTTATCCATTGTTGATTTAACTTTTACAATCATTACCCACATTTCGATTATATATCATTGGGAACTTAACATATAACCATCTTATTTATATGATTTCTAACTTAACATATGAAATCTTATTTGGTTCTTTAATGTTGTTCTCATGAATGACATTAATGATTCTTATAATTTTTCTTTTTTCTTGGTTTAATCTATTCAATATTGACAATTTCATTAAAGGGAATTGATATGAATATTACTCTTTGAGAATATAGGTCTATGTTTATGTACTATGGTTTGGTCTTCCCAATAGAGAGTGTTTCTTATGAGAGTCATAACAAAGCCAATTGATAAATGCACTTAAATGAAATTTAATAGTAGTGTGATTCATAGTAGAATATAAATCCCTCCATTCCAAATCTTATATATTGGTGTGATCATCAACCTATTAATGAGAAATACGTGTTAGGATAATATAAATGGAACATTAGGTCAATCTTGAAAAAACCTAGTTCAAAATCCATTTTATTTCTTCCTTTGCCTTTTCTATCATGCTTCACCTCTAATCTTAATAATGTGTAGAATTACAATAATGATATGTAGCATGTTTTGAAACTTATCAAAGATGTCTATGATTTTGACCAAGTATGTTATATTATGTGTGGAAATTTTACAATCAAATGCTATCTTTTTTGTGTGTCTAATAGATGGATGTCAAATGGTGTCATGGCATGGATAAAGTTGTGCAATATCCCCTAGTGGAACATTTTCCTACCAAGACCTTTCATGGAAGATAGACAACCTTCAAGGATCATATTATTTTTATCTTGTATTGAAACTAATAGAATGAAAGACTTCATTGAGCATGACAAAGTATTTAGGGACTCCTACCAAATCCACTTTGAGAAGAGTCATGCATATAAACGCCCTCTTAATTGTAATGCAAAAACTATGATTAATGGGTTTTTGGAATACAACATGTAAGAATAAATGCTTAATTAAAAATGTTTGTATATAACAATTGTCTAACGTAGTAGTGATAAAATCATTGATTAATTACATATTTTATTTCTTGAAGATTTTTATGTTTATTATACCTATATTAATTCATGTGTGGACCCAAGGAATAGCAAGAAAAAGATGTATTACCATATGATCCTTACTCAATCCCCAACTTAGAGAATGGTAATATATCTATGGACTCAAACATATACGATGTGGCTACACTTATTATTTTAGCATAGAAGTCATGGTTTGTAAGCCAAACCATGTATTGCTATGATACCACTAGGTTAAACATGTGGACATGGTAGGAATACCTTTTCATGGTCAAAATAATAATGAGTTTTGGGGAATGAGGTCCTTTTGCACTATATATCAATAAATAATTTAATTAATGGGTTAAGTCATTATTAATGCTTAGGATTCATATAGATTCAATGTAGAAAAAACAAAAGAAAATAGTGCATGAGAAGACAACCATGCTTGAGGGTCAATCATCTAGGGTCAATTTCCTTGTACTATGCATTATCGCCAACATTGAGTATAAAATCATGTTGTCATGCTACACGTTTGATAATTATGGTGTTGCTTTGGTGCAACAATGGGTTTTGGTGAACTGCAACAAGTGGTTTCCATATAAGGAGTACACTACCATTGCTATCAATGTAGATAGGGAAAACCTGTTAGTTTTGGGATTTCAAAGGCTAGAGAAACTTGATTGGATACTTTAGAATGACCAAAACAACATACTATCCATGGATTATATGCTTGGTATGAATGCAATGAAGGTTCATTGTACATTCTTTGATAGAGTTGAAGCACAAATGTTTACATTCAAATAAGATGTAGTATCATTGATACATTATACATTGTGTCTAACAATACTTTCAATTTTATATTGTACTTACATTTGACTCAAACAATATGGGGTATCTTTGGGATGGGTCATTATGTCCATGTCTTATTCATTTGATATTGTGTAATGAAACAACTTGCACAATATCTGAATATAATAGTAAATATGCTGCAAATACTTGATAATAATATGCCACTTCGAGGGGGCAACCTCCAAAACCACTTCGAGGGGGATACCTCCAATAGTCTTCAATGAGAACACAATGCTGAATATATGATGAAATAAGACTCACTACCTCCTATATATACCTATTTATGCCTAGGATATCACCTAGGCCGACTTAGATGGGCCTATATAAGCCTTAGGCCGACCTAAACAACTAAATAACAATAAACTAATGATAATATGACTTAATTAAGAGTTAAGATAGCCACAAGCCGACTATTCATAACCCTATACACACTATAGGATTAAGGGCGTAGCATGCCCCCCCTCTTCAAAGAAGCATTGTCCTCAATGCTAACCAAATGTGGATGCTTTTGAATGAATTCCTCATTCTCCCATGTAGCTTCCTCCACTGGAGAGTTTTTCCATTTAATTAGATATTCTATGATTTCCCTTGTCCTCAGCTTCTTGGTGCGTGTTTGAATAATTCTCTCAGGATCCACAACTATTCTTCCCTCTTCATCAAGCTCAGGTAACTTAGTCTGTGCTACCACTTTATTCCCAATAACCTTCTTCAAGTAGGAAACATGAAAAACTGGATGAATTTTTGTTGATATGGGCAGCTCCAATTTATATGCTACATTGCCAATCTTCTGCAACACCTTATAAGGACCATAGTACTTGGGTGCTAGCTTATTAGCTTTATGTTGTTGTTTTAGAGACATTTGCTTGTATGGTTGTAGTCGCACAAAGACCCAATCTCCCAGTTCAAAAGTTCTTTCACTACGGTGTTGATCAGCTTGTTGCTTCATTCTGTTTTGTGCCATTGCCAAGTTCTCTCGAAGACTAGCCAATACCTCTTGCTGATGATGGATGTGTTCTTCGACTATGTGAACCTTTGGTTGTACCCGCAATGAAGAGATGATTGACGGTGGGTGGTAACCATATAGTGCTAAAAATGGAGACATCTTGGAAGAAGTATGGAAAGAAGTGTTGTACCACCATTCTGCTAGTGGTAGCCATTGTACCCATCTCTCTTGTTTATCTGAAGCAAAACAACGGAGATAGCCTTCCAAGCATTTGTTGACCACTTCTGTCTGTCCATCTGACTGGGGGTGATATGATGAACTACGAGCAAGCTGAGTGCCCAAGCATGAAAACAAGTCAGTCCAAAAATTACTTGTAAATATAGGGTCACGATCACTGACTATAACTTTCGGAGTCCCATGCAGTTTCTGAATAGTATTCATAAAAGCTATTGCTACAGTGCTTGCTGCCAATGGTTGTGCCAAAGCACAAAAGTGACCATATTTGGTGAGACGATCCACAACAACCATGATGACATTTTTTCCTTCAGATCTAGGCAAACCTGTGATGAAATCCATAGATACCTCCTCCCACCTTTGACTTGGGATACATAAGGGTTGTAGAAGACCTGGAGTCTTAACTGTCTCCCCTTTATGTTGTTGACATACCATGCATTCAGCTACAAATTTTTGAACATCCCCTTTCAGCCCTTCCCAAAAGAAATCTTGCTTGATTCTATGATAAGTTTTGAGGAATCCTGAGTGCCCACCTATTGGAGAAGCATGTAGTTCTTCCAACACCTTAAGCTTAAGAGTTGAATTCTTGCAAAGGTATAACCTCTCCTTGTACCATAAAATATTTCCTTTCCATGAAAATTTGTCAGACACACTTGATTCCTGTTGGAGTTTCTCAATGAGCCTTAGAGTATCTATGTCCTTCTCCCACTCTTCTCTTGCCTCATTTACCCAGTCTGCTTGTAACATGGAAATGGCAAATAAAAATGACTCTGTGGGTTCATCACGCCTTGATAGAGCATCAGCCACAACATTCTCCTTGCCTTTCTTATATATGATCTCAAAGTCATATCCCAACATCTTTGTGACCCATTTTTGTTGTTCTTCAGATGATAACCTCTGTTGCAAGAAATATTTGAGACTATCATGATCTGTCTTGACCTTAAAGTGTCGTCCCATTAGATAAGGTCTCCATTGTTTGACTGCATGCAAGATAGCCAACATTTCTTTCTCATAAACTGGCTTCAACAAATTCTTACCTTTGAGTTGGCGACTTTCAAATGCTATGGGTTTTCCTTCTTGCATAAGTACTGCTCCTATTCCATGTCCTGAAGCATCACATTCAACAACAAATGTTTTAGAAAAATCTGGGGTAGCTAGGACTGGAGTTGTACACATGGCTTCCTTTAGTTTCTCAAATGCCCTTGTCGCCACTTCATTCCATTGGAAAGCATCCTTCTTTAACAAGGATGTGAGAGGAGATGCTATGCTACCATAATTCTTTACAAATCGGCGATAATACCCTGTAAGCCCTAAAAAACCTCGTAAGTTCTTAAGGGTCTTAGGAATTTTCCACTCTACAATTGCTTGGATCTTATGAGGGTCCACCTTAACTCCCTCATGTGACACAATGTGACCAAGGTACTCCACTTCTTTGACACCAAAGATACACTTGGATGGTTTAGCATACAACTGATTCTGCTTCAAAATGTCCAACACTTGATTTACATGTTGCAAGTGTTCCTCCCATGTTTTACTATATATTAAGATGTCATCAAAAAATACCAAAACAAATTTCCTCAAAAATGGCCTAAAGATAGAGTTCATTAAACTTTGAAATGTTGACGGTGCATTAGTGAGACCAAAAGGCATTACCAAAAATTCATAGTGGCCCTCATGGGTTCTAAAAGCTGTCCTATGTACATCCTCATCTCTAATTCTAATTTGATGATAACCAGAACGGAGATCAAGTTTTGTAAAATAAATAGCACCATTAAGCTCATCTAACAAATCATCAATTACTGGAATAGGAAACTTATCTTTTATGGTGAACTTGTTAAGCTCTCTGTAATCTGGACACATCCTCCATGTTTCATCCTTCTTACGCACCATTACCACAGGAGATGAGTAAGCACTTTGACTATGCCTGATAATGCCTGCTTCTAGCATCTCTTGAACTATCTTCTCAATCTCACTTTTTTGAGCATATGGATATCTGTAAGGCCTGATGTTGGGTGGTTGGCTCCCTGGTACTAGTTGAATGGCATGATCATGATCTCTCCTAGGAGGCAATCCTTTTGGCATCTCCCCAAAAACTATAGAATGCTTATCTATAATTGCTTGTAGATCCAATGGTGTAGAAGCCTTTGAGTGATATGCTTCTAATGAAAATAATTGGGCTACCATCCCATCTACTCCCTTCTTCAACATCTTTTGCATTTGGTAGGAACTTACTATCTGTGGTGACTTTGCACGCATCCCTCGTAATTCTATTGTTCTTCCCTCTGATTGAAAGCGCATGAATAGTTCTTGGAAGTTCAATTCAATTGTTCCCAAAGTGGTAAGCCACTGTACTCCCAAAACAATATCTGCCGCACCCATTGAGATAGCATACATTGGACAATTAAGATGATAATCTCCCATGGATAATTTAATGCTATGGCATTTTCCTGAACAACTAACAGTACCACCATCTGCAATCAAGACCTGAAATTCTGGAGCTGGATATATAAAACAATTTAAACGAGTGGCCAACTTTTTGTTGATGAAGTTATGAGTGCTACCTGAGTCTATCAACACTGTTACTTTTTCTTTCTTTAAGAAACCCACTACCTTGAGAGTTTGTGGGGTACTAAAACCTGAAAGTGCATGGCAAGAAATGATTGGTTGAGTATCTCTTGACTCCTCCTCAATCTCATTGTCACTCTCTACTATTGGTACCTCTTCTTCTTCCTCACTTGGCCCTTCAATATAGAACAATTTCTTTTCAGTGCATTTGTGTCCTCTACTATATTTGCTATCACAATTAAAACATAATCCTTTTGCTCTCTTCTCTTCAATTTGTTGTGGTGTTAGCCTAGTAGGTTGTGGAAGTGACTGTGTAGGAGTGCTTTTATCTCTTATGTTTATAAAACCTTGCCTTTTATTAACCATAAATTTTTCCTCTACTTGCCTTGCCATAATCATTGCCTCTGAGATGGAATTTGGACGGAACATGCGTACCTCATATTTAATGTGATCCTTTAAGCCACCAATGAATAGCTCCAACAAATTTTCTGTAGACACATTTTCCACTCTTAAAGATAAAGTACGAAATTGATGAATGTAATCCTTGACCATACCTGTTTGCCTTAATTTGGTAATTTGGCTGAAGTAGCTATCCATAAGATTTTCACCATAATGAGTAATGAGTTCTTCTTGGAAAACCGACCAAGTGACAATGCATCCTTTTGCTTTCTTTTCTTCACATAGCCAACGGTACCAAATGAATTGATCAGGTTCCAAGTATAAGGAAGCCATGGCCACCTTTTGTTGACATGGAACATGGTGGATATCAAAGAATTGCTCCATTTGACAAAGCCAATTGGTAGGATCTTGACCATCAAACTTTCGCATATCCAACTTTGGTGTGAAATTCCTTGCCATAAAATGAGGGGTGTGATGATCCATCTTGAGATTTGATTCAAACCCAAAAACACCCTTCCCTTTTGTAGAATCCTCTTCCTCCACATCGTGGTGTTGTGACTGCTTATGTTTGGAAAGTATCTCCAGAATTTTCTCAATATCACATGACTTTGCCAACCCTTTCATTTGTTCATCCATAATGGACAAGATTTCACCTTTCATCTTGCTATTTTCTTTATGAATAAGTTCAAGTATATTTTCATATTCTTTTTGATCAACATCCTCACTTTCCACCTCCTCCTTGCCTAGAGTTTTTCTCGGTGTGGTAACATTCTTTTTGCCCCTTGTTGAAGGACCCGTCATGATTGGAAAAAATAATTTTGAAATAAATCACACAAATGAAATGCAAATTCTCTGAAATTTTTACTGTAACTTACTAAGGCCAAGATACCACTTACCCAGAAAAAATTCCAAGAAATTCGCAAATTTACTGCCTTGAGAGCGAATTTGTTGCAAACCCTAATTTTGCAATAACTCGCTTATTTTTGCTCCAATTCCTCTGAAATCTGGACTGTATCTTCTTTAATATTTTCTTCAAAAACCCTTTAAAAATCTTTAAAAAATTCGCTAAAATCTGAAAGTTATGCTCTTCCCAAAATCGCCTCCAATGATGAGAAAATTTTTTTGCCTCTACGGTGCCAAGATCATGCTCTGATACCACTTGTAATGAAACAACTTGCACAATATCTGAATATAATAGTAAATATGCTGCAAATACTTGATAATAATATGCCACTTCGAGGGGGCAACCTCCAAAACCACTTCGAGGGGGATACCTCCAATAGTCTTCAATGAGAACACAATGCTGAATATATGATGAAATAAGACTCACTACCTCCTATATATACCTATTTATGCCTAGGATATCACCTAGGCCGACTTAGATGGGCCTATATAAGCCTTAGGCCGACCTAAACAACTAAATAACAATAAACTAATGATAATATGACTTAATTAAGAGTTAAGATAGCCACAAGCCGACTATTCATAACCCTATACACACTATAGGATTAAGGGCGTAGCATATTGTATTGTGGATATGCATTTTTCTCTAACAAGTTTATTTGAAGAATATTAAATGGAGAGTAAATGAATTCATGGTATGATGCAAGGGATAAGATCAAAGCTATTAGTTGTTTAATATTTCATTAAAACCTTGTACCTTTTGTAAATATTTCAATATGTCCCATGCAATATTATTCAATGGAGACTAAATGCATTCATGATGTAGAGAGGTGTTTTAGTGTGACATATCTATGATCTTGGCATGTTAGACATGTGTAGCTAAAGAACTTGATCATGAAGTTCAATGATGATGTTGCTAGGTGGGAGATATTTGTGTACTTGGATATTTAATGCATCATTCAATAGACAAGGATAATGCAAAGAATGAGATTCACATGTTCGTTGAGGACTTTAGAAATACGCATCACTTGTTTGTTGAATATTTTAAGGAATGGTGGATTGATAAATTAGACCTATGTGGACTAGATGTTTCCATACACTCAACCATGTGAGGCAAGATACAAATGGTTCCATATATTCCTAGTACTCACATCTAAAGAGATGATTCGTAAAGACAAACCATCATACCTCAAATCATCTTGTTGATTGGCTGGTAGATTGGGTAAAAACATCGGTGTATATCTATTATAGGTGGACGCAAAATCAAGGCAAGGTGCATGGAAAGAAGGCTGAGAAGGCTGCGAGTAGATACAATATTAAAGAAACTTTGAACGCCTTTGTTGAGTGCATGTTTGTTGGAGAGTGAGTGCCTGTGCGAAGATGAAAGGCAATGCAGATCTTATCAATTGATAAGTGTTTGACCATATGAAAGAATGAGAAGGCCTCCCAGCATGGTAATGGATTGCATTTGCTGTGAGGATGTTTAACCATTCTCTATTAGGAGCCACTACCATCTTGAGGAGTTGATTACTGAAAAGAAGACGTTGCTATCGCTATTGCTAAGTCTATGATCTGAGGAAGAGGCCATCTAAGTACTCTACAAATGGGCTAAAAAGGAAGATTAGGGTATGGTCATTGGTCTAGCATAAATTAGGAATAAAGGCATTGAGGCATTGATATATATGTTTTAAATTTGGCCAGCGATAGAAGGTATAACTCTTTCCCTATGCGTGTTGGTTTGGAGAATTGGAGATTGAAGGAGAAAGCTACAAATACTATTCTTCATATATTCATTAGTTTTGAGGTGATTAAGATCACAAAAGAAAGAATAATAAAGCTGAAGGAGGTTGTGGAAAAGGGTTGTCCCGATTTAGAAGATGCTGCCGAAGAGCTTCATGTGCTAGGAAAAGGTTTATATCCTTTCCTGAAATCGTCCCATACTACAGTTATTTCTGTATGATCGTTGGCAACCTGTGTAGATTGCTTTTGTTTGTTGCAGTCACCGTAAGCATCTATTTCTTCTTCCCTACACCTTGATTATGGTTGTTCAATATTGAGAGATTCTTTCCTTTTGTGTTATGCAAGAATGATGATAATTATATCAATAGGAAGGTGTATTTGTTTTACTCGTTAAAAATTAGGGTGTAATCTTTTGAAATAGGAGTTGATGGTGCATGTTGACTTGAGAGAAGTTATGTGAGGGAGTTTACTTTTTCTTAATTGATATTTAGAATTTAATTAGTAAATGGAGTAATAAGGAAATTATGGTGATAAAAGTGAAGAAAAGTATTTGTCAATTGAATATTATCATGTATGATCCATTGGAAAGTCGGTTACTTCAATATGCATGATGGTAATTGGTTATGGGTTCAAATATGATTTATTTCATATATTTTTTTGGAGAAATAAGAGTATGTTTTTGCATTTGGAGGAATAAGGTTTAATGGTATATTTATACATGATTGGAGATATAAAAATTATTGTGCACTTTTGGTGGGATCTGATACCTTGTTCATTTTATTTTATCATGGCTACATCAAACATTGCTTGTGCTCTTGGGGCCATTTATACTACACCTGATTAGGCCTCCAAAGACTCATTGAACATCAGTTGGTTAAAGTGTAACAGACTCATATTGTGTTGAGATGAAGGATTTTCCATCATCTCAAGTTAGCTTCTCACTTTGAGATGATGCTTTGCATGAGAAGCATTTTTGGTTTTGGTTGTTTTGTTTTTTTTTCTTTGTTGATGTTGATGGAGCTGATAGATTTGAAGAATGTATGTTTTTGTGAAAATTTTGTTTTGGAGACAGGTTTGGGATTTGGTGTTGAAGTCAATATGGATTGTTGTCTAGTGAGCTTCAAAAAGTACATGATTGAGAAGTATACCCTTTCACAGTCACTAGACAATGACAGAGATCTATCATATCTCTTAGGGTTCATTGTTGAATAATTCTCAACTCTGTGATTTGAGAGGTTGGGACTAAATAGCTCAAGAACATAGCTTGAAGCTACACCTTTCTGAGGGTAGACGAGACAACATGATGGAGCCCCACTTAGTTCAGGATTTATTCTTTTGGGAGAATATTTTCTATAAAATATGTATTCATATTATGTAATCAGCTTTGTTGAGTATATTAGCATTCAGGAGGGGTCCCTTGGTACTATTGCAGGAATAATGTAATAAGGGGGGGAATGTTGGCATAATAATGATATTACATTGTTAATTGTCATTTATTAGGTTGCAGTTATAACTGTTATATAGTTATATTTCAAATTGTTATACATAGTTATGTGAACTGTATCGTACTACATCATCCTTGCCTTGTATATATTCTCTGCATTGTGTCATTTCATGATATCAATAAAATATACTCTCTATTAGTTATAACCACACTTTTTTCATTCCAATTCTTTTTAGTTCAATTTGTAATTGTAAAAACCTTTTTTTGTTCATAGATCATTGTCGATGGAGATGGACATGAAAACACACATATGTTCAATTGTAACTAACAAACAAGTTTTAGGGAATTTTAACTCACACAAATGATTCAACAAAATTTAGTTTCATTGATAAGATTTTTGACAACTTGTCAAGCAAGGTCAAAAGTAGACACATACAATTTGAGCTTGGATAATACCATCCAAGTGTGTATCTTTTTCACCTTTTACAAGATAGATTTGGACACAATCTTCATCAAGAAAGAAACTTGATCGAGTGCATGAATGTGATGAGAAGGATAAGTACCCCCAACAAAACAACTATATTTCCATCATTTCCAAGGAATCCCAAGTGTTGTTATGTACATGATGATCTCAATAGGGCATGAAAATTAGACATGGATTGTACTCAACACAATGAAGTTAATTGTGACATGGTTGATGACACAAGGTTTGCAAACATGCATGATACTTTTGTAGGTATCCAAGGTTTTTGATGCAGGAGCATCACTCTCAATGTGCTTTTAAGTTTTTTTCTATTGATAGGAGTCTTAGTTGAGTGGGTTCAGGGCTTAGAGGTCTTAGGAGGGCCATTGGGATCATAATCCAATGGTTTAGATAGTTTGAATAGGCTAAAAATTCAAATTTGTGGTTTCCCACCAAAAATGTAAATTAGAATTTCCTAGGGAGTTTTGGCTTGTTGCAAGGTTGATATTTGTTCCTTAACACTTGTTTTTGGTTTTTTGAGCATAATAAGGTCTTAGTGGACCATGGAAATCATGTAAGGTCTTTTTGTCTTGTTTTGTTCCTTAGTTCAAGTTTGAAAGTTGCAAAAAGATATAAATGTCAAGTTTGGAGCACATAACTAGTTAGGTTTTGTTGGAAAAACATACACAAAGGATATTGTAACTATTTTCTTATTTTTCATTCTCATGAGGAACAATGAGGGGAAGGGATCCAAGGAGTTTGGTGAAAGATTTCCCCTTTTATGCTCAGTTTACATGGCATTTTTGACTGTTTTGCTTCTATTTCTACTAAAACGGGTAATTGCAGTCATGTACAGACTTGTGAAGGTACAATGTTAGGATGAGAAGTGAATGAAAAGAAAGCATGTTATTATACAGGGTTAAAACATTGATTTGATGATGAAATTTGGTGTTGTTGTGCAAAAAATTCCCTATTTTCCTTGCATTTTGACTATTTGCAGGCCTAAAATAGTGTTTTATAGCCCTGTATGGATTGGTATGGCCTGGAAAAGTAGATGAAGAGAAACAGTATAATGTAACAACAAAAATTCCTTTTTACCAGTTGTGTTGAAAATGTATTTTGAGTGGTCAAACAAGTCTATTTCTCTCACTATCCTATTGCAGACCTAGGGTTTCCAAGTTTACAATAAACTTCATAACTTTTGATTCCCATGGTGAAAAATCTTGAAATTTTCTGAGAACCTCTGTTTAGGTGTTTTCTAAGCGTCCACCAAGTTTGGGCTCTAGAAGTGTTGGTTTGCATCAGATATTCAAGACTGTGTACCTGAAAACCTTGTCAAATTGTTAAGAAACCCTAGCTTAATGAGGGTTTGTTCAAAAATGTTATTTTTTTGAGTTTACCCCTGAAAAGTTAAGGTTTGTTGAGACCCGTAGGACTGGGTGAAGGCTTGAGAAGCCATAAAGGGTCACCATTTCGAGTGGTTTTGTTATGTCAAGTGCTTATTTGCTCAAATGAAAGTTTTAGGCCTAGAAGGAAAAGCTTGCCAAAATAGGGTGTAGCTGGTGAAACCTATTGAAAGGTTAGTAGAATCTTGTGTAGGTTGTTGAAAGTACATCTTTGTCATCATTCTTTGCATCAATTTTATTCAAAACATTCATAATAGTGTCATCATGCACTTGTTTAGGTGTGTAATTGAAGTGTTTCTAAGACTTTTGAATGCTATAATGCTTTGTTGGATCTTTTGAACATAACTCCAATGCTGGTCAATATCCAGTAGGCTGAATTTACATAATTCTGTTGACATGAACTATCTTGGATTAGTATATTATTTCCTTTCAAGTTATATATTTTAAAAAAGTTTTAGAGCTTTCTATTTGGCAATTTGCAATAATATTTATGTTTTTATTCAAAGGTAACACTTAGTATGAAGAATGGTATTTTTTTTTCTTTATTTTTGTTGTTTTTGTTGTTGTTGTTGTTGTTGTTGTTGTTGTTGTTGTTGTTATTGTTCTTGTTGTTGTTGTTGTTGTTGTTATCCATAAAGTATCTTTATCATTAAGGATGGATTTAAATTATTTTTATGTTTGATACAACTTCCAGATACAACCTTGTTGAAAAATAAGCATTTACTTAAACTTATTTTCAGCAACCATTGTCAAAAGTACAAAATCTATAAGTGTCGACTGCTTAACTTTTGGTAGCTTCTACACATACACATCTATAAGAAAGTAACATGATCCTCCCCAACAAAAGTTTGAATCTTTTCACATGTAAGTATATATAAATATTAGGTACAATTATATAAACATATAACTACTTGGTAGAAAAGTTTGAACTCATCCACATGCAAGTATTTATAAATTTTAGGTATAATTACATAAATATATAATGACCATAAGTTTGAGTAATATTAATGAAATGAGGTTTGCAAGCATGTGTTGATACTTTTGTAAGTCTACAAGGTTTTATTCAAAAGTGCATAATAGTGCCATCACACTTGTTTAGGTGTGTACTTGAAGTGTTTCTAAGACTTTGGAATGCTATAATGCTTTTTTGCATCTTTTCAACATAATTCCAATGCTGGTCAATATCCACTTAGCTGAATTTGCATAATTCTATTGACATGAACTATATTGGATTAGTATATTATTTCCTTTCAAGTTATGTATTTTTGAAAAGTTTTAGAGCTTTATATTTAGCAATTTGCAATAATATTTATGTTTTTATTCAAAGGTAACACTTAGTATGAAGAATGGTATTTTTTTTTTTCTTGATTTTTGTTGTTGTTATCCATAAAATATCTTTATCATTAAAGGATGGTTTTAAGTTAGTTTTATTTTTGATACAATTGACACATACAACCTTGTTGAAGAAACAAGCATTCACTTGCACCTATTTTCAGCAAGCATTGTCAAAAGTACAAAATCTATAAGTGTTCATTGCTCAACTTTTGGTAGCTTCTGCTCATACACATCTATAAGAAAGTAACATGATCCTCCCCAGCAAAACTTTGAATATTTTCACATGTAAGTATATATAAATATTAGGTACAATTATATAAATATATAATTAGTTGGTAGAAAAGTTAAAAGTTTGAACCTATCCACATGTAAGTATTTATAAATTTTAGGTACAATTATATAAATATATAATGACCATTGGTTTGAGAAACATTCATAAGTCCATTAATGTACCTTGTTAGTTATACTCACATACATACACAAGTCGAGATATGTAGTCACCTTGGGCATTCCTTCATATTTCCAAGGATCTATCTTAATCTATGAAATCTATTTGTGAGAATTAGCTACCATTGAGAAAGCTTTACTATTTAACCTCCACAAGTAAAGTTCCCCAAGTTGCATAATGGGTGAACAAAGTTACAAATTACAAACATATGACTATCACTCTAACCAAAGGATACTATTGTGATCGTATGGATGCAGCCGCACCAACAAAACCACATACGATAGCATCCTCCTAATAGAGAGGCAATGAGTAGAGAAGATGATGTAAGTTCTTTATACCAATTTATGATTAAACCTGAACCAAAATAAAACTAAAGTAATACTAATTTAGAAGAAGAAGTTGAACCAACAAATGTTATCGAACAAGAAAGATATAGATGCTGTTAAAAGGATAGGAGGAATAAACAATGGCCTTATTAGCCGTATTTTGTATTAAAAAAACACATGAAATATTGCACTTGGTAGGTAGAATATAAGCGTTTACGTGCCGGTGCTCACGGGCAATGCGTATCCGTAGGGCAAACTAATCAAATTGGCTTTCTAATATTATTCTCATCAGTGGTTAGGAAATCACAGGCCACTACCTAAAAACATAAAAACAAATTAAGCTCACGTGAATAAATACGCTACCACTTATAATTTTTTAGCAGCCATTAATTTTTGAGTTGTACTTTTTTCAAATCTCGTACCCACGACGCATACACCAACTCAAGTAAAATGGCTTGCGAAGGGAATGCCTCCCTTTATTCTATGATCCTCCATCTAGAATGCTAGGTTGGAATGAAATCAAATTCTTCTATGATCCTATTGCGAATCAGGCCATCAAAACAGAGATTTCAGTATTAAGCAGAGTAGAAGACTTTTTCCCAGAGCTTCGAGTGTTTCTAACAATTGTAAGCAATAGGAATATGCCAATCTCTCGATTAGTTACTGGCCATTGCAAGGAGGCTGAATATTATTTATCCGCACGTAATATCATTTCTCCAAACAAAGAAGCTGTCGAAGATGGAGATCACACAAGGCAATTGCAGGTTGGTGATATATGGCGAGATATCCAGGGTGCCAACCATTGGAATGGCATGCTGCACCCCATTAACCCACTTCTCAAAGCAGAGATACTGAGATATGGTGATTTTGCACAGCAATGCTACGATGCATTTGACAATACGCGCTCTTCCACATACTATGGGAATTGTAAGCGCAGCAAAAGCTCGCTCGCTCAGAGACTGGAATTGCTAAATTTTGGGCGTGACTACCAAGTTACCAAATATATATACGCCAACACGAGTGTTCTGAACTCCATTTTGGGGGAGGAATCAAGTGAAGGCGTTGCTTGGATGGGTTTTATTGCGATTTGCACCGACCCATATGAGATAAAGAGATTGGGAAGACGTGACATAGTTGTTGCATGGAGAGGCACGCAAACTCCGTATGAATGGATGCAAAACCTAAAAGACGTATTGGTTCCTGTTATGACATCAGAGGATACAACATACTCCAACGTCGAAACCCCTTCCAATCCAGATGCCAGGGTAGAGAAGGGCTTTCTCAGATGTTATACGTCCACCGACGAGGACTCTGTCAGATGCAGGACTAGTGCAAGGGAAATCATAGTGGGTGAGATAACCAGATTAGTAAAGAAATACAAACACCAAGAAGACGACTTCAGCATAACATTTACTGGACATAGCTTGGGAGCTGCACTGGGAACCCTGAGCGCATACGATATCAAACAAATCATGGTGAATGAATATGGTATCAGCTCAATTCCTGTCACCGTGTTTTCCTTCGCGTCTCCGCGTGTAGGGAACCTGTCATTTGCCCAACATATGGAAGAGATTGGCGTCAAAGTGTTGCGTTTGGTAAACAAGGAGGACTTGGTTCCAAAAGTTCCTGGGATTTTTATCAACGAAAAAATAGGATGGCTGATAAGGCTTTTGCACTGGCTTCCCTGGGCATATTTTCATGTGGGAGTAGACATTACTTTAGACAGCAGCAGCTCGCCTTTGCTGAAGCAAACGTATAATCCTGCAGACTTCCACAACTTAGAGGTTTATTTGCACTTACTTGATGGCTTTCAAGGACATAACAAGCTACCCTTTAAGCCCTCGGGAAGAGATCCAGCTCTGGTTAACAAATACTCTAACTTATTGATTGAAAGGCTTCAAATCCCCTCTCACTGGTGGGCAAGGAGAAATAAAGAAGTGGTGAAACGCATAGATGGCGTGTTGGTCTACTCTCCTACAACTCCAACTCCTGTTCCTCTTCGGCATACCCACCTCTAATCTATTCTACTTCATTGTTAATAACTCGTATGGTTTTAGGAGGTTAATGGCCTCCGTATTGTAATCTTCTCTAGTACATTTTAGCATCGATCTGGATGGAATAAAATAGTTCTTACGTCAGTAATTTTTCCATTGCCATGTAATCCAAAACTGCTGTATTTTTTAATTTTGATTTTATTTTTGTCCTAAAGTTAAGGCTAGGGTACTTTAAATTTACTTTCTAGTTAAAATTTAAAAACATATTATGGTGTACATTAGAGGGAAAATTCTTTACAAAAAAAAATAACACTGCTGAATGTGATAATGCCTTACAAATTTGTAGTTACTAAAAATTACATGAAATTTATTTTAATTTGTTTCTCTTTAATGTGATGATTAGTAAATAGAGGTGATGTATTTTATATGTTTCTTTGTTTATTCATTCACTTAGTTTTTCAATTTTAAAATTTTAAAATATGGATGTGGATGTTTTCTTTTGTTTAGTTTTTATGACACAAAGTTTCATTGTTCACTAGTTATATTTACAATATTGATATCTAAATAATATCCTAGGAAGAGTAAATAATTAATTATTTTATATATTATACAAACTTAAATTAGCATCAAGGAAAGAAATATTCTCAGTCATTTGCAAACTCGTTTACCCACATCCAAGTATATATGCATGTCTTAAGAATTGAGATGACTAGTTTTTGAATTTAAGATTTAGAGAAATTCATAAATAATTATAGTTTAGTTAAAAAAAAAGCTTAGGTTTGTAGTTTTTACAATCAATTCTATTGTTGAACTAGTCTTGTATATTATGGAAGTGACTCACATGAATTAAGAAAAAGTTATTGATTCACATTCATTCCTGCCATCTGATGGGTCATTATTAAACCTCGTAGTTTAGTAGAATAAATTCTTGTCAAATTGAGGGGTGTTCGAATGCTATCTACAAAAGAGTGACAGGAAGTCTTTCCTAGTAGACAACCTTTTTTAACTATGGAATTGAAATTATATACTAAATAGAAAAGTTTAACTACAAAATATAAATGTTCAAACTGAATGGAAAAGATTAACTAGGAAATAGAAATGCTAAAACCAAATGAAAATGGTTAACTATAAAATTGAAAGTTGCTTATTTTGAAAAATAAACCTTGATTACTAAATCAATAGAATGAAAGCAATTTGACCCAAGAATTTAAATTTTAAGGTACAAATAAACAATTGAGAGAATAATGATTTATTCTTGAATTTTCTTCACAAAATAATTAACCAAAAAACATCATACAATAATGTTTATGACAAATTTCTTAAAATGTCTATAGTAAACATAGTCAATAATGATAAAAAACACATACAAAACATTTAGGTTAGACATATACTACTAGAACATAAATAACATCATAGATAACATTATCCAAAAGATACTTAGCTACATCTACAGTTATATTTTCTCCAATGAGTGGCTAGCTCTCTGGAGGGAAAAGGACTACTCTTAACTCAAGATTCTAAACTCAAAATAACAGAAGTGCTTCAAAGTTTTCAATATTTCATTTCTACTTTTGGATAACAGGTAACTGATAACATAGTAGACATACATGAAATGTCAGCATTGCCTGACAACTCAAACATTTAAATCGTCCATGTTAGCTTCTGGTGGTGTGCATGTGACATTAATGCCAAATTTGAAATGACATTTCAATTGAATGAAAGAATCCATATTGGGATGGCTTGACATCAAAATATCGCCCAACGAGGACCTCTAACCAAAGAACCAACCATCTAATTGCCATACTAGAGAGTATGTTTGTGTTATGATTGCATTCAATTTGTAATAGGTGGATCTCTACATGCCCAAAAATAGATTGTTTCATTAACTCTCACGGCCTGTCTTCCTATAGTGTGTTAGAGCTAGCAGGAAATTGCCCTAACATTAATTCTCCCCCTCTGCCCACTCTCACACCTATTTATCTTTCCACTAGCCTCCCATTTATTCATTTCTCTTCTTCATCCCTTCTCATCCTCAATCCTTTTCTTGCTATGACCATGTCGGATGTTGTCAAGAATAGCCACATTTACCTTCCACCTTAGAAATGGGAGCTAATAGAGAGTGGTCCATATGATTCTGAAAATCTCATCATCTTTGGCATCAACTACCCACATGTGGAATTCACAATCAGAACTATAAATGGTGAACCACTACTACGAGCCTACCCTAGGATCCTAATGTTCCCAGAGGTGGCACTAATATTCTTGTCTAATATAATGGACCTAGCGCAAGACACGAACTTCATCAAAATGTTAAGTATTCATCTGTGTACGTGAGTACTTGATCTCCTTGAACAAGTTGAAGAACACCCTGAAGGAGTATGATATCTACATGGGAGAAGCACCTAATGGGGGACTAATCAACATCAAAATGCTCCATTACTCACCTATGACTTCCCATGTCTACCATGCAATGCAAAAAGGTCTCCACGATAGATGTACAAATGCTCTCGGTATTACCGTGGAAGCACACTAGTTTCATCTTCTAGCCTCCCTAGATGTTAAAGAGAAGGGACGTCTTTAGAGCCATCCATTTATTAAGACTTCATACACCAAATCTTTCTCTGCATTTGCCAGTTGTGATTCCTCTAACTCCTCCTATTGGCCTTCTACCGCCTGTCAAAAACTATGATTCTAGCCCCGACTAGGGGCCTCATAATTATGTTTTTTGTTAGCCTACATGTATGCATTCTTGCCACTATAATTTTTGGGCCCTTTTATCTACAATAGCGCATCCATGGCTTGTGATATATGTAACAAAATTTATATTTTTGAATATAATATATGTATAGGTGATTTATCAACTTTTATTAAAAAATGAGAAAAACAAATAATTAGTAATTGAACATACGTCTCTTCTCTTCTAGAAACAAAGATGACAATGATGATAACAATAAGTAAACTACTAAAGTTAACGATTTAACTATAAATTTAAATTAGATTCTTCAGATTTAGCTACATGTTGTGCATACATGAGCTATGCAAGTATTTTGAAATTCTTAACAAAAGGAAATAAATGAGTCTATTATACATAAATAAAAATGTCTCTACATGGATTAAGGAAATGTCTTTGGTAATAATTCCCAATAGGAATCTTTTAATCTTCCATTGCTTCATGAATTGGAGTTGGCTTTTATGAAAACTCTATTGGTGGTGAATGAGGTTGGGCGTGGCTCTAGAATCTTTAAATAGTGTGGGAGTTCTTCCTACTGTAGTGTGTTTTCTTGATCCTTCTAGAGCTCCCTATTGATGGCCATATTGACACACACAATGTAGGTAGAGTGAAGATCACCTTACCTCTCCTTAAAAGATAATTGGTCAATCTTTGAAACAATTACCTCCAAGGTCTTGGGAGTTGGGTCACAACCGTACTATCCAAACTAAGTGTTCAATGTGCTCTATTTATTCAAGGGGCATGTTTAACTAAGCTAACTTGGGTTATATCTAACTGAATCTTATTCTACTGATGTGTTTATAAAAGAACAAATATTTAAAGGTTGTGCAAGAAATATGGTCCGTTCTTTCAAATCAATCTTGAACCAATGAGAGCCTGAGAAATTTGACTAATTGTAATGTTGAGATCAGTTACTAACCCTATCTTTTACATTAACAATGCAAGATTCTAAGGAAATTTCAATGAGAAAGAATAAATAACTTTTAACCACTGTATTACACATGCAAGTTAATATATTAAATCCACAACTCACTTATTCAAGATTTATGAACAAAACACAATATTTCTTCAAGAATTCAATGAATCAAGAAAGAGATAATGCAAGTGATAGATCATGTGATGTATGGAGGTCTCCACAATACACCTGAAGAACTACATCCATCACGAGAATCTAGTCAATAGCCCCCAAAAAGGAGGAAAAGAGAGAGACTATATAGCGCCCCCATAATAAATAATCTCCTACAAGAATGGTAGGTGTCTGAAGGAAAAATAGAATCCAATGCTTACAAACCACTTATCTCCCCTTAGGGAGAAACAAAACCATGCATAGATTTAGGTATGCTTCCCATTCAAGATATGCTTTGAAAGATGGAAGCATGAAGAATGATGATGATATCTCTGAAAACTACTCATGTGTCTCCTTGTCTAAGTAGAATGATGATGCCACAATCCAATCAGCTACATCCCCAATCAAGAAAGAAGGTGAGAAATTGGAACTATGTGTAAACTGATATAGAACAAACTCCAAAGATGAAAATACAAAAATTTGTCCTCCAACCAAATCGAAAAGACAATGATGGTCTTGTTGATCAAGAATGATGGAAGTATCAATCAATGAATCTGGATAAGAAGCCAATGGAAGTCAAGGTGCATCAACTATCTTTGAAGAAGAGTCAAGAACCTTTGAAACAACATCAATGAAAGTGTCAAAAGTCTCCAAAGTATCACAATCATGGGTTATCTTCTCTGAAGAAGGAAAAGGCACAATAGGATCATCTGGGGATGGATGAATATTAGGATCTCCATATAATTCCCAAATGTGAGTCCAAAGAGCATGAGGACACTCAAAATCAACAATAGATTCCAAAATGTCATCATAAACATGCATAACAATAACTCTTAAGACCAGATGCCTATTGCTTTTTAGAGAAATTTCTGATGAGGATTGTCAAGTTCGGGAACAAGATTATACAAATATGGCAACAAATGAATCCCTCTAATATGAGTAATAATGCCATCTCTCCACTTTTCATAGTTCCCCCTCTTCAACATGATCAAAGAAGAATGAAATGTAGAACCCATAGCTAATTATGAAAATTCTTAAAATCTCAAAGATAGAATCATCACATGAATGTAGAAACTTCCAAATAAGATATATACATCTGAAAAAAAAGTCCCCCCATAAATTGTACCTCTCCAAGTATCAATATATCCAAGTTATCAAAAAATGCCCAAAAAACACACAAATCAATAGATAGTACCTGGTGTTGAACTGGAAAAATTGCATGGACTGGATGAAAGAGCTCCTAATACATTTTCAACACTACAAGAATGATAGAAATCAGAGTTTGAGGCACCAAGTTACGAGCTTGAGAGTCCAAAAAATAAGGTTGGATTCAAGATGCAATAAATATTGATAAATAGTGAAATCTGGTAAGATTGACATGCACCACTATGAGGTTGGTGGAATCATCTTTCCAATGATATATGGAACTCAAAATTCTGACTTCGGATGTCCAAGATATCCTTCGTGAAAAAAATCACTGATATGGAGCCCACTGAATGAAATAGGGAACTGGATTGAACCCTAGGGTGGATTGACCCTTGGTCACCCACATGACCACTTGTAGCCAATGAGCAAAAAAATAGCCTATAATGCTAAAATTGGAGCACCATGATTGGGTGCAAAATAGGTGGGGCCCACTGATTGGGCTAGGCAATAGCCTATGTGTTGGCGGGCTAGCTGCTCCAAGTTCCAAAGTCACCACTTTGTAATGCAAGTTTGAGTCACCAACCATGCAGCCTTAACACATGTGCAGGAGCATGAGCTTCTTTAAGCTCTCACAATAGACCATTGAAAAGGCACATATAAAAGGTCCTAGAAACTATTTTACACAATCAATATGGGACTAAAGTCCCTTTACAACTTCCAAACAACACTATGTATGGGCCCACCTCTATTTTCCTCATGCAAACCATAAACACAATATTTGTTGCAAGACTTTAGAATGTATAAAGTCTGATCATGAATCAATAAAATATCAATCATGAAAGAAAGAGTTCACCTCCAGGTGAAAACAACAGTGTCATAGCCAAATATATTTGAATCAACCAATCAAAGGTTTCAGAAATCTCTTTATGCCCATGAGCTGTTTGCTGGCGACAAGGACTATTAGGTGAAAGTCGATAGCTATCGGTGGATGAAATCTTGGTGGCAATTTTAATTTTTGGTATCTTTGTTTGTTTATAACTGTTACAGGTTAAGATATGTTGCTGATGAGTTTAAGGAATGCTGAGCGGTGGATTCACAGTGGACCGCCAGTAATAAAAAATGCCTGGGTAATCTTTGCTGAACCAAAAATTTGGATAAAACTTCAAACACCAATATATATCGTACGTCAGAATAGAATTCAGGAAGGCACAGATCGATGCCTCTTTGATCAGATGCAAGCACATATTGATGCCTGTATGATAAATCTCTTCTCTAGCAACTCAATTCTCCAATAAGGGCTAGAATCTCCTTGGTTCTAGCTCTGATACCATGTAGGGATGTATAGGAATTAATCATGAAGCTACAGACTTCAGGGATCACCATAGGAAACAAACCACCACAAGAGAATGCTCGAGCAAGAGTTTGCATAAAAAGAGAGAAAAAAGGATTGAAGGAGATGCTTCAATTGATATATTACAATGATTGAATATTTTACAAATGTACAATATTGGCTTATATAGCCTTACATTTCCCATAAATAAATTACTCTAACTTGTTACGGGAATAACTTCCCATACCTAACTATAAATTATTATGTGTCTAAGTAAACTTAAGCAAGTAAATAAGTGAAATCCTATTTACTCTAACAAAGCTCGTTTAGACACTACACCACATATGAGTAGATAAATTTGAAGAAACTAGAACCATTTTATTGAACTTTAAAAATGGTAACTACAATCCCAATAAGATGCTACATTGGAACCTAGTTCTTTCCTTTAGATTGTCTCCTTCTAACTATTATATGATAAAAAGCAAATCTAACTTATGCAATTCTAGCTAAGATGTAAAAATCTTCACTTTATCTAGCCCCTTTTACAAGATAGGTGTCAACCTTTTATAGGGTCAAGGAACTTAGACAACTATTTTTAGGACTGAAGTGAACTATCTCAAAATATCCATGCAATATTCTACCTTTAACTTCATACATACAGACTAGAAAACTAGGAGACTGACTTTCTAATATAGGGACCAAAATCATGCAAATATTCTAAAAAGTACATGCAAAATAAATACTCATTCAAAATTTGGAACAACTTTATATTTTTAGTGGGACTCATTTACAATGCCTGGAAAGAATAAATGAAATTAATTATTGCTGCTACCAAAAATAAGGTCCTTACTTTGAGATTCCTAAAATAAAGGTGCCTCTTGCACTTTGCCTTTGTTTATATCTTTCAAAATCTACCAAACACTTATCTATCCAATCTTCATCTAGCCCGTCTAGCCATTACAACTTGAATTTACATTCTTCAAAATATTTACAAGAAAAATCTATTTGGGCTTTCATCAACTGAACATGTTTCTCAATTACTCTAAAATTAGATTTAGTCTCCATGCATTTGTCCAAAGTAGTTTTATCAAAATCTAGGGCACTATTCAATTCATTTTCCATGTTCTTCCTTAGGGTCTCCTTTATTACCCCTTGTCTACTTACCCAAATTTACCCTGGATAATTGATGATCTAAGATAGAGAGGTCTCTATCATCTGTATCCACCAAGGGTGTGGCTACTTCTGCAATCCTTTCCCTTAAATCATTTGTCTTGATGGTATAGAGGGTTTTGGATTTGTTTGGGGTTCTCACCCTCTCTACTTGGACTATCATAGCCTATAGTTTTAGTGGCTTGACCACTACTTTATCTCTCCTTTCTAGATTTAGGTTCACCCATGTAGGGACAACATGATCTTCTATAGGAGCTCGATCGTATTGTTTCAATTCTTTCACCTTATATTGGTCCTTCTGATCAGGAGCTTCCTCATGTAAGGTCTCTTCATCTTTTGTGTGATGGTCCTGTTACTGAGGAATTTCCCTATCTATTTCCTCCTCTATAGAAAAATTCAACAAGGGTGTATCTACATGTCCAATTTCCTTTTTAATTATCTTTTTCAGTTCCTCTTGTTCTCCTAGACTTAAGATTTTCTCTTCTTTATCTTCTACAGCCATTTGTTCTTCTTGATGCGGTGGCTCTGTAGAGATGGAAATTGATGGGCTAAGATGAGGCTGGTCATGATCCATTTCTTCATGTAGATCTTCTTGTATCACTTCTTCTTTTAGGTTCTCTTGAGGAGTTGAAATTTCTTTAACAACATCCATCTAATTAACTCCCTCCTCAACAACTACACTTTCTTGTTGATCCTGAATATCCTCCTCAAGGGTTTCATTCATTCCTTCTTTCTCAAGGATTTATTCTTCTTGGCTCTACTTTGAAGGAGAGATGGCATGCATCTCAAGAGAAATTTCATGAATTTTTATGTCAAGAGTAGTTGGAGGAGGTTGTAATATTTAAACTTCTTCATCTACTATCTTCGCCACTCTTTCTTTTTTTTTTTGTTGTAGTTTCTTTTTGAGTTGATGGAGGAGGGATAGAAATACTCACATGTTGATGAAAAAAGGATCTCTTTTCTAATGGCTTGTCTTGTTCTCTTATAGGTTCTTAGACATCTAGTTGTTTCTCTAATTCTTGATCAGGTAATTGGCTGAGTGCAACTTGAGTTGGGAGGACTTGTACTAGAGGAACCACACCCAAACTAGTTATAACCCCTGCTTCTATAGCATCATAAGTAATTCTTTCCTTGCACAAGGCTTCTTGTAGTTGTTTAGGTGTTACAACACCAATAACTCCTCTCATTCTCCCTATCCCTGTATCTTTCTTGCATTTCTTGTAAACTTTAAGATTTGAGGGAGATGGCTCTTTAGTTCTTTGTCTTTTATATTTCCTCCATTTTCCCTTAGTCATGTCTAATTGGGAAATATTCACATCCAACTTATTAGCTAATTGACTCAATAGACAAATTATCCTTCAAGGACCAACTTATTCTAGGCAAAGGATCATTATCAACCCCTTTCAAATCATAGGTTGGATACAAAACTTGGCCATCATCTTAAAATGCTAGGGGAATATCTTCTTTGACTTTGAAAGCCTTTATCTGATAGGGAATTAGCCTACAACAGATTCTCTTCACTTCAAAGTCATCTTTGCAATTTGCCCAAAAATCTTCCAAAGAAGGATCATGTTCTATTATGGTGGTACTTAAGAACTTCTTGATCCTGCCATAAGGTTCAAAATTTGGCCTCGACATTTATACTTTGAGGTTCATTGCCTCCAACTCTTCATCAACATCCTTTGCAACATTAATGGAAGGATATGAATAAAACCCCAAGTCAAGTGGATATTGCACACCTAGTTTGTGCTTCCGTTGAAATTTCAAATGTACCTCAAGCATTTATCTCAAAAATTCCAACAAGATCACCTTGTCACTACAACATCTTGGGAGAATGTAGGGTACTTTGTTAAACCTAGATATTTTGATGTATATTAACCTTGGAAACTGGATAAACTTTTGTCCCCATCCCTTTATGAGGGCCATCATCTCAACTACCATTCTTGCATTAATGTCTCTTGTCAATTTTCCAATGATAGAATATAAGAATGCACCATTAACCCTTTTATAATAATTTTTAGCTTCTTTTCTCTCCAATTGGGGTTAGTAATCCCATATGTTATTTTGTCTTGCAGCATCTCCTCTAACTCCTTTTGTAACTAATCAAAGAAAATGAGCTTGTCTAGCCAATATATAAATTATGTAAGAACTCATAGTGAAATTCTCGTCATTAACAATAGTGGTGAGCTGGGCATGCAGTCTATGACTCAAAATTTGGCCCTAGTCAAGGAATTGTTCATTCTTGAGTATGACATTGATTTATTGAAACATCCAATGTTGGTATAACCTTTCATCAGTTTTCCTCATGGCCCTATTTAGAAGGGTGATCATGTCTCTAATTTCTTCTTGGAAATTTTATCTCATCAAATTCTTAGGAATTTTGGCCACTGATTTTCTCTCCTTATGGACCTCATATCTGTTCAAGTCCTTAGAGTTGTCCACTTGATGATCCTCAAATGTAGTTTGTGCTTCTATCTCTATTAACATTGATACCTCTACATGACATGGAAGGTCAAAAGTCATTCTAATCATCATAGGAGTGACATCTAAGATTATGTTTCTTTCTAAGTCATAGGACCTCCTGTCAATTGGGTGATAACCCTGTGCACAAGCTAGGATTATTCTAGACACTACACTACCACTAGAAAGCCTCCTACATGTCCAAATCCTCATCTTTCTAGGATCCTTGCCCTTAGAGTTCCAAATACATCCTTATGAAATTGGTCTAGGCTTACATGGCCTAAATCAATATCTAATATGTTTTGGGGAATTGAAGTGAACTTTCATATTCATACTTCATTGTTGCAGGTAATTTGTCTATCTTATCAATCATTTATTTGCTCCTAGAAAATAAAGAAAATCTCATATTGTCTCCTTTGTTATAATCTTCATTTCATTTATGAATAAAGTTTAATCAAGGATTGCTTTGTTCATCTTCCAGTCTTCCCTGTGCATGAATATCTTTCTTTATGGATTTTGTTCAAGTAGAAAATTAAATGCTCTATAGAGAATGTTGGAATCTGTGAAGGTTTGTAGGGATTTGTATGTAGAATTAGTTCTGAATTACTAAAGTGTAATAGTGTAACACATTGTTGCAATGCTTCATTGATTACGGGAAAATATTGTTGTGTAGGGTTATATTTACATTGATCTTGACTTTGTACCCTAGGTTAAGGCACCAATCTCTTTGAAATTGTGTCTAATACAAGTCCTTGGTCACAAAAATTTGAAAATCAAAATGAATTTATGTTTTTGCCTTAAGTTATTTATTTAATGTTATTTCTATGTTCTCCTGCAAGTGAATTGTGTGAAATCCTGAGGATCTATCCCATTACTCTAGTATATATGTAATTCTTTTGGCATTTTAGAGAGAACATATCTTCTCTTAATGGTATTTGAGATAAATGGCAAGGATATCTTAAAATAATACTATATAGGATCACCCTCCTAGGTCTTGTAGAGCCTAAAGTGTAGAGGAAAAGAATTATCCATCTTTTCCTCTTCGTTGCCCAACTCCTTGGGGCAATTAATCATTACAACTGGCTATTCTTTATATTGTCTATAAGATCTAGTTGGGAGTTTAACACAACCAATAGATGATACCTTTCATTTGAAAACCAGTCATTTGGAGCAAAAAGGTCACATGAGGCCCTCTGCAAATTATTTCTCCATCAACACCCATAAAACTCAAATTTAATGTTCTCCGCAAATCGTCGGGCTTGAATAGGAAACTTTAAAATCTTCAACCTGTGAAGAAAACTTATCCTGAAAAATAGATCACATTGTGCAAAAAAGACTCAGGAAACTTCTTGTAGAATGATTCTACACTAGTATCAATGTATCTCTATATTTAATTATTTCTATGAATGCCTTTAAATCTGCCAAAAAGCTTGATGTAAGGATTTGTAATTTTGTCAAGCAGCAAAAGTTTAAAATTTTTCATTTTTGAAAATTGGGTAACACTCCGCAAGCTCTTACTCCAACAAAACCTTCTAGTTTATCCATAACCCAAAGCCTCTCAAAACATCACATAGGTGACACCTCTAGAGTTGTTTCAACATATCATACAGGTTAGGTATTAGGTCATGTAGGTGTAGACACCTAAAATTGTCCACTCTTTGTCTCATCCCTAAACATCCTTAATTCATCCCTAATTCATACCTATTCATCCCTAAACATCCCTAAACCATCCCTAGACCATCCCTAGACCTCCCTAAACACTCCTAAAGTATACTTTTTCCACAATTAATTGAATAAACACATGTTTAAACAATTAATTGATCAAATCTCCTTCAAACCATGATTTTACAATATTTTATTGTCAAAATTACTATTCATGTACTATTCACTATTCATCTATACCTGCATTGGTACCTACATCAGTACTTATCCCTAGCCTAAATGATTTATTAATCATTTATTGACCTACCTCTATAGTCCAAACAATAGATACATTTAATTTATCTATATCCCCTTTTTCCCACCCATAAATTAAAAAAATATTTGTATTATTTAATTCCCTATTTTCTACACTTTTGATTAGGTGGCCTAAACCTAATTAATTAACTAACCCCTCACTTGCACATTCCATTATCCTAAACTAACCCTAGTCAAATCCTCCCCATCCTCCCAAATGTACAAAGGTATGGCCTCTTGTACAAGACCACATGGGTCTCTTTCAAAGGTATGGTCAAAGTTCTTTGTACATGAGGGTCCTTTTATCCCTTCTTGTGCTTCTTCAATCACATCCCTTCGTTTTATCTAATTCACTTTTCCACCCTTGATTTCATCCTTAATCCAAGGACATCCATTCTTATCCAATCAATGATTACCACTTGACAAGTGCTCATGCATCCAAGCCTCTCAACAAATCTCATTCATTGATCTCTCCAATCAATCCTAGCCCTGTATCTACCATCCCAAAAATTATAGATAGCCTATCACCCAAGCCATTTTCAAGACTCCATGAACTGCAAAGTTCTGCTTCTATTTTGAGGAGCCACCTGTTAGCAAGATGGTTGCCATTGCACCAAAAGATCAACCTATTAATGCCCGATACAATAGCCAGAATTAATGAATCCACGAGAGGTGGTTAAGCCTTGTCACAAACCCAAGCACTACACTGCATAGCACAAGGAGACCAAGGGTGCACACCTTGTAACATTCCCCCTAGTGCAAGTGGGGGGTTCAAACCTGTGACCCAGGCTCTGATACTAATTGTTAGCAAGACAGTTGTCATTGCACCAAAAGATTAACCTGTTAATGCATGATACAACCGCTAGAGTTAATGAATCCATGGGAAGCAGTTAAGCCTTGTCATGAACCCAAGCACTGCACTGTGCAACACTAGGAGACCAAGGGCACACACCTTGCAACACCACCTACATTCATCAACACATCAAGAGCACATCCACTTGACTAAAGTTTGAATGGTAACTAGCTTAGTTTAGTTTCCTTTCTTATTTGCATGTCTTATTTGCTCTATCGGAAGTAGCTTAGAATTTGAGTGAAATAGGTTATTATTGTTTTAACTTGTTTCCTAGGCTCGTTTTCTATGTTGTATATTTTGGCAATGATCAGTGGGACCCAATTCCCTAAGTTACTAATCAAATTTGTGGTGTTTTTTGTGTTTTGATACTATAGGTCCTAAATCAATGGATTCGTCCCAGAAAGGAAGATACATCCTAATTTTTGGCAGGTGCATCTAAATCTTGAAAAACATCCTCAATTCATTTTCTAATGTTTTTGTGTGACTTTGATCTCAACTTTTTTGATAGGGTGTTAAACTAACAGGGTGTCGTGCTAATAAATTTGATCTAAATTTATAGTTTTTTCGCATCTAACATTATTTTCTTGAAGATTTTGACCCTCATCACATTTCAGTATATCCATATGCATTTTGGTAGATCCGTTCTGGTTTTTGGCTAACCCATGTGATAATTGAAGTCTAACATCTTTCAGCTTTTGAAAAAAAATGGCACTTTCTATTAAATATTGCTCTCGATTTTTCATTAGAAACTAGTTTTATAAAAGGAAATGTTGTCAAATTTTTTATTCATGCCTAAAATGAAGCTTGAAATCTAACTGAAACTATTTTCTATGTAGAAACTATGAATCAGCAGATGTGTTCCAAATCAGTGGATTTGTCCTATGTTTCAGCGGATCCCCCTCGAGTATATTTTTATGTGCTTTTCATATTTCAAAAAATCCTCTCACAAATCATTAGATACACTCTGTGCTTGAGTAGATCCATTCTATCAACAATTTTCTATATTTTCCATCTTTCAAATTATAAAAAACATTTCCCCTTAGGGGCTACATCCCTGAACCCCCATTGGAGGGGGGTCAAATTCGTCCCCCTACACCCCCTATCGTTGGGTTGGGTCTCCAAGATTGCATCGTAAAAGGGTCCAAAATATTTATTATTGTCTCAATGCTAACAATCATTTTCTTTGATCATTTTGTCATCTAACATCATTTTGTGCAAATTACATTGGCCCAAGAAAAAAATATCAACTACTAATCTTGTGGTTTTATAGCACGCTTGTCGAAGGACATATCTTTTTTTGACTAATCTAGGAACATTAACTTTTGGGGTTAAAAATAATATTGTTTTCTTATTTTGGGATCAATCAAGGTGTATGCTCTGCCCTTGCACTTCGTGTGATCTTGGGGATCAAAAACCTTGATTTGATCTAATATTTTTAATAATTGTTAAACCCAAGAAAGCTAGTGTGTGTATTTTCTCTCCTTGCACCATTTGATGATCTTGGAGATTAAAAGCACCTAGTTTTTCTTCGTCTAGGGGCCCCAATTTGGATTTCAAGGGGATGACCTCAACCCTCATGTTTTGACGGGGTATATAAATTTGGGAGAGAATCTAAAGACTCTCCCATTGGGGACATTTGTTGTTTGGGCGAAGCTTACAAGAACTTTATACCTTGCAAAGTGAAGGAGGAGAGTGGGTTACCCTCTCAGCACATGCCATTAGATATACCCCTCATTTCATGAACATAGAGCTCATGCACCTTGTGTGTATCGAGGATATTCCCTATAAACTTGAACATCCTAGCTTAAGACCATTGACAAATCTTTTGGTGTAGTGTAAGGTTCAACAACAAGCCTAAAGATACTCACCATGTGCCTCCTTGAGTATAAATAGAAGTTATTTGGATAAAGTGTCAAAGCCTCTAAGGAAAGGGAAAGGGTGAGCCCTTGTGCCACTTAATCCCTAGCTATTCACTCTTGAAAATATATTACTAGTTAGGTAGGAATATTGACAAGATATTGAATGTGGACCTACACTAAGAGTCACTCCCACTTGAATAGTCTTGGGTGTTGGTGTGTTTGGCATGTCTTCATCATCAAAGTCTATATGTTCCCTTAATCCAAAATCCCCATCCTTTGAAAGTTTGTGCATGTATGTGTGTGAATTTTTATCTTGAAAAGTTTCCTAAGGTCAAAAACCTAGCCATCCTTAATCACCTCTTACTCACCCATCCTAATCCAAACCTCAATCATCCATCTTCCTAATCTAAGTCATCCAAATCCAATTTCCTCTTAGTCCACATTATGCTAATCCAATTTCTTCCTAATTCACCTTATCATTAATCCAATTCTTTCTAATCACTCATCCAATTATCCTAAGCCTCTTAATCCATCTTAATCCATCCCTAATCCAATCAAGTAGGACCCTAATCCCAGTCAACTTGCCTAATCTAATCAAGGTCCTAATCCTAATCCATCCTATCCACCCCCTAATCATTATCATTATCCTAATCTAATCCCATCAGTTGAGCTTACTCAAATCCCTTCTTTGAGCTTAAACATATTTATCATCATCCTAAATCATTTCCTATTCCAATCCATAATCAATCATTCTCTATCCATTATTATCCCTAATCCATATCCTATTCCACTTTCCATTATCCTAATCATCTCACTTCCATCCTAATCCAATTGTTCCTCACCATCTTAACCCCATCTTAATCATAATCCACTTATCCCAATCTAATTTCTTAATCCATTACCCAATTTTAATCCTTTCAGTATCATCCTATTGCAATCCCTTATCACTCATAATCCACATCATATTCCTCATCTAAATCATCTCCTCCTATCATTATCTCAATCCATTTATCCCCATCCCTAATCAAATCATCCAAATCCCCCTAATCATAATCCCATTATTGAGCTTAATCCTTCATCTATTATCCTTCCTAATCCATTACATTATCCAATTATAATAATTCCATCCCTAATTATAAACCTTATCATCCCCATCCATCCATTCCTAATCATCACCTAATCCAATTATCTTTCATCCAAAATCAATTATCTATCATTCTTCTCTCTATCCTTAATGTAATGCCTTCTATGAAAAGTATCAACAATAATTAATAAATATTTGTAAATAAACTAATGAAATAAGTTACTCACTCTTTTAGAAATGGTTATAAGGGATATTGAGAAAGTATAATTTTAGTATAGTCAGTCTACCAACAACTATGTAAGAAGTTTGACTTATCAAAAGAAAGAAAATTAATGTTAGAAAACAAAATAATTAAATATGGTGATAAAAATTTGAAGGAGATTCTTAATCTTCAAGTCAGGCCTATTAATTTAAAACAAAGATATTTACTTTGGCTATAACTCAATTTTTTTTTGAAATCAGATTCACAACCGAAGCCACCAACGGAAAATTGATACCTATAAAATCAAATAAATTGATTAGACTTGAACATTTATATAGCTTATTGTATTAGCTGCCTAAAGCCTGTAATTTTCTAAGCGAACAAAAGTTTATTTCTTAGATATGATTTCTCGAAACCTACTGTTAATATAATTATCACATATGAATTAATATGTAACCAATATCATTATCTCTATATCTATACCATACAGAGACCTAAAGAGAACTAAACATTTTATAACATGCTTTGATTTCTACTATTGAGTTTACTAAGAGTAAACAACTAAATTCTATTTACTACTACAGATATATTGTTTGCCTAAAATAAGTTTGTATATAAAAGAGAAATCTTCAAAATAATCATAATTGATTTAATGCCATAGCATCGGTATCACCAGATTATACATACATCGCAATTCAAAAAGAAAAGAGATTTATTACTGTATGAGATGAATCGATACCCAAAAGAGATGCCAGATTGTGGCATATATTCAAGCCATAGTCAGATTTATCATTAAAGAAATCTATTTCTTAACAAATATTTTTACTATAGAAATAGGTTACGTTTCATAACTATAATTTAATCTATTTTCATATGTAACCAGCTATCCATTATTATGAAATATATATATTTACAACCATTAAGTAATGTATTTAATATGCAGATAGTGTGCAATAATTATTATCCATAGCAATATTGTGCAGATATGAATTTTTTAATGTGCCAAACTAGATAGCTTTGCTAGCTAAAGTCGATAGCACACAACAATGAGGAGTCATGCTCCTTGGCTCCCACGAAGAGGTCGTGGAAGGCCGTGGATACACAACTTCATTTACCTGAATACTATACAATACATCAACGTTAACCATCACCAATACTAAGATTAAAATAATAACTACTTAAAAGAACTGGATTCTATCAATATATTCTATGCATCAATACTTATGAAATATAACTATACAAAGATGAAAAAATATAGTTACAAATGGAAAAAGATGCAGGTAACAGCCATATACAGAAATAAATCAATTGTCTCCTCAAAAATATTATTATATGCATCTAAAAATAATCTCTTTGAACAATAATACAGTTTAACAATGATAGTGTTTTTTTGAGATTTTATAGGAAGATCCCTATACAGCAATAAAATATACATCTTTACAACATTTAAACTCAGACCAAGGAAAATTTGTAAAATCATTACTTGCTCAAAGTTATTGCTCTGGTCAAATTCTTTTCCAGATTCATTTTCTAAAATATATCCTTTAGCACTACAAAACTCATATTTACATTACAATATCTAGATTAACTCTCAATCCTGCACACACAAATTTATAACAAACCAGAATTGCTCACAACCCAACAATGGGATTCAACCAATCGAATCCACCCCTGGGCATTTAAAGAAAACATTTTCTTGATGTACAATAAAATACATAGAAATAATTCCATATTCAAGAGTCTAATTCATAGATCTATCATACTTTCTTTCTCAATAAAACAACAATAACTCCCATAAACAACAATCTCCCTCAACAGATCTCCCATTAAACAATAACTCCCATTAACAACAGCTCATAGAATCTCCCCTTTAACAAGAACTCCCGTGAAACAATAATCTCTCAGAGCTCCCATAAAACAATAATCTCCAAGAACTCCCAATAATCTCCCAAAACTCCCAGAAATAAAACAAATAATCTCTAAGAACTTCCAAAAATAAAACAATAACTCCCATTAATCAACTCCTGTTAATCAACTCCCAATAATATATATTAATCAATCTAAATTTCATCAATTCCCAAAAACTACTTCCATCACAACACCAACACCAAACACCATAATAATACCCAAATAGATATAAAATAATCTTACCAAATTCAATGTTAACACAAACAATAAGAGAACAGATTTCTATCAATATTCACTTGCATACATTCATCTTAATCATAAAGCTCATATAAAATAGAAATACATTTGATTTTCATACCTTGGCTGTCCAAGTTAGGCTCAGCCCATAAAACTTTCCCAGAAATATTTTTTCTTTTTCCTCCAGCAACTCACAACAATCCAATTATTCCAAAAAAAATCTGTTACAAAACAAAATTACAACTCTCTTTCTTTTCCTCTCCTTCCTTCCCAAATGACCCACCTTCCCTCTTTTTATATAAGTTTTTCCCAAAACTCTTTGTATTTCCTCTCATAAAATATATAATCTGATCAAAGAAAACTATATATTTCCACATAACCCCTTTTTCATAAAGAAATAATAAAACAAGTAATTGTCTAATCATTCTGACACCCATTAATCCACAAAAGTATTTCTTTTTATGAAAAACATAATTCATCATAACTTATGAATAATTAAATAGCCATTAAATACATAAAACATTTAATTCCCATAGTCAAAATTATAACAATAATAATAAGAATAATGTTCTTGGTTCAACATAAATTAAAACTCTCTCACAAATACACACCAAAATATTATATCAAATAAATATCTAAACTAATATTAGCTAGACCCTACATTCTCCCCCTCTAGAATCTAGGCTTCCTCTTGGAATCTATCAAAAAGATAAGGAAATAAAGTTTTCATCCTGTTTGCATCCTCCCATGTAGTAGTAGACTCATCACAGGGGTCCCATTGGACCTTGACTGCATCCAGCTATCGTCCTTGCAGGGCCAATGTTTGTTGATCCAAAATGTGAACTGGTTGCAGTGTTAGCTGTCCATCCTGTGCCACCAATTTTTCTGGGAACCTCTATCACTGATGTCTGATATTCTGCTTGCCAATTTTCAGTCACTACAAATACCCGATGAGATCTGCCCACATCTCCCACTGTAGGTTCTGAAGTTACCGACTGATGCACTCCTAAAGCTACATTATTTTGATTACATTCCTGAGCATAATGTCCCTTATTGCTACAATTAAAAAAAGGACCTTTTGGTGGTGCTGGAAATTGAAAGGTTGATCTACCAGTGCTAGCCTGACTACCACGAGAACTCTACTGTGGTCGAGCTGAGCCAACAAACTGTGTCTGGTTTCTCTGATCTGCTCTATGAGATGGAGCTTGCCAAGACTTGATCAGGCCCTCTTGAGCCAACTTAGTTTCCTGGTTATGTTGTGACTGTGTTGATCTAGCAAGATAAGAATTTGACCTATTTCCATTACTAGAGTGGAATTGATTGCGGTTTTGATATTAAGACAAATTTTGATGGTGATCATGATGTTTCAGCTAAATTTCTTCTATAATGAATGTCTTATCTGTTACCTGTTCAATAGTAGTAGGCTCAGATAACCGGACCAAACCTACAATGTTGTGATTAAGTCCTCTGATAAAACAGTTTACCATCAACTTCTCATCCTAAATATAATCAACATGCTGAGGTAACTAAAAGAACTTATTCTCATATTGTACCATGGTGAGACCCCTTTGTTGGAGACCATGAAACTCATCAATCTTCCATTGTCAAAAATAGTCAGAAATGTATCTCTAAGAAAACTTCCCAAGTTATACTCTCTGGACTGAAATACCTTTTTCTCTCCTCCTGTCGCCACCAAGTGTCTACACTATCTTTGAGTAGGTGCATAGCCAATCTAGCCTTAAGATTTCTCCTGTAGGTTTTCCATGTAAATTTTTTCTCAAGACTGATTAGCTAAGATTTTACCTCTGATCCATCAGTAGATCCAAAAAAATGTTGTGGCAGTAACTGAAGAAAATCTTGGATTAACTTATCAATATCTATGGAAACTTCCTCTACACAAGTGCTACGAGGAGGTGGTGAATAATGTCCTAATTCTCCATCCTCAAAATGAGTTGCTCTACTACGACGAGGACTTCTACTGCGGTCTTGGGGTATAGAATGTTGTCCTTCAAAATGATACTAATTTTTATTATTGGGTATGGGCAACCTTTCTTGAATCACATTCACCAAATTCTACAAGAGCTGTAGTATTTGAGGTCCAAGGTCGATCAGCTCTCTAGATAAATTTGATGACATACTACACACCGGAAAAGTAGTTTTAATATTTCTAATATTTTTACCCCAAAGTTCCCAAGTGTTGTAACCTGGTGCTCTGATACCTATGTAATGCCTTCTACAAAAATATCAACAATAATTAATAAATATTTGTAAATAGACTAATAAAATAAGTTACTCACTCTTTTAGAAATGGTTATAAGGGATACTGAGCACGTATAATTTTAGTATAGTCGGTCTGCTAGAAACTATGTAAGAAGTTTGACTTATCAAGAGAAAGAAAATTAATGTTAGAAAACAAAAAAATAAAATATTTTGATAAAATTTGAAGGAGATTCTTCATCTTCTAGTTAGTCCTATTAATTTAAAACAAAGATATTTACTTTGGCTATAACTCAAATTTGTTTTGAAATCAAATTCACAACCAAAGCCACCAAAGGAAAACTGATACCTATAAAGTCAAACAAATAGATTAGACATTGAACATTTATATAGCTTATTATATTAGCTATCTAAAACATATAATTTTCTAAGAAAACCAAATTTTATGTCTCAGATATGATTTCTCGAAACCTATAGTTAATACAATTATCACATAAGAATTAATATGTAACCAATATCATTATTTCTATATCTATACTGTACAGAGACCTAAAGAGAACTAAACATTTGATAACATGCTTCAATTTCTACTATCAAGTTTACTAAGAGAAAACAACTAAATTCTATTTACTACTACACAGATATTCTTTGGCTAAAATAAGTTTGTATATAAAAGAGAAATCTTCAAACTAATCATAAATGATTTAACGCCATATCATCGGTATCACCAGATTATACATACATTGCAATGCAAAAGAAAAGAGATTTATTACTATTTGAGACGAATCGATATCCAAAAGAGATGCCAGACCATGGCATATATTCAAGCCACAGTTGGCTTTATCATTAAAGAAATCTATTTCTTAACAAATATTTTTACTACAGAAATAGGTTACATTTCATAACTATAATTTAATCTATTTTCATATTTAACCAATTATCTATTATTATGCAATATGCATATATATAATCATTAAGTAACATATTTAATATGCAGATAGTGTGCAATAATTATTAGCCATAGCAATATTGTGCAGATATGAATTTTTTAATGTGTCAGATAGGGCGGCTTTGCCAGCCATAGTTGATGACACACAGTAATGAGGAGTCGTGCTCATCGACTCCCACAACCAGGTCATGGAAGGCCGTGGATACATGACTTCCTTACAAATTTATAAATAAAAATTGTCTCTTTACAAATCGTTTACCTAAATATTATACAATACATCAACGTTAACCTTCACTGATACTAAGATTAAAATAATAACTAGTTAAAAGAAATCATTACTATCAATATATTCTATACATCAATACTTATGAAATATAACTATACAAAGATGAGAAATATAGTTACAAATGGGAAAAGATAAAGGTAACAGGCATATACAAAAATAAAACAATTGTTTCCTCAAAAGTATTATTATCTATGTCTAAAAAGAATCTCTTTGAACAACTATACAGTTTAATAATGACAATGTTTTTCTGAGATTTTACAGGAAGATCCCTATATAGCAATAAAATATACATCTCTACAATGTTTAAACTCAGAAGAAGGAAAATTTGTAAAATCATTACATGCTCAAAGTTATTTCTCTGGTCGAATTATTTTACTGATTCATTTTCTAAAAGATATCCTTTAGCACTACAAAATTGATATTTACATCACAATATCCAGATTAGTTCTCAATCTTGCACACACAAAATTTATAACAAACCAGAATTGTTCACCACACAACCTTAGGATTCAACCAATTGAATCCACCACCGAGCATTTAAAGAAAATATTTTCTTGATATACAACAAAATATACAGAAATAATTCCATATTCAAGAATCTAATTCATAGATCTATCATACTTTCTTTCTCAATAAAACAACAATAACTCCCATAAACAACAATCTCCCTCAACAGATCTCCCATTAAACAATAACTCGCATTAACAACTCCTACCAGAATATCCCTTTTAACAACAACTCCCATGAAACAATAATCTCTCAGAACTCCCATAAAACAATAATCTTTGAGAACTCCAAATAATCTCCTAGAACTCCCAATAATCTCCTAGAACTCCCAGAAATAAAACAATAACTCGTGTTAATAAACTCCCAATAATATATATTAATCAATCTACATTTCATCAACTCCCAACAACTACTTCCATCACAACACCAACACCAAACACCATAATAATACCCAAATAGATATAAAACAATCTTGCCAAATTCAATATTAACACAAACAATAAGAGAATAGATTTCTATCAATATTCACTTGTATACATTCATATTAATCATAAAGTTCATATAAAATAGAAATACATTTGATTTTCATACCTTGGCTGTCCAAGTTAGGCTCAGCCCATAAAACTTTCCCAAAAATCTTTCTTTCTTTTTCCTCTAGCAACTCATAGCAATCCAATTATTCTAGAAAATTTTAGTTACAAAACAAAATTACAGCTCTCTTTCTCTTCCTCTCCTTCCTTCCCAAATGACTCACCTTCCCTCTTTTTATAAAACTTTTTCCCAAAACTCTTTGTATTTCCTCTCATAAAATAAATAATCTGATAAAAGAAAACTATGTATTTCCACATAACCCCTTTTTCATAAAGAAATAATAAAACAAGTAATTGTCTAATCATTTCGACACCCATTAATACACAAAAATATTTCTATTTATGAAAAAATAAATCATCATAACTGATGAATCATTAAATATCCATTAAATACATAAAATATTTAATTCCCATAGTCAAAACATTAACAATAATAATAAGAATAATGTTCTCAGTTCAACAAAAATCAAAACTCTCTCAGAAATACACACCAAAATATTATATCAAATAAATATCTAAAATAATATTAGCTAGACCCTACACTTAATCATAATTTAATCCCAATCTAATCTGAACCATCATTTTCAAATCAAAATTGGTTAAGGAATTAACCCCCTTCAACTCTCTCCAAATCCTAATCATAACCCATCCAATTTCATCCAATCCTAATCATAACCCCTCCAAATCAACACCAAAATCTTCCATCCTTAATCGATCCTAATCTAACCCAATCCAATCCAACGATCAAAGGGCCTTGGACTAATCCAAAATCTATCCCAATCAATCCAATCCATGATCAAGTGTCATATATCATTGACCTTGATTAATCAAATCAAATCAAACCCATCCTAGTATCAAGTGTCGTATATCATTGACCTTGATGAATCCAAAATCAATCCAATCCCACTTAATCCAAACTAATCCAATCCCCTTAAATCCAAAATCAAATCTAATTTCATCAAGTCATCTTACATCACATTATCGTAAATCCAAATCCAATCATGAATCCATCCACTTTAGATGATGATGATAGTCCTTTTAACCAAACTAAACTTGCTAGAAACTACCCTCGCCCATCCATAAGCATGCAAGCACCTCATGACCATGCATTGTCTAGCAAGAGCTATGCCCCGACACCTAATTGCATACCTTATGTTCATACTTATGCTACACTTGACAAGGGAAATCTATTTTATCCATCATCCACATCATATCATCCATTCTCCTATAAGGTCACCATAACCTCCATCCCTTATCCACATCCTTCTTATCTTTACCCCTCTTATCCAAATCCACCATCTCCTTATCCACCAACCCCATTATCTAATTCACCTTCCAATACACCATCCTTTTCTCCTACTAAATCCACATCATCCTTTCTCCAAGGACACCTTGTTAAGAGTATCAGGAAAAATCATGGAAACAAATTTGTGGAGTAACGCTATCCCACTCCTCCCTAATCACCCAACTGTGTCATTAATGACCCTGTCATCCAGATCACACCCATCAAAAGCACACCATCGCCTCCCTCATTCTTATCCAAAATCCCATTCAAAACATCCCCATATCCTCCATCTACCGTATTTGAGGAGCCTATTCAAATAATTGAAACTACATGCTCCTCCCCCACCACATCATCCACTCAAATCTAGCTATGTCAAGAGCCTAGTCCAAAGCATGTTGAAACATCTGCTCCTCTTCCTAATCACGATCGAAGCATCCCATCTCCTCCCTCTCCTAATCCTACATGATCCCTTATTGTGTTATAAAAATGGTTGTCATTGCACCAAAAGATCGACCTATTAATGCCCAATACAATCGCCAGAGTTAATAAATCCACAGGAGGCGATTAAGCCTTGTCATGAACCCAAGCACTACATTGTACAACACAAGGAGACCAAGGGCGCACACCTTGCAACAATCCTCCCCAATGCAAGTGAGGGGTTTGAACCTATGACCCAGGCTTTGATACCAATTGTTAGAAAGACGGTTGCCATTGCACCAAAAGATCAACCTGTTAATGCCTGATACAACTGTCAGAGTTAATGAATCCACAGGGGGCGGTTAAGCCTTGTCATGAACCTAAGCGTTGCACTGCACAACACAAGGAGACCATGCATGTACACCTTGCAACAATCCTCCCCAGCACAAGTGAGGGGTTCAAACCTATGACCTAGGCTTTGATACCAATTTTTAGAAAGATGGTTGCCATTGCACCAAAAGATCAACCTGTTAATGCCTGATACATCTGCTAGAGTTAATGAATCAATACGAGGTGGTTAAGCCTTGTCACGAACCCAAGCGCTGCACTGCACAATACAAGGAGACCAAGTGCACACACCTTGAAAGATATTGATCCCCCATCATCCCCTATTGATCCTTCTACCATCTCCCATCAATCCCATCCCAAATCCACCATCTTATCCTCTTGGCCTCGCTACCTTCCTCCATAGTGGTTGTCTCATAGAAGAATAAAAAATTTATTCCACCACCCTTTCTCCTCCATCTAATAATGGACTCACATCATGTTTCCAAAACAACAAACATCCCATTTCAAATTGAATGCTCCAACACATGAACCATCAAGGTAAAGGCTTAGGTCTTCACGAACAAGAAATAATGGAGCCCATCCATGTCAAAATCCATCCATGCTCACATGGCCTTGGCTATACATCTCAAGGAAAGCAATCCAAGCATGTTGGTACCACCTTCATGCCTTCTAAGTCCACTCTTCCAAATCCCCTTCGATCCCCAAATCATATGATGTCATCCCTCCTCCTCCATTGTATTTCATCCATCAATCCAAAAAGTATGCGACCATACATCCCCCATCTTATCATATCCATAAATCTAAATTACTCTCCATCCTTAAATCTATGCTTCCTCCAATCCTCCAAACTCCTAATATCCCCATCCTCAAATCTCTTCATCCCTCCATCCTTCATAACCCTATCCATAAATCTCGATCCCCCAAAATCCCTAATCATGATAAATGAATGCACACACCATCCAAACATGAAGCTATCAAACACCCCATGGGATTAAAAAATAATCATTTGGATGCTTCCACACATAAAGTACAAATCAAAAGCCTAAATACAATCATGCCATAGGGCATCACTACACAAATCCAAGCAAAATCTAAAATCAAAAAGGCAACATAAGCCCACACCTCTAAAATAAAAGATGAAAATGGTGTGGATCCATAAGAAAAAATTAATAAATCCAGGTGGAAAATCTACATCCCACTCTATCCCAAAACCCCAAAAATATTGTACCCCATCAAATCATACAAATCCTAAGTTCATTTGGGTCCCTAAGTCCTTGAGTCCCCAAATCTGCAATCACAAAATCCCCCATCTCGATCCCATAAATCCATCATGAATCTAAAATCACCATTGCTCCCACTCCCCATCATAAACATATGCTTCAAAATCCATTATGGTGTGGGAAACTATTGGTCTTTATTCGCATCATGACATTCCCACATGGCCCCATCCTCTCACCTTATATCCCCTATTCCACATATCTCCCCCATCACATCCCTATGGTCCATGCTTTCACATAATTCTTCATCCATCCATAATTTATCTATCCATCCATCCTTCATCCATTTATCCTTCCACCATCCATTCCATCTTTTCCCATCTACCAAAATCCATGCACATAGAGACACTTGACATGGTCCATGTGCAACATACATACAACATGGGATTCTATCACCTTGCTATGGAAATTGATTCTTGAGTCCCCAACCTCTCTCCATCCATTTCTCCATCCATTCCATCCACCCATCCCATCCAAATATTTTGAAAAAAATTAAAAATAAAAGAAGTATAGAGAAATAAATTCGTCCAATGGTTAAAACCACTACTCTTGGCTCCTTGGTCAAGTACCATAATGAAAACCCCTTATGGGCCTCATGCATAATCCACCCTCCTCCATTTTCACCCTACACTTGGGGGTAAATCTTTATGTGCCTACCATTTCCCCATCCATCACATATCCTTACCTCATCTTCCCATATCCATCCTATCCCTTATCTCTATCCATCTATCATCTCATCTTCTATCCCTTATTCCCATCCACCATCTCCCTCTCCATCACATTACCATTTCATCCTCCTTCCCTGGTTGTTATCCTGATAAGGACAGGGCAAAATATGTGAGACATGCCTTGGACACTTCTTGACATCCATTCCTTTCAAGCATATTCTATCACATCCATCCATCCCCATACTCGTAACACCTCATCATTAGAGACACACATCTTGAGTGGGGCATCTTCTTCCTATGTGAAATAGTCCTTGGAGATCACATCCACTTTCTTGCTATCCACCTGGGCAACTTCCACCATCCATATTTCTCTCCCATCCATTATTGACCATCCTTTCCTCCTATCCATTATCGGCTATCTAACTCCCCTCCATCAGCCTATTCCTAGTTTTTGGTTTTCCTACAGTTCTAGAGAATGAAGTATCCCTTATCCCCAATTGCATCTTCTCCTCCTTCATCCACCTATCCTAATCCTCCATCCACCTATCTCAGAATTGTTGGAAATAAGCCACACCTAGACTAATGATGGACTGGCCACAAGGGGCCAATAGCTCAATTGGTAGAGTACTCCAGCAGAAAATGGATGGTCCTAGGTTTGAGTTCTTGCTTGTCCATATGTGATGCAGAGTGCCAGCAGAAGCGAATGAAGATTTGACTATGTCTTCACTATCGGCAAGACCTTTTACTTTTCTCACCGAAGCAATCCCCCTCTTGCCTATCGGAAAGACACTATTCTATCGGCAGGCTCCTTGAATCTTCTACCGACGCTATCGGTCACACCGATGAGTGTCTAACTCCCGCTTCTCCATCGATCTGACTTGATCGTCGGAGGGACTTTTCTCTTCTCTACCGATATTGTATCTCACACCGATGTGCTTATCACCAAGAAGCTGTCGGTAAGACTTCTTACTTTGGCCAGACTTTCTTCACCTACACCGATACCTTGTTTCTCACCGATACTGTCAGGTACATCGGCCAGACACTCCGCTTCGGTAAGACTCCGGTTCGCGGCCCCGATGGTTCATCTCATTCCGATGAGTTTCTATCGGCGAGACTTTAACGGTCGCCGTGACTTCTTCGGCTTCCCCCGACAAGGTTCCTCACGCCGATACTCTTTATCGGTGACACTCCAAGGATGTCTCACCAATCGGTGAAACCTTATACCGTCGGCTAAGTGTATTTTCCTTAGCCCAATATCGTTTCTCTCACCGATGGGAATAACAATGGTATGTGTCTCTGACACTATACCAATCTTCGCCAAGACAGAGAGTATTTCACGCCGATGTCAGTTTCATCAGTTAGACATAGTCTATCGGTGGTCCTTCAAAAAAGCTATTCTGACACTTGCTCTCACGCCGATAGACTCCCAACTGTTATGTGACGCCGAACTCGGATTCCTTTCGACAAAACAATGGAATTTGGTCGTTTCATATATCAAACCCTCGATCACTTGTAGCAATCTGATCCCACATCAAAACTACCCAATTTCACTCTGATTTCCCGACTAGCCACATGACGATGTCTAGTCGAACTTGACTGAGTTCGCTGGCTTCCTGGGTAAGAGTTCAACAACAACAAATGTGAAAAGACTTTCCCCGATCACACTGATACTATACAGGGCTTCAGTGGACAGAAGAAAGGGCCTCCATGTATGAATCAAACCCTACTCCTAGGTTACGAACCAGCCACTGTGGAACCATGGGTTTTACACTGTCTGCACACTACAGAGTCACTATGGATTGACAGATAGCATCCGGTTAGGGTTCCATTTACAAAATCAGGATAAAGATATCAAGTCACTAAGAACAACCAAGAAAATCAACACAGATCATACCCAGAACTCTCTTTATTCAGTTATCAAAAGAACTTGTTGTAGTACACACTTCTCTCTCTGCTCCGTGTGGCATACAACCTGCCTCTAAAGAAGATGTAGAGACAACAGTTATCCCCTCCAACCGTGCAAACTGATTTTCAAATCTGTTAGCCGTTGGTTTACCCTTCATACAAGCAAAACTATATGTATGCCTTGCACAATTACATTCATGGGACCAAATTGACCCTTATTACAAAATGAAATGGCTTAAGAGCCTTATGAGACAACAAAAGAAAAGATGACCCTGCACTACAGAGAATGTGCTCCTGCACCATACTCCCCCTGCAGGAAAACTCAAGTCCCTTGAGTTGCTAACTGCTGAAGTGTCTTCCCATGCTTTAGAATATCTGCTTCACTCATCCAGGTTGCCTCTGAATCAGGAAGATCCTGCCACTTGACCAAGTAGTCTTTGTATACCCCTTTTCTTGTCTTCTTGACAATTTTGGAATCCAAAATGCATTCCAATTGCAAAGGCTTACTTGGAGGTAAATCTCTGATCCAGTCTTCATCTTCAATCACAGCATCTGAGCCATCTTCAGCATGTAATGGAGGTCTAAAAGGGAATAGGTCTGCAACATTGAAAATGGGAGAGATACCAAGGCCAGATGGTAATTCTATCTCATAAGCATTTGGACCAAATTTATGCACTACCTTACAAGGTCCTATCTTCTTCATCAACAATTTGGTTGGTTGCCCCTTAGGCAATCTTTCCTTTCTGAGGTAGGCCATCACCAAATCTCCTACCTTGAAGTGTACCTCCCTTCGCTTCAGATTGGCCCTATCCTTGTACTTGGAGATAGTTTTCTCCAACTGAAGCTTGACCTGATCATGTACTATTTTCATGGTAGCAGCAAAGTCTTCGCCTAGAGCACTCCTTTTATGCCATCCTTGGAGGTCTTGGAGTTCAAGTGGTCCTCTTGGGTGGAAACCATAAACTATTTCAAAAGGGCTTTTCCCAGTCCTTCTGTTTCTTGAATCATTATAAGCATATTCAGCTTGACTGATCACTAAATCCCATACCAATCGATGCTGTTTGGTAAGGCATCTCAAAAGGTTTCCCAAGGACCTATTAACAACCTCAGTCTAACCATCAGTCTAGGGATGGTAGGCTGATGAAAAAGACAACTGAGTGCCCAATTTTCTCCATAGGGTCCTCCAAAAATGACCAACAAATTTGGAGTCTCTATCAGTAACAATTGATAGGGGTAAACCATGAATTCTGACCACTTCTCTGAGAAAGAGACCAGCAATATGAGATGCATCATTTGTGCATTTGCATGGCACAAAATGAGCCATCTTACTGAATCTATCCACAATGACAAAAACACTGTCTACACCCCTTGCTGTCCTAGGAAGACCAAGCACAAAGTCCATACTAATGCTTTCCCAAGGTCTGGTGGGAATGGGCAGTGGTTGGTACAAACCAGCATTAGAAGACATACCTTTGGCCTTTTGACATATGGTACAGCTTGCAACATATCTCCTCACATCTGTCTGTACCTTGGGCCAATAATAGAACCTGGTGACTTGTTCCAAAGTCTTGTCCAACCCAAAATGTCCTCCTAAGGCTCCATTGTGCTTCTCCTTGATGATATTGTCCCTCATTGAACATTTAGGAACACACAACAAACTACCTTTAAATAGGAGCCCTTCTTGCAGCACAAAATCAGAATACTCACCATGAAAAGTGTTAGCCAAACTTGCACACACTTCATAGGCAGCCTTGAAATCTGCATCATCCTTGTACAACTCCTTCAGACATTCTAGACCCATATGTTCCATTTGTACTTCCTGTATGATCAGTATCCTTCTACTCAAAGCATCTGCCACTTTGTTGGCAACACCTTTCTTATGCTTAATAGTGAAGGTATAGGCCTGCAATTGTTCCATCCACTTGACGTGCCTATGATTCAACTTTTCTTGACTATTTAGGAAGCTAAGAGCATGGTTGTCAGTAAAAACAATGAACTCTTTTGCCAGTAAATAATGTCTCCATTTTTTCAGAGCTTGCACCATTGCATACAACTCTAGGTCATAGGTAGAATACCTCTGTTTGGCCTCATTCAACTTCTCTGAAAAGAATGCTACTGGATGTCCTTCCTAACTAAGAACAGCACCTATAGCCTGTTGGCTTGCATCACATTCCACAACAAATACTTTGTCAAAATCAGGGAGTACCAACGTAGGTAACTCGGCCACTTTCTGTTTCAACAGTTCAAAACTATCATCTGCTTGTTTTGTCCATTGAAATTTACACTTCACTCCACCCTTGATGGTATTGAGAATAGGAGCACTTATGTGACTGAACCCTTTAATGAACTTCCTGTAAAAAGTCGCCAAACCATGAAAACTTCTTACATCTCCTACTGTCTTAGTAGTAGGCCAATTGAGAATAGCCTCAACTTTTGTAGGATCCATTTTCAAACAGCCATTGGAAATCACAAATCCAAGATACACTAATTCAGTTTTCATAAAATCACATTTATCCAAGTTGATCATCAACTTACTCTCATGCAATTTCTTTAACACCTGTCCAAGATGCTTCACATGCTCTTCTTTGGTCCTGCTGAAAATCAATATGTCATCAAGATAAACAATAACAAATTTTCCAATAAATTCTACAAGTACCTCATTCATCAACCGCATGAATGTGCTTGGAGCATTACTGAGTCCAAATGGCATGACAAGACACTCATAGAGACCTTCATTTGTTTTGAAAGCAGTCTTCCATTCATCTCCCTACCTTATTCTGATCTGGTGATAACCAGATTTCAAATCAATCTTGGAATAGTAACATGAACCACCAAGATAGTCCAACAGATCCTCAATTCTTGGCATAGGAAATCTATACCTTATGGTGATCTTATTGATAGCCCTTGAATCTGTGCATAATCTCCATTTGCCATCTTTCTTAGGAGCAAGTACACTAGGGACTGCACATGGACTAAGACTTTTCCTAATCAAACCTTTCTCCAAAAGTTCTTGAATCTGTCTACCTACTTCTTCATTCTGCTGTGGTGTCAACTTGTAGGAAGCTTTGTTGGGTAATGTGGCTCCAGGAATCAAGTCAATCTGATGACTTATGTCTCTCATAGGTGGTAAGGAGTTAGGAGTATCCTCTACCACAAGATCTTGGTACTTATCCAGTAATTGTTGCACTTCCAATGGAATCTCCTTCTGCTGTTTGCTTTGCTGATTGGATACAGGCTTCATCATCAGTGCATACCCTTGGGTATCCTTCTCCTTCATGAGTTGTAGGAACTCTTTGCCACTCACTAACATGACACTGTTGTCATTGCTCTTCTCTCCAACCTGCTCTGGTAAGGGATCCATCTGAAACTTCTTACCATTCTTGGTGATCATATATGTATTCTTTTCACCCTCATGCTGTGCCTTCACATCATACTGCCAAGGTCGTCCAAGAAGAAGGTGACAAGCATCCATAGGAATAATTTCACATAGCACGTTATCCCTATAATCACCTAGTTCAAACTCTACCCAAGTTTGTTCTTCCACCAAATAGTTCTGATTCTTATTCAACCAAGATATTTTGTGAGGATTAAGATGGGGTAATCTTTTCAGTCTACACTTTTCTACCATTTCAGTAGACACTACATTTTCAGTAGAACCTGAATCAACAATGATTTTACAGAGCTTACCATATGCTATTCCTTGGGTTTTGAAGAGATTCTTCCTTTGTGGGGGCTCCTGCTTCAATGGCATCTTCACGAGGGTCCTCTTAATCATCATATTCTCTCCTTCAAGCACTGGTGCAGCACTACCAATTGGTGAGTTTACACTCTGACAATCATCCTCCTGCAATAGTTGGTTCCTTCTCCCACCATCATGAGAGCTAGATGCCTTCTCAAGGCACTTACTTGCAGTGTGGCCTACTTGATTGCAGTTGTAACATCTTCCAGTGAAGACTCCACGTCCTCTGCCTGCACCACCACCTCTTCCTCTACCATTAGGTCTTCTCCAACCTCCGAAACCACCACCTTTTTGTTCTGTATCAGAACGTGATTCTTGTTGACTTGAACTTTCCCCTTTGTTTGGCTGTCCTCTGCCAAAATTACCTCTTCCTCTATTGTTCTTGCCACCTCTTCCTCTGTTATTTTGATCACCTTTCCTTTTCAGTTTATCCTTAGCCCTAGAGGCTAACTGAAAACATTCATCCACAGTCTTGGGAACCACCATACTGAACTCATCCTGTATATTGTACCTCAGTCCATCCAGGTATCTGGCTACCATCTCTTTTTCTTCTTCTCTGTGATTGGCTCTCATGCTCAATCTGTGGAATTCTTCAGTGTATGTAGCCACGTCCATATCTTTCTACCTAAGATGATTAAACTTTCTGATGGTTTGCAGATCATAATCACATGGTAGAAATTTGGCTCTCAGCATGGCCACCATTCTGCTCCACTTGGTGATTGGACTCTTTCCAATCTTCTCCCTTTCACATTGAGTGTAGTTCCACCAAACCAATGCAGAACCTCTCAGTCTGGTCTTTGCAAACTTTACTTTCTTACTGTCACTATACTCTTTGAAGTCAAAGTAATTACTTATGGCTTCAATCCAGTCCACAAGAGTATCTCCATCCAGTTTCCCATTGAACATGGGAACATCCATTTTCGGATCACCACTATCTCCATGACCCTGGAGTGCGTTCAGGAATGCCTTTTGATCAGCAGTCATACCTTCTCCTTGAGGATTCTCCCCAGTTTCTCCTTCTTCGTCCTCTTCTGACTCAGAAGTGCTTCCATCTTTCTCTTTGGATCTTTCTTCCTTCAGTCTCTCTTCGAGCATTTCTTCCACCATCTTCTGGATGGCTGCTTTACTCATCGTTTTGGGAGGCATTGTGCTAGCCTCTGTTTCTATCTCCAATTCTTCGTCTGACATACATGGCTGTGATTCAGAATATTGGCTCTGATACCAATTTGATGCAGAGTGCCAGCAGAAGCGAATGAAGATTTGACTATGTCTTCACTATCGGCAAGACCTTTTACTTTTCTCACCGAAGCAATCCCCCTCTTGCCTATCGGCAAGACGCTATTCTATCGGCGGGCTCCTTGAATCTTCTGCCGACGCTATTGGTCACACCGATGAGTGTCTAACTCCCACTTCTCCATCGGTCTGACTTGATCATCGGAGGGACTTTTCTCTTCTCTACCGATATTGTATCTCACACCGATGTGCTTATCACCAAGAAGCTGTCGGTAAGACTTCTTACTTCGGCCAGACTTTCTTCACCTACACCGATACCTTGTTTCTCACCGATACTGTCAGGTACATCAGCCAGACACTCCGCTTCGGTAAGACTCTGGTTCGCGGCCCCGATGGTTCATCTCATTCCGATGAGTTTCTATCGGTGAGACTTTAACGGTCGCCGTGACTTCTTCGGCTTCCCCCGACAAGGTTCCTCACGCCGATACTCTTTATCGGCGACACTTCGAGGATGTCTCACCGATCGGTGAAACCTTATACCGTCGGCTAAGTGTATTTTCCTTAGCCCGATATCGTTTCTCTCACCGATGCGAATAACAATGGTATGTGTCTCCGACACTATACCAATCTTCGCCAAGACGGAGAGTATTTCACGCCGATGTCAGTTTCATCGGTTAGACATAGTCTATCGGTGGTCCTTCAAAAAAGCTATTCCAACACTTTCTCTCACGCCGATAGACTCCCAACTGTTATGTGACACCGAACTCAGATTCCTTTCGACAGAACAATGGAATTTGGCCGTTTCATATATCAAACCCTCGATCACTTGTAGCAATCTGATCCCACATCAAAACTACCCAATTTCACTCTGATTTCCTGACTAGCCACATGACGATGTCTAGTCGAACTTGACTGAGTTCGCTGGCTTCCTGGGTAAGAGTTCAACAACAACAAACGTGAAAAGACTTTCCCCCATCACACTGATACTATACAGGGCTTCAGTGGACAGAGGAAAGGGCCTACATGTATGAATCAAACCCTACTCCTAGGTTATGAACCAGCCACTATGGAACCGTGGGTTTTACACCGTCTGCACACTACAGAGTCACTATGGATTGACAGATAGCATCCGGTTAGGGTTCCATTTACAAAATCAGGATAAAGATATCAAGTCACTAAGAACAACCAAGAAAATCAACACAGATCATACCTAGAACTCTCTTTATTCAGTTATCAAAAGAACTTGTTGTAATACACACTTCTCTCTTTGCTCCGTGTGACATACAACCTGCCTCTAAAGAAGATGTAGAGACAGCAGTTATCCCCTCCAACCATGCAAACTGATTTTCAAATCTGTTAGCCGTTGGTTTACCCTTCATACAAGCAAAACTATATGTATGCCTTGCACAATTACATTCATGGGAACAAATTGACCCTTATTACAAAATGAAATGGCTTAAGAGCCTTATGAGACAACAAAAGAAAAGATGACCCTGCACTACAGAGAATGTGCTCCTGCACCAATATGAGTTGTAGCTCAATAATTGGTATCAGAGCTTGATCACCTTTGGTTTCAGTTGTGGGTTGTTGGGTTTTTTGAACTAATTCAGTTTTGAGTGGGACTTGTGCAGAAGATATTTTATGGTTTTTTTCCAAGAATATTTAGATGGCAAGAACATTAGGGAGAATAGAGGTAGAGAAATTTTTTTTGTAACAATTTTGATATGTGGAAGCTGAAGATGGAGGACCTTTTTATTGATCAAGATCTGTGGAACAGGGCCAAGCTTCTTAGTTTATTCATGCTCCAAAACATAGGGAATATTTATGTACAAGTGCAAGAAGCTTTTCAAACTTCTCAGGCTAGGTATAAGGAAATTCATGATAAGCATTATATCCCTTTAACTTCATAGTTGAGGATAAAGTCTAGTTGTACATGGATAAGAAAAAGTTCAAAGGTTAGCAACATCACTAGCTCAAGCCTATTAGATATGGGCCTTATACCATTATCTAATAGATATGAGATAATGCCATCAAACTTGATTTCACATCCTAGCTTCACATCCATGATGTGGTAAATGTTAATAAACTAAAGTGATATGAGCCACCTCACCTAGAAGAAGAATTTCCTCTCTCTCATCCTAAGCATAATATTCAAGATCTTCAACCTCCTTTGGATGTAGATACCATTTTTGAAGTTCATGCACACTTTATTAGAAGACGAACTACCACTACATACTTTGTTGGTCATAAGGATACCCTTCTAACCCAAGCCAAGTGGATCTCTCATGCATCTTTGGAGTATTCATTTTCCCCATTCTAAGGAGAAAGTGGGGACACTTTCCTCTAAACATGGAGGAATTGATATGGCTTATCCCCTTAATAGCTTCTTCATTAGACATAGACTTAATATATGATAGTGAGTTTAGTAGAATATAATAATGTTTTTGTACTAATATTTCTATAATCTTCTTTATTCTAGAAGTATCTTTTTATTTCTTGAAAAGACCTATTATGAAGATGTTTTGGATTACCTCTATTGAGACAATCTCTCTTGTAATTTTTGAACTCACGTGCACTCATATCAAATGAACCTCATAGAAGTTGGTAAATTCCCTCCTCTACTAGTAAAATCATTGATTACTCAAGAGAATATCCCTTCCCAACTTGTCCCACATGATCAAATTCAAGTTTGTACCTCTCCATCCACTCATGTTAATTTTATAGATCCTAAAGTGGTGGTAAAAATTAAAAATCTTATGGAACTCTTCTTTCATGAGCTTAATGAGCCAAAAGGCAAATGTATGTACCAAGCCAATCCAAATTTCATACTTCAAATCTTTCATGAACAAACATATGCATGAAATCAATCCATAATAAAGCCCCTTCCCCACTCACAAAAGAATGCTCAATGATGATGAAATTTGTGCTTCTCAAGATCCTATAGTTTGAAATCTAAACTTTTATCCAATAGAAGTACCAAATCAATTGTTTTTTTAGTTGGATACTATATATCCCTACTCTACATTTTATCTATGATGGGACCTTATTTGAATCCACCAAATCCTTTGTTTTCCCCTCTGGTTTGCCTTGGCCCATTTGACCTAGGGTTGGCAATCAATCTAATATATCTCATGCAGGTATCCCATGCGTTAGAGTGCAAGTAAAAATCCAAATTATCTAATTCTAAGAGGTTTCTAGAATTTTCACTTAGGTTTTGTGCCTTTGTTAGCTTTTCAGAGTTTCAAGGTTATCCATACTTTCATGCCATCCTTATCGACCCCAAACTCCACCTTTGTTCCTTTCTTTTTGCCTAAGTATTTTGGGATTATGGAGTCAAGGAAGTGCTCATTTATCTGAATCAAGAGAGAAGGATGTTTGGTGGATGCTCTATCTCCAAAGCCTAACAAATTTGCCTTCTTATTGCAACACTTTATTCTTCATTTGAATTTGGAATTTAGGAAGGACCTTGTTTCTCTTCCTCAAGTGAATGATATTTGTTGGAGGCCTGACTGATAAAGCCCGATAAGTTATTTTCCTAAGTCTTTCAGACATTGGAGTTAGGGGAGGTGTTCGTTCTCCTGCACAAATAGATTTATGTTTAACAATGACTTGATTGTTGAAGCCCGATAAATTGGTGCCCTTGTTTTTAGACTTTTGAGTTCAGAAGTGTGCTTGTTCCTAATAAATTTGATGGATTTTTTATGATGGCCCAGTTACCAAAGCCTGATATTTTGGTCTTCCCAATTGGTGCACCCTTTATGTTTGTTGGGGTTTGAAGAATTCTCCTTCTCCTGATCTAAAAGAGGATGGTTTGGCCTTTCTCATGCATTTTAGAGTTGCAGGGAGTCTCATGCCCCCTATCAAGAGGGTTATATTTGGTGAAGCCTGATTTGTTAGGGCCTAATGAATTTAACATTGGATAATAGTGGTGACTCAAACTAGTTGTGGGCCCAATTTCTTTAAAAGAAGGAGCTGACAAAGTGAAAAAATAAAGTAATCGGGGATGCCACGTGGCAAAACCATACAAATCTAAGACCTTGGTAGGTTTGACACCTCCTAAATGATACACTATAGCACCAAATTATCATAGAGTGGCCTGTGAAAAGTAAAAGGAAAAGTAAGGCACAAAACTCTTGCAGACACTCCATATGGTGATTCCACACATATTTAGAAGTTTCTAGTCGTGACAACTTCTAAATGGTGTGTTATTGGATATTAATGATGAATCAGCCTAGGCAGGGTCCAATTTCTTCAAAAGAATGGAGCCAAGGGAAATCTTTTGATACTTACACTTGGCACAACCATGCTCCTCCTAGTTGATATAGTTCTGACTCTCCCATGAAGCAATGCCATGTCGCCATGTGGCTATAGGACCCACTAGGGCAATAGAGACTTGAACAGGCTTTCAGAACTATCGATCACATGCTACAAGATCTAATAGTTTACGCATTGTGATGGACCTTTTAAGGTAAAAAGGGGAAGCAATGCACTAGCAACTAATGTGAATGAGTCAGTGAGAGGCCAAGGCTTGCATGGAGGATACGAATGCGGCCCGAGGTTTACCTAAGTAACTCGGTAGTCTGACAATGCATCGAAGAGGTGATTGAGCTTGATGCATGGTTGTTTAGTAAGTCTTGAATGACTCAGTCCTATTCCTGCTATGCCAATACTACAAATTCAAAATGTGATGTAGGAAGAGGATAGAGGAGCAATTGTGATTCAATTCCAAATTTATTATGGCAGTTTTGGTTGGTGTTTCCTGCCCACGGAACCTATTAATGACTAAATTGCTATATATACATGCTCCATAGGTGTTTTTTTGTTGTTCATGGAGCCATCAAGGGAGGATTTTGCTGCAGATTCAGACCTTTGTGCCATTTTCCAAGAGAAGTGAATATTGATGGATTGTGCCATTTTGGCCTCTCATGTCTTCATTTTGATTCAACAATGAATGGGATGATTGTCAATATATGCTCTATTATTTTATGTAATGAATCTTTCTCTCTTTTTCTATCTGGCATATGTAGCCTCTATTTGTAAGTATGAGACTCTCAAACTTCTTGCAATTTAATAACTATATGTTTCTCACTTTTCATTGTTGCATCTAACTTATCCTATTTGATGTTTGGAAATATTGTGCATGATAAGTCACACAAGTAGGAAAGTCTACCATTGACATTTCACCATTTTAAATAGGTTTTGTTTTAAATTGTTTCTCTTCCCTTTTCTCCCAAACTTTAGGCATAATTCAATGAATATCCTATGAATAGCCAACTTCTAAAATCTTTGACATCATCCTGAAAGTCAAGAATCCCACATTTGCAAGATTTCCCATCTGTAGTGGTTGAGTCTGTATCTAAGAGAAATATTAGGTTCAAATAAAAACCACAACATTATCCATTATACATTTTGAAATAAGTGTTAATTTAAAATAATTAAATTCTCATTTTTTTTATGGTGTTACCTAGTAAGCTTGTGTATTGTAAGCCAACTTACTTAGAATTCTTATCCTAAAAAAAGTAATGGTGCATTATATAAGTTATCTTTACCCATAAGTTGAAACAAATAGATTTACTCACTCTATCCCCATTACTATTTTAGTTAATTCAAATATTGCTTCTATTATAATACTATATCTTAATCAACTCATGTTTGGTTCTATCTCCCATATTATATTTAGAAAGGTTATTTTCTACCAATAGCAACAAGTTGGTATGGTTTCCTTTTTACCTTATCCATTGTTGATTTAACTTTTACAATCATTACCCACATTTCGATTATATATCCTTGGGAACTTAACATATAACCATCTTATTTATATGATTTCTAACTTAACATATGAAATCTTATTTGGTTCTTTAATGTTGTTCTCATGAATGACATTAATGATTCTTATAATTTTTCTTTTTTCTTGGTTTAATCTATTCAATATTGACAATTTCATTAAAGGGAATTGATATGAATATTACTCTTTGAGAATATAGGTCTATGTTTATGTACTATGGTTTGGTCTTCCCAATAGAGAGTGTTTCTTATGAGAGTCATAACAAAGCCAATTGATAAATGCACTTAAATGAAATTTAATAGTAGTGTGATTCATAGTAGAATATAAAGCCCTCCATTCCAAATCTTATATATTGGTGTGATCATCAACCTATTAATGAGAAATACGTGTTAGGGTAATATAAATGGAACATTAGGTCAAGCTTGAAAAAACCTAGTTCAAAATCCATTTTATTTCTTCCTTTGCCTTTTCTATCATCCTTCACCTCTAATCTTAATAATGTGTAGAATTACAATAATGATATGTAGTATGTTTTGAAACTTATCAAAGATGTCTATGATTTTGACCAAGTATGTTATATTATGTGTGGAAATTTTACAATCAAATGCTATCTTTTTTGTGTGTCTAATAGATGGATGTCAAATGGTGTCATGGCATGGATAAAGTTGTGCAATATCCCCTAGTGGAACATTTTCCTACCAAGACCTTTCATGGAAGATAGACAACCTTCAAGGATCATATTATTTTTATCTTGGATTGAAACTAATAGAATGAAAGACTTCATTGAGCATGAGAAAGTATTTAGGGACTCCTACCAAATCCACTTTGAGAAGAGTCATGCATATAAACGCCCTCTTAATTGTAATGCAAAAACTATGATTAATGGGTTTTTGGAATACATGTAAGAATAAATGGTTAATTAAAAATGTTTGTATATAACAATTGTCTAACATAGTAGTGATAAAATCATTCATTAATTACATATTTTATTTCTTGAAGATTTTTATGTTTATTATACCTATATTAATTCATGTGTGGACCCAAGGAATAGCAAGAAAAAGATGTATTACCATATGATCCTTACTCAATCCCCAACTTAGAGAATGGTAATATATCTATGGACTCAAACATATACGATGTGGCTACACTTATTATTTTAGCATAGAAGTCATGGTTTGTAAGCCAAACCATGTATTGCTATGATACCACTAGGTTAAACATGTGGACATGGTAGGAATACCTTTTCATGGTCAAAATAATAATGAGTTTTGGGGAATGAGGTCCTTTTGCACTATATATCAATAAATAATTTGATTAATGGGTTAAGTCATTATTAATGCTTAGGATTCATATAGATTCAATGTAGAAAAAACAAAAGAAAATAGTGCATGAGAAGACAACCATGCTTGAGGGTCAATCATCTAGGGTCAATTTCCTTGTACTATGCATTATTGCCAACATTGAGTATAAAATCATGTTGTCATGCTACACGTTTGATAATTATGGTGTTGCTTTGGTGCAACAATGGGTTTTGGTGAACTGCAACAAGTGGTTTGCATATAAGGAGTACACTACCATTGCTATCAATGTAGATAGGGAAAACCTGTTAGTTTTGGGATTTCAAAGGCTAGAGAAACTTGATTGGATACTTTAGAATGACCAAAACAACATACTATCCATGGATTATATGCTTGGTATGAATGCAATGAAGGTTCATTGTACATTCTTTGATAGAGTTGAAGCACAAATGTTTACATTCAAATAAGATGTAGTATCATTGATACATTATACATTGTGTCTAACAATACTTTCAATTTTATATTGTACTTACATTTGACTCAAACAATATGGGGTATCTTTGGGATGGGTCATTATGTCCATGTCTTATTCATTTGATATTGTATTGTGGATATGCATTTTTCTCTAACAAGTTTATTTGAAGAATATTAAATGGAGAGTAAATGAATTCATGGTATGATGCAAGGGATAAGATCAAAGCTATTAGTTGTTTAATATTTCATTAAAACCTTGTACCTTTTGTAAATATTTCAATATGTCCCATGCAATATTATTCAATGGAGACTAAATGCATTCATGATGTAGAGAGGTGTTTTAGTGTGACATATCTATGATCTTGGCATGTTAGACATGTGTAGCTAAAGAACTCGATCATGAAGTTCAATGATGATGTTGCTAGGTGGGAGATATTTGTGTACTTGGATATTTAATGCATCATTCAATAGACAAGGATAATGTAAATAATGAGATTCACATGTTCGTTGAGGACTTTAGAAATACGCATCACTTGTTTGTTGAATATTTTAAGGAATGGTGGATTGATAAATTAGACCTATGTGGACTAGATGTTTCCATACACTCAACCATGTGAGGCAAGATACAAATGGTTCCATATATTCCTAGTACTCACATCTAAAGAGATGATTCGTAAAGACAAACCATCATACCTCAAATCATCTTGTTGATTGGCTGGTAGATTGGGTAAAAACATCGGTGTATATCTATTATAGGTGGATGCAAGTTAGTAAGAAACATGGTTTCTATAGGAAAATTGGCATTGAGAATATTTAAAACACATCTTGAGTATGAAAATTGTAAATACTAGATAGCCATGCTATGTTCAATCACACTAATGATTGCATAGCATGGGTGGAAACTAAAATTGTTCCTTATTTTTATTACAAGGTGTATGGATCTTATCCTAATATGTGTATGTGCTCTTGAGACTTTTCAATTCAAGGATACATGTCCAAACATATCATCAAGGTGAACTTGATGAGAGGGAGACAACATTTGTCTAACACTTTACATGCAGACCTTGACAATTTTGTTGGCATTGCTGCATCTATAGATGAATTTTTTCCATTTGTTCCTTCAATCATTTGACATAATTGATGAATATGATGGTATTGGTTATAATGAAAATTACTAACTTATGGAGGATTATTGTGTACATACGTAAGACAAAGATTGGTCATCAATTCCTTTGATCATTTAGTATTAGACAAATATATAGTTTGTTTTTTAATAGTATATCATTATTTATGAAAAACATGCCTAAAATGCATTGTAATACTATTTTAGGAGATAATTGATGAATCTAATGTAATTAGAGGTAATAAAAATTTAAAAATCTTTGATCATTGTTTTGTATGTATGCACATGATGTTATTGTTGGCATAATAATGATATTACATTATTAATTATCATTTATTAGGTTGTAGTTATAACAGTTATACAGTTATATTTAAAACTATTATACACAGTTATGTGAACTATATCGTACTACATCATCCTTGCCTTGTATATATTCTCTGCATTGTATCATTTCATGATATCAATAAAATATACTCTCTATCATTTGGTATAAGAGAGATTATGGATTCGGTCCCTGTTGAGTTGAAGGCGCTTGATTTCATCTTAAGAAGGTTAAAATCAAGGCAAGGTGCATGGAAAGAAGGCTGAGAAGGCTGCGAGTAGATACAATATTAAAGAAACTTTGACCGCCTTTGTTGAGTGCATGTTTGCTGGAGAGTGAGTGCCTGTGCGAAGATGAGAGGCAATGCAGATCTTATCAATTGATAAGTGTTTGACCATATGAAAGAATGAGAAGGCCTCCCAGCATGGTAATGGATTGCATTTGCTGTGAGGATGTTTAACCATTCTCTGTTAGGAGCCACTACCATCTTGAGGAGTTGATTACTGAAAAGAAGACGTTGCTATTGCTATTGCTAAGTCTATGATCTGAGAAAGAGGCCATCTAAGTACTCTACAAATGGGCTAAAAAGGAAGATTAGGGTATGGTCATTGGTCTAGCATAAATTAGGAATAAAGGCATTGAGGCATTGATATATATGTTTTAAATCTGGCCAGCGATAGAAGGTATAACTCTTTCCCTATGCGTGTTGGTTTGGAGAATTGGAGATTGAAGGAGAAAGCTACAAATACTATTCTTCATATATTCATTATTTTTGAGGTGATTAAGATCACAAAAGAAAGAATAATAAAGCTGAAGGAGGTTGTGGAAAAGGGTTGTCCTGATTTAGAAGATGCTGCCGAAGAGCTTCATGTGCTAGGAAAAGGTTTATATCCTTTCCTGAAATCGTCCCATACTACAGTTATTTCTGTATGATCGTTGGCAACCTGTGTAGATTGCTTTTGTTTGTTGCAGTCACCGTAAGCATCTATTTCTTCTTCCCTACACCTTGATTATGGTTGTTCAATATTGAGAGATTCTTTCCTTTTGTGTTATGCAAGAATGATGATAATTATATCAATAGGAAGGTGTATTTGTTTTACTCGTTAAAAATCAGGGTGTAATCTTTTGAAATAGGAGTTGATGGTGCATGTTGACTTGAGAGAAGTTATGTGAGGGAGTTTACTTTTTCTTAATTGATATTTAGAATTTAATTAGTAAATGGAGTAATAAGGAAATTATGGTGATAAAAGTGAAGAAAAGTATTTGTCAATTGAATATTATCATGTATGATCCATTGGAAAGTCGGTTACTTCAATATACATGATGGTAATTGGTTATGGGTTCAAATATGATTTATTTCATATATTTTTTTGGAGAAATAAGAGTATGTTTTTCCATTTGGAGGAATAAGGTTTAATGGTATATTTATACATGATTGGAGATATAAAAATTATTGTGCACTTTTGGTGGAATCTGATACCTTGTTCATTTTATTTTATCATGGCTACATCAAACATTGCTTGTGCTCTTGGGGCCATTTATACTACACCTGATTAGGCCTCCAAAGACTCATTGAACATCAGTTGGTTAAAGTGTAACAGGCTCATATTGTGTTGAGATGAAGGATTTTCCATCATCTCAAGTTAGCTTCTCACTTTGAGATGATGCTTTGCATGAGAAGCGTTTTTGGTTTTGGTTGTTTTGTTTTTTTTCTTTGTTGATGTTGATGGAGCTGACAGATTTGAAGAATATATGTTTTTGTGAAGATTTTGTTTTGGAGACAGGTTTGGGATTTGGTGTTGAGTTCAATATGGATTGTTGTCCAGTGAGCTTCAAAAAGTATATGATCGAGAAGTATACCCTTTCACAGTCACTAGACAATGACAGAGATCTATCATATCTCTTAGGGTTCATTGTTGAATAATTCTCAACTCTGTGATTTGAGAGGTTGGGACTAAATAGCTCAAGAACACAGCTTGAAGCTACGCCTTTCTCAGGGTAGACGAGACAACATGATGGAGCCCCACTTAGTTCAGGATTTGTTCTTTTGGGAGAATATTTTCTATAAAATATGTATTCATATTATGTAATCAGCTTTGTTGAGTATATTAGCATTCAGGAGGGGTCCCTTGGTACTATTGCAGGAATAATGTAATAAGGGGGGGAATGTTGGCATAATAATGATATTACATTGTTAATTGTCATTTATTAGGTTGCAGTTATAACTGTTATATAGTTATATTTCAAATTGTTATACATAGTTATGTGAACTGTATTGTACTACATCATCCTTGCCTTGTATATATTCTCTGCATTGTGTCATTTCATGATATCAATAAAATATACTCTCTATTAGTTATAACCACACTTTTTTCATTCCAATTCTTTTTAGTTCAATTTGTAATTGTAAAAACCTTTTTTTGTTCATAGATCATTGCCGATGGAGATGGACATGAAAACACACATATGTTCAGTTGTAACTAACAAACAAGTTTTAGGGAATTTTAACTCACACAAATGATTCAACAAAATTTAGTTTCATTGATAAGATTTTTGACAACTTGTCAAGCAAGGTCAAAAGTAGACACATACAATTTGAGCTTGGATAATACCATCCAAGTGTGTATCTTTTTCACCTTTTACAAGATAGATTTGGTCACAATCTTCATCAAGAAAGAAACTTGATCGAGTGCATGAATGTGATGAGAAGGGTAAGTACCCCCAACAAAACAACTATATTTCCATCATTTCCATTGAATCCCAAGTGTTGTTATCTACATGATGATCTCAATAGGGCATGAAAATTAGACATGGAGCGTACTCAACACAATGAAGTTAATTGTGACATGGTTGATGACACAAGGTTTGCAAACATGCATGATACTTTTGTAGGTATGCAAGGTTTTTGATGCAGGAGCATCACTCTCAATGTGCTTTTAAGTTTTTTTCTATTGATAGGAGTCTTAGTTGAGTGGGTTCAGGTCTTAGAGGTCTTAGGAGGGCCATTGGGATCATAATCCAATGGTTTAGATAGTTTGAATAGGCTAAAAATTCAAATTTGTGGTTTCCCACCAAAAATGTAAATTAGAATTTCCTAGGGAGTTTTGGCTTGTTGCAAGGTTGATATTTGTTCCTTAACTCTTATTTTTAGTTTTCTGAGCATAATAAGGTCTTAGTGGACCATGGAAATTATGTAAGGTCTTTTTGTCTTGTTTTGTTCCTTAGTTCAAGTTTGAAAGTTGCAAAAAGATATAAATGTCAAGTTTGAAGCACATAACTAGTTAGGTTTTGTTGGAAAAACATACACAAAGGATATTGTAACTATTTTCTTATTTTTCATTCTCATGAGGAACAATGAGGGGAAGGGATCCAAGGAGTTTGGTGAAAGATTTCCCCTTTTATGCTCACTTTACATGGCATTTTTGACTGTTTTGCTTCTATTTCTACTAAAACGGGTAATTGCAGTCATGTACAGACTTGTGAAGGTACAATGTTAGGATGAGAAGTGAATGCAAAGAAAGCATGTTATTATACAAGGTTAAAACATTGATTTGATGATGAAATTTGGTGTTGTTGTGCAAAAAATTCCCTGTTTTCCTTGCATTTTGACTATTTGTAGGCCTAAAATAGTGTTTTATAGCCCTGTATGGATTCGTACGGCCTGGAAAAGTAGATGAAGAGAAAGAGTATAATGTAACAACAAAAATTCCTTTTTGCCAGTTGTGTTGAAAATGTATTTTGAGTGGTCAAACAAGTCTATTTCTCTCACTATCCTATTGCAGACCTAGGGTTTCCAAGTTTACAATAAACTTCATAACTTTTGATTCCCATGGTGAAAAATCTTGAAATTTTCTAAGAACCTCTATTTAGGTATTTTCTAAGTGTCCGCCAAGTTTGGGCTCTAGAAGTGTTGGTTTGCATCAGATATTCAAGACTGTGTACCTGAAAACCTTGTCAAATTGTTAAGAAACCCTAGTTTAATGAGGGTTTGTTCAAAAACGTTATTTTTTTGAGTTTACCCTTGAAAAGTTAAGGTTTGTTGAGACCCGTAGGACTGGGTGAAGGCTTGAGAAGCCATAAAGGGTCACCATTTCAAGTGGTTTTGTTATGTCAAGTGCTTATTTGCTCAAATGAAAGTTTTAGGCCTAGAAGGAAAAGCTTGCCAAAATAGGGTGTAGCTGGTGAAACCTATTGAAAGGTTAGTAGAATCTTGTGTAGGTTGTTGAAAGTACATCTTTGTCATCATTCTTTGCATCAATTTTATTCAAAACATTCATAACAGTGTCATCATGCACTTGTTTAGGTGTGTAATTGAAGTGTTTCTAAGACTTTTGAATGCTATAATGCTTTGTTGCATCTTTTGAACATAACTCCAATGCTGGTCAATATCCAGTAGGTTGAATTTACATAATTCTATTGACATGAACTATCTTGGATTAGTATATTATTTCCTTTCAAGTTATATATTTTAAAAAAGTTTTAGAGCTTTCTATTTGGCAATTTGCAATAATATTTATGTTTTTATTCAAAGGTAACACTTAGTATGAAGAATGGTATTTTTTTTTTCTTTATTTTTGTTGTTGTTGTTGTTGTTGTTGTTGTTGTTGTTGTTGTTGTTATTGTTGTTGTTATTGTTGTTGTTATCCATAGAGTATCTTTATCATTAAGGATGGATTTAAATTATTTTTATGTTTGATACAACTTCCAGATACAACCTTGTTGAAAAATAAGCATTTACTTAAACTTATTTTCAGCAACCATTGTCAGAAGTACAAAATCTATAAGTGTCGACTGCTTAACTTTTGGTAGCTTCTACACATACACATCTATAAGAAAGTAACATGATCCTCCCCAACAAAAGTTTGAATCTTTTTACATGTAAGTATATATAAATATTAGGTACAATTATATAAACGTATAACTACTTGGTAGAAAAGTTTGAACTCATCCACATGCAAGTATTTATAAATTTTAGGTATAATTACATAAATATATAATGACCATAAGTTTGAGAAATATTGATGAAATGAGGTTTACAAGCATGTGTTGATACTTTTGTAAGTCTGCAAGGTTTTATTCAAAAGTGCATAATAGTGCCATCACACTTGTTTAGGTGTGTACTTGAAGTGTTTCTAAGACTTTGGAATGCTATAATGCTTTTTTGCATCTTTTGAACATAATTCCAATGCTGGTCAATATCCACTTAGCTGAATTTGCATAATTCTATTGACATGAACTATATTGGATTAGTATATTATTTCCTTTCAAGTTATGTATTTTTGAAAAGTTTTAGAGCTTTATATTTGGCAATTTGCAATAATATTTATGTTTTTATTCAAAGGTAACACTTAGTATGAAGAATGGTATTTTTTTTTTCTCGATTTTTGTTGTTGTTATCCATAAAATATCTTTATCATTAAAGGATGGTTTTAAGTTAGTTTTATTTTTGATACAATTGACACATACAACCTTGTTGAAGAAACAAGCATTCACTTGCACCTATTTTCAGCAAGCATTGTCAAAAGTACAAAATCTATAAGTGTTCATTGCTCAACTTTTGGTAGCTTCTACTCATACACATCTATAAGAAAGTAACATGATCCTCCCCAGTAAAACTTTGAATATTTTCACATGTAAGTATATATAAATATTAGGTACAATTATATAAATATATAATTAGTTGGTAGAAAAGTTAAAAGTTTGAACCTATCCACATGTAAGTATTTATAAATTTTAGGTACAATTATATAAATATATAATGACCATTGGTTTGAGAAACATTCATAAGTCCATTAATGTACCTTGTTAGTTATACTCACATACATACACAAGTCGAGATATGTAGTCACCTTGGGCATTCCTTCATGTTTCCAAGGATCTATCTTAATGTCATGTCCCCATATTAGGGCATTGTTTAAATTAAAGATTTAAACATCATGGACAGAGAAATTGCTTTGGTCAAATATATTTAATCAACATATATAATAATATTAATTAATATTATGAAAATACAATATATTTATTGTATTATTGATTTAAGTATTATTATATAATATAATAATACTATTATATAATTTATAATATATAAATATAACATCATTATGACTATTTTATATTATAAATATATAAATAAGCATAAATATGAAATATCCAATATTATAATTTAAATATATATATAATCTTATATAAATAAATATTATTATAACATTATAAATATATATAAATAAACATATTTATATATATAATATAAGACTTGACTTTTGGTAGCAAATATCTCATATAAGAGAATAAAGTAGTAATTGTTAAGTAACTATTAATATTCCTTACAAGCAGCGAATACGAGAGTAGACACTCTAATAAAGGAGTGATTATCATTAAATAATATTAACTAAGCAGTGAATGAACAAATAGGTCAGCGATCACCATATAAAGTGGTGACTATTGATGAAAAGGCATCAATCAAGATATAAAGATAATATTGGTGGGCATTGTGAAGATATCTCATCAGAATAAAAAAACACAAAACAGAAATGCAATGGAAGTTAGATCACCATCGATCATCATTCAACAGGAAAAGGATAAAGGAGAATAAAATACTTTACTAAAATTAAGAGTATATATATTCTAAAGTGAAGTACATAACTAAGCATACCAGCATCAAGAGGGAATAAGATATATATATTTTCTTGAGTTTAGAATATATATATATTTATATTATAAAATTAAAGACAATAATTGCAGCATATTCATATGAGACGTAAGAAATTGATGATGTGTTCATCAAGGCTCAGGTGAGATTCCTCACTCAGTCCTAGCATCTAGTTCCCTCTATTCAACAATAATATTATTTCATATGCTGTGAGGAAATTGGGACTAGGAAATAAGGGAATTGTGTCATGGCAATTGTGACTTTCATTAGGATAATAACTGTAGATCATTATGATATGTCTAGGTACTAATTTCCATCTGCAGGTGTATATAAATGATGGTTGTTATATTGTATAGTAGTTTGTATCAGAATGAAGCCATAAAACTAGAAAACTATAAGAAGGATGACTGTGAATAAATATAACTTCTCTGATTATTGTTTTTGTCCTGTCATCTACATTTATGTTTGAATCTCTTATAGCATAATGGAAGTAGAATGAAAAGTGATAAAAGAATAACTGCATATTTGAAACTGGCTAGAAACTGTTTGCACTCTAATATATCGTATGTTGCATCATATACTACTATAGGATTCATTTCCTAACGATAAAGGCAAATTGTATAAATTGGAACTGTGTGGAAACTGCATATATTTTATTTGTGATTCAGCCAGGAGGGGTGAATGCATAAGTCTTAGTAGATTGCCTATAAACCCCATCTAAG